>CM031233.1:214266536-215466536 GCA_018340775.1 Taxus wallichiana var. yunnanensis | reverse complement strand
ATATTATATTGATGATGTTGAGATACTTGTGGGACAAATTAACCGTAATTAATCATGTCGACATTTGAGATGTCATAGGAAAACGTGGGACTCAAGGGTTGTACCTCCAAGTTGCACAATCTGTTGTTTGGGAAAAATATTTTTCCTGGTTTGTTCAGCCTTGCTTTACATGTCATTTACTAGGATGGAAATATGAAATCCATCATCCTTGCATTTTTTAAATTTATTTGGTTGGTCACCTTGGTTCAGTTGTCTCCATTTGAATCAATTTAGTATTTAATTATTCTAATACCATGTTTAAGGCAATTTTATGGGTTAACTTGTCCCTACTTGACCAAGGATGAATTAATTGTGTTTATCTTTGATTAAGAGTTGATATTATATTTCATATTTGGAAAGCTATAAAATTTGCTTGCTTTAGTAATGTTTCTATGAATACAAAATTGCCTATTAATAATAAAGTTAATGTGATCTTCAATGTTATCTTGAAAATTTTTAGAGTTAATATTATATTTCATATTTGGAAAGCTAGAAACTTTGTTTTCTTTAGTAATATTTCTATGGATAGAGAATTCTCTATTAATAATAAACTTATTGTGATCTTCAACATTATGTTCTAAATACGGGTCTAAACGATAAAGGTCTTGATGTAAGTGGAACACTTACAATCCTACTTTGCATTGGGGAGTTTCTGCATGTTGTCAATCGATGCCTTCGGACTTTTGATTCCACCTCTCCCCTTCTTAGGTCCGTGGTCGGGGACTCCATTGATGTCATTCTAGTATTCAACATGAGCTCCTCTCGTTGATGTATCCACATGCCTATGAGATCTCAATGCCCTTCTTCCACCTATAGTGGTGGAGTTTTTAACCTGGTTTGGCAATAATGGAAACAACGGTGGTAGTGGGTGGGAGGCCCTAGCACGGGAAAATTATCATAGTTGCCACTCACCATTTCCTTTGCCATAGGAATGAACAAATTACCAAATAAGAAGATTAGTAGTAAAAGAATGATGGGTGGAATCCCATCCCAAACATGGCTCACCCCTCTACCACTTATGGCTTGAGGGACAAGCAAGATAGACCTCTACATGTTCCCTCCATGTTCGTTACTACATCTTAACATTTCTTCCTTTTTAGTTGGTGTCTTTTATTTTCTGCTCTTTTTTAGTTAAAAATCATACTTTTAGTATGTGATCTTTTTTAAATGCCCTCATGACGCAAGTTGTCTTTCCCTCAAGGGATTCTTGGATCAATGGGACTTGCATTCTTGGGCATAACTTCTTCCACCTATTTTTGTATGACTAGCGATGTACTATATTTTTCTTCTTGATTTAAAAGTGTGATTTTCAATAAAAATACAATCTTTGACAATCGAGAAAACAAATTTTAGAATTCTGCCACATCAATAGGGAAGATCATTACTCATTGAATTTGTGTGCATGTCCAGGATAATATCCCATTATAAACACCAAAACATTAGTGAAACATCCACCAACATCAAATCCCAATCATATTAGGTTGAGCAAAATACCTCGTAATCCAACCACGTTCATTTTTGTATTAAACTATATAGGTATGCTTCAAATACATTATGACCTCCCATAATTGTGTTTATATAAGATCAACAATTATCTAAACATGGCATATAACAAAAGAAATAGCTTGAGATTAGATGTATGTTTAAGTAATTTAGTGGTCGAATGCACAAAATTAATTTATGGCTTATGATATCTTAGGAAATACCTTGGAGCCATTCTTCCAAGGATGACCGAGTGCCAAAAATCTTTGGGATCTATGTGATAATACTCTTTAATGAAACCAAAGTTAATTAAAAGTTTCGGAGATACATAACACAATAATCAGTTATAAAGAATCCACAAATATTATAAAATGCTAGTTTTTCCATAAAACATGAGAGTAAGGAACACAATAACAAACTAAAGGAAACCATGTTTAATGGAGATTGTTTTTAGTTAACATTGATTGGCTTGGCTTCGAATCCTAATAATTAACCGATCCTAGATTGATATTTAATACTTGGGAAGCTTGTCTAGGCACCCATGAGTTGACAACGATATATTTGAGGACTCTAATAGAGAGAATTCCTCCTACACTAAATAGAATGGACATACAACCTTATGTGGGGAGCATGTACAAGTTTAATGATTGAGAATAGTTAAAGATAAAATTAGATGTTGCGATAAAACGATTGTTAAGTAGAAAGATAAATTTTTCTTTTTTGATTAAAAAATAATTTAATTAAATAATTTGTAGAGCTTAGAACAAAAAGATATATGAGTGTTAAGTATTTCACATAAGATTTCTACAATTTGACCATCAAAACATGTAAAGTAGGATATGATAAAGAAAATATTTGGAATCTCAATTATACCCTCCTTTTGGTAAATTATAATTATGTTATTATAAATTTGTAATATTCAAAACAAGTCTATAAATGTAGTACTTTGAAAAATGGAGTATAATTCAACATGGATGAGGAATAGAAAGAATATGTGGAAGGAAATCTCGTGGAAGAGACGAACGTTTTATGAAGAAATAAGAGGAAAACAAGATGCCCTCGGAAAAAAGAAGTCGGGTTTTACAAGTCCTATAGACAATGAGAATATGAAAACATGTTTTATGAAGAAATAGGAGGAAGAAGGTAGGCCCTTAGAAAAAACGAAGTCACTGTTACAATTCCTATAGAAAATGAGAACATGAAAACATATCATGTAAGGCAATAGATTCAATGAAACATGGCAATGTGTCCTAAATGGGAAAAGAGAATAATTTTCTTGAATTAAAATAATATGATCCTTAGAAGAAACGAAGAATTTTCATTACGAAGTGCAAATAAAGGTCACCAAGTAAATGCAAGACAAATAGTATAAGAATAAATTGTAATACACTAATTTAGTAGTACAATTTATCCTTATAGACTAAGATTACTGCTTGAACATGTCGAGCCCTAACCCTAAAGTGATTATGTATAGGAGCTCTATGTCTGGTGGTGGCGATAGCTTGGGGAAGGGGACTCTCGTTGCTCAACAAGTCATCTTTCCTCTTCCCATGTCATCCGAAAATGCGGATAACCCACGTGATGTCTCGAGTAGCGCCGGAGGCAGCATATTGGTGACAAGGGAAATGCAAAACTTGAAGGAAAATAGTGATCCCAACGTTGTTGGGAAGGGCGGATCTGGAGCAGGAAACGGCTACGGTGGATATCTCCCCTTGGCTACTTCTATTCTCAAGGTTTCGGATGTTGTCAAGGGCAATAGGGACTTGCTAATATAGATAGGACAATTGGAATATTTCACTTCCCAATTCTTTGGTAGTAACGGGATTTGCAAGGAAGGTGGGTGTATTGGGATTCATGGAAAAAAATTTCGCACTGTTTCATATAAGGTTAAAGATTCCCGTGGGAGGATGCCACCCCGCAACATGTCGGTGACATCCCGAGTTGAATTTCAAGGATGATGTTCTTCAGAAGGTTTGAGAGCTAGAAGAATATTATTGTAGATTTGGGCTCATCTGCAAGTTCCACCGTTTTTGGCCAAATCTCACTCAACTGCACGAATGGATCATAGAGAGATGGAGCCCTAAAATCAAGGGTAAGATCGAACTCTATCCCTATTCAAAAGCTTATTTCATAGTTTTTAAATCTTTTGAGGACCACAAGACCATCAATAGTGTGTATTGGGTTTGGGGAGATCAATTCGGCCTCATGACAAAACCATGGTATCTTGATTTTGACCCACTAAAAGATTCATTTGACACAATGCCTATCTGGGTAAGACTCCTTGGTCTACCCCTGCAACTATGGGATGAATCTTGTCTTGAAGCCATTGGGAACAAGTTGGGGAATTTTGAAAAATATGATGATGCAACCTTCCAACATTTGCATACTACCTACACTTGGATTTTAGTGGATTTAAAGTTATCCCTAGATTTACCTAAAAACAATCATGCGGACTAAAGACGGGATATGGACTCAACGTCTTGACTACGAAAGGTTGGCCTTCTGTTGCCACAGATGTTTTGAAACTGGACATTTGATAGTTGATTGTGGGCATCCTAAGAGATATAATTGGGTTGCTCCTACTTGGTGGAAGGATTCCCTCTGTTTTCACTTCACCTTTGTGAATGCCCCATCGATCCTACCGCTGATTCAACTTCGATACATGCCCCTTAAGGCTAGATTTTTGGTGAGTCCCCCTCAGGTGGCCTTCAAGGAAATGGTTTCTACGACTCACAATACCCAGAGCTCTTCTGGGTTGGTTAGGGAAAGGAAATCCCCTCTTCTGATAGGTCTCACTTTTGACCTATTTCTTCTATTGACATTCTCCTCTGTGCAAAGTTGCCAATGTTGACGAGATTAACAAGGACGAGTGGACGTTTCTCCAAAAAAGAGAAAAGGGCCTCTTCTAAACTGCTTTCAGCTCCTTCCCACATGATACTCAAATCTCAATCTTCTTCTTTGGATTGATGCGGTTTGTATGGATTTGGTGTTGTGTTGTTGCTTTTGTCTCTCTCACAACATATTTTGGTTGTATTTCTTTTGGTTTTCATCGTCTTATCTGGGTAGTTGGCTTTTTTATTCTGGGTAGGATCCCAGTCAAAAAACCTTTTATCCCTAAATAATTTTTAAAAAAAATTTACATTAGAAATTACCTTGCTGAATTATGGTGCACTGCTATGCAGACTGGTAATTAACATTACTCATGTATTGTTGAGCAGACCATGGATGGTAAAAATGTATAAATGGTTGCCTACAAGAGGACAAAGTAGCTCTTGGTTTTTCTTATGGTCAAAGACTCAAATAAGATAAGTTTGTTTTCTTTTCTTTCCAAGGATGGAGCAAAAATGAAAATAAAAATAAATTTAGTTAAATGAAGTGACATATTTGTTGAATAAATAGGTGATAGTTTCAAAAAAAAAAATCATGTGGATTGTTTTCTATAGGACATTTCTTAACATAGGGATTTGATGTAGAGAATTTACAAAGAACGGGCCATGTAGAATGATTTCCCTTATATGTGATGAATTTACAAGTTCAATTGGATAGAGGTTTGATAAAAAGAAATTTCATATGAAAATCCAACCATGTTTATAAGAAAATAGGATAGTTTATAAGAAAATAGGATAAATAATGAAGGATATATTCAATATTTATGAATAATATCAGCATAAATTTTTCAAATATCAAGGATAGAATATTGGTTAGATAATTCTAGCCTTGGTTAGAAAAATATATTTAAGATGTATGAACAATATCACCAAAAAAATATCAATTCCCATTGCCAAATATAAAATATTTGTTAGATTGTTTGAATGGAACATAACACTACAAGAAAATTAATTGATGAAGACTATTCACAAACATATTTATATTATAAAAAAATTCAAAATAAAGTTTTTTAGTTTTGGCTTAATAAAATAATAATAATAATAATAATTTAATAATCGTAAAACTAAAATTGCTCAAATAAGTATAAAATTATCCACACCACAAATTGATATACGGAATTTCTGTTCACAGTCTAAATTAAACTATTATGAAGACATCTATTGTAAAAACATTCCATTATAAGCCCAGAAAATAGATGTATTGGACTATTTTACATTACAATCAATTAAATCCACAATTATAGAAAGCACTGTATAATGAGAGAGTACATTTGTTAAATTTAGGCCAAATTAATTTGTTAATAAATTTAAATTCAGAAAGATTTAAATTTATTTCCTTAAGATTTATTTCCAATCTATGGACTCTCTTTGTTTTTAGATAGTACAGGAGTTAATGACCTAGCGACCTTACACACTTCTTGGCGGGCTAATGGCTAGGGGTTTCTTTGCTTTGCTAGGCAAGTCATAAAAACTAGCAATTTCCATTTCATCGTAATATTGACCAGAGGGTGAACCTGGAGGAAGCAGGGCCACCATAACAGGACCCTTTGCACCTTCATCAGTTGACAACTTTCCAATATTAAAACTCATATCAGTCATTACGAACCCAGGATGAACACAATTAATGTACATATCAGGATGTTGATCTGCAAGAATGCGGGTGTATGCATTGACAGCAGCCTTAGAAACATAGTAGGCAGAAAATGAATGAGGCCAACCTTCGATTTTACCAATCCTTGTTGAAAATCCTTCAAAAATCTTTGGACGAAACCATCTATTTTTTCCTCTGATAAATCATGGAGGTTGCTCAGCTGTTGCCTCAGAGTCTCGTTGGGAATGTACTAATATGGAATAATAAACAAACCCAAAATGTTTGATCATATATGTGTTGCATATAATAAATTTTAAAACCAATTTCTGAGTTAGGGTTAACTTACTTACCTCCAAGACCCCAGCAATAGATGACACATTCACAATTCGACCCCACCTTGACCAGCAAGCTTCAGAAGAGGAAGAACAGCTTCCACCATTCTTTTTGTGCCATAGTAGTTAATCTCAAAGCACTCCTTTGAACTTTCATAGGTCTCAGACATTCCTTCAATTTTGCTCCCAGGATGAGTCTTTTGTTACAAAATTACAAGTTAATATAATCTCTAATTGAATCAATTCTTCTGTGGGCAACAGATTAAACAACACTTACAAATAATCGGGAGAGATTGGTTTTGTCGGTATTCAAAATGTTATAATCTATTGCAACACCTGACATTCCTGCATTATTAACCTGCATTTTCAACGCTAGATCATTTTTGCACAGGTGGGTTTTCGACGAAGAGAATTCCATAGTTGGGTGCAACTTAAGCGAGCTTATATGAAAATATGCCATACTAAATCCTTGAGAGAGCAGCGAAAGAGAATACCAGGATATCAAGTTTTCCATAATGCTCTGTAACCCATTTGGCAAAACCCTGGACGCTGATGGCATCCTTCACATCCAGTTGATGGAACACAACGTTATGAAACCCTTGTTCATTGAGTTTCATGGCAGCAGCCTTTCCCCTCTCTCCATCTCTTGCTGTTAATATCACACGGATTCCATTCTCTGCCAGCTGACGAACAATTGCAAAACCGATGCCCTTGTTGGCCCCTGTAACCGCTGCTAATGTATCCTCATTCCACCATCTGATATGAGAAATTATTTGGTTATCAAATACCAAAAACATATAATAAGAAAAGAAGAAGATGATGATAATAGTAGTACCTCTGGTTAGACGCTTCAGATTTGTCCATGAATGTAATAGAGAACGAGCTTATTCGCACCTTTCTAATTTTGGGCTTATCTATTTGGTGGAGAAGATGGAGACTATTTGGTGAAGAAGATAAGATTACACGTGTGTGGTGTGCACGTTTTGGTGACGTGTTGACACAGGCAACCGGTATGGAGACAACAGAATGACATGTTGGTACCGCTGCCCAACAAGCATTCCCCACAAGTTACAACATGTCATTTGGAAGACACGTTTACCGAATGGGGATGGCTCTCTTGGAAAAAGACCGAAAAAGAGTGATATATATATATATATCTATTTGTGTCTGTGTGGGGTGGGGGAGGTTGACTCGCACCATCACCCTTCTTAAAAGGATGGGTCTTAAATATTTTGTTTATAAGAGCCCTAAGAATTTAGATAATAATCGTTTACACTCATAAGAGAAACATTTCACCAATGTTCTCATAAGGAATGGTTACAAGAAGTGGCATGTCAGAGCCACTTAAAGAAGAGTAAAAGTGGGTTTGTCTAGGTCGCCTCGATCTTCATCTCTATGCATTGGGGGTAACAATAAAGCCTTCCTACCCTACATTTTTGGAACTACTGATAAGATTGCCAGGATATTAAAAGAAAGGGTATTAAAACTTGTTTCAAACCAGTTAAAACCATTAGAAACAAGCTTAAAAACCCTAAAGACTCGGTTTGTCCTAATTTAAGAAAAGGGGTTTACTCCATACCGTGTGTGTGCGGAAAAACATACATCGGTGAAATGAGAAGATCACTAAAAACGAGACTTCATGAACATTGTAAAGATTTAGAATATACTTGGGTTGGTAAATCAGCTGTGGCAGAACACGAAGACATAACAAAACATACCATCTGCATTAACAACGCAAAACTAATCGCTATAGAATCACACTACGCAAACAGAAAATTGTGTGAAGCTATCAAGATTGAGAAACACCGAACAACCTAAATCACGATGATGGGTGGAAGCTCAGTCAATCTTGGAAACCCCTTTTGCATAAGTTGATTCCCCCTTCCCCCTCGCCACCCCTCGCCCCACTCTTGCATGTTAAAAAAAAAAATTGTGCTTTGTCTTTTTCTTTGTTGACCCTTTGATTGTCTTACTCCTCCATTGTGGTTGATTCCCTCTCCCGATGCTTCCATAATTCCTCTCTTTAATTCCCCCTTCTTTCTTTTTCGTTTTTCCTTTTTCTTCTTATTATTCTATTTTAATTTAATTATATTCTTTTTAATTGTTTATTTTATTGTTTTTACTTTAATTCTTCACATCTCTTTCGAACAACATGTCTTTTGGTCAAATTAATTATTTATACTTGTTCACTTTTCATTCCTTCTCTCAAGCAAATGCTCACCTTGATGATGGTTCCAACATGGGAACCGAAACGTTGGTGCTAATCCTCTCTACGCAATGTATCCATAAGTTTGATTCTTCATTTAACATGCAATATGAACTTAAAATCTTTAATAGAACCGATTTTTATAAATGTAAAAGGAGTTAGTACTTGTTATGGTGTTGTTTATGAAGTTTTGGTGGATAGGTTGCATTGACACCCGCACCTCAACATCCCACTTATGCCACTAATAGAGATAGATCATATGACCTCATGCCATTATCAGGTGTATCTCTTAAAACCCGATGGATAAGGCACCAAAACTACGCAAACATTCACACCTCTCTCTCATTTTATTGTGGTGTTTCACATGAATTCATAGATTAAGTTGTTTTATTGTTTACCCATGTAAGATGCCGAAAACCCAAGTTCAGCACTCCAACCAATATCTCGCATGTGGATTTTTTAGCTCTTACTTACAAATTTTCCTACATTTGAAGGTTAGTGGTTTGGCAAGTACATAATCTACATAAGAGGGTAAACTTAATTCTTAAACTCAACTTAAACCTTAGAAAGAACAATGGACAATTATAATGGTTTTTTGGGTTATCTCTATTTTTTTCTTATTAGGTAGAAACAGAAAAAGACAAGACAATACAATACTCTCATATAACCATCCAACATCCAGATCGTCCCAAGAATGACATCGACCAACATCCTTCAACAACGACTAGTCTATCATAAATCAACACTAGCTCTGCCACATTACCACCCAAGTTAGCCACATATTTGATACCATAGCGTCATATTAGAATGTTCAGTAATCCTCTTTTTCTACCTTATCCTCTTCTTTCCTACCACTATCCATGTTTCCTCTACTAGTGAGATAGGAATAACTATTTATGTATCCATACTAGAAGACACCACATCATGTCCTAAGGCCTTACCCTATCATTATACACATGAAAAATGACATGGGATTCTATGTGTACTCAACTTTCCAAGGTCATGTCGAGACAACCGAAATATGGAACAAGGGAAAGGTAGTTAAAATATAATCAGAGGCTATGAATGGGTTGCGTGAATTCATAATGGCTAGGTTTGTTATTTTGAACTAAACTAAATTCTAGTTTTCAATAAATAATTGAAAGAAATCTAATTTAAATAAAAGACAAGCGAGTTCAATATTTTATTCAACTAAATTCCTTCCCAATTAATTGAATAAAACAAATGTAACTATCTATTTTATTTAGTTGTATTTTAACAATCTTTTAAAAGAAATAAATTCTACATCTTCAAACATGGAGAAATAATTTAAATTTAATTTACAACTTATTCTAATTAAAATAAAACTAAACAGGGAATAACTCGATGCGGCTATTTCTTTGTTGCATGAATGTTTGATAATACTACTTTAAGATAAAGCACTCAAGAGTTATTAATCCGATAAAGAAAAACGTCCTCTTACAAAGCTTTTGCCTCAAGTTTTCCAAAAAGGGAAAATCTTCTCGAAGCAATTTCCTCTTTTTCGTATAAAATTTCTAAGCAAAAGTAATTCTAAAGTAATTGAGAGAAATGAATAACAAAAGAAGTGCAAGGATTTCTTCACTTATTTCCCCAACTAATTTCCGAGTAGATCCACGGGGATAAGGATAAGACGAGAAGAAGTTATCAAGGGAAGAATATTTATTTAAGAAATACTAAAATAAAAGTGCATAGGAAATGATGGAATCTTTTGCTTTTAACAATTTTAAAAAATAACTTCTTTGAATTCTAATAATCAAAGGATGCATTAAAGTTTCAAAGAAATGAATACAATCCCAACCTAGTTACTACTCTGTTGTGGTAGATCTTCCAAGGATGTGATGTACTCGATGTCTCCTCATCTTCAACTCTTCGTCTAATGGCGAGTTTGAATTGATCCACGGAAGAAAGAATATTGAATGACAACAAGAAAATCAAGAAAATTGACTATGACTCGCTTTGTGCAAAGAGAATGACTGAATCTAAGCAATAAGGAAGAACAAAGTAATGAATTGGTTATCTATGTAATCCTTCTCCAAAATCCATCAACATAACACTTCACAATAGAATATCAAATGTCCAACCCATGCTATGAATAAAAATCTTGTTTTATAAGCTGACGGTGGAGAAGAATTCAAAACACATGTCAATCAAGAAATAATGACTCAACTTGGAGAGAAAAAATCAACATACTAAATTTAGTAAAAGAGGAAGAGGAACTCAAGACCAATCCAACAAGCCCAAAATTAGATAATTTGACTCAAAAATGTGGGAGAAAATAACGCCGTAATCAAAACACATGTTTAAAAATGTGTGTTTTAATTTTGCATTGGAAGGTGACAAGATTTTCCTATTACGAGAGGTGCGGTTGTGTAGCTAATCGCCGCTATTGTCGAAGGGTTGTTGCACAACCACCACTCTTTGGAAAGTGGTGGTTGTGTGACCGCCACTCAAAACATAATGCTAAAAGCTAAAAAGTGTGTTGCATGGGGAAAAAATGAAGTATAGGGACAAAATAGAAGGGTTGATTTGAGTTAAATGAGGGATGCAAAGGAGAGAGGTAGGGATTTGGATCTCATTCTCATCTTACGGGGGACAATTTTAGTGGCGAATATTTGTAATTTGACAAATATTCCATATTTGATAATTTGAAGAGCTGAATTTTTGGAGTATGATAGTGTACCTTTCACCAAAACTTTCTAGTTTAAATTTTCTTGGGGGTCGGAAACACTTCTACTATTGAAAAATCCTCCTGTATAAAAGGGTGTAGTTCACCAAGTACTCAAAGTATAATCAAGTAAGATTTTTCGGACTATAAATTATAGATATTGGACAAGGATTTGTTCGAGAATCCGTAGATGCTAAACCCGTAGACACGTAACAAGAAGGGTTAGACGTGTGACAAGAATAACATAGGTGCATTAAGCAATTGTTTATGCATGACTACACTCATCGTGGCATGTGAAAAAGGTTTTCCATTGACGCAAGTCTTGTGGTTTTCTTGTCACACACCCATGGACATTATCCTTTGCAATGAAAATTCTTTACGAAAAATTTGGCTATGTCATGAAATTGTTTGTATGATATTCACCAGGAGTTTCCACCTCCAATTTCCCAAAGGCCTCTTAAAATCATCCCCTGTCATCTTAAAAGGTGTTTTTTTCATCATTGGTGACTTGTCACATTTTCTATGTTGCACCATGTAATTTTTGGGTGCATACATATTGCTCTCTCCAAAGAGCATCTTAACCATGAATGTGTAAAACATGATTTACGAGATTGAAGCTACCCAAAATGGGAAGGTTAGAAAGTCGCTTTGATCCAGTCGTGTGTTGAAATGATACTGGAGAGCTTCCCCACCACCTGCAAAAGGACAGAATCAAGTGTAGTAGTAAGATAAAATTAGAAAAATGTTTTGAAATGAAAAGATAAAATTACTTACCATTTGTGCGGGGGTGAGAAATCTATATGCTTCTCTATTACCAAAGACTACACAATCTTTCCCAAAACAACGTTAGCAAAATAAAAATTCTATGTATATATCACAATTTTACTATATTTAGAAATCATTTTTCATATATGTCTTTGTTATTCTTGCGGCTCTGAATTTCTGGTAACCATTTTGTGCATGAGCATAACCGAATTGGAGTGGATTTAGAAATGCGACAATAGACCGAATGGAAGCAAATGAGAGGCATGAACAAGTAAGTTAGATTTTTCCCTAGGTTTAGAGTTTTCCGTTGAAATGGGCTTAGGAGATTTGTAGGAATTTTATAACCAAAGTGATTGTTTGGGGGAGTCCCAAAGAGATGGATAGGTAGAGCGCCTTTATTGCTTAGTCTCATTTTTGTATATATGTATCGATATTTTTGGATTTTTTGTCATGATTGAGCATTTTGACCACACTTGTCCTTCAAAGTGATGGTGTTGTACTAAACCATTGATGGGTACATATATGGTTATCATTTTGGCTTGACACGTCTTTGTTAATTTGTTTCTTTACACTCTACTTCATTTGTGCACTTCAAATAGCTAGGAATGTTTAATTTTTACGTAGTTTTTAAAGTGAAGCTATGAATGATAGTTTTGTAGCTGATTTACAAAATGAGACAAAGGAACATACACAAGCTATGCAAAACATACTTAGGAAACTTATTTTTCAAGTAAGGTTTAATATTTCATTCCATTACTAAAATATGTTGTAGATGAATGTACAATGATGAGATGTGATCCGTAAAGAGGGAAAAAAATTAAGCGGCCTTAGACCCTTATAGGCACTTGTATAATAACCCCAAACAATATAATCAAGTTTAATGAAAATGCAATGTAAAGAAAGTGAAAACACACATTGCAAAGAAAGTTGATAACGGAGTTCGGAAAATGCCTACATCTCTGGGTTCAAATGTTGAACCAATTCATTACACTTTTGATTACAAACAGATACAATTTATAATGAAGCTATGAATGTGTAACTGAACAGATAATCTACCAATTTATTTAGAAGAATCCAAAGTGATAAATAAAAAGATCACATACCCAGTTGATTCAATATGAATCCAAACTAGATAAGGAGGTGACCAAATATCTAGTTGATTCCACGGAATATGAACCAGAAAAGATGAAGACAAGAACTCCTTCAAGTACAATGAGTAGGGAAAACCCGACTTACAATGACCGTTGCAAGTATGAGTCTTCAAAAGTCTTCCTTTGATGAGAGACATACTTGACGAAGGCTCCAGATGAACTCCAAGCAATAATATGACTTCCGCAAGGTAGAACGACATCACAAATCCTCCAAATTAGGAAAAAAGTACCAACATTAGGAGCATATGGAAATTTTGAGAAATTTCTATTTTTACACCAAAGGCTGATTTTGAGCCTAAGTCCTCCTAAAATGGTGATATACAAAAATTTCCCCTTATGCACCTTGCTTGCCGACATAAAAGCTATTTGAGCTTATTTTATAATTGTCGAGTTGTGTAACGCATTGGTTGGGTATTAACTTTGGTAACGGTTGGTCAAGTGTTTGAGCCCCCTTGACCACCCTACTTTACATTGAAAACCCACGTAACCATGGATATAGTCTTATGTGGCAAGATAAAAATAACACTAGGCTATTAATATTTGCACCGCCCATCATCTCCACATAGGCACAATCATTCGGTGGCATGGGCTGTTGATTGGTCCACCATCCCCACTTTCCACATGGGTCTCCTCCTTAGTGCTTAGGTAGTTGCGGGGGAAAATAATCCCGCATACGTGGGAAAACCATGTATTTAAGCGTTTAAAAGGCTTAATTGCTCCACTAAAACTGGTATGCGGACCGTTTACAATTTGACCCCTCAATGTGTCAACAGTTATGTTGGGCAGATTAATGTTCTCCCCATGTTTGAAATGTCTGCCACCCATATATGTAATGCCTGAGTTGGCTCGGGCCACATCGAACTAGTTGGAATACCCGAGTTTAAGGGTTGACGGTGGAGTTAATGTGATGTCGGTGGCATCGTGTAGAATTCCATGTAGTGGCTAGTGGAATAGTGGATGGTGGATTTAATGTGATGTTAGTGGCATCGTGTAGAATTCCACGTAGTGGCTAGTGGAATAGTGGATGGTGGATTTAATGTGATGTCGGTGGCATCATGTAGAATTCCATGTAGTGGCTAGTGGAATAGTGGACGGTGGATTTAATGTGATGTCGGTGGCATTGTGTAGAATTCCATGTAGTGGTTGGTGGAATAGCGGGACTCACCCGTAGTGAATAATTCTCTTTCAAAACCAAGATAATGAGCTGCCATGTCGATTCAACCAATAGCTCGCCATACCATAATGTGAGCTCATCGAGTCATGAAGAGAGCTCGCCTTACAATAAGGAGCTCACCAAGCTAAGTGATGATTCACCCAATCAATTTGAATGCTAACTCTTCTAAGTTGGCTATATCAAATACACTCTCATCGTGGTGGCGAGACCATGTGGTGGCCTGAGGATCCACCATGTGGCATAATAATGATGTGGAAAAAAAGGCACCCCTCTGTGAAAAGAGTGTCCCGAACACGGCTAAGCGCCCTTTTCCAACAAAAATGGTGTCCACCCATCCAAATACGAGTGTCGAAGACCAACGTCACAAATAACTAATTTTTTTCCACCAAGTACACTCCGCTTCCATGACATGTTCTACCACATTTTTAGTTAACACCTTTGTTGAGTCCGAATTGCGACCAAACTTTGACCAACCATACCTTAAGCACACGTAGTCTATTTTCCACATTCCGTGTACCAACGGAAATATCGCTGAATTATCGACCACTTGTTTTGGTTTAGGAGATTTAAGGAACTCTCAATGTCTCATAATTTCTTCTAGATCATACCTCTTCCATGAGAAGGATTTGGTTTCCACAAAAATATTAGAAACCCTAAACTTGGTGTTCTTAAAAAGAGATCTACGCAGTACACTTTTTCTCCACAATAAAAAATCTAATTGCTCAATCACGGAACATGTGGCATCCACGCCACGCCGATGACACCTTAGGTACTCTTCATCCTATTGCACGAACTACACCTCTTCACGTAACGAAGTTTTGTGCCATTAAAAAGACACTTTACTCCACCATGTCGCACCGCCTCATCCTCTACATGTTTATGAGAAGTGTCTATGATGGTTACTTTACCCCATTACATGGTATTTTCCTCTACATGGTACAAGTCCTCGACTAATGGTAACTATCAAGTACTACCCTACTATAAGACTATAAATAACCTCTTCACAGAGTGTCGTTCTGAACCGTGTCAAATGTAAATCACTGATCAACTACCATTCTATTGCATGGACTCAAGCCTCTACACAGAATGAACATCCGAGCTAATGCCAAGAACTCAAAAATGATCACAACCCTCTTCTATAGTTAATGATCTTGACGATGCATCCAAGGTACTAAGGATCAAAGCTTCTAGAAAGATGTCTCCATAATTTTTTACAACAGAAATTTTGATACTCACAACATTGTGTTAGTACATAATTTTCCCTCTAATGGGGTCTTATATTTACAAGCATCATAATCATAGAAATTTCCCAAAAATGGGTAAAAATGCACCTAACATATACATACAAAATATATGCATTCCCAAAATGGTTCTTTTACAAAGTACGAGCATGGGTGTTTTATTTACTAAACCCATTACAAATGCTCAAGGATACATACATACTAGATGACTACAATTATTTACCACTTGGATTCTACCTCTGTACATGATCCCGGTGGAGGATTTTGACTACTCATTGCCCACCCCGGTCATCATCTAGGGTTGGATGGTCCCCTGGAGAGTATGAACCGATGACGCATTGATGTATTCACTAGCGGGTCTCGTAACCCAACCAATATCAAACTCCATGATCAATCCATGGTTCAAATGGAGTTTTAAGATCTTTCCCACATTCTTGATGTTCCACGAGGTATAAGCTTTCCCTAAGCGATCCCGTCCATGTCCACTAGAATGATGTCAAGGTCCAAGAAATTTTCTGACAATGGTGTACCGCATGTGGAAATTTCTATCCACTGATCCCTTGAATACCACCATCTCGAGTGCCAAAAGTTTTGGCACGTGGAAGATGCATGATTGGTATGCCCATCCGACATACCAAATCGGTTGTGATGTGTCTCGATCCAATGTTCCAATCGAATATGATCCGTATATGGTGACCTTTAACAATGACATGTATAGTCTAATCTCGGGGCTAGTTAATCATAGAATCACATCAAGAGTGATAGAGGATGCCATTTGTTGTCGCAGCGGTGGTGGCATCTGCTGGCCATATTAACTTGAACTAGGAAGTGCAGAGATTTCCCTTATCCACAACCCTCTTGTTGAACCAAAGAGGTGCTTGGTCGAGCTTCTTTCTCTAGCAATATTCCATTGTGTTCTCTTCCTTACTGCAGTGGCTACATACTTGTCATCCTGGTGATGGTGATGGTGAGTTTCCCATGTGCCTTTTCTTTTTTGGCTTGCTTCCACCATCCGACCTGGTAGTGAATCAATGCTCCTTTGGAGCTCAACAATGCATTGATTATGAATGATCTAGGGTTCCTCACCGAGAAACACTTATCTATAATATTATTAGAATCATTTCTAGTAGTTTCATTGCGTAGAGGAAAATTGGACCTTTTAGACGATATCTTGTTTGCGGAAAATGAAGCCTATATAAAAAAGTTATGGCCATTGAAATTTTGGTCGACATTCGGTTCATGAAATGTCAATTGACTGACACGACATTGACACTTGGTGGAAAAAGAATGCGTAAGTGGAGGAGAAAAATAAATATGGTTTTGTAATGTCGGTCTTCGACATTCGGGTTCATAAAGGTTGACCCTACTTTTTAGTGGCAGGGGGCCGTCGGCCAAGTTTAACACACTCTTTTCATGGAGGGGTGACTTTGTCACCGCATCGCTATAATGCCCCATAGCCAACTCGATTTAATATTGGACACTTGGAAAGTTCCATATTTATATTGTAGGAAAGTTACTATTTTGGATAGGGCGAGCTCTTCGCATAGCTCGACGCAGTTATGTTCTATATTGTTTAGCCAAGCCACTTACCAATTTATTCTAACCATTCAATGGAGAGCTCGGCGTATACATAACCACCTCGTCATGATATGTGGCAATCCACACATCTCCACCGAAAACCCATGTAACTAGGGTGAGCTCCAATGACTCGGCCCCAAACCATTAAGCGAAAAAACCTACAAAGTATCGCTAATGCAATTAAATTATGGGGAAAATGACATATGTGGCCTTAGCCACAAGTTGCTTGTCATCTTAGCCTTTTAAAAAGTCTACCTCCACTTAAATCTCCATGCATTTGGGACAAATAAAAATCCCCCACCACTAAAGAGGATTCCACGTGGGCCAATGGGGGCACTCCATTAAAAAAGGTGTATCTTTTAAAAACAATGGTAAATCAATGTGAATCCCACTTTATAAAAAGAAAGGTAAGTAGAGGATCGAATCATGGTCGACCGCCTAAAAGGAGATACGACTCACCAATAGGCCATAGTTTTTATAAACACTATAAGAGGTATCAACTTGTTATTAAAGAAGCGAAGGATGGAAAGACTATATTGTTATTAAGGAGGCTTATTGAGTGAGCTAGGAGGAGAATTTGGCGAAAGTGCCAAATGAGACTAGGCTTAATTTTGCAAGAGGAATCTAGTGAGAAGATTGAAATCATTTAATACTCATTGTTAGTATAATGCTAGTGCCGAACTTCGTTATCATGTATGGTGTTGAACTCTTGTCAAATTTTCCTAGTTATTTTCTCTTATTTTCACAAAGTGCTCGTAACTTATTAATTTTAATTAAAAATACAAGAAATTCATTCTATCGATTTTAATCCATAAAATCATTGTTTAAAGTAAAATTATGGATGCATGTGACAATTTTTCTTATGATTTTAGATCAATTGGTATTAGAGTTGGTCTATGATCAAATTAACCATGTTTGGATTACAAGTTGTGGTGAATGATAACAAGGTCCCAGTCTAAGAAGGGTGAAGGAAAATTAGTAGGAGAGGATCCCAAAATCAGTTCAAGAAGATCTCGAAGTCCATCGATGGAGGAACGAGAAGAGATAGAGTTTTGGAAATCATTCCTTCAAATGAAAGAGATGGTGGAAGAATTGTACCAAGATAGACAAAGGGAAAAATTGACTAGAGAAGGTAAAATAGAAAAGGTCTCTAGTTCTAATATTCCTAAAAGTGAATCTCAAAAATCTGATTTTCATCCTTCATTAAAATTAAATGTCAAGTTTGAATTGCCAATATATAATGGAGAGCTTAATGTAGAGAAGTTGGATAACTAGATCAAGCAGATTGAGGTATATTGCAGGGTTCAAAAAGTTTTGGATGATGAAGCAAGAATTCATTTGGAAACTCTTCGGATGGGTGGCACAACACTCATTTGGTGGGAGAGTAAGCTACAAGAAGTAGAGGAAACCCAAGGTAAAGGGATTACTTCTTGGTCTGATTTTGTTTCAAATATTAGACAACAATTTTATCCTCTTGGTTACAAACAACAAGCTATGATGGATTGGAAAACATTAAGACAAGCTAAGGGACAAAGTGTTCAAGACTATACACAATAATTTAGGAAAAGGGCTCTAATTCTTGGAATTTCCCTAAACACACAAGAAACACTACTTAAATATATTGGTGGGTTGCATAGTTACCTAAGGCATATGATTCTTGTTTTAGGTCCTACTAATCTTGATGCAGTGTGTGTTCAAGCTACACATTTGGAAGCACGAGGGAAAATGACTAAGGAGTCCTCCTTTTCTTATTTTAAGCAAAAGAACAAGCAATCCGAAGGACAAGGAAAAGGAAAGGGTAAGCAAAAAAAGAACTCTACTATTGAGAAGAAAGATGGAAAACCATTTTGCAATCATTGTAAAAAGAACCATGATGAGTCTAGGTGTTGGAATTTACATCCTAAACTTAGGCCTAAGTGGATTCCTAAGGAAAGAAAAGAGAAGAAAATGAATATTTTGGTTCATGGTCTTGGGTCCGATTTAGGGGTTGAAACCAAGATAATGTCCATGAGTTTTTAGATTAATCCTTCTCTCTATTCTTCCAACAATAATACTTCGAATGTTGCATCTTCTTCTAATCAACAATCTATACATGAGGAAAGGAAACACAATGAGATTTTCCACCTTATAATTATTTCTAAGAATACGAAAATAGATACTCTTTTTGATAGTCGATCTCAAGATAATCTGATTTCAGAGGAGGTTGTTAAGAAGCTGGGACTCAAAACCAAGCCGCATCCTAAGCCTTATCCTTTGGGTTGGGTTTGTGTTGATGCAAAGCTATAGGTAACTAAAACTTGTAGATTCAAATTTTCCATTACAGAAAAGTTTATTGATGAGGTTTATTTGGATGTTGTTCCTTTGGATATTTGTGGTGTTGTTTTGGGAAGTCCTTACTTATATGATCGTAAAACAATCTTCTATAGGGAAGAAAATAAGTACTTGTGAAAGATGGAATTGAGTATATTGTTAGAGCCCACTGTGTAAAAAATATTCCTTCATTAGTTCTTGTAGGTCAGATGAAAAGGCTTGTCAACTCAAGCAAGATTTTTGTACTCATGGTGATCAAATCCAAAGAGAAAGATCACAAAATTGATTTTGAGGATTGTGATCCTAAACATCGTAATGAATTAGTTAAACTTGTTTCTAACTATGATGATATTTTACAGATCCACAAGGTCTACAACCCCAAAAGAGGGGTTCAACATGAGATATAATTGCTACAGGATGCACCTTTTCCCAACATTGATATGTATATATTGTCCATGGTTGAAAATGAGGAAATCAAGAAACAAGTGATGGAACTCTTGGAAAAAGGTATTATCCGCCCAAGTTCATCACCTTGTGGTTCACTAATAATTTTGGTGCCAAAAAAGGATGGCACATGGTATATGTGTGTTGATTTTCGTGCTTTGAACAAAATCATGGCAAAAATTCATTACCCTCTTCCTTATATTGATGATTTACTGGATCAATTAAATAATGTTATTTAATTCACTAAGTTAGAATTAAGAAGAGGTTATCACCAAGTAAGGATTAATGAAGGTGATGTATGGAAAATTGCTTTTAATGAATGGTTAGTGATGTCATTTGGATTGTGCAATGCACTGACGACATTCATGAGAGTTTTGAACGATGTTTTTAGACCATTCATTGATGATTTCATTATTGTCTACTTATATGATATTATTATTTTGAGTTAGTCTTGGGATGATCATGTTAATCACATCAAGAACGTCTTAGATGCATTAAGAGGAGAGAAATTATTTTTGAAGATGTTAAAATGTGAATTTGGGAAAACTTCTTTAATATATTTGGGTTATGTTATGGTAAATGGTGAATTGAAAATAAATCTTGTAACAATTGAGTTCATTATAAACTAGCCTAGACCCAATAATGTGACAAAATTTAGAAGTTTTCTTGGTGCAGCACAATATTGGAGAAAACTCATTTCTAACTTCTCATTTATTGCATCTCCTTTGCATGCTTTGACAAGTGTTAAACAACTCTTTTAGTGGGGAGGAAAACAACAGAAGGCTTTTAATACACTGAAAGAGAAAATTAGTACCGCTCTAGTCTTGGCACTTTCAAATTTGCAGTAGTCATTTGAAATTGAGACGAATGCTAGTGACTATGCAATGGGGGCAGTTTTGATACAGAACAAATGACCTGTGTGTTTCCATTCAGAAACCTTCACAAGTGCAAATGAAATTATATAACTTATGATAAAGAGTTGTATGCAAGCCAGTGCAGAGTGTAAAAAATGGAAGCATTCATTTATGGGAAAATATATAGTTATACATACCGATCATCAACCCCTTCATTAATTGCAAACACAAACAAAGTTACAACAGTTTAGACATTTCTATTGGATGGGATTCTTGGATAAATTTCACCTCGTGATCGGTATAAAAAGGTACATAAAAAAGTTATTGATATGTTATATATACCTTCATACAACATATTTCTTTGGCTCATGATAGTTTATAAAGAGCAATATATGCATGATGCTGATTTTAAGGAAGTATATGAAGATTTAATGAGTGGTAAATAGGTAGGAGAATTGGATTATCATGTGCATGATGGAATTTTATATCATTATGGTAAACTTTTCATTCCATCAGAATGAAAGAGTGCATGTGATTAGGGAAGCTCATACTTCTCTTATATCTGGACATTTTGGTATTGGTAAAATAGTTGCATATTTATAAAGGTATTACTATTGGCCTAAAATTCATGATCATGTAACCAGGTATATAAAAGTGTGTGTTCTTTGTGCCGCGAGTAAGCCTAGTAACATGAATTTAGGACTATATACTCCTCTTCCTGTCCATACACGTCCATGGGAAAGTGTTTCTATGGATTTTGTAGAAGATTTACCCACGTCATGAAAGAAACATGACTATCTATATGTGGTTGTGGACAGGTTTAGCAAGATGTGTGTAATGATTCCTTGTACTAAACAAATAACTGGTGAAGGGACTACACATTTATTCTTTTAGTTTGTATGGGTTCATTTTGGTTTTCCCACTTCTATTGTTTTAGATTGGGATTCCAGGTTTCTTGGGAGTTTTGGTCAACTTTGTGGGGTTTGATGGACACTAAATTGAAGAAAAGTACTACTTTCCATCTGTAAACCAATGGTCAAACAAAGGTTGGGAACCGCACAAGTGGTACATTTGCTTAGGGACTATTGCAGTAAACATAACAAATTGTGGGATGAACATGTCTATTATGTGCAACAAGATTATAACCGTGCCATAAATTCTTCTACTATGAAGTCTTATTTTGAGACTTGTTTTGGTTATCGACCTAAATCTCCATTAGATTTATCTCTTGAACAAGAAACTGATGTTAGTGGGATTTGTGATACTGATAAAGAGAAAAAAATTGTGCAACGAATATAGTGGGTCCATCAACATGTTTGAGAACAGTTAGAGAAAAGTCAAACGAAATATAAAGCAAGGCATGATAAACATAGAACTAATCACAAGTTCTAGGTTGGTGATTCGGATTTGGCTACACCTCGAGAAAATAAAGGATGACAGGTGAAAGGAAAAATTTAAAACCAATTTGGTATGGTCCATTCTCGGATCTTGGAAAAAATTGGTAACAAAGCTTTCTAGTTTGATTTACCACCATACATGTAAATTTATTCGGGTTGTGAATGTTGAAAGTTTGAAGTTACAAACCGCCTATGATTATTGATCATGATACTAATGTCATACCATCTATTGATAATTTTGTGCTTGAGAATTTGGGTGATTTATAGGAAGATATCATCTTTGAAAGGAAGGTTAGAATCTCACAGAGGGGTGATGTTGAATATTTCCATGTGGGTTTAAAAGGAATGCATCCGAACAAGGAGAAATGGATGGAAACGGAAAGGTGAGGGAGAAATACCCTTACCTATTTACCAATTAAATTAACTTTTGGAGGTCCAAAAGTTTCTTAGTGGGGAGGAATGATCCAGGATCCTCACTAAGAAACACCAATCTATAATCTTCTCGAGAATAAGTTTCCAAGAAGTTGCATTATGAAGAGGAAAATTGAAGCTTTCGAGGATATCTTGTTTACGGAAAACGGAGCCCGTATGAAATTTTGGTCAACATTCGGTTGCTCAAGCAGGTCAACCGATCGACATGACATTGACACTTGGTGGAAAAAATAACGCATAAGCGAGATGAGTAAAATAAATAATATTTTGCGATGTCGGTCTTCGACATTTGGGTAAAAAAAGCTGGACCCTGCTTTTTACTATTCAGGGACCCTTGGTCAAGTTCAGCACACTCTTTTCACAGAGGGGTGCCTTTGTTGCCACATCACTATAATGCCACCGAGCTAACTCAGTTTCATATTGGTCACTATGCGAGTTCCATAATTATATTATAGGGCAAGTTAATATTTTTCATTGGAAGAGCCTTCACATAGCTCGGTGAGATATGTTCTATATTGCTTAGCCGAGCCACTTACCAATTTATTCTAGCCGTTCAATGGAAAGCTTAGCATGTACATTGTCACCTCACCATCATATGTGGAAATCCACACATCTCCACCGAAAACTTATACAACTTAGGAAGCTCCAACAACTTGTCCACAAACCATTGGGTGACCAAACCAACAAATAACTACCAATGCAATTAAATGGTGGGGCAAAACGCCATATGTGGCCTTAGCCAAAGGTTAAGCGGTCCGCTTAACCTTTTAAAAATTCTATCTCCGCGTAAATCCCCGTGCATGTGGGACAAATAAAAAGTCCCCGACCACCAAAGAGGAGTCGACATGGGCCAATAGGGGGCACTCCATTACAAAAGGCGTATCATTTTAAAACAATGGCAAATCAATGTGAATCCCACTTTATAAAAAGCAAGGTAAGTGGAGGATCGAACCATGGTCAACCGCCCAAAAGGAGATAAGCCTCACCGATAAGCCATGGTGTTTATAAACACTATAAAAGGGGTCACCTTGTAATTAAAGAGAAGAAGGAGGCAGAGACTATGTTATTATTAAGGAGGCTTATTGAGCGAGCTAGGAGGAGAATTTGGCGAAAGTGCCAAAAGAGACTAGGCTTAATTTTGTAAGAGGAATCTAGTGAGAAGATCAAAATCATTTAATACTCATTGTAAGTGTTATTTTATATGATTTTAATAGATTGGTCCCTTGAATTGGACTTGGAGACATAGGCCGTCAATGTCGAACTTTGCTATCATGTATGGTGTTGAAATATTTTCAATTTTACATAGTTATTTTCTCATATTTTCACAAATCCTCATGACTATTAATTTTAATTAAAAATACAAGAAATTCATTCTGTCGATTTTAATTCATAAAATAATTGTTTAAAGTAAAATTATGGATGCATGTGACTATTTTTCTTATGATTGCAGATCATTGAAGACACTAGCGTTCACTTACACTTTCCAAGTGTGCATGCAATTCTATGATCTAGCGAGTCTTCTCTCGATGTTTGGTAACAACCATGCATATCATCATGCCAAACAAAGTGAGAATTACAGGCCATTGAAGGAAAAATTACACATCCATGGTTCTACAGGTGAGCTGGTATCAAGCTATAACATGTCAATCGAATCGAACCAACTACACAAGATGAATCAAACACACGGTCAAATGCTTGCTCTAATACCAAATTGATGTGTAAACAAGGCCAAAAATTTAAGCGGCCTTAGACCCTATAGGAACTTGAATAATAATTCAAAAAAATATTATTAACTCTAATGAAAATGCAATGTAAAGAAAGTGAACATACACATTGAATCGAAAATTGATAACGAAGTTTGGAAAATTCTTATGTCTCCAAGTTCAAATGTTGAACCAATTCATTACACTTTTAATTGTAAACAAATGCAATTTACAATGAAGATATGAATGTACAACTTGAACCGAGATAATTTACCAGATTGATTTAGATGAATCGGAACCGATAAATAAAAATATCACATACCTAGTTGATTCAATATTAATCGAACCAGATAAGGAGGTGACCAAATATCTAGTAGATTCCATAGAATCCAAATCAAAAATATGAATACAATAACTCTTCCAAGTCCACCGAGTAGGAAAACTCACTTACAAAGTGACCTTTGCAGTAAGTATGAGTCTTAAAAATCTTTAAGATGCATCTTGTGAAGGCTCCATATGAACTCTAAACATTGATATGAATTTTGAAGGGTAGAACAACATCAAAAATCCTCCAAATTAGGAAAATTACACCACAATTGGGAGCATATGGAAATTTTAAGAAAATTTTCTTTTTACACCAACGGTTGATTTTGAGCCAAAGTCCTACTAAAATGGTCATATATAAAAACTACCCCTTATGTACCTTGCAGATGCTCACGATACAGTTGATTTATAAATACCACTGAGCTCATTTTTATAATTGTTGAGTTGTGTAACAAATTGGTGGGGTGTTAATTTTGTAACGGTTGGTCAATGCTTCGACCCCCCTTGACCCGCTTTACATTAAAAACCCACGTAATCATGGATATAGTTTTATGTGAAGGATAAAAATAACACTAGGCTATTAATATTTGCACCGCCCATCATCTCCACGTAGGCACATTCATTCAATTGCATGGGTTTTTGACTGGTCCATCATCCCCACTTTCCATGTGGGTCTCCTCCATAGCGCTTAGGCGGAGTGTGGGGGCGAATAATCCCACATATGTGAGCAAACCATGTATTTAAGACTTTAAAAGGCTTAACTGCTCCACTAAAACTAGTTTGCGGATCGCTTGGGATCGACCCCTCCATGTGGAAATGGTTATATTAGGTGGATTAATGTGCTCCCCACATTTGAAATGTCCACCGCACGTATATGTAATGCCCAAGTTGGCTTGGGCCGCATCGAGTTAGTTAGAATTCTCGAGTTTAGGGTCGGCGGTGGAGGTAATGTGATGTCGGTGGCATCATGTAGAATGCCATGTAGTAGCTAGTGGAATAATGGGACACACTCGTAGTGAATAACCAGCTCACCAAACCGAGCTAAAGATTTTCCATGTCAAATCAACCAATGAGCTTGTCATACCATAATGTGAGCTCTCCGAGTTATGAAGAGAGTTTTCCTTACAATAAGGAGATCGCTAAGATAAGTGATAACTCACCCAATCAAGTTGAATGTTGACTCCTCCGAGTTGGTTGAATCCAATGCACTCTCATTGTGGTGGCTTGAGGACCCACCACGTGGCATAATAACTATGCGGGGCTAAAGGCACTCCTCCATGAAAAGAGTGTGTGAAACCTAGTCGAGGGCCCCTGGCCGAAAAAAGTGGGGTCTACCCATCTTGATATGAGTGTCGAAGACCAATGTCACAAACCAATATTTTTTTTCTCTTTTGAGTACACTCCGCTTTCGCCATGTGTCGCTGCCATATTGTCCAATTGATTCTTCCATGTCCAAACTATGACTAGCCATAACTTGAGCAAATAAAATCAGTTTTCTGCATTCCAAGTACCGATGGAAAGCTCATTGAATGATCCACCACTCTGTTATTTTTAGGGAGATTTAGGGAACTTGCAACATCCCAAAATGTTTTTGGATCAAGATACCACACAACTAGTAAGATGCAAGTGCTCGACACCAAGAGCCAAAAAGGACATGAGATATATGAATGGATAATGTATAGATAAGAATTATGAGTAAAGAGACACGATTTTTAAAAATGACCTTTTTGGGAACTTACAACTTAATTCCAATCAATATTATCTAACTAAATTCGAGATGATTTACACTTTATAATCCTTTACTAGACTTAGACCCATGGGTGTTCTACTGATTGGAAAGATTTGGTTAAGGAATGATTGTCTCTCCTAACATAGGTAGCTAAATCATCTGCTTGGTAGTTTTATGCATTCAAGAGATTTTCTTTCCTTATTGTTTTAAGGCTCTTTTCCTTTTTTATACCCCTTACATCTCACCCAAACCTATCACTAAGAATCATGGGCTCATCGCCAAGGATAAAATGTGGATGAGTAAGGGCATCTTCCTCCTTTTCTAGCCTCACGCTACCAGTAAGAAGCATGAGCTCACCACCAAATAATGGGAGTGACGAGAAATGTGGTTAGTTGTTATAAGAGTATATATGTAGTTTTTTTGTTTTCTTTTATGTTACCTTAATATTGTATTTTTCTTGTTAAGAGGGAATGTTTCCTCCCAATCTCAACCCCATGTAACTACTAATATGTGAGGGCTAATCACCAAATATTGAGATGGGTGAACATAAGATCCAGGTGAAATGTTTAGAATTTTCTTGTTATGGAGAGAAATTTTTAGGGAAGGATTTTCCATCAAGAAGCTTTTAGAGAGGGCTATAGGTGAAAAACATCTAAATCGGGAGAAATCATAAGAGGGATAAAGCATGCAAGACCTTATATGATCAATATTAAATCTTGTCTCATGATTGAAAATGATGATGTGAATTATATAATTGAAGAGTGTGAAGAAGTTGTAGAGATATCATGATTGATACATTTGCCAATGTTTGAAAGTTTAAAGTCATTTGAAAAGTAAGTAGATCCATAAAGTACAATCTAAACAAGATGATAATGTAAATGAAATAGAGGGTGAAAATGTAATAAGGACAATGTGGAGATGAAATAACTATATATAGAAATGTTTTAGGTGAAGTGAGTGTTGCAAAACATTTTCCATTCCTAATCAAATGAATGAACTAGCTACTGAAAGAAACTAGAAACTTATAACATGGAGGGTTTATAGTACCTTAGATGCGATGTGATGGATAAACAGTGCAAAGTGATGATGAATCCTCGATATACATGATGTTTTACAAATAAGATAAACTGAAACAAGATTGATTAGATAGATTTATGTGGGGATTTACCAAAAATTCCATCTCCAAGAAGTGGTTATCTTCCTTTCATGGATGTCAATCCCCATTTGTTTAGAAAGAGTGAAATAAAGAAAGAACAATAGATAACATGTAGAAACAAAAGTATACTTGAATCTGAGAAAAGTGATTAAAAATGATCTAGAAACTAATTCGATTGAAAGAACTATAGATTAAAGGTTTCCTGGTATGGGTCAATGGCGACCCAGATTTGTCCACAGAAGGTCGATGAGGACTTGGGAAAAAGGATCTAGAATTTAAGATAAATATACAAAGCTGTGCATGATCTTTGTGCGCATTTGGAAGCTTCGAGGTCTAGAGATTCTCGAGTCAACTTACACAGGGGATCGACAAAGCGGAAACTGAGAAAATGGTAGAAAATAGAAATGGATAAGGGTAGATTGAGAATTAGGACCACTGGTTGATGATGACCACGAGCATCATCGATGACTATATAAGAGCTAGATAGTGCCGAAAGTAAATGCATGAAAAATTTAACCGACAAATAGAGAGGCTAGAAAAGAAGGTTGTTGAAGAAGCTATGAATGATTCGAGACTAATATGAACCTGTAAAACATTATAAGTAAGCAAAAAAATGATAATATAAAAAAATTTGATTAAAAAAACATCAAGAGAATGATAATCTCACGAAGGATGAAAGTGAGTGATGCAAACACATCCAAAGGATGTCTGGGAGGTCTCAGAATGCTGCAAGAATGCTAAGGAATGAGAGGCAATTCACTAGTCACGAGAGAGCTCCAAAATTCATATGTATCTAATGATTTTTAGATATTTTTTGGAATGATTAAACTTTGTTTTATAGGGTCGATGGCGACTATGTTGCAGCGGTTCACCAGCTGCGGGAAAAGTTTCTAATGGGCAACATTTTTGTGTTTTTGGCGTGATTTTGTGTTTTTAAGAGTTGGAAGGGTGATTTAAAGCATTGTGTGAGATTATCTTGCTTGGGGATAAATCATGGGTAGTTAGGGCATAAAAATAGATAGGAAGAAAGCTAGAAAAGTAAGGGGATTTATGTGTAGGATAAAAACATCCTAATTAGAAGGTTTGTTAAGGCAAGGTAAGATATTAATTGATTGATTAATTATTTAATGTGGCTTAATTAATTAATGGGACTTGGATGCATGCTTAAAGGAGATAGGATAATTAAGTGTGCATTTAAGTAAAAGGGGATGAATTTAAATAAGTATGCTATTACATAGGTGAATAAGGGTAGAGATATCGATTTTAGGTTTCTACAAAGTGAGTTGATGTATTCACCAAACTCCTCACCTTCATAAACAATAAACAATGTTCTTGAAATATTCATTTATTTGATAAGGTCCTATATATTTAGGGACCTAGATTTACGACCTTTGACCAATTTCTTATCTATAAGCATAAGATCATCCACCCGAATGGGACAACCCTTTAAACAATGTCTTCTTGAAATATTCATTTATTTGAGGGGAAAAGGTCTAGAAGAAAGTTGATATATCTTAGGATTTAGTGGGACCTCCAGATTTGAAATATTCATTTATTTGATAAGGTCCTATATATTTGACCTAGATTTTAATTTGACCAATTTCTTATCTATTCGAATATCTAATCTTAGCATAAGATCATCCACCGAATGGGATGTTTGTAAACCCTTTTGTCATATTTTTGACACATTATGTCTAAATAAACTTGATGATGTTGTTTAGATTTAGTTCTCCATTATTGGTGTTCCCTAAATCAATGCCCCAACTATGGGAAGGGGAAAAGGTAATTCTAGAAGAAAGTTGATCAATGTGAGAAGATTTCTTAGGATGTAAATAAAGTGGATGGTTGATCAATGCATGAAGCCTTCAATGCCATGATAACAAGATTATCCATCCTTCGAGGGTGTGTTATGCTTTATACATGTGTAATATAGATGGAAAAAGATGACATATATGCTAGCCATCCTTCGAGGGATCACTCTATTTCTTTGATTTGATTTCTTTTTTTTGACTAAAAAGTTTTCCTTTGAGGGAGCAATATATTTTTATAGTTTTGAATTTTGATATGCATCATTTAATTTTTATTTTGACATGGGGGAGAGCTGGGACTAGCTAAGTAGATCACTTAGGAGGGGAAAATGATTGTACAAGAGAAACCATAGGTTCCTTTGCATAGTTCCAATAGGCGAATGAGAGGGTGATGGATGTAATGATCGTGAAGTTCTCACCAAAAGGGATAACTTATCCCTGAGGAATATACTATAAGAAGAGCCATGATGCTCATATTTAAGGTCGCATCTAGGTAAGTGACGAATGATCACATAGTTCCAAATCACTATGATGAGAGATGAAAGAGGCTAATGATGGAGGGATGATCTAAGAATGTGACTAAGAGCTCATTGGAAGACACACTAATAGTAGAATGGTCATAAGTGTAGTGCATTAAGAGGTTTCACTTCTAGTTTACCATCAAGGGAGACCAATCGATAGGCTCCCAACCCATACTTATTTGTGTTAATGTATGGTCCAATCCAATTAGGGAAAAACTTTCCAAGTTGGATCCTTTCTAGAGTAGTGACGTTCTAGTTTTATTTTAAAACAAGATCACCGACATTAAAGTTGCATTCTTTGATGTGGTTTTGTAAGAAAATTTGATGCACTCTTGATAAAAATGATGATGTTCAAGAGCGAGAAGGTGACGCTCATCTAACAAATCAAGTTGTGCTAGACGTTCTTGGTGATAGTCTTCATCAAAGATGAAGTCACGAAGGGACACATGTAAAGATAGAATTTGAACTTTGAGAGGAAGAACAAATTTAGATCCGTACACAAGTGAAAATGGGTGTATCCCCATGGAAGTAAAAATGCTAGTTTGATAAGCCCAAAGAGCTAAAAAAATATGGAGATGTTAGTCACGTCTTGATCGATCAATAATCTTTGCAAGAACGTTTCAAAGAGTAATGTTTGTTGCTTCATCTTGGTCGTTATCTTGAGGATAGTATAGAGAGGAGAAGATGATGTTGGTTTTAAATGAATCATAAATATTTTTAAGATATTTGTTTTTAAATTACTTTTCATTGTCCGTGACAAGTTTGTGAGGAACACCGAAGTAGAAAATGATATCTTTGGTAGATAAAGTTAACGATTGGACCAGATTTGGTTGAAGTTAGGGAATTTGTACCACCCAATTAGTGAAGTATTCAGTTGTAGTGATGATAGAATGATGTTTTTGTGAGGATTGGGGATTAATGAGACTAATGAGACCCTCTCTGCTCTTGATGAGGATTTTGGGTAAGAAGATAGATATAAAGGTCGAGTCTACGTAAGTTGAGATAAGGATCACAATTTTTTTTTGGGAAAACAAGAATAATAGTTACTACATTTATTCTAGGAAAATATCACACCTATGAGGGTGGAACTTATATAAAGCCATGGTGCTCCTATAGTAAGCACATATTGTTAGGATTAAATATTATTATCCTAATATTAATTTCTGATAGTTTATATTATTTAATTTTATTAATTAAATAATCATTGTTATTTGGTTATATGGTTAATCAACCATATTTGTCTTTATACATCTTTGTTATATTGTTTTCAACAATATATTTGTATCTATTCATTTCTGCTTCCCGGATGTTATTGGAAGCTTGTTTATTCTGGCATTTGGTTGCACCTGTGCAACTTATTCTTCCGGATGTATTTGGCTATGCAATATCTATAAATATTGCAGCCCCTTCTCTGTAATTGTTTACTTGATTGAGATTAATAAAACTACACAGGCTTCTGTCCCTATTTCTCAATCTACATTTGGTACCAGAGCAAAATTTTGGCCCTGTGAAGGAGTGGAAAAAGAATGCACCAGAAATAGAGAAGATTGGAGAAGAGTATGCAGCAATAGAGAGCCTGTGCAGCCTCCTGCAACCTCCCAGCCTCATCTCTGCCTTTCCACATCCCCCAGTTCGTTCCAGGTGTTTGGAACGCAAATTTTTTTTGCACTGGTGCACTCAAAGCCTGGCAAAAATTGCTCCAGGTATTGATAATAATAAAAAAAAATTCCCAATAAGGGTTTTGTTTTACTGTATTTGGAATTTGCTTGGCTTGTTTTGGAGGTCTGTATATGTACCTACAGTGATCAAGAATCAAACAGAGCAAAGAAAATAAAAAAAAGAGAAGGAGGCACCCAAGCTACACAAAATATACAGTGGAAGAAGAGGAAAAGCGGCCTGCATAAAGGAAAAACGTTTTTGTGAGCAAAATCGACCTCATATGGTCAGCGGCCAGTCCTCCACGCGTTTTTCTTTGAACCCTGTGCGGCCTGCATCAAGGAAACGTTGTGTTTAAGCAAAACCGCGCCATTTGAGCCTCCATCGACCTGTACAAGCAAACAGCAAGCAAACAGCAAGCACATTCATTAAAAACGTGGCCAGGCAGGAAGAAACGCGGCCAAGGAAGGGAAAAACGTGCCCAAGCAAGGAAACTCAGCGCCCAGGCAATAAAAACACGCGCCCAGGCAATAAAACATAGTGCCAAGGCAAAAAATACAGCAAAATCAGTGCAGTCTGGTGCGTGCAAAGGAAAAAAACGCGGCCCAGGAGGAAGATCTGCGCCCAAACACCAAAAAACGCGGCCTGTACATGAATCAGTGCGTGGAAAGGAAAAAAATGCGGCCATAGGAGAATACAAAGGCGTGGAGGTGAAAAGAAAAGCTTCAGATCCGTTTTTTAGGCAAATACAACCCTAAAAACGCCTCTTCACCAGCATGCGCCACGTGGCATTCATTTTCCAAGAGGTAAGTCAATTTATTTGTCAATAAATACAAATTCCTTCCTTTCATAGTCCAAGCGCCCCAAGTGGGCAAGTTGGTTAGTGCATGTGCCTTGGGAGTGAGAGGTTTGAGGATCAAATCCCACCAAAAACACTCAAAAACTCTCCTTTTGCATCTGGCGGATTTTTTGGCGGAACTGCTAAATTTAGCAGGCTTTTTTGAATTTAGTTACAGACTAACTAAATTTAGCGGAGAAATCCCTAACTTAGGGTAAAAAAAAAAAAATTTCTCCTATTTGGTCTGTTTTCTCATTCCAGACATTTTTTGCAAAAGGAGACCCACCTAAAAATTGCATTTTCAGCTATTTTTTTGCAATTTTTAGCATTTTGGGTTCAGGAGGTCACCAGGACCCCGAAACTGAAATTTTTTGCCTGTTATTCAAATTGTACTGCATATTGTACTAATTTGCAAGTTGCCATAGTCAATCGCAAAACTCAGAATCGCTCAAAAGCGGCAGAATTGTAATAAAAAACAGTAAAATTGGTTCTGTAACACTCACGAGATCCTAGATCTCATTTGCAGTGTTCGGTATATACAGTGCCTCTGGGAAGCGCTTACAGGTAAAGCCATCGCAACTACTACTGCACTTAACGCCTAATATAGCTGCAACAACGTCGTGCAGGCATCGTCCCTATAAATCGACGGGGAGTAATAAGGTCACAAAGGCACACACTATGAACCATCCTATCCGTCTCGTGAACGATTCGCAAGACATAAATCCAGATCGAGAAATTATCTGAGTATATAGCGAAGTTACGTGCGTGTATGAGGATATTTCTTTGAGTGGTGTCAATAATCACAGACCCCATCGATCTTGTCTTCGTACCACGTGATCGAATTCTTTCACGTACGTTAACGCCTCTTTCACGCATCGCCTGTGGGTATATAGAAAGGGCGAGCTTCTTCCACGTACCGACGGGTATATTGGAAGGGCGCGTATATAGAAAGGTTCGGTATATCAGACTGACGGTATATAGATTGGGAGACCTAATACCTAGAGTGATAAGAGCCAAACCCTGTCAGTGATCTCTGCAAAATGGGCACCAATGCCCCCAAATTTTTTCTTCCGGATTCACAATTGCTCAAAGGAAGCAACTATGCTGCTTGGAAGACAAAAATAAAAACACAACTTGAGTTTGAAGAAATCTGGCCTGTTGTGACTGGTACTCTAACCAGATCACCAACGGATGCAACACAACAACGACAATTTGATAGAGCAGATCAGAAAGCAAAACTCATCATTTTGTTTGGAGTGTCCGACGATGTGCAAGCCCACATTCGAGATGCCACATCAGCAAAAGAAGCTTGGGATAAGCTGAGCACAATATATGAGGCCAAGAACAAGAATGTCATACTCAATTTGTAGAGTCAGTTACATACATTGAAATTCAAACAGAATGAGAAAATTGAAGCCTTCCTAAGAAGAGTTGCAGAGTTGAGGGCTTCACTTCTAGCCCTAGGAGAAGAGGTCAAAGATGAGTCTCTCGTTCCCATTGTTCTGAGAGCTCTCCCTTCTTCTTACCAAATTTTTGTCACAACTCTAAACTTGTCAGATACGATAATTAGTTTTGACAAACTTGTAAACCTACTGCAACAAGAGGAAGCAATGCACAACAAGGATGATGAAGAGGAGCACCATTGTCTTCACATCAAAAATGGAAAGGAAAAGGTAAAGGAAAACCTAAATCCTATCAGAAATCCCCACATCAGAATCAGTATCATGGGGACAATCAACTGAAGAAGCGATGTCCAATTTGCAAAAGAGGACATGACTTGCAAGAATGTTGGTTTAACACATATAAGAAAGGTTCATCAAGCAATTCTGGACCACAACAACAACAAACTTACAAGGGACATTCAAACAACTATCACGGGTAGAAAAAGGGGAACTGGAAAAGAAGACCCCACCAGCAAGGTAATATTGCCGAGCAACAAGATCGATCGACAATGAAGACTTCTTGTTCACTGCTCGATCAAGTGAACCATCCACGTCATCTAGTGACGTCTGGTATGTTGATTCGGGAGCCACTCGACACATGACCGGCCATAGAGACTGGTTTATTTCAATGAGGGACACGCCATCGAAAAATCATGTTTCGTTGGGAGATGATTCTTCATATACAATTCAGGGGATTGGAAACATTTCTCTACCCCTTGGTTCACGCAAATGCAGACTATCAGATGTTCTATATGTCCCTGGGTTGACAAAGAATCTTCTTTCGGTCAGTCAACTCCTAGATCACAACCTGAAAATTGACTTTGATAGTCAATCCAGCAAGAAAATGTGTTTGATTCGAGATAAATCCAGAGGCTCGAAAATAATTGCAAAAGCCTCAAATGTGGGACGAATGTTTCAACTTGATTTCATTCACAAAAATGATCAAGCACTTGTGGCTAAAAACTCCACCTCAGCTCAGTTGTGGCATCGGAGATTTGGTCATGTAAGTTTCAAATATCTTGAAACACTTCGCCGGTGTAATATGGTACATGGGCTACCATCTCTTCAGAAGGATACAGAAAAGTGTCCTCACTGCTTAGCAGGAAAACAACACAGAGTTTCATTCCAAAAGAGTACTTTTCGAGCTCATGGTAAACTTGACCTGGTTCATACCGATCATGCGTGTGCGATGCGGCCAAGTCATTCGGGGTTCCAGTACTTCATGCCTGTGTTTGACGACTATTCACGGAAAATGTGGATTTTTTTTCTTTGCAAGAAAAGTGAAGCCTTTGAAACATTAAAAAAGTTCAAAGTGGCAGTTGAGAAAGAAACTGGTCGTCACATCAGAACTCTCTCGGCTCAGATCGAGGGGGAATTCACCAGTGATGAGTTCAGAGACTACCTACAAACTCACGGGATTCGTCAACAAATGCCTCCTCCACACACACCGCAGCAAAATGGTGTTGTCGAGAGAAGAAATCGTACTATCATGGAAATGGTGCGATGCATGATCGATGATTCCGAACTTGCAAAGACATTTTGGGTAGAAGCAGCAAAAACAAGCAGTGTATTTGTTAAATAGAGCGCCCACAACTGCTCTTGATGGAATTACACCACAAGAAGCATGGTCAAAGAGGAAACCATCCATTGCACACCTCAGAGTATTCGGGTGCAAAGCCAGCATGCACATACCCAAACAGAATAGAAAGAAATTGGACATGAAGTCACAAAATCTCATCTTCATTGGATACAGTGAAGAGACTCTTGGGTACTGATCGATGGATCCTAAGACCGAAAAAAGTCTACACAAGCGAGAGATGTTGAGTTTTCGAGAAGAAGGAAGCAGAGACTCCTCCTCCGGACTCGCAAGATGTAGATTTTTCACCCGTTGTAAAAGTTGAAGCTAATGTTCCCTCAGAATATGAAAGTGATGATGGGGATGATGGTGTTGATCAGATAGAACCACAACCCATGGGAACAGGACAAAGTATGCCTAAATGGTGTACAAGCACATTACGAGATGCAAGACTGGATGCTCCACCGGATACATCCACCCTTGGACCATGGACTCGCAGTAAAGCAAGAGAAGAAGTTAACTTTGCTTTGATGAGTAGAGTCATTGAATCAGACGAGCCCTCTACAGTCCAGGAAGCCCTATAGTCAAAAGCTTGGAAAAATGCCATGGATTCTGAATATCAATCAGTGATGAAGAATAACACTTGGCAACTTGTTGATCTTCCACCAGGGAAGAAACCCATTGGTTGCAGATGGATATTCAAAACTAAGTATAAAGCAGATGGGACAATAGACAAGTGCAAAGCAAGACTTGTAGTAAAGGGGTACTTACGTAAAGAAGGCATTGACTATGAGGAGACATTTGCTCCCACGGCTAAGATCAAAACGATCAGATGATCTTTGCTCTAGCCGCATGATTTGGATGGAAAGTTCACCAAATGGACGTAAAAAGTGCCTTCTGAATGGAGATTTGCGCAAGAAGAAGTCTACATGACTCAACCCGAGGGATATATTGTACACTGGTCAAGAAGAAAAGGTATGCGAGACTCGGGAAATCTCCGTATGGCCTCAAACAGCACCTCGGGCATGGTACATCAAGATTGATGAGCATCTCGTACAACATGGATTCGTCAGAAATCCATATGATCCCAATGTCTACCTCAAAAAGCAAGGGGGAGATGGTGATTGCTGTAGTTTATGTCGATGATCTAGTCATCACTGGCAGTTCAGTGAAGATGATTGATGAAACAAAGAAAGATCTTAAGCGATCATTCGACATGACAGATCTCGGGCTTATGCACTACTATCTTGGATTGGAAGTATGGAAGAAAGAGAATCACATCTTTGTTTCTCAGATGAAATATACCAAGACAACGCTCGAGAAGTTTAGGATGATGGATTACACACCAATTGCTACACCTATGGAGAACAGATTACAGTTATCTCGTTCAGATCCATCTCCTAAGGTAAGTGCCACTCTCTATCGGCAGCTGATTGGGAGTCTCATTTACCTGACCTACACTAGACCAAATATCAGCTTTGCAGTGAGCTATCTATCCAAGTTCATGCAGGAACCCAAAATTTGTCATTGGAAAGCAGCAAAGCGCATTTTGAGATATCTCAAAGGATTAGTGGATCTTGGTCTAGAATACAAGAAGAACGAAAACTTCTTCTTGACTGGATATTCGGATTCAGATCATGCAGGTAACATTGATGATAGAAAATCCACTTCTGGATTTGTATTCTTTATGGGATCTGGACCAATATCATGGGGAAGTAAGAAACAACACTTTGTTTCTCGCTCTTCCATAGAAGCCGAGTATCGTTCTGTAGGAGAAGTTGTTTGTGAAGCGATTTGGCTACGTCGCATACTGGAAGGACTTGGAATACCACAAGACAAACCGACCACCATGTATGTTGACAATGAAGGTGTTCTCAAACTTGTTCGCAATCCAGTTTTTCATGAGAGAACAAAGCACATTGAAGTTGAGGTTCATTTCATACGTGACCATGTGTTGAAGCACAACATCCACTTTAGTTTTGTCCAACTATTTGAACAATGAGCAGATATTTTCACAAAGTCACTTGCACGTGACAAGTTCGAGTTGTTCAGAGCATTTCTCTCCTCATCTCTTCAGACAATGCACAATTAAGGGGGGGAATGTTAGGATTAAATATTATTATCCTAATATTAATTCTGCATAGTTTAGATTATTTAATTTTATTAATTAAATAATCATTGTTATTTGGTTATATGGTTAATCAACCATATTTGTCTTTATACATACTGTTATATTGTTTTCAACAATATATTTGTATCTATTCATTTCCTGCTTCCCGGATGTTATTGGAAGCTTGTTTATTCTGGCATTTGGTTGCACCTGTGTAACTTATTCTTCCAGATGTATTTGGCTGTGCAATATCTATAAATATTGCAGCCCATTCTCTGTAATTGTTTACTTGATTGAGATTAATAAAACTACACAGGCTTCCATCCCTGTTTCTCAATCTACACATATATGGCCACGAAGGCGAGTCTTAAGGCTAAAAGGAGAAGATGATGGATAAAACTAGATGGTATGATCAAATGAGATGGGCTTGATAGAATAAGATGATGTCGGGTATGGAGAGGGTCCAATATAGAAACATATAGACCCTAGAGAGAATTCCCTAGTTTGAAAGAAGTTGTGGGCATAAGATGTGGAAGACGTAATGATAAGGGGGAGGTACTCCCCAATGCGAAAAATTGTGGATTATCCAGGTGGATAGCAGGATAAGCAAAATGAGACGAGATGATAAGTATATATGGGATAGGATAAAAATCATAAGGATGGTATATCAAGGTGAATTGTATCGATGAATAAGGGAGGACCCTCATTAAGAGGATCGATATGTGAAGAAGTGGTGGATAAAGGAGGAGGCCTAGGGAATCCTACAGATGAGGAGGTAAAAATAATAGTGGAATAAGTCCAGGATGAGATGGTAGATGGGGGAGGAGAGTCCTCGAGAAGGTCCTCTCTCTCGATAAGATTGCGGATAATAGTTTGAAGGGCCTTACATTGTTTGGTGTCATGAATTGGGGTGCGATGGTAAGCAAAAATGTGGTGAGGGTCGAACCATGATGGTTTCGAGACATTCTGGATCAAAGGCCCCGATAGGCGAAAGTTTGATGATGGAAATTTGTAATAAGTGTTGGAAAATGTCTACATATGATTCACCTAAATCCTTAGGAGGTGCTTTGTCCTTACATAATGTATTGGTCTTTGAAGAAGAAGTGGATGTTTGAGATGATAAAGCTTGATTATGTTGATGTCTCGATGGTCTAGGTTTAGTTTTGGCATAGGTTAATGTCTTAGTGTTGGGTTGTTTTATTTTGGGTTGATAAAATGTTCTTGATGAAGAAGTTGTTGCATTGGATGGTTTAGAGATAGGGATGTTAATTTTCTTGTAGGAATGTACAAGAGATTTTTGAGGTAATGTACTAATGATTGTGGATTTTTTTTGTAAGGGTGCGTCCTTAGGAGAAGAGAACAATTTCAACTGGAGAATCCAGAGGTGGTGTTATAGTTAGTATAGGCACAAGAAACAACATTGGTTTCATATAATCTAAAGGAGATGAAGATTGATTTGATTGCATTGATGAGGTAGGAGAATCATTTAAGGTTGTTTGAATTGTTTCCAATAATTCTTCAAATGATGGTGGTGGTGTAGAGGGAGAAGGTGGTGTGGATGTGTTTTTAACAGTTGATGTGGGTGTGGGTAAAATATCTGAAAGAGGCTCTGATTTTAATTTGGAATATGGTATATCAAATAGCAATGGAATGGATGTAGGTAAGGTAGCTGGATCTAGTGAAGTAGATCTGGCGTGTAATGAAGCGAATATAATAGGTAACATAGTAGATGTGGTACTAGTGTTAATTGTAGGATTTAGGTTGGAATGATTGTTTCATAAATTATTCTAGGGGAAAGGATAATATGTTTTCGTAAGGGGTCCTAGTAATAGGATTGGATTTTGAGGTAGATGTAGATAATATTGGTATGGTTGTGAGGACATGTGTTAACGGATTTGTAGATGTAGGAATAATATCAAATGGGTTGGTGCGGTTGGAGATGAAGGTAGATAAATCATAGGTTCTCGATCATTAGTGTTTAAAGTATTTATAGTATTGGCATTAGGTGTTTGGGTTCTTTGAGGTGGTGGCAACTTGACATGTTGGTGCATGATTTGGGAAACATTGTTTGAAGATGTCAAACAGATTGATTGGGTGGAGAATTCAGATTATCAACTCAAAGGTCACCCTATTCAATGAGCCTTTGAACCAAATCCTTGAAAGTTTGACATTTCTCTATGTCATAACCTCAGGTTTGGTGGTATTTACAAAGAATGGTCTTCACAATACCACACGGGTTTCAATCTTGACTCATCAACTAGTCGGATAGGCAACAATATGATTAGGTTTTCCGCTATTAAATTCTCAAAGATAGATACGTATGATTACCCGAGGGAGTGTAGTTGGGTTTCGGTTGTGGGGCTCATTCGCTAAGTCCACGTGGTGGATGTTGGTGTAGGAGAAGATTTGACAACCACAACATTGGCCACTCCCTTAGATTTATCATTAGGTGTGGATGTTCTAGTGAATTCATGTTTAGGGTTCCTCAATTTAAGTTTTAAATGACCTTGGTCAAGGGCACATGTTTAAAGGTTGTGATTCATGGTAAAGCCTTCATTAAAGGTTTAGAAGGATTGGATTTGTAGGGTAGAAGATATATGTTTTATGCATGAACATGAAAAGAGCTCAATGAGTTCAGTCGCGGAAGGGTGAATGATAATTGATTTAGAATGTCACGCCGTCGTGTGACAAAGTCTTTGATAGACTCATGTTTGAACTGACATATGGCATATAGATCATTGATAGTTATCTTACACTCAATATTGATTGAAAAATGTGCTAAAACAATTGTGCAAGATGATTGAATAAAAATATCAAATATCAAGAGGGACGTTACTATACCAGTTTAATGTTGGACCATTTAAAGACATGGCAAAATTACAAAGCATCAAGTCCTGATCATGTGCAATAAGGTAACATATATGCCTAAATGCACAGAGATGTTGCTGTGGATCCTCCTTGTTATTAAACTTGGTGAATTTTGACAATTCCCAATGTGGAGGATAAAACTTAATTGGCACGGAGGGATAGATTGTCTTATTGCATATTTTTTCTATGATAACGCAACTTTGGGCCCTAGGGTGGCACCCTCAAGGTTGGATAACCTATTCATGAGAGCATGCATATGATCATTTGGTGAAGTGATAATGGGTTATGGTTATGGTTATGGTTCCACAACTTGAGAGGAAAATGGTTAAATTATTTTGTGAGATTGAATTTATGTTTGGGGGATTGTTTGATGAATTTGAGATAAAGGTTGAGTTTGGAATGTTTGATGTTGTGTCATGGGGATGTTGTATGATTTTGAGACTAGGTAGGCACTTAATGAGTATAGATAGACTTAAATTGTTTTGAAAGGGGTCGAATCGAATAAAGCGGTGGCACCGCAAGAAGGGGTTGGGAAGAAATGACTTGCACATGTGATGTGAGAGGATCATGTTGTCCAAATAAGGGACATGATATTAGGGTCAAAGAGGAAAGATGAAGGGTAGTGGTGATAGTTGTATTGATTGGATGAAGATTGGGTGGAATGGACATGACTAGCTGAGCAGTTGGGTGGGGTGGTGGATTGTTAGAGGACAAGGTTGTTGGAATTCGAGGATTCGAATGACAATGGGTTTAATCAACTTAAATATTAAACATTAATATATTATGCAACATTAAAATGAATAAATAAATAAAAATCACATTAATAAACTATATTGCATGATAATTAAATAAATACTTACATAATGTAAATAACACAGAACACTAGATTTATAGTGGAAAACCGAAGGTAAAAACCACTATGAAAAGTAACCTTTATTATAGAGAACCCAATTACATCCAAGTAGAAACCTCCTCCTTACTAACCCTAATCACAAGGGTAAAAACCAAATCAATTAATATTGATTTGCACACCTTTGATATATTCCTCGATATATCAAATGAGGACCCGAAGTCCTTTTTTATATGAGGTGATCGGGTATGTCTCCGACTCACCCTTTCAACCAAGTCGGTTGACACATATTCCAAGGTTTGAATATTTAATAATAGAAATATAAATATTTCATATTATTAAATATTTAACCTATAGTATAATGTTGGACCCATATTAATTAAGGGTGGCCAACCCACTTAACCATTATGTTCCAACACTCCCCCTTAATGTTAAGTGGGGTAACATATGCCAATAGATTACCTTCCTGTGGTACACTACAAGATTTACAATCCTTAAACCATAAAGGTTTTAGGCTAGCATATAGGTTGAAGGAATTATAACACCTTCATCATACTATAATTATCTTTTGGTACAAAAGGATTTGTAATCCCAAATATCATCCCATGATTAGTGGCTAAGTATGATTTGTGAGTTTTTCATGTTTTCACAAGTTTTTGTAAAGGGTTACTTCAAACCAAGCATATATGAGCCTTTTATAACCAAGGAAGTTCTTTAAGATATGCTTACACTGGATATTTACGAGTAAACTAAATAGCATTAAATAGTTTACTAAAGACCACCTTTAAGGTCTTTCTACACTTATTTCTAAAAAGAAGTCGAGGAGGTATACACATGCTTGAAGGTCATTTTACACTTTCCCAAAGGTCTTTATTACAATGCATTTTTCATTTTACAAATACAAAGTTCCATTAGGAGGTGACATTTTCATGCACACTCCCCTTAATAGAAACTCTGAAAATCCAAGTTTTTCACGAAAATGAAAAACTTTGCAGACTCAGGAGTTTGTGAAGATGTCGTAACCACCTCTTCAATTGTACGAACTTGAGATATATCTCACCACTTAACACATTCTCACAGATGAAATATATATTTATATCAATGTGCTTCATCCTCTGATGTTGTATTGGATTATGTACAAGAGTTATGGTTCTCTTGGTGTCGCAGAACAAAGGAACACTACCTTGATCCTTCATCTTTATCACGTCGAACAACCTCTTTAGCCATATAGCCTCTTATACAGCTTCCATTATACTTCTATACTTAGATTTAGTTGAAGAGATAGAAAAAATTGGATGTTTTTTACTACACCAAGAAATGACGTCTGCACCAAATTTAAACACATAACCAGAAGTAGATATTCTATCTAATACATCGCCAACATGATTAGAATCATAAAATCCATACAATTTAGCATTTTCATCCTTATTATAATGTAATCCATAATTTATTGTTCCCTTAATATATCTAAGAATTATTTTTGCAAGATTCCAATGATCTCTATAAGGTTCCTGCATAAACCTTGAAGCAATTTCTACTTTGCATAGGAAATATCTAGTCTAGTTATAGTTAGATAAATCAGAATACCAACTAATCGCCTATACAAAGTAGGATCAACTTTTTCATATGCACATATACGATAAAGTTTTCTTCCAACTTCCATAGGTTTAGAAATAGGTTTACAATCAATTATATTAAACTTTTTCAAGAGATTGGTTGGATATTGTGCTTGAGAAACAATAATAATATGCTTATCTTGAAATATAACTATGCCTTGAGAAAATGACGTAAGGGACCTAAATCAGTCATTTCAAGGTATTGTTTTCAATTTTTCTTTAATCTTACGAATTAAAGCAGGACTATCACCATCATAAGAAAATCATCAACATATATAAATACAATGATAATGTGAGAACCTTATTGTTTAATGAATAGATCATTGTTAGAAGAACAATTAACACATCCTAATTATTTGAAGAAAGTATTAATTTTCTCATGCCAAGATCTAGGAGCTTGCTTTAAACCATATAAAGATTTTTTCACTTCTTACAAACATAGTTTTCTCTACCATTTTCTTCAAATCCTCTTAGGTTGAGACATGTAAAGTTATTCCTTTAGGGTAAGTGCACCAAGTTGGGGGGCCAAATGGGGGTCTTAAGTGGACGCATTTTTCTAAAAATAAAAAGTCATCTTGTCAGACAAGGTTTTCAAACAGCTTACACTCAAAATTGGAATATGTTGTGTAAACATGAATCGTAGAATTTTGAGTCTAGTTTCTAAGCTACTAAATTTTATTGAAAATGGATAAGTTTAAGAGTGAAAATAACTAAAATACCAACAAGTGCTCCTATTTTTGTTAAAAAACATAACATAGTGACTTTCGTGCCCCCACCATTTTTTTAGCACCATTTAGTAGTTTTGAAAACCCTTTGGTAGAAAGATAGCTAGGAGCATCTAGTTTGTGCTAGAATTTTTTTAGATTTTTTAGCAAATATTTATTTTTTTATGATTTTTCTAGTACAAAAATTTATGTTTTGAAAAATAACGGAGCTCCAACTATGTCCCCCCTAACTACCTCAAAAATATAGAAAATTAGATTTTTTTTAATATCTATATAATTAGACCTAGTTTGTGTTAGTATAATATTTTTTCAATTTCGATGACCCAAAAAAAAAAAAAAACACGATGAAAGATAAACATATTTAAACTTCAAAAAATAGCTATAAAAAGGCATAGTTAGAAAATAAATAATATGGAAACCTTATATTAGTCAGAAAATTTGAAAAATTATATTTTTAGAAATAAAAAACACCGTTCTACGTCGTAGTATAAGTTTTTAAAAATGAATCGATTGTTTTATGTTGATTTATCATGGAGGAAGTGGCATTTTAACATTTTCCTGCAAAAACACGTTGTTTGTTGTGTTTGTGTAGTTCCATGCCTTAGGCTTGGGGATTAAATCCAGTCCCAAGCCTTGGGGCATGCCTTGGTAAAAGTGAAAACACAAAATGTGTACACATTATAATGCATACGCACTATAACGCGTACGCGTTTTGTATAGTATAAACATTGTATATGTTTTTGGCAAGCTTTTATGTACAAAAATAATTTTTAAGTTTTTCATTTATTATTATTTATATTTTATTATTTCTTATACTTTAAATTTATTTTAGTAAATATAAGAAATTAGGGTCACTCTGCACCTTATGGAACTAGTCTCACAACTCCATTAGTCACAGTTTAGGAGATAGTTTTTATAGTATAATCTGGTCAATACATAGGTAATTTTCAAGATTTCAACATTCAACCTAAATCTTTTAGCATTTAAATTCTACAATCGAAACCCTAAACCCTAAACCTTAAACCCTAAACTCGAGGCCCTAAACCTAAACCCTAAACCCTAAACCATGATCCCTAAACCCTAAAACCTAAACCATAAACCTTAAACCCTAAATCCTAAGCCATAAACCCTAATCCTTAAATATTCAGCCCTTACCCATGAGCCCTAAATCCTAAACCTTGAGCCTTAAGACCTAAGCCCTAAACCCTAAACCCTAAACCCTAAACCCTAAACCATGAACCATGAACCATGAACCATGAGCCTTAAATGTTAAACCCTAAACCCTAAACCCTGAAAACTAAATCCTAAACCCTAAACCCTAAACCATAAACACTGAATCCTAAACCCTAAAGCCTGATCCCTAAGCCCTAAACAATAAGCCCTAAATCCTAATTTTTTTGACCTAAACCCTAAACTTTGACCTAAACCCTTAACCTCAACCATGAGACCTAAACCCTTAACTACAAACCCTAAACCATAAAGCCAAAATAATAAATCATAAACCCTAAACACTAAATCCTAAACCCTAAAACCTAAACCCTAAACCCTTAACCATAAACCCTAAACCCTAAACCCTAGACCCTAAACCCTGATCCCTAAGCCCTAAACCCTAAACACTAAATCTAGAGCCCCGAGCTCTAACCCCTAAAACTTAAACCAATAACTCTGAACTCGAACCTTAAGCCATAAATCATGAACCATGAACCCTAAAACCTAAACCCTAATCCCTAAACCCTAAACCCTAAAACTTAAGCCTTGAATCCTACACCCTAATCCTTAAACACTGAACCCTAAACCTTAAACCCCGAGCCATGAGCCCTAAACCCTAAATCTAAAGCCCGAGCTCTAACCCATAAACCCTAAACCTATAACTGAACCTTGAGCCATAAACCCAAACTATGCACCCTAACCCCTAACCCTAAGCCATGAGCCCTAAACCATAAACCATAAACCTTAAACCCTAAATGTTAAATCCTAAAGGTCCCAAACCCTAAACCCTGAACTATGAACCATGAGCCCTAAATTCTAAACCCTTAAACCTCATATATTTCCAGTAGGTATCACAAGTAACTTCATCTTTTTGAATATCTTAGGACCATATTTCCTAGTCTTGTGCCTCAAACCAACATTAAGTCTACTTTTACAACTACCTTGTTTATGAGAGGTGGGAATGTCCCTCCAAAATATCAATAGATGAAAGACATCAAATTTTGATGAATATCTTTGAATTTTGTTCCTACAAATTTGATGAACCCTTTTAGTTGAATACTCTCTGTCAATACTAATAAGAATGGGTAAGACACGAACATTACAATGATTGAAATAGTTTGCATGTAATGGGAATAAGAAGATAGATCTGTAGTAGGTAACATTTATTTGCACCAAATTGTTCTTGTATATGTGTAATTTCCCTCCTTTAAAATATCAGTAGAGGAAAGGCACCAAATTGTGATGACTCCCTTGAATTTTCTACCATAGAAGTAGATGAACCCTATTTAGTTGAATACACTCTGTCAATACATATAAGAATGGGTAAGACAAAACATTATAATGAGTGAATGGGTGAGCCTAATCCATGAGCCTTAAACCCCGACCCCTAATCCCTAACCCTTAAACCCTAAAACCTAAACCCAAGCCTTAAACCCTTTTCCCTAAACCCTAAACCCCGACCTTTAAACCATAAATCCTAATTCCTAAACTTTAAAATGTAAACCCAAAACCCAAAACCCAAAACCTTAAACCTCGGCCCTAAACCATATACCATGAGTATTAAACCCTAAACCCTATATATAAACAGAAGCAAAAACCCTAAACTCTAAGCCGTAAATCTTAAACCCTAAACCTCAACCCTAAACCCTAAAACCTAAACCCTAATCAGAATCCTAAACCCTAAACCTTTAGCCCTAAATGCTAAACCCTAATCCATGAATCCTAAGGCAAAACCCTAAACCCCGAACCTCAAACATAAACCTCAACCCTCAACCCTAAAAATAAACCTTGAGCCATAAACCCTAAACCTCAACTCTCAACCCTCAACCTCAACCCTAAACCCCGAACCCCGAACCTCGAGCCCTAAACCCTAAACCCTAAATCCTATACCCTCAACCGTTAACCCTGAGCCACAAACCATAAACTCTAAACCATATACCATAAACCCTAAACCATGAACCATAAGCCCTAAACCCTAAACCCTGAAATCTAAACTATGAGCCTTAAACACTAAACCTTAAACCCTAAACTCTAAACCTCGAGTCCTAAACCCTGAGCCCTAAACCCTAAACCCTAAATCATAAACCCTTACCCAAAGGAAAGTCCTAATAAGATCATTCAGTGTGTTTTAGTGTGTAGGGAATAGTGTCTAAGGTGATCGATCAACTCATTTAGTTTTGATGAGAGACTACTTCCTCCAAAGGCCTAAAAAGGCATTTTTGCCATTTTGTAGCTAATTAAACACCCTTCAAAATAAGCTAAAATGAGCTAGTCATGTCATTGAGGTATCAAGGACCATCATGTGTGAAGTATTAAGGCATTGTTTGTCTCCATAAGAGACATATGAGCAAAAACATGTATGAGAATCATGAATTTTATTCCATGAAAGGATTATTTTAGAGCTAGGAAAGGTGAGGGGATGATCTTTATATGGAGCACCATGTTTCTAAGAATGAGAAATCATCTGAGTTCACTTGATGCAATTCACTTGGTACTATTCATAAAAACTCATTCAACACCTAGTAGTGTTATCACACCTTAAGGAGGAGGCACATTACAATCACCTCATTTTGGCAATAGGACAAGAATCCCATTCAGGGAATAATCCTCTATATACAAAGTGAGGATCTCTTTTTAGTAAGAAGTAGACAAGCATCATAGAGTTGATTCATGGTCACTAAAGTGAATTATGGACCAAATTTAAAAATTGGTACCAATTCAAGCAATGGTAGGGCCAAAATCTAATTTAGAAGGTCAAAAACCTAAAAATGACTATATGCTTTCCCAAAACAAAGACCGACTACAATATATATGCCCTGAAAGTTTTAGGTCCTTTGCTAAAATCCTGAAAATGAGTAAGTACTGACTAGATTAGATTTTGAAAAACTATCTTCTAGATTATAACTGTTAGAGCTATGGGACCACTTCCACTAGGTGCAAAGTGACCCTAATTTCTTATATTTACCAAAATAAATTTAAAGTATAAGACACCCTAATTTCTTGAACAATACTTTTTATAAGTATAAGACACCCAAATACTCATACATAGTCCATAATATAAAAAATGAGTATGCGTTTTAACTTCTCTAAAACTTGTATGCATTTTCCTTTTCTAGAATGCGTATGCATTTTGGATTCTTCAAAACGCATACGTGTTATAGGTTTGGTAATTACTGACCAAAAATGCGAGCACATTTTAACAAAATGTGTATGCGTTTAAATCTATTTTTTGAGTTTTTGTCCACTTTTTTTCCCACCAAGTTCATGCACTTACCCTTTAAATCACCATTCTAAAAACATTTTTCACATCCATTTGGTAGATTTCCCACCCAAACCGAGCAAGAATAGCAAACAAGTCCCTAACAAAGGCTCATCTTAGCTACGGGACCAAAGGTCTACACATAATCAATACCAGGATTCTGAAAGTGAAACCTCTAACAAGTCTAGCTTTATGTTTGTCAATGCTACCATCAACATTATATTTTACTTTGTATAACCATCTAGACCTTATAATGATTCTTTTCTTTGGAGGTGGAGGCCAACCCCTGTGTTTGATTTTGAATCAAGACATTATATTCACCTCCATTACATTGATCCACTTATTATCCCGATAAGCTTCTTAAAAACTCTCACTGCGGCCCAGTTCATATAAGGTCATTAATGCATGGTACATATGATGGATTCTGGTCATTTTCCTAAGGTCAATAGGATTAGAACTTTCTAACACATTTTGAGCCCATCTTGGTTTCTTAGCTACAGAGACAGGAAATTCAGAAAATCCATAACATCAACATAAGAAACATCATCATGATAATTTACAATATTTTCATTATCAATATCAGAACCATCATTAGAAATATTGACAGGATTAAGAATATCATTACTATTTGTAGATGAACAGAAACATTTTCCCAAAACAACAACATTGCGGTTTTTAGTTACTTCCCTTTTTATAGGGTCGTAAATCCTTAAACCTGTAGTGTTAATACCATATCCAATGAAAATACAAGAAAAAGAAGTCATGCCAAGTTTCTTTCTATTTTTATTAGGGATATATAAAAATTCAGACTTCCAAACAATTTTAAATGTGATACATCAAGTTTTTTATTTGACCACTTTTCTAAGGGGTTCGGATGGTGAATAGTTTTGGTAGGAACCCTATTTATGATATAGACTTGTGTTCATTGCTTCTGCCCACATAAATTTGGGAAGACCAGAAGAATGAAGCATCGTGCGAGCCATATTTTTCCGTTCTGCAACACCATTAGACTAAGTAGAATGGGGAGACGTTAATTCTCTTTTAATACCACAATCAATACAAAAAATTTCAAATTCCTTGTGACATATTCACCCCCATTATTTGTTGTAAGCCTCTTAATTTTATAATTTGATGAATTTTCAATAGATGCTTTAAATTCCTTAAATTTTTCAAATACATCATATTATTTTAAAGAAAATATTTCCAAATCATCTTGATGAAATCATCAATAAATGAAACAACATACAAAGAAAACTTTAATGAAGCTACTTCAAGAGGTCCTCTAACATCACTATGAACGAGTTCTAGTGGTGAAGAGGAACTCTCCTCAGATGTACGTATGCAGAGGGATATATGAGCATGGAATGCCATAATGAAGAAGCAATTAATTATTTTTTCTAAGGATTACATCCTAGATAGTTTTGGCGCTAAGGGAAGAAGGTTTTGTGCATTAAAAAGTGTTTTTCATTCTTAGGAAGCTTCAACGTTTGACGCCTAGGGTTGAAATAGCTTGATTTTTGCTATGATAATTATCTACATGTTGGTATAAGTTACCAGGTGAATTTAAAAATATTTATGCTCGCTTTGCATGCAAGCAAAGCCTCAAATCTTAGGGCAGCAGGCTTTATATGTAGATTTTGGTTATAGAAATAAAGTATTCATGCCCTGGACTCCATCTTTGTCTGAATTAATTACAGGTGTTCATTACAGGTGTTCATATAAGTGAAAGGGAGTTCAAATCAATGTTAGGTACATTGAATATATCTTCTGAATATTAAGAAATTACTATATCTGCACAAATTGATCCAATTGCAAGGAATTCGGAAGGATTAAAAGAAAAAGAACTCAGACAAATATTGCTCGAAAAAGATAGCTCCAGTCATGATGAACCATGATGAAAGAGAAGGATCAGCAAAGTCAAGTCATGCATAGCTTCTAGATTTTCTGATATCAATGACATGGACATAGGCCCTTAAACCATCTCTGAATTAATTGAAAAATCCAGGACGGAAAGAAATCTCTCATGCGGGAAATAAAAGTAGTGGAATTATTCAAGCATCAATGTTTCAAATACATCTCAGCTTGAATTTGTTATGGAGTGTGTAAGGTCATATCATCCTCTTTCCGTAACAATTTGGGATGCTACGGAAAAGACAATAATTAGGTTGGATGCATAATTTATTAATTATTTTTCAAGATTTCGACACGACCGGTGGTGATTGCAATTAACATGTTGGATGCCGGCAACAAATGGGAGAAACACAAAGCAGATTGTGTGGGATAATGAATAATAGATAAGTGAGGAAGCCAAGGTCACCATCAAAGTTCTTGAGGACTCTTCCATGATCCAATTTGGTGCAGGAGATGTTAATGATATTAATAAATTGCTTTGCGGGTTAAGTGGAGAAGTCAATACTCACAACTTCGCTCATGGATGTATGCTTTTCTCGAGAACCATTAAGATCAACAGAGCTAATTCGATAATCAATTGGGCCAATATCATCAGTGATAACATCTATGAGAAGCTCCAGAGTGTGAGGTAGACGTACAAAATCAAAATGACTTCATACCGGTATATGCAAAGAGCCTCATAGGGTAGAATTTCCAAGTGGGATAGACAGGCATACTATCGAAGGATCCTATTTTTGAGTGCTTCCCATAGTTGAAAGTTCCTAAATTCCACAAAGATTATAAGGTGGTCAACGATGGGTTCTTCTATGGATTCATTTGTAAATTAAATAGTGATCTCAAGACCAAAGCAGGGAGAGCAAAAATCTTGGGAAGTCAGATCCCATCATGGTCAGTATCGTCATTCGCCTTTACGTGACTTCACGTATCTCGGTGTAAATGGATTTTTAGGAGAACTAGTTAAGTTGCCAAGGTATCCAAGTGACAAGTGGGTCATCATGGAGTTATGTAGATAGCTCATGGAGATGCATGACTTATAATTAAAATGACACAAGTCTATGGGTTTCTTTCTAGTCATAGTGGGTTATTACAGTGCAGAGAATCCAAAAAGCTAGAAAAATCGAAGCCAAAATGTTTTCTAAATATGATCATGAGTTCTTCCTAAAGACAACTGAAATTTTATCCATATGGGGTAGCGAAGAAAACAATCTCCCGTAAATACTTAAATATACCTTCGTTGGAAGACTTCTGGATGAAGTATAGAAATGAGTATGAAGTTAGGAAGAAAGACTTCAACAAGTTATTAGCGTAACAACTGTCTGATTATGGTTTAGCACAGATACCTATAGATCTTGCGGATGATGGTCATGTGATACTTTAAATATATCATCACATGCAAGGGGATAGAGTTACTCATCAAGAAAAATTTGGTGGCTGCAAGATGATTGAAAAAGACCTTCTGCGGTTCTTGTTAACACCTCAAACTAATTGTTTACAAAGGGGTAATGCTCGGATGAAGCTTTGATGAATCAAATCATAGGTAATTTTACTACAGGAGACTTAAGAAAAAGAAAGCACGAGGGTGAAAGTAGTAGGAGGAAAGAGAAACTTATAGTGCACAAGAAGTCTCGAGATACAAGTGAATGCCAATTCTATAGCTATCTTTCTAGTTCCACTTCCCAAACTTTAACTCATACCACTTCAAAGAGCCCCGAAACCCTAAAGAGGTCTTGTCATTCCTCCTTTGAATCAATTTTCATTTGTATTTTCTCCTCAGCCACTCATATCTTCACCTCTCCCTTCTGAAAAGTTAAAAACAAAAATGGTGGAGTTTGAAAAAGCATTGTCTTTGGACAAATCGAGGGTGGTAATCACAACAATGTGGAAAATTCGGATGGAGCAGACTCAGAGAATGAGATGCTGGTGCATTCAGTGACTTCTCAATCCTAGAGAAGTAATTTTTCATCGTTGTTGGCTTTGCATACAATCCCAAAAGCTAGAGAGAAGATCAACTTGGAGGAACACAACTGCAGCTTGCTCCCGAGTTTGAGCGGAAAAGATAGAAGGCCTAAAGTGCCAAAATAACTGCTAGATTTATTATCAAGAATAAGGATAGAAGTTCACTCGATTATCAATTCTAACAAAGGGAAATCAGAAGGAAGAACTCAAGGAAGATGATATAGCAGTGATCAAAGTGCCAATAGATCAAACTACCATGGAAGGATTAAAGTAGGATATAAAGAAACTAATAAACACTTTATTCCTCAAGCTTGACAAAGAGAAGGTTGAGAAAACCAAGCTTCAAAAGCATGTTTCCCAACTATGTGAGATTATTGCTAAGGTTTCCAAACCTTCCTCTTATCCCATTCTAGCACATGAGTAGGTGAGTAATCATCTGATTAAAGAGGTGGAAGTTGCAAGGAACTAGGTCAAAGCTATTGCTCAATGGAAATATCAAATCATTAACGAAGCTTTAGAACATTTTGAAACTATACCAACTGAATTGGAGAATACACATAGGGTAATATCTTAGCTAAAAAAACTAATGAAACACTTAGAAGATGAGAACATAGTTGCTGAAATTCATTTGAATACTTTAGTTAAGTTACATTCGTTAATCAGAGGATGTGCTAATTGTAGAGCAAATTGTACCTGGTGGATTGATAGAAAGGGGGAAGCAGTTAGAAATTTTAGTTTCCTTCCATGTAGAGATCCTCAAGCTTATGTTGAAAAGGATGCAGTTGCTGGAAAATGAGATGGGAGAAGTGTCGGAGAGCATTCCAGATGAATTACCTACTTCCCATGAGGAATTTATTCTAGTTGTGCAGAAATAAATTGATGAAGTCGTCATACCTTTCACGATAGATTCAATTGGCAGACTCATAAAGCTTCAGGCAGATGTTGAGGGGTATGGGCCTGGTTTAGAGAAGGTAAAGGCTAACACTGTTGCTTTGTCTAGAGGGTTGCTGCAGTTCAGAACCGAGAGAGAGGCTATTGTTAAAATAGATGGGAAAATGTTGAATTACATGTTTGACAAGTATATTCAATATCAGAACAAAAAGAAAGTGTAGGTGTTACAGCTGGCAGATCTTATTTCTTCTCTTATTTCTTATGTTCTGGATGAAAATGTAAGATTATGGTTATTGGTTTAAAAACCATTAGTTTAAGTTATTTGGAAATTTTCTTTAAGATAAGTGACAAATGTGCACAATTTTGGCTTAAACTCTAGATGCTTGTTACTAAGAGAGGAATTCTAGGAAGATGATTGCAAGATGTTCCTTTTACTACTTCTTCATGTTCTATTTCAATTGTAGTTTCCCATTTGTAATTTCCCCTCTACACACTATAAGTAGAGGAAGAACCTACAGAGTTAAAGGTTGAGAATTTGTAATCAACATTATTGTGTTCCAGACATTGAGCTAAAACCCTTGATAGCTTTTTGAAAGTGGAGAAATAGAGAGGAGGTAGATTTTCGTATAACTTTTTGTTAACGGTGCATTTGTTTCTTATTTCTTTTTAGATATCGCATAAACTTTGTGTTGTCTTATATCTATATTAGAAACTTTCCTTTACTTCAAATTCTACATTTCAATATCTATTTGTTTCATCTATGTGCATGTGATCAACTCTATAAACTACTGGTTAGGTTGACCATCTCCTTTCCTTTCTTCTCGTATTTAATTATTTCCCTTTCCTGCACATATTGCTTACAACTACTTACTTGCTACAAAATTTCCTAGTTATGGTTCATGAGCTACAAAATTAAAGTAAAACCAATAGATCGATATTAGGAAATATAATTGAAAAAAATTATACGAGATCCCCACCCGTAAATGAGGGAGATTTATCTCATGACTTCCTAGGTTTTCAACTGTGCAAAAAATCTAGCCAACAGTTTTTAGCAACTCCACTGGGGAACAAATAATATTTTTTAGACTAGAGTCTATCATCCTAGTTCCCATGAATTTTCAACTTGGTTGAACACCCGTTCATCCGATCTATCAAAGCTCAAGGAAGGACTGATCATTTCTACAGATTACAAGAGAAATTTAATTTCAATCATACTGCTCAAGTTAGAAGCCACAGATCTAGTCTTTTGCCAGGAAGAAAAGTGTAAACTCCTCTAGATCCATATCATCTTCAACATAATCTGGTAGCTGGAATTATCTATCAAGTCTACTCCCAGAGAAGATGTGTTCCATTCATCATGCTGAACTAGAACCAACTACCACCTATCCCATGGGGTACACTTTTGGGCCACTGAACCTAACTCCACCTATGCACGAATTTCCTAAAGGATCAAGAAATAATTTCCCAAAATTATTTGGAGATGGCAAGAAAAATCTAGATGATCACTTGGAAACATTATTTATATCTTGTGGTGTGCTTACGGTAGAGCATGAGGATATTTCGGTCGAATTTTTCATTGAGACTCTATATGACTTGTTCGTAGAATGGTTCTATCGGTTAGCCCCTGGGACTATAACGAACTTTGCGTCCATACTATAAAAATTTCTAAAGAGGTTCAAACCTATAGAAGACAATAGTACATTGATCACTCAGGTGACACAGTTAAAAAGGAACCAAATGAGAACATGCAAGACTTTATTACTAGGTTCCAAAGGATTTTATATAAAATCTCCGCTTCTCACATTACGCATAGAAATGAAAATCAAAAGATGTTTTTTTATAAACGTTCTATTACCCAAAGTTGGATATTAGCCACGAAGGGCAAGACCTGTGAATCTATTAGAGGCACAAAATGTTATTGTAGAGGTTGAAGATGACTTGATCATGGCTAGAAAAATCAGACAATCACCCCATAAAGGTGATGGAGCTTCTTCAAGTACTTCCAATCCTTTGCTACAAAATTTAGCTAATGACATACCGCAAATATGAAGAGAGATCTCAAGGAGGAAATGTAAATCCCTCAAGAATGTCTCCGCTTGAACCTTTAATGGTCAAAATCAAAATCAAACAGATTTATCATTGCACTGCAGTGGTTGGCAATTGAAGCTGCTCTAAGGAACAACTTGGAAACTAATGAAGAATATCTTGGCATTGGTGAATCATTTGATGAAGAAGACTTTGTAGATCCCGTTGGTAACTCCAACATTGGTTACCTGGACTATGAATCTTACAGGCTATTATGAAATTTTGAGGATTTCGATGGTCACACATTCGCGGTGTTCAAAAGGTTCCAAACACGCCAAAATGTTGAAGCTTCCTTAAGTGTCCAAAGAAAAGAAAGAGAAGATCTTGGGCTAGATGTTACCTTCCTAAAAATAGGCAATACACTACCTTATTCATTAGCTCCCAGAGATAAGCATGCAGATTCTTTCAATCAACAACAAAGAACCAATGGACAACCGACTAAAATAATTCAATATTTTGACATTATTGATCACATAAAAAGACCAAAATTCAGATGTCAGAAGTTGAGTATTTGAGGGAATTTCCTGATCAGTTAAATAGGTTGGTAAAATATGTACAAAGTAATGGTCCCAATACTCCAACAAATAGTGTTTCATGGGGTATCTTGTCTAGTCCTAAGATTACTCCCCCTTCAAATAATACCACTGCAAGTTCTTCTCCTTATACTTCTTCTCCCACTACGTCTCAAAGGATCGAGCCATTTTATGTGGCATTACTTATTAATGGTTATAAATTAAGTAATTGCATTTTATATTTTGGAGCTTCCGACAATGTGATGCTTACCAAAGTTGTTGATGCCTTAGGTCTCACATTGACAAAAACCATTGGAAGATGTTATTCAATGGAAAAACAAGTATCTCTTGTTGGGAAGATCAAAGACGCAAAAGCAAGTACTTGTTTTATTCCTAGATAAAATATTAAAGTTGACTATCTTTGTAGTGGATATCCTAGTATCTTATGGCATGGTGCTAAGCAGGAACTTCTCTAAAGAATTGGGTGGAGAGGTCAAGATGGATTGGTCTTGTGTGCACATACCAATCAAAGAAGTTAATCAAAAGTTATGATCTAAGAAGAAATACAAGTACATAATATCAAAATTTGAAGATCCTAGATCTCAAATATTATTCCAGGAATTAGATCATGGAGTCTATTATCTAAAATTAGATAAAGAAGAAGCCAAGAGCCACTGTGATCCAAGAGCCACACCAATTGGACAATAAAATTTTGTCTCTCGAGTTTGATGGAAGTTGTTTTTCGCTTGGATCCGGTGTAGGTGTTGTTATTATTTCTCCTAAGGGAAAGGTGCATGCAAATTCCTTCAAATTAATGTTTGAAAATACTAAAAACACAACAAAATATGAAGTAGTGTTGTTAGGAATGGAGCAGGCAAGAATAATGGGAATCAAGCTCTTACATGTAAGGGAGGATCGCTGAGTTAATTGTCAAGTAGATACATGATCTCTACCAAGTCAAAAAGGAAAAACTACGACATTATAGAGACTAGTTCTATTCTGCTACTCTAGATATTACAACTTTCTCAATTTCCTATATTCCTAGAGAGAAAAACTCTAGAGACGATTTACTTGAAATTATTGCAGCTTTCATAAATTTGGATCAGCCACCTATATTCTTCAGAAAAGGGGATTACAAAGTTGAGATTGTCTTCCGTCGAAGGTTCCTAATAACATCCAAAAATGGAAGGTTTTTAACGAAGACAAAAAATATTGTTGCATGTCTCCAACAAAAGGACAACTTCAAAGAGATATACTATGAGGAAAGCAACTCACCTCCAAGACAGAACACTATGGGGAAAATGGATCCAAAGGTTGCAAGGATTCAAGAGATTATTCAGCTCAAAGGAAATAAAATTCCTAAAGGCTTAGTATCTCTTGAGGAAATGTTTGACAAACATGATCAAATGCTTAAAAAGAATGAAGAAAGTGAAGAAGGTTCTTCTTCGATACACAATTATTAAATTTGGGAGCTAGTAATGATCCCAAATTAGTAAATCTGGGTAAGTGTTGTTCAAAGGTAGAAAGAGAAGCTTTTACAAATCTTCTTAAGAAATATATGGATGTTTTTGCTTGGTCTTATCAGGATCTAAAGACCTATCAGCCTGCAGAAGTACAACATTATATCCCATTAAAGCAAGAACAGAAACCCTTCAAACAAAAGTTGTGGCGGCACAACCCTACTATTTCAGGGACTATCTTTGCAGAGATCCAGAAGCTATTGGATGCAAAGATAATTTATCCTATACATCACTCTGAATGGTTGGCAAATATAGTTTATGTGAGAAAGAAAAGTGGTGAGATTAGGTGAGATTAGATTTTGTGCGTTGATTTTCACAATCTCAGAAAGCCTCATTAAAAGACAACTACCCCATCCCCATCATGGACCACACTCTGCAAGTTGTCATTGGATCTGAAATTTTATCCATGCTTGATGGTTTCTCGGGATATAATTAAGTCAAGGTGGCTGAGGAGGATCAATATAAGATGGAATTCATTACACCTTGGGGAACTTTTGCTTATCAGAAAATGCCTTTCGATTTGATCAATGCTAGAGCTACGTTTCAAAGAGCTATGGATTTGGCATTTTCTCATCTCAAGGATAAAAACATAGTAGTATACCTCGATGATTTGATGGTCTTTTCCAAGGAAAGGAGCAAGCACATCTCAGATCTTGAGGAGGTCTTCATCCAATGCCACAAACATGGTATTTCTCTAAATCCTAAGAAATCTATCTTTGTTGTAATAAAAGGAAGCTACTAGGGCATATCGTCTCAAAGGAAGGAACCAAGATAGATCCCGAGCATGTCAAATCTATTCAGACTTTACCATTGCCAACATCCAAAAAGGGGGTTCACTCTTTCTTTGGTAAAGTAAATTTTCTCAGAAGATTCATCCCTGACTTTGCTGAATTAACCCATCATATCTCAAATATGATGAAGAAGACACATGATTTCAAATGGAGTAGCGAAGGGAAGGAAGAATTTGAGAAAATTAAAGAGGCCCTGTCAAAATCCCCAGTCTTGGTTTCACTGGACTTTAGTAAAGAATTCATTCTTTACTATTATTCCTTAGAACACACAATGTCAGCAATCTTGATGCAGAAGAATCAAGAAGATGTAGAAGCTCGATTGCTTTCATGAGCACGCCTTTAAAATATTACGAGTTGAAATACACTCCAATGGAAAAACATGCTTATTCAGTTGTAAAAGCATGTAAGGCATTCAAATACTATATTCTTGCCTCACATATTGTGGTCCTGGTTCTAGATACTGCAGTAAAATCTATCCTCACACAACAAGAGCTAGGGCTATTAAGAGGCACGTGGGTGATAAAGGTGCAGGAATATGACTTGGATATAAAGCCCACAAAGTTAGTTCGAGGAAGAGGTTTGTGTGAATTAATGACTGAGATGAAGACAACAGATCCAGAAGTAGGTGAAAGTTTTCCTATGGTTCTTTTTATAGATCTGGTAAATGAATGGTACAATAACATTGCCTATTTCTTAACTTATGGGGAATGCCCATATCACCTTTCTAAGGAGAAATGTACTATTAAAAAATCTAGGGATTTTTCCTTTGGGATAATGGTTTATATAAGAGAGGAATTAACGGGGTATTTCTCAGATGTGTGGATAAAGCTCAACAGGATCTTTTAAAACAATTTCATAATTTGGCTTGCGGTGGTCATTTCTCATCCCGAGTCACTGCTCACAAGATCCTTTGAGCAATGTATTACTGGCCCACACTTTTTCAGGATACTATGGAGTGGGTATCTAGATGTCAAGCATGCAAACACTTTTTCAGATGCATAAAATTGTCCACATTTCCTTTAAAACTAGTTGTAATTGAAGAGCCCTTCTAATAGTGGCATGGATTTTATTGGTATGCTCAATCTGGCTTCTAATGCCAAACATCATTACATCCTGACAGCTACTGATTATTTTAGTAAGTGGGTAGAAGCCATTCCTATTAAGAATGCCACTTCCGCAGAAGTGTGTAGTTTTATAAAGGAAAATATTGTCATTAGGTTTGGCGTGCCTAGTAAAATAGTAGTAGATAATGCTCCTAATTTGTCTTTTGAGGAGCTGGTCAAGTTTTGCTACACGCATGGAATCCAGCTAGTGCATTCCTCCAATTATTACCCATAAGGGAATGGCCAAGCTGAATCAAGCAATAAGAATCTGGTGACTATCATGTGGAAATTAGTGACTGAAAATCAAAGAACTTGGCACAAAAAGTTGTTTGATGCACTATGGGTAGATAGGATCACACCAAAGAAAGCTATAGGCATGTCCCCTTTCCAGTTGTTATATGGGAGAGATGCAGAGTTGCCTCTTACCTTGGAATTGCCTGCTTTGCAACTTTCTAAAGCTCTAGAGGATGCCACATTCACCGATGCCATTGACAAAAGAATAATGTATCTGATGGAATTATGAGAAGTGTAGGTTCAAGTAGCCGACAGATTGTCAGAACACTTAGAGGAAGGTGAAGGTGATCTTTGATAAAAAGGCTAGGGAAAGAAAGTTTGAGATCGGTGACTGGGTCCTTTTATGGGACAAAAGACGAGAAACAAAAGGCATGCACATGGGAAATTTGATTCACTTTGGAAAGGGCCTTTGTAATCAAAAGGATTTCCCAGAATAGATAGCTTCATTCTTGCTCATCAAGATGGAATTGAACTGTCATTGCCTTTCAACGGGAAACACTTGAAGCTTTTCTCGGACATAAAAGAGAAGGGTAAAACTGTATGTATATAAATAAAACTTTGTTTTTCTTTTGTTTTTGGTGTTGTGTTGTTTTTTTTGTTTGCCTGACCCGAGCCCAATGGACAAGATACGAAACTAGAGATGTTGGGATCTCATCTTTACTCTGTCATTTTGACAGAGGTAAAGATGTCCATAGAGAGAGCGATTTGGTGTCCCCAGATTTCACCCTAAAAATGGGACTACCCATTTGAAAAAAATCATTCTTTTTAAAATAACGGGTCTTTTCGTGTTTTTATTGCCAGAAGATGTCTTTATTATGTTAAGATATTCCCAGTGAATCATATGAGAAATTTTTGAAAATACCCATATTCTAAAACTCATTTTATCCCTCTACCAAGTTTTTTTCATGGAAATTTTTATTTAATTATTTATCAAATAAATTAAGCCATGTTTGAAGTAAATTGTGCTCGGTTGAATCCTGTTGAATTTTTGCATGCCTGTATTCACACATCTCAATAGGATTTTCACCAAGAATGAATTGAGCATTTTTGTAACACGCAATGTTTTTCATTTTTATTTATTTCTTTTATGTTTTTTTTTGGTTTTTTTGCATTTTTTCTGTTAAATTCCCTAGGTTTGTTCTTTGTTATGTATAGTCTGTTTAATTGTCCTGGAGCATCTAGAGATCATTTACGACCTCAGCACCAAAAGGAATCAGCCTCAAAAGGCAAACTTCTGACCAAAAAAGATGAAGTCATGCAAAAAGCCTCTCCTAGGCAAGTCAAACTTTTTGGAATGAATAGGTCTAGCCGCAATGGGATTTTTAGTAGTGGTAGGTAGCGTGAATTTCTGCCTACTGCAGGAGCCTTGCAGTACTTTTTCCCATGAATTCAAAGTCACTTAAGGTGGAATGGGAATATTAGAGGTGGTAGGCAGGTGGGAATTTCTTACCTGCCTTGTAGGGTAAAAATTCCCATTATAAAATAAAAAATCACTTAAAGCACCGATGGAATTTCCTTCCTGCCTAGCAGGCTAACATTTTCCATCAAAGAGGTTTATTCACCCATGCAAGTCACACTTTATCAAAGAAGGATATTTTCCATGCAAGTCACACTTTTTGGGAGATGATTTAATTTGTTAGTGGGAATTTTGGCAATGGTAGGCAGGCAGGAATTTCTTACCTACCTTGCAAGGTAAAAATTCCCATTATGAAAGTCAAATAACTTAAGTGGAAGAGGGGATTTTTGGAGCTGCAGTGCAGGGTAGAAATTCCCATCAAAGTTGACTTCTTATTTTTAGAAATTACCCTTGCCAAAAAGTGTGACCCACCTTGGCATTAAACAATGTATTTAATGATATTTATTTATGGTTTTTTCACCCAATTTTGGCGCCATGTATGGAAGAAAAGTCAATGCAAGAAGACAAGCCAAAGAGAACTGAAGGATGCATGCTAAAAATAAATAAAATAAATTTATTTAAAAGCAACCAACAACATGCATAATTGGGCACCCAATTTGGGTGAATAGACATGATTATTTATTAATTAAATTGCCAGAAATAGGAAGGGCAATTATTAAAAATAGTATGCAGAGGGCTATATGAGCATGGGATGCCATAATGAAGAAGCAATTAATTCTTTTTGCTAAGGATTGCAGCCCAGACAGTTTTGGCGCCAAGGGAAGGAGGTTTTGTGCATTAAAAAGTGTTTTTCATTGCCAAGAAGCTTCAAGGTTTGGCACCTAGGGTTGGAATAGCTTGATTTTTGCTATGATAATTATCTGCATGTTGGTATAAGTGCCCAAGTGAATTTAAAAATATTTATGCTTGTTTTGCATGCAAGCAAAGCCTCAAATTTTAGGGCAGCAGACTTTATATGCAGATTTTGGTGATAGAAATCAAGTATTCATGCCCTGGACTCCATCTTTTTATGAATTAATTAGGTGTTCATATAAGTGAAAGGGAGTTCAAATCAATGTCAAGTACATTGAATATATCTTCCGAATCTGAAGAAATTGCTAGATTTGCACAAATTGATCCAATTGCAAGGAATTCCGAAAGATTAAAAGAAAAAGAACTTAGACAAAGATTGCTCCAATCATGATGAAGCGTGATGAAAGAGAAGGATCAACAAAGTCATGCATAGCTTCTAGATTTTCTTGATATCAATGACACAAACATAGGCCCTGAACCCATCTCCGAATTAATTGACAGATCCAGGGCCAAAAGGACATCTCTCATGCGAGCAATAAAAGCGTAGTGGAATTATTCAAGCATCACATTTCAATCACAATCACATCTCGATTGCCCTGAATTTGTTATGGAGTGTGAAAGGTCATATCATCCTCTTTTCAAAAAAACAATTGGGATGTTTGGGAAAGACAATAATCAGGTTGGATGCACAATTTATTAATTATTGTTTGAAGATTCCGACACGACCGGTGGTGATTGCAATTAGCATGCTGGATGTTGGCAACAGATGGGAGAAACACAAAGAAAATTGTGTGGGCATAATGAATAATAGATATATGAAGAAGCCCAGGTCTCCATCAAAGTTCTGAGGACTCTTCCACGATCCAATTTGGTGTAGGAAGTGGATGATATTACTAAATTGCTTTGCAAGTTAAGTGGAGAAGTCAATACTCACAACTTTCGCTCATGGATGTATGCTTTTGTGAGAACCATTGAGATCAATAGAGCTGATTCGATAATCAATTGGGCAGAGATCATCAGTGACAACATCGGTGAGCAGCTCCAAAGTGTGAGGCGGACGTACAACTTCAAAATGACTTCATACCTGGTATATGCAACAACCTCGCAGGTATATTTTCCAAGCTGGATAGACGGGGCATACTTATCAAAAGATCCTATTTTTGAGTGCTTCCCATAGTTGATAGTTCCTGAATGCCACAAAGATTACAAGGTGGTCAACGATGGTTTCTTATGGATTCATTTGCAAATTAAATAGTGATCTGAAGACCAACAGGGTGAGAAAAGAAGCTTGGGAAGTTGTATCCCAACATGGCTGTATTTTCATCTAGTTTGTAGACTTCACGTATCTCAGGGTAACCAGATTTTTGGGAGAACCAGTTAAGTTTCCGAGGTATCCAAGTGACAAGTGGGTCATCATGGAGTTGTGTAGATAGCTCGTGGAGATGCATGACTTACAATCAAAGCGACACAAGTCTACGGGTTTCTTTCCGATCACATAGTGGGTTATTATAGTTACAGAGCATCCACAAAGCTAGAGGAATCGAAGTTGAAATGTTTTCTGAATATGAGCATGAGTTCTTCCCAGCACAACTGAACTTTGATCCATATGGGGTAGTAAGAAGACAATCTCCTAGGAATACTCACATGTACCTTTGTTGGAAGACTTCTGGATGAAGTGCAGAAATGAGTATGAAGTCAGGAAGAAAGACTTCAGTAGGTTATCGATACAACAAGTGTTTGATTATGGTTTAGCATGGATACCTGCAGATCTTGTGAGATGATGGGCATGTGATACTTGACACATATCATCAGATGGGAGGGGATAGAGCTGCTCTTCAGGAAAACATTGGTGGCTGTCCAGACGATTGAGGAAAGATCTTCCACGGTTCTGGTTAACACCTCAAACTAGTTGTTGACAAAGGGGTATTGCCTGGACGAAGCTTTGATGAATCAGATCACAGGTAACTTTACCGCAGGAGACTCCAGCAAAAGAAAGCACGAGGGTGAAAGTAGCAGGAGGCCAGAGAAACTTAAAGTGCACAAGAAGTCTCAGATACAAGAGAAGGCCAATTCTACAGCTATCGTGCTAGTTCCAGCTTCTCCAACATCAACTCATAGCACTTCAAAGCAGCCCCGGAACCCCAAAGAGATCTTGTCGTTCCTCCATTGAATCCAGCGTCATTTGTATTTTCTCCTCAGCCACTCAGATCTTCACCTCTCCTATGGAAAAGTTGAAAGCACAGATGGCAGAGTTTGAAAAAGCATTGTCTTTGGACAATTCAGAGGGTGGCAGTCACAACACTGTGGCAAATTCGGATGGAGCAGAGTCAGAGCATGAGATGGTGGTGCATTCAGTGACTTCTCATTCCCCGAGAAGTAATTTTTCATCGTGGTTGGCTTTGCAGACAATCCCAGAAGCCAGAGAGGAGATCAACCCGAGAGAAACATGACTGTAGCTGCTTTCGAGTTTGGGTGGAAAAGATAGAAGACCTAAAGTTGCCAAAATAACTTCTAGGTTGATTATTGAAGAATCAGGATAGAATTTTCGTTGAGTTATCGGTTCCAGCAGAGGGAAAGCAGAAGGGAGAACTCACGGTAGCGATGATAGCAGTGACCAAAGTGCCAATAGGTCAAACTACCACGGAAGGATTAAAGTAGATACACAGACACTAATGAACGCTTTATTCCTCAAGCTTGACAAAGAGAAGGCTGAGAAAACCAAACTTCAAAAGCAAGTTTCCCAGCTATGTGAGATCATTGCTAAGGTTTCCAAACCTTCCTCTCAGCCCATTCTAGCACATGAGCAGGTGAGTAATCATCTGATTAAAGAGGTGGAAGATGTAGGGGACCAGGTCAAAGCTATTGCTCAATGGAAAGAGCAAATCATTCACCAAGCTTCAAAATAGTTCGAAAGAATACCAGCTGAATTGGAGAATATGCACAAGGTAGTATCTCAGCTAAAGGAACTAATGACATAGATAGAAGATGAGAACATAGTTTCTGAAATTCATCTGGATACTTTAGTTAAGATACATTCATTACCAAAGGATGTGCTAATTGTAGAGAAAATTGTACCTGATGGATTGATAGAAAGGGGGAAGCAATTAGAAATTTTAGTTTCCTTCCATGTAGAGATCCTCAATATTATACTGAAAAGGATGCAAAGATTGTTAAAAAATAAGATGGGAGAAGTGCCGGAGAGCATTCCAGATGAATTACCTACTTCCCATGAGGAATTTATTTTGGTTGTGCGAAAGAAATTGATGAAGCCGTCATACCTTTCATGATAGATTCAATTGGCAGACTCATAAAGCTTTAGGCAGATGTTGAGGGGTATGGGCTTGGTTTAGAGAAGGTAAAGGCTAACACTACTACTTTGTCTAGAGGGTTGCTACAGTTCAGAACCGAGAGAGAGGCTATTGTTAAAACAGATGGGAAAATGTTGAATTACATGTTTGACAAGTATATTCAATATCAGAACAAAAAGAAAGTGTAGGTGTTACAACTGGCAGATCTTCTTTCTTCTCTTCTTTCTTCTCTTATTTCTTATGTTCCTGGATGAAAATGTAAGATTAAAGTTATTGGTTTAAAAACCATTACTTTAAGTTATTTGGAAAGATTCTTTAAGATAAGTGACAGATGTGCACAATTTTGGCTTAAACTCCTGATGCATGTTACTAAGAGAGGAATTCTAGGAAGATGATTGTCAGATGTTCCCTTTACTACTTCTTCATGTTCTAGTTCAGTTGTAGTTTCCCATTTGTAATTTCCCCTCTACACACTATAAGTAGAGGAAGAACCTACGGGTTAAAGGATCAGAATTTGTAATCAACATTCTTGTGTTCTAGACTTTGAGCTGAAACCCTTGATAGCTTTCTGAAAGTGGAGGAATAGAGAGGAGAAATATTTCGGAGAACTTTGTGTCAACGATGCATTTGTTTCTTATTTCTTTTTAGATCTTTGCATAAACTTTGTGTTGTCTTAGATCTAGATTGAAACTTTCCTTTGCTTCAAATTCTGCATTTCAAGATCTATTTGTTTCATCTATGTGCATGTGATCAACTCTATGTAACTATTGGTTAGGTTGCACATCTCCTTTCCTTTCTTCTCGTATTTAATTATTTCCCTTTCTTGCACATATTACTTATTGTTTACTTACTTAGTTATGTTTCATGAGGTATGCAATTAGAGTAAAACCTGAGATATATATTAGGAAATATAAGTTATGGTTCATGAGCCTATGTAAATGAGAGAGATTTATCTCAAGTGCAAAAAAGCCAACATAAAAGATAAGGGATTAGAACGAAATATAATTGACAATATTCTAATCCTTGAATTTTTCATGGAGAGCATAGTAGTGATTGTCACGATAGCCATTAATGTAGTGGAAACTATAGAAAGGGCTCATGACGTGTAAGTGGTGAGGTGGATGATTCTTAGTTAAAGGTAAATGAAAGAGACGATTATCAAGTAAGTTTCATAGAACATGTTGTGGTTTTTCATTATGTGAAAATTGCAATGGTTCATGAGTAGGAGAGAAAGAATAATTAGGTGAATGCGTACGTGGTGGAGGAGAAAGAAGATGCTTGCATGGAGGTAGAGATGGGGATCGTGGAGGAAGATTAATGGATAGTAGAGGAGAAGAAGAAGTAGATGATGAAGTAGTAGAAGAAGTAGAAGGGGGTTGCATAATATGTTCAACAATTAATTTTTTCTCTAAACAAATGACTTTGTATCATAAGAGAGTAAAATATTCACATGTATCATATAAAAGTTTTTCTTTCAATGCATGAATTAAGCCACGAAAAAGATAAATTCATTTTGTACAATAGTGGGCTGAAATAATAACTAATGCATGCAAGAATTGAAGAGTAAGATGTAATCTAAAATTGGTTTATTATTTCCTTGATGAAAAGAAGGCAAGCATTCATATGTAACTTTAGGACCATTATTAGAAATAAATTGTCTAAGAAAAATATCCTCCATATAATAATAAGTGCTGATGGATCCTTAATGAAAATGGGTATACCATTGGGAGAATGATCAACAAGGCTATGACGAAAATGCATTGAGTAACAAATGATCATTAGAATAAGAATGTTTGGTTGAATGATATTGATTAAGATGTAAATAAGGATTGTCAAATCCATCAAAACATGAGAAGTTAGGCATGATGAATTTATTTGGGAAAGCGGAATTGTGGATATTTTTAGGAATAGGATTGCCATGCAAATAATTATTGACAATGGAAGCATAATTAGGTTTTACTTTGGAGGGTGAGTGCATGAAGTTTATATTGTAAAGTGCCAACATCATGCATGAGGGATAAAATATCATGTGAAGGAATGGAAAATGAAGTGAGAGTCATATTGAGAGATTTGATCTTGGCATTGTGAGTGATCATAGGAACATGAGAAGGAGGAATCGATGTGGAAGGAGGTGGAGGAGGAGGAGAGGAACATGGAGGCTCTATGGGAATGCTAGATGTAGACTCAGGAGATACAATGAGAGGTGTACTAGTGGTAGGAGTAGAATCATCATGAGCAAAGAATTCATAAGTAGAAGAAAGAGGAGTAGTAAATTCACATTCAAAGTAGTCTTAAGAGAAGTAACATCATCACTAACATGTTCATGATCAAAAGCATAATTGTCATCAAAATTAGTCATATTTTCACAAGCAAGTATTTCATCAATACTATCATCAGTATACAAAGAAGTAGTGGGAGTACTAATATTAGATTTATCATTGAATTCATTGGAAGAACTTTCAAAAGGAGGAAGAGTAGGAGATATGGCTTTACATTCATCGTGAATACTAATAGAAACATCGGTGTATTGATTGGAAGCACATTGAGAAGGAGGAAGAGTAGGGGATATAACTTTACATTCATCTTGACTATTAATAAAAGTAGCATCATGCACATTTACACGTTCAATATTAGAAGTATAATTATTGGTATCCATATTGTCACAAGCAAGAACATGATTAAGCAAAGAATATATAGTAACAATATGATGTGCTATAAGAGGAGAAGACAAGGTGCAACAACACAAGTGACTATGGAAGATGAAGAAGAACATGAAGCGAAATTTTTTTTAGGGAAAACTATTTAAATGTTAGGGGTGTCATGGCCAATAGGAAGGGTGTCTTGGAAAGAAAGAAGTTTTTGAAGAACGGAAGAATCACATGGAGGATTATGATAGAGGTCACAAAATCTAGATTCTGCAGAAGTATTCTCAAAAAAGGGTTAAAGGCATGTATCGGGCATATTATTCTTAGGAGATAAGGACCTCTTTTTAGCCATGATATTTTTGGGATCCTAGGGTAAGAATTTCAAAGAAGAGCAGGTTCACCAAATGATTTAATAAAAACTTAATTAAATCAATTACTGAGTAACTAATATGATAAAATATAGTAAATATACAAATGTTAAGCATTGGAAGAACGCAAAAATATAAGTAAATAGGAGAGATAAATGACTTAGTTGAATCCTGCACAATTTGGAATTGATTTGGGCGAGTGTAAAATACCGAACATGATGGAAACAATGTCACAACTACTCTTGGTGAATTCTAGAACCTGAGAATGATTCCTAATAAGGGCGCCGGTTGAGGAAAGGGGCACACAGGCGTTGTGACTATGCAAGGTCTTGGGATCTTCTTTCTTCTGTGTCACTAGGGTTTCGTTGCTAATTTCTTTCGGTCACACCGATATTCACTCTTTGATCGTTGGGGGCATATGTAATCTAAAAAACAAACCCAAACTACTTGCACAAGCTTACAAACACATCAAATTGGAATGAAATATGTAGAATGTATATTCGAACCGACCTCGACGGTCACCTAAAGAGTAAATTTATGATGGAACGCTGCACTACATTCCATAATCCATGTAGTTATGTGTGCTTGTGTGTGAAATAGTGTCCTTAGGTTTCCCTCACGCCAATGATGCCAAAAGAGTAGGTAGTAGCTAGATAAGATGCAAATGGGTGATATGGAATTGAGTACTTCCCCTTCCTATGTAGTGTATGCAGCCAAAAAATGCAATCCCTTATAATGGTAATGATAGTATGTACATGAGGTTATCCCTTAGAATAAATCAAGCTAGAATAATATAGTGTATGTTGTGTATATATATGGATATCTTGTTTGAATTTCGACACTAGTGACCCAAAAGACTAACTATGAGCTCAGTCGAGAATAAAAAAAAAAAGGCCACCCAAAAATTTCAAAATAAGAAAAAAAGAATAGACAAGACAAAAGCACCAGAATGGACACGGCGCGCTGTGCGCTAGTGTCTAGAATGGGCACTAGTATCCTAAGATAAATGACATTAGGTGTGAAAAGATAGACAGATAGGGATCCTGTGACCTGACCAAAACTAGGTATAGAAATGAAATATGTGAGAGAGAAAGTCATAAAAACAATCAAAACGAGTGCATGGACAAAGGATTATGTCACCAGTGAATACTTTTCTTACTTAAGATCCATGTATACAACAACATACTTGATGACATAGTAAAATAGTATCATGTGTGTGATTTTGTGTCTGAGAGTTACAAATTGAGATATTAATAAATAACACAACCAATTTTTCTATTTAAGACAAAGTGTTTGTTGAGCGTTAAATATTTTTTTAAAGATCACCAACCTAAAAAGCCTTACTTGTCAATGAATTTGTAACTTTTTGGGATTTCGGTAATTACATTATTATGTGTTTTGATGGCATAAACACGGTACCAATAAAAAAATCCATAAACACAATGAACATAAAGAATACTTTAGAACATAAAAACATGGCAAATATTAACAATAAATTTTGACACATATAGTAAGCATGGAAATGAATTAGATAAGTTCAAATATTATGAATAAAATACATGTCGAATATAAGTGAATGTAGGGGATAAAAAGTTAAGTTTGTTGGAGTTATAAATTTTGGTGAAATGTCTGTCATCTTAATTGTTTTTCAATTAATGTCATGAGAATGACCATAGTTGCAGAGCCGGATTAAAGGTTCGGAGTGCCCTAGGAAATAATTGGAGTGGATGCCCTTTGCACTATTTTACTTAATAATTTTTTTCCATCGAGTAAATACCAAAAGTTTCCTACATTCTTATATTTTAAAATTTGCATTAGGATTATAATAAATCACAAATTTAGAGAAATTACCATACAAAAATAATAAAAATATCATATAAAATTATCACATAGGGATGAGAAATATTCCATGGATGGAGAGAATTAATCACATAAGGTGCTCAGAATGTAACAAATACATTTTTATGCAAAGATTTGTTCAGAAATCCAATTTACCAATATCAAGTAGGTGATGGGACTCAAACCTGAACAAAGCAACATTTCTTCATAAAGTAACATAAATGCTTATGTAGCTCCAATGGTTTTGTGAAGAGTGATATTTGGACTAGGCCTATCAATTCTTATACTAAAAATAACAAACTTTCCCCGACAAAAATTAGGAATAGAGAATTAAATACTTCTTTCCTTCAATTATTCTCACCTCTACCGACTACACTAGTGACATCATAAAAAATACATGAATATTTTCCTAAAAATTTCACGCTTGCATAATCTAGAACTGCATTGGAGAATGAGTGAAAATACCAACAAAATCATACGAGCTCGGGAATATTGCATAAATTTACTTATACAAATATAATAGTGTCTTTATATGTGTGTGCGTGAAATTTATGTTAATATATATTAATATCAATAAGTGGGTCAATTAATATTGAATCTTTAGTAAAATTATAATAATGCATAATTCTAAAAATATGCAAAAATAAGAGGAATCTTCAGATTTAGGTGCCCCTGAATACTTACGCACTAGGCAATTTTGTAGTTTGCCTAGGGATTAATCCCCCTTTACATAGTTGTTACAAGCTGCAATTATGATATGCCATGAAAGGCTAACATGTTCCATCATTTGGTCAAACATTTGATGTCCATCTACTAAAGCTCCCATTTGGCACTTAATGTTCCTAAGGCCTTCTCAAAAAACCCATTTTGTGAATTCCATGAAATCATTGCATTGTATCAAATGACATCTATCTAGGACATATTGTATAAAGCAATTCACACGCCCTATATATGCTTCTAAATTTGACATACGTATCAAACAGACACTTATAACTACAACATTCAATAAAATATGCTTCTTACTATGTGTTGTCGCCCTCAAAATCCCCCTCATTTTCTAAGTCAAATTCAAATATTTTGAGCTCATGCCCTCTAGAAGTGTTCAAGTAAAGTTAGAAGCACGAAAAGATAGAAACGATTCAAGCCCTCTCCCACATGGATGGCTCTGGTTTAAAGTTTCAAAGGTAGGATGAACGGTTCAAATTCAAAACGAGTGTAACAATTTCTGATATGAAAAGTCTAGTTTTTCCACCATTGGCATTTCTTCGCGAATCAAGAATCTGAACGAACACGAATGACTGAGAAGTTGTAACCGTTTCTTGCTAACAAAGAAGAAGTTGTAACTATTTCTTGAAGATATTTAATGGATTCTTCACACCATTTTAAGGGGCTAGCAATTGATCTTGTAAACTCAGGAGTGCATTGTACTTAGAGAAAGAAAAGGAGATAGCCATTTTCTTCTAATTTCCTCCATTCTCAAATTTCTTCCATTCCCTCATTATGTACAACTTCTATTTAAGAATCAATACAAGAAGAAGGATTTTGTAGCCTCTTTGATGAGGAGATTTTAGAAAATTTGAGTTCACAATCTTATCTCATCTTGTTGCCATTTGCAGAGTTGTTTCTTCTCATGAATGCATGTGTTGAAATTTCTAACTAGTGCATGCAGGAATCTGATTTGGTACCTACAACATTAGTTCTCCTACCTCTCTTCTCACTCCCTTTCCCACCTTCATAGCAAACTCCCCCTTGCAGAAAACTGCAAGCATTTGCTATAGGGTTAGTGGAGTGCCCCTGTTGGATCCCCGACCAAAAGGCCACCACAAAAATCCACCTTTTCACGTGCATGCATATACGACAGTTGCACCGGTTAAGTAGAGGGACTTAGATTCCCATAGTGTTGGAAAGGAATTCAAAAATTTGTCCACGACAAATTCCTTCTCCAATAGGTTTTGGAGCCCACTATGGGGCAGATTTAGCAAAGATTCGCACTGAATGAGACCGCAAGGTCAAAAATTCAAAATTCAAAAAAGAGAAAAATTTCGGAATTTGAATGGCTAAATGAGCCACATGGATTCAAATCATGGCTATTTGGGAATCCTCCTATTGAAAGACCCTAAATTCTCTTCCACATCCAAGAAGATGTTGCTTGATTTGAGGGAAGCTATTTGGCATAATAGACAAAGTGCCAATCACTACTTCATTGCCACAAAAATTATGGACCTTGAAGAAGAACGCACTGTTGAATTGGAGAGGCAAAGACAAATTATAGCACCACAAAGAAGAGCATATATTTTCAAGCTAGCGGATAGAAGATACACCCGAAAACAGAGACAAGGAGGGCAAACTAATCCCATTTTTGAGGAAATTCAAAGGAGACAAGAGCTACTCGAGAATCCAGAGGCCTCCTTCTCAAGAACGGTCATGTTGGAAACACGAGTGTTACCAATCCTTGAGACGGTGAATTTTCGTATATCAACGAGAACCTTGAAGATTTCATCGACATAGTAGACTCTGAAGAAGAAGCTAGAGAAAGAGAAGCAAGAGCCGAAGAAGAAATAAGAGCTCAACTCGAAGAAATCGAGAGACTTCAAGCAGAGACAAACGAAAGAGCGAAACAAAAGCCACGGCCTTAGCAAAGGTTGGACGATAGAAATAGGAATAGAATGGGGGATCGTGAGTGTGAATGTGAGCGTGAGGTTGAGTGTGAATGTGAGCGTGAGGCTGAGTGTGAATGTGAGTGTGAGGCTAGCAGACCTAATGTACCATGGGGAGGAAACACCGGTCCACTAGCTCTTGCTCAACCACTCCATGAGCTACCGAGAGGCTAGAGAAAAATTTCCCAAAATTCAAGGGGGATGGTTCTCAACTCCCTAAAGAGCATGTAGCAGTATTTATCACTGCTTGTGGTGTGTTGGGTGTTGAGGACGAAGATGTGTCAGTCCGACTCTTTGTGGAGTCACTTCAAGAAAAGGCTGCCGAATGGTTCTACATGTTACCCCCGAGGTCTGTCACTGTTGGGAAGATATAAGAAGTGCATTCGAACACAAGTTCAAGACCACGAAATATTGCCAAGATCTCTTGGTCCAATTGGTACAAATGAAAAAGAAACCTCTGAGTCAATGAGAGACTTCGTAGCAAGATACAATGAGTGATAAGAAGAATCCCTGAAGATGTGGTGCCTTTTGAAAATAATTTGAAGAGATTCTTCATCAGTGCCTTGCCATCAGAAGTAGGTTTCTTCCTTAGAAGAACCCAACCAAGAACATTAAGGGAAGCTCAAGACCATGCAATAGAAACTGATGATGATCTAATCTTGTTTGGTAAAGTGAAAGGCCCAAATGGGAAGCAAAAGGGTCAGAATTCAAACTCTGTCACCATAGATCCGATGTTCCAAAAAATGGAAAATGACTTGGTTGCCTTGAAGAAGAAACTATCTCAGATCACAATGCGGAATGCTTCAAGGAAACCAAACCCTCCAGATAGGCCAAGGATTTCTCCACCTCCTCATCGGCTTGCTCTTGAAGCACCACCAATCAATGCCATCTGTGACACCAAAGAGTCAAAGGAGGAAGCAGAAATTGATGAAACTCAAGAATAAAATATGGAAGACTATGAAAACCATCTTGAGGTTAAGGAAGTTGATATGCACAATGGCCTAATTGATTACGTCGATGATGAAGATGAAGATGATGAAGAAGATCCAAGTTTCTCATGTGTTGTTTTCACTTGTGCACAACCCAAGAAAGGTGTTGCATCCTCAATTGTTGTGGTAAAGGATAAGAAGACAAAATAATATTCTCCTCTAGAGGTCACTCAAAATAAAATCATAAGCGGTGGATCACCATTGCCACCTTCTATGGAGTCACCAAAGAAAATCCAGACTCACCTTTGGTTGTCGGGGATCATGCTACTTATGCCAAGTAAGTCATCTAATTCTTCTCCCGGCCAAACGTTGTTCCTACAAAAAATCTAACGTTCAATCAAAAGCTACACCCTCACCCCCTTCCAAGCCAATTTCTACACCGAAAAGGAGAATTCAACACCCAAAGTAAGCAAAGCCTCTACCATGTTAATCTTCCTCCATTTTTGAAACCTCTTCCTCGCTCACCATAACCCCATTTGAATTTGTGTAACATTAAAGCAAATCCAAAGTCCATCTCTCGAAATAGAATACCTACAAACAAACCTTGCCTAGTTTGACAAGTTCATTAATGCAGTTCGTGGTGGTAACCCTGTATCCTCGAGTCCTAATTCTAAAGGATTACTGCCCACACCATCCACACCACCTTCCCAAAAATTTCTAGCCCTCGTGCCTCCAAAACCAATAGGGTTGAACCTTTCTACCTGTCACTCCTCATTAAAGGCTTCCAGCTAAATAATTGTATCATAGATTTTGGAGCCTCAGACAATGTGATGCCAGTCAAAGTTGTAAATGCTCTAGGCCTCACCTTGACCCAGAGTAAATGGCACCTTCTACTCAATGGAATCCAAACAAGTGCCATTGGTAGGAAGAATCAAAGATGCACAGGTAGCACTAGCTGATTTTCCAGACAAGAAGGTGCTCCTAACCATACTGGTAGCAGACATCCTAGCATCCTTTGGTATGTTATTGAGTAGGAGTTTCTGCAGAGACCTGGGTGGAGAGATAAAAATGGATTGGTCATCTACAACTATCCTAGTAAAAGGCGAGATGAAGAAGTTTCTACCAGTAAGAAAGATGAAATTCATAGTACAAAAGTCTGATGATCCAAAGCAAACATTCTCTTTCAAGATTATGGGCTAGGAAACTACTTCCTCACATCGAAAAAGAGGAGAACTTGCCACTTCTCATGGAGGAAGAGGAAGATCAAATTTGGACAATGGAATTTGATGGTAGTCATTCTAGTGCGGGCTTGGGAGCTGGTGTAGTATTGTACTCTCCTTCCAATGAGTTGTACCCATTTTCCTACAAGCTGCAATTTGATAATACAAATAACACTGCAGAGTATGAAGCACTACTCTTAGGCATGAGTGCAGCAGAGGACATGGGAATCAAGAAACTGAGATGCCAAGGTGATGTAGAGGTTGTAGTAAAGTAGGTCCGCCAACAATATCAGGTGAAGAATCCAAGACTCGGCATTACAGAAACAAAGTGTTAAACAACATTGAATATTTTGATGTATTTTCCATTGAAACTATTCCAAGGGAACAAAATGAAAAGGTTGATTCTCTTGCAGTGTCAGCTTCCCTAGTGACACCTCATCCTTATTTTGGTAAAGACAAAGTGACCATTGAAATGGTATTCAAGCCTAGTGTACCAGACAATGCAAATCATTGGCAAGTCTTCAATGATGATAACCAAATTCTAGCCTTTTTGGAGCAAAGGGATAATTTCAATAATCTCTTCTTCAAAGGAGGTGAAAATCCACACTGAGAAGCCGTCCCCAAAGAAGAGAAAGGAGTAATTGAAGGGATTGACGAGGAGTAATCAAATTGAAAGGGAACAAAATTCCCAAAGGCCTAGTCTCTTTAGAAGACCTCTTTGAAAAACACTACAAATTCATTCAAGAGAAAGAAAAGCAATATTCACGGTGCCAAACTGATTTTGATAAAGAAAACATTTGTACCGGAGGAGCCAAGGATGATCAATATTGGAAAATGTCGCTCGTTTGAAAAAAAAGGGTTTTTGCACTACTCAAGAAATACTCATATTTCCCGGCCTACTCTTATGATGAACTCAAATTCTTCCAACCAAAGGAAATGCATCATTCAATTTCTTTGAAGCATGGTGTTAAGCCCTTTAGGCAGAAACAAAGGCCGTATAACCCAAAGATTGTTGATACCATCAAGGAGGAGGTAATGAAGATGCTTAATGCAAGGATCATCTTTCACATCCACCATTCAACGTGGGTGGCTAAAATTTTTCCGGTCAAGAAGAATGGTGAAATAAGGATATGTGTAGATTTTCGCAACTTTGAACCAGGCATCATTGAAGGACAATTATACTCTTTTTATCATGGACCATATCCTTCAAGCAGTCACTAGATCTGAAATGCTTTCATTACTTGATGGATTTTCAGGATATAATCAAATCAAAGTGGCAGAGGAGGACCGCACCAAGACAACCTTTACAACACCTTGGGGCACTTTTTCCTACAGGATAATGCCTTTTGGCCTAATCAATGTAGGAGCTACATTCCAAAGGGCGATGGATTTGGCCTTCAAAGATCTGAAGCATTGCATTGTCAAATATCTTGATGATCTCACAATATTTTCAAAGAAGAGGTGAGATCATATCTATCACTTGGAGCAGTACTTGCAAGGTGTACGAAACATGACATATCACTAAATCCAAAAAAGAGCATTTTTGGAGTCACGAGAAGGCAAGTTATTGGGGCACATTGTGAAAAACATGGAGCACACATTGATCCCGAGAGGGTTAGATCCATTCAAGCATTAGCCCCGCCCACAAGCAAGAAAGGAGTTCATTCATTCTTTATAAAGGTGAACTTTCTTCGTCGTTTTGTGCCTAAGTTTTGTTGAGTTTACAAAGCACATCACTTCCATGATGAAACCACAAGCAAAATTCAAATGGAACAGTGAAGGGAAGGCATCATTCGAAGAGATCATTAAATCCATGCAAGGCTCCAACTCTTGTATCCGATTTTAACAAAGAATTCATCATGTATTGTTATGCATCAGAACACACACTCTCGGTCGTTCTCGTTCATAAAAATGATGAAGCCATGGAAGCACCTATTTCTTTGATGAGTTTTCCTTTGAAAAAGCATGAGCTAAAATAAATCCAATTGGAGAAGCATTCCTATGCGGTGGTCAAGGTTGTAAAAAAATTTAGGTTTTACATCCTTAACTCCCATATGGTGGTGATGGTCCCTGACACTGCAATCAAGTCCATCTTGACACAGTAGGATCCCAGAGCTAAAGGAGGAAATTGGATTGGAAAGATTCAAGAATATGACTTGGAGATTCGACCCTCCAATCTCAGTAGTAAGGGAAATGGCTTGTGCAAGTGGATTGTTGAGGATGAAACACTCAAAATTCAACATGGTGAAGAAAAGTGTGCTTGCTCAACTTGTTCAGAAGACAACCCACAGGTTCTCTTTGTCACCACTATTGATGAGTGGTATGCTGATATTACATATTACCTGACTTATGGATAATGCCCTCCTCATCTTGATTACAAGCAAAGGAGAACACTCAAGCTGAAAGCAGCTAAATTTGTAATATGGAATCATGCACTTTACAAAAGGGGTCTGGATGGTTGTTTCCTCATGTGCGTAGATAAAGAGCAACAAGAAAATTTTCTTATAGCATAGCATGACCAAGAATGTGGTGGACATTTTTCAGCAATGGTCACTGCACACAAGATCCTCCGAGGAAGGTATTATTATCCCACCATCTTTGCAGATACTCGAGATTGGGTTTCTAAATGCAAAGCATGCCAATAGTTCTTTCAAAGAACACAACTCGCTGCATTACCACTCGGGGATGTGGTTATTAAAGAACCATTTCAACAAAGTGGGGGCTAGACTTCATTGGTGTTCTAAACCTTCACACAAGCGCGGGGCACACCTATGTACTCACATCACTTGAGACTACTTCACCAAATGAATGGAAGCCATTCCGGCCAAACAAGCCAACACTGAAACAATATACAACTTCATCAAGGAGAATATCATAGTTTGTTTTGAGTGCCACAGAATATTGTAGTAGATAATGCTACTTATTTCTCTTCAAGAGAGCTGACCAAGTTTTGCTATAGCTATGGAATCTCCCTAGCTCATTCTTCTGTTTACTATCCACAAGGAAACAGACAGACCAAATCAAGCAACAAGAACATTGTGACCATTTTCTGCAAGCTTGTAGACGAGAATCAAAGGAATTGGCACAAAAGGTCAGACGATGCATTATGGGTGGATATGATCACTCCCAAGAAGGAAATATTTATGTCACCATTCCAACTCACTGTTCTCAAGCTGCTACAGCAATTCAAGATGGTTAGTACAAGGATTCCATTGATAAGAGGATCCTCTTTCTTGAGAAGCTGGAAGAAAATAGACTCCAAGTGGTGGATTGCATTAAGGAGCACCAATTGAAAGTAAAGAATATTTTTGATAAGAAGGCCAAGGAAAGAGAATTCAAAGTTGGAGATTTCATCCTACTATGGGACAAGAGAAGAGATCTAAAAGGAAGTCATGGAAAGTTTGACTCATTATGGTTCGACCCATTCCAAATTCGTGAAGCTTGCGGTGAGAACGCTTTTCTTCTCTCATATTTGGATGGAATGCCGCTGGAATTTCCTCGGAGCGGGAAATACTTGAAATTGTATCATCAGTGAAAGTGGGTTGTCCCCGCCTTGTACCATAGGTGATTGCTAGGTGTGTTTCCCTTTTTGTTGTGTGGTTTTATTTCCCCTTCTGTTGTGTGTCGTGTGTTTCCTTCTTGTTGTGTGCTTGTGTGTTTCCTTCTTCTGATCTTTCTTTCTCGAAGTTGTATATGAATCTGCAAGGCCCAATGGATAAGGCACTGGTCAATGAATTATAGGGTCTAGAGATTGAGATTCTGGATTCCCATGTCATGTCTTCACTATGCTCAGTCCATGTCATGTCCCCAAGCTAGAGCTAGTTGTTGTCACCCTCAAATTCCCCCTCATTTTCTAAGTCAAATATGAAGATTTTGAGTTTTGCGCCCTCCACAAGTGTTCAAGTAAAGTTGGAAGCCTGAAAAGATAAAGAAATTTATGCTTTGAAGTTGTTTAAAATCTCCAGTCTGTGTGGTTTGATAAATTTTCCGTTTCCTCGTTTGGACATGTGAAAATTCTATTGTCATCCTCATTTGAATGAAATTGTCAAATCTTTCTATGGCCATGGATCGTCACACCTTATATTGTTTTCAATCCATTGGTTTGGGAAAGAAATTTAAAAATCGGGCACAAAATGGTGGAGTTTTCTTCTTCTCTGCATTTTTTCCACAATCGGGAATGACGAACATTTTTCTTCCCCATCAAATTTTGGCTCCATTATCCATGGGTACGTGGACATATCTAATTGGAAGCGGGCCGTTGGGGCGTTTTGAGAATTTGAGCCTTTTTTGTAAAAAGGTGAAAAGTCATAAAGTGACCCGCAGCCCCGACCATGCTATAAAGGAAAAGTCAAATCTTGAGCCCACCATTCCAAAAGAGTCAAAGTGGGGAGGCGGATCGTGAGCCTTTGAGTTTTTGAGCCTTTTTGTAAAAAGGGCTAAAAGGCATAAAGTGACCCGCAACCCCGACCATGCTATAAGGGAGAAAGTCAAATATTAAGCCCGCATCGAAGGTCAAAGCAGGTGGGCGGGCCGGTGGAGCAATTTGTGTTTTTGAGCCCGCATTGAAAAAAGGTAAAATTATAAAAGTGGCCCACGACTCTGTCTCCAATCAAGTGAGGCCACGTGTCATGACCATATCAAAAGCGGGTGAGCGGGCCAAAATGTTCCAAAATGCCATTTCTCCAAAAGGCACAAAATGCAAAAGGCATCCTCTGCGCCTGCTCTAGTAGATTTCTCCCACGTGGATGGCTCTGGTTTAAAGTTTCAAAGGTAGGATGAACAGTTCAAATTCAAAATGAGTGTAACGACTGCATTATGAAAAGTCTGGGTTTTTCTGCCATTGGCGTTTCTTCACGAATCAAGAATTTGAACGGATGCGAATGACTGGCGATTGTAACCGTTTCTTGCTAATAAAGAAGAAGTTGTAACTATTTCTGAAGATATTTAATGGCTTCTTCACACCATTGTAAGGGGCTAGCAATTGATCTTGTAAACTCAGGAGTGCATTATACTTAGAGAAAGCAAAGAAGATAGCCATTTTCTTCTAATTTCCTCCATTCTCAAATTTCTTCCATTCCCTCATTATGTACAACTTCTATTTAAGCATCAATACAAGAAGAAGGATTTTGTAGCCTCTTTGATGAGGAGATTTTAGAAACTTTGAGTTTGCAATCTTATCTTGTCTTGTTGCCATTTGCAGAGTTGTTTCTTCTCATGAATGCATGTGTTGAAATTTCTAACTAGTGCGTGCATGAATCTGATTTTGTACCTACAACATTAGTTCTCCTACCTCTCTTCTCACTCCCTTTCCCACCTTCATGTAGCAAACTCCCCCCTTGTAGAAAACTGCAAGCATTTGCCGCAGGGTTAGTGGAGTGCCCCTGTTGGATCCCCGACCGAAAGGCCACCACAAAAATCCACCTTTTCATGCGCATGCATATGCGGCAACTGCACCGGTTAAGTAGAGGGACTTAGATTCCCAAAGCGTTGGCAAGAAATTCACAAATTTGTCCACCCGACAAATTCCCTCTCCAACACTATGCCTCGGACAATGGTTGTTTGTTTGTTACTTTTCGTGAAATAGTTTTAGTGGCTTTTACTAGGAATTTAATCAAATAGTTTGCATGGCCACAATTAATAGGATGTCCATGACTGGTGCACTTGAGTTGTGAGGGCTTCCCCATTTGAAATTTGACAATTTATCTTATTATTATGGAGACCCAAAAAAATAAAGGATTTGTTGTTGCAGATAGTGAAATTTTCCTTGCATATTTATAAACAAAAAATAAAAATCAAATGTTGTAATCATATCACTCATCCAAATTCAGGCATATATTCAAAATGGCATATTCAATTTAAAAACCATGTAAACTTATAACGATTGTTCAGTCCTACAATCTTTACTCTCACCTTATCCATTTACAAAATACACTGTGAATTCCTTTCATTTAATGAATTGGTTAGTGTATCTGCTTGTTTAAGAAGAATTTTAAATTCATATTTAATTTTTGTATGAGACGGGGACATAAAAGTACCAACATCCTGCTAACAGAAGAATTCGAAACCGATAGGTCACAGGGTCATTGGTGCGTGCTGTTTACACTCAGGTTTACTGAGCCACAACACATAATTTACTTCAGAAGAGTTCTGTTGAAGCCAACACTGTTATGGTGGATTTTGCTGGCTTCCTTGAGGGAATGAATACTAATTTTGAAAAATATTTTAAAATGTGAAGTAAAACAAAATGTGCAATTGTCTATTGCTTTGACTTGGGACTTGATTTCCCTTCTATATTTTCACAGAAATTAACAAACTATTAAATTGTTGTGCAAGGATGCTTCCAGAAATAAAAATATGTTCTAAAAAATGATATGACATTGGAAAAACATCAAAATAACTTAATGGGTAATGATCATCTTGAAATAGCTTAAAACAGAGATAAAAAAGACTACAAAAATTAATAATCAAAATTCAATAATCATAAACATATGTAGTTCAATATATGAACATTTATAATGTATTTAAAATAATGAACATATATAATCTGAACTAAAGCATTGAGCCCAAACAGAAAAGATTTATTTATAATCTATGGACTCTTTTCAAGATTTATTTCTAATCTATGGACTTTCTTTCTTAGGTAGGACATAAAAACTAGCCATTTCTGTTTCATCATAGTACTGACCAGAGGATGAACCTGGAGGAAGCAGGGCTACCATAACAGGACCCTGTGAACCTTCATCAATTGATAACTTTCCCACATTAAAATTCAAATCAGTGTTTACAAATCCGGGATGAACACAGTTAACATACATATGAGGATGTTCCCGTGCAAGAAGTCGAGTGTAAGCATTGACAGCAGCCTTAGAAATGAAGTAGGCTGAATATGTAACAGGCCAACCATTTATTTTTAACAGTCCTCGTTGAAAATCCTCCAGAAAAGTTTGGAGGAATGCATCTATTTTATCCTCTGTCAAATTATGGAAGTCGCCCAACTGCTGCCTTAGAGTCTCGCTTGGAATGTACTAAAACCAAACGACAAACCAGTAAAAATAAAAATAAAAAATAAATGCATGATCATAGATATGTGACAAGACCACTCAGCAATTAAATTGAAAAAATTAATATTTGGTAACCATGATTTCAAATAACAGGGAAGAAAAACAATTATTTTTTTGAGATTATAGTTTTCTAACTTACCTCTAGGACCCCTGCACGAGAAGACACATTTACAATTCGACCCCCACCTTCGCCTGCAAGCTTCAAAAGAGGAAGAACAGCTTCTACCATTCTTTTTGTGCCATAGTAGTTAATGTCAATGCACTCTTTTGCCATTTCATAGATCTCGGAAATTCCTTCCACTTTGTTCCCAGGTGGATTCTTTTGTAAAAAATACTAAAAAATAAATAAGATCATAAATAGAATGAATTCTCAAATAAGCAAACCAACTAAAAGCACTTACAAATAATTGAGTAGGATTGGATTTGTTGGCCTTCAAAATGTCATAATCTATTGCGAGCCCTGATATTGCTGCATTATTAACCTGCAAATTCAAGGCCAGATCAGAAACAATATGATTCGCCAAGTGGATTGAAACCAGGAAACCTTAATACTTCAGATTGTTGGGAAATGTAATAAAATTCGAATAATTAAGCCTAGGAAATAGTTCCTGTGGTTAAGGGTTTGAAATTAAATTAAATAGACATAAAACTGTATATTTGTGAAAGCAGTAAAGCCACAGGGATTGTTTTAGGTAGTTTGGGTTGTGGATTTAACACCCAATAAATTGTAGGATGGTGAGTGATCCACTATACTCCATTCAAAAGTTATGGCTAGATTCATCTTATATTAAAATTTTGCTATTCTGGATGGATTCCCTTTTAAGTTACTAAAAAAAATAAAATATAAAAATTACCAGAATATCGAGTTTTCCATAATTATCTTTCATCCAATTGACAAAACCCTGAACGCTGATGCCATCATTGACATCCATCTGATGAAACACAACGTTTTGAAAGCCTTGTTGATTAAGATTCTTGGCTGCAGTGTTTCCTCGTTCTTCATCTCTTGCTGTTAATATCACTCGGATTCCATGCTCTGCCAACTGACGAACAATTGCAAAGCCGATTCCCTTGTTGGCCCCTGTTACCACTGCTACTGTATCCTCATTCCACCATCTGAAACAGGAAAAAAAAAAAAGGATTAAATAACATAAACTAAATATGACGAAAATAAAATATATGGTAACAAGGTTATTACCTCTGGTTAGGAGCTTCAGATCTGTCCATGGCTATATTAAAAATGAGCTTCTTTACATCTCTGTAATACAAGGCTTATCCTGTGTGGATAATATAGGCGTATTTGAACTCTACATGTGCAGGGTCGCAAGATTCCATAATCAGGCAGGTGTCGAGAAATGGGAGGTGAGAAGATATTTTCTATTCATGTGTCATTGAAATTTGACATTCTAACTTGTGGAGTTGGTACGTATTTGTTTTTTAAAGTTTACTCAATTAAATTTTATTTTATTTGTTAGTGGCCATTTGTGACCTTTGTGCTGATGTATGTCTTACATTTACTCTTGTAACTTAATTTATATTTAATAAACAACTTTCATGATAATGGGGGTACTAACTTGAAGAACAAAGACCATAATGACAAATATGGTAGAAGTTGGTGCAGGGTGCAGGAAAATAATAAATAAGTAATTTGTGAATGTGAAAGTTAGATTTGAAACATATTTGGAAGAAGAAAATGATATAGAATATGTGGAAGAGAGTTGAATAAATAAGTAGTTTGTGAAAGTGAAAGTGAAAGTTAGATTTGAATTATATTTGAAAGGAGAAAATGATATAGAATATCTGGAAGAGAGTTGAATAGACAATAATAAAAAGAGTTAAATAAATTTGAATGTATTGATGTGGTTTAGTGTTTTGGTTTTAAGTTTAATGTTATATTGTTACATTGAGTGCACAACCTATAAATATTTTATTTGATGCTCTTCTTACAAAGTTTTCATTGAGAAAAGAATAAATTAGATGAAAAGATGTTTGATAAGGAAATGACTTTTTGAAAAATGAGTATTTTGATAATTTAATATTTGTTTTAATGTCTTCTTTATGTTAAATAGGTAACAATCATGTTTACATGTTGTAAAGAAGAGAAAGGAAAATTAGTTATTTATACAACACCAAAAATTGTAGACATTTATACAATTTTATAATATTATATTATCTTCTTATGTCAAATAGACATGTCCAAATTTTTTTGTTTCATTGAATCAAGAAAAGACAAACACTAAAACCAAAACAATATATTTAATTATCTCTATACAAGTTAAATATACACAGTTCCCACATGAAGTGCACTTAGACATAAAATTGTGCATCCATACCAACTCCTCCCATGGGCTCTACTTAAGCACACAATATTATTTTTTTGTGAATAACTTACACTTCTTTGCATAGATTTTATGAGACTTTCGTAGCTTGACATTGTATAGATATATTTGAAGAAAAGACCAATGTTTCGGGTTGCACCTGTTATCAAGGAAAAGGATAATATTGAAAAAGATTGTTTGATTTATCCCATAAGAAATATTATTATAAGTTATTATAAGCAATGAAGAGACAAAATAGATGGGCAAGCAATAAAATGATTAAACATAGTTTTTTTACAAGGTTTAGGGATTATTATGTTTAATTTAATAGAATGATTAAAATTATATTTATATTTTTGTAGATTTTAATTTTAATTTTTAATTTAATTTAATATTAATAAGGAAGAAATTTTGTAAAAACTAGAGAGACAAAGATGTAAAGATTAATCTTTTAATTAAATACAAATTAATTTTTCAATTAATTTTAATTACTAGTAATTATATGTGCACAATGCAATGTGAACACCGAATCTTATAAGTTGTTTGATTTGGAGGGATGTATTAATTACTTTTATTTTTATAACATGTTTGAGACGGTGGTTGCGTTAGTTTTTTTATTGGTTTTTTTGTTGAAAAAGCCTTAAATATATCGTTGAATAATAATGTGATTGATAGTGGAAGGGTAGGAATATAGATGAAACATTACATTGAAAGGTTCTATAAGTACATTTCAAAGTTGTACATATACATTTGCAAATCTTATATCATGATTCGTAGCCTTTTGTGGACATTTTTATTTGTACTAAACACGAATACATAAAGACTTCCGTACATTTACAAATTTTATATCATGAGTGGTAGGCTTCTGTGGAAAATTTTATTTGCACTAAACATGAATACATATGGTACCCCTTGAACTTCCGCTTTGGATACAAGTAGTGTCGTAAAAGTATAGGTATTTGTATCACGTATATAATCAATTAGATCTAGTCTAGAGTCAACTCCCCTCTATTGAGATGTGTAGTATAAACACCATGTTAAATAGCAAATCGCATGTGTATTGAGAATTTTTCTTCGGTCTTGTTCTTCTCATGTAACACTTGTTTCCTTAATTGAAAAATTGCTTGATCTCCTTCGGCTTCATTAGATTATTCCGGTTTACAGTCTGCTGATTTTTCTGGAGCTGATGTAAGCTTCTATGATTATATACTAAGAAAGTTTGCAGTACCTCCTCCTTGCTTCCCATTTTGATGTTTCCAGACTTGAGCTCCTTCACATTTTTGTTAGTTGAGCGTTTTTAGGTACATAACCTGCTTCATTATTATTATTAGTACCATTATGCAAATTCATAGGACAAATAAACTTTTCTTAGGGTACAAAAGAATGGAATAACAGAGAATATACATTTTACGTACTTATTGTTACCCCTAAGTATTGGCCCATATCACATTATTGAGTATTATTACCATACCCAAAACAATAACAGGAAATAGGTTCATGGGATTGCCATTAATTATACTCACAGAACTAATATACTTTTTGCCATTACTTCTTTGCATTCATCAAAATCAAATCATTAACCATTATTATCTAAACCAAAAAATAACATGAGAGATATTCATGATATGATGAATGAGACAAGAGATCAACTATTTTTAGGCCTCATGCACACACCTAAGTCACATTTTTCACTGGATCATTATTCATACTCAAACACTAATGGAAGAGTTCCATAATATATTTATGTATTGTACGACACATAAATTACACACATGACATTCACCCAAATCACATTATTCACTTTAAGTATCAACGCCCAAAACATTACTAAAATAGTTGTTGTTGATGATGTTTTTATTTGATTTAGAGGGATAGTTATTACTTTTGTAGTTGATGTTGATAATGGGTGTGATTTGTTTTGTAAGTGTAGGAATATATATGAAAGATTACATTTAAAGGTTCTATCTCTACATTTCAAATTTGTTACAAATTCGTGCATATACATTTGAAAATCTTATGTCATGATTATTAGCATTTTGAATCAATTTTTGAAATTAATTTTAGCTACATGAACAGAGTGTCATGTTTTGGATTTAAACAATTTGATTATAAAAATCAGAAACCTCTCCTACAACAATTTTCTTGGGACATTCCTGTCATTAAAAACTTTTCAAGGTTTCCTCCAGAAAGGTGTATATATAACCAAAAAATTCTATACGAAGAGCAATTCAATTTTGTTTCTTATGGTTTTTGGCTATCAACAAGTAACTGATGCAAGTAATAGTAGTTGTCTTTTAAATAAATCAGGTTTCAGAGACTTTCCTCTATTGTTATCAAAATATTGGCTAACTTGGATATGTATGATATTGTGTAACCATATTGTGGATGAATGCAATGAACGTCATCCATCTCAAAACTAAAAATTGTTTGTATCTATTTGGATTCAATAATACTATTGTGCATAATATAGCTTTGTACCATTCAAATCATTCAAAGGCATTTAAAAAGGCTCTGCACACAAAATGGAGAAGGGTAATATAAATCGTTTGGCCCTAAGTCTCACGTATGTTGGGAAGTCAAAGATAAATGTAACCTTTCCCAAATCCTTAATGTCAATTGTGTTGTGGTGCAATGGTGGCCCCTAAAATTAGCAGACAGTCGTGGGTCCCATTTTAGATGGGACCACGTGAACTCCGTGTGATAGATAGCCCAACCAATATAAATAACATGGCTAAAAGGGTATTCCATATTTTTATTTTCATCCAAGCATGAAGCAAATCAATCCTTTATAAGAGGCTTCTCGCTCATGAAGAAATCCAATCTCTTCATAAAACAATAACCACAAAAAGGTAAGAGTTATGAAATTTGCACACATTCTCTCGATAACTGATTTTATTCACTATGCATGCATATGTGTGATCCTAAAAATTAATAAACATTCTGTATTTTACATATTTTTATTTGGGATGATTTAATTTGAGAAATGAATGCTAAAGGCTTAAACAAATTGGATAACAAATAGTTGAAATCTGTGTGTGTGTGTGTGTGCGTGCGTGCGTGGTGTGGGTGTGTGTGTGTGTGTGTGTGTGTGTGTGTGTGTGTGTGTGTGTGTGTGTGTGTGTGTGTGTGTGTGTGTGTGTGTGTGTGTGTGTGTGTGTGTGTGTGTGTGTGTGTGTGTGTGTGTGTGTGTGTGTGTGTGTGTGTGTGTGTGTATAAATTGTTAACATCTTCTACACCAAATAACTCTGTAATTTTAGTTGGTGGATAATATTACATCAGTCATCCCTTGGCTCCAATGCAAAAGGGATTTCCTTTAGCCTCACGTCAAAAGGGAATGTATACTCTTGGAGGTTATCCCAACACCTTTGCTTTAAATTATACATTGTGACTTTAGTTATCAGCTCACGGTTCGTACAGTAAGTTATGAAGCATACAAAATCGTCCACCCCCTCACAAGTAAAAGAGGAAGTATTTTCTGCACAAAGTAAGGAAGGATGCACTTTTGTTATCTCTTTACACTCTGTGGAATTTTTTTGAAGCTCCCATTATATAATGACGACAGAGGTGCTTGCAGTTCTATTTTAGGATGAGAAATTTAATGGAAAATGACATGTCTCTGGAAATGGCTTTGTGGGGATTTTCTTCATATTTGTATGGGGAATACAAGATTTTCGAAATTGCAGCCGACATGGAAACATGTTGTTTTATGATTACACTGCAGATCGGATAAACTCATAAGACAAAAAAGCACTCTTTACTAACTATCAAATACTTCCTCCTTACTCTATAGATTGATTTTCTATTGAGATTACAAATCAAGTTGATAATCATTCTTCATGGGTACCAGCTGATTGGTTCTATACTACTGTTAATTCAAAAAGAAGATTTGAAAGAATAAAAAGTCATCACAGAAACTTTCCACTGGGATCAAGAGTGCCCATAATATTTTCTAGTATTTTTGCTCGAGCCAATATAGAAGCCTAGAAATTTCTCTGTCCATGCAGTAAAATAATAGCTTATGTGTCTACAAATTTGGACATGTTCAGATAGGGTACAAATCGTATTATGAGTCTAGTAAGTGAGCTAGATTCTAGTGTTTGCAAATTAAGAAATTAAGCTTCACATCATCATTAGGATTGGTTTTTCTAAGTATTATATCTAAACGAAATCCATGATTGTATGAAATAGTTTTAAAGTCATATTCATTATGGTTGTAGCTCAAGAAGGAATGAAATGAGAGTGTTATTCATGTAATTTTCCAATACAAATTTGCCTGTAGATTAGATGTTTTAGTTTGTCAAGATTTAGTCTTAGGTTGCAATTATCGGCAAGCGAAAAGAAAAACTTTGTTCCATGATATGTATTGGCTCTTTGTAAATAAAGAGCCAATTTTCTTGGTGGTTACATGTTTTAAATTTCCATGATAAAATATTGAGAAATGCAGGGAAAATGTATGATGGAAAACATAATTATTAATGCCTATATAATGCTCAACATGTTCTGATATCTATGAGGAAACATCAATTTGTAAGAAACAGTTATAGAAAAAAATAGGTACACCTCACTACGTAAAATAAAAATGTCATCTAAATCAACAGGATATATGTTTAACTTAGATCATCGACACAAATTTTAACAAAACAAAGATCTAAACCTGTAAAATTCTCAAAACAGAACACAAACCCAATAAGCATATTATTCTTGTCATTTATATGTAATTGTCAATAAAGCTAAACAAACTTGTTAGAGTGAACCACGTTCTACTCTGACATCTTCATATGTAAAAACAAAATAAGATAGAAACATTACAAATTGAAAATAGATAAGGAAGTAGCAGATTGATCATTTACGGAATTGAAGTATGGTAAATGACATATTTCAGAAGGACATGTTCCCTTCAATTTTAAATCCCAATAGTTGCAAGCATTATGCATTAAGATAAATCATACTCACCTTGCAGCTGAGCCTATTCCTATTTGTATCATGAAGTATTAAAACCACTTTTGGCTGGCAAATATCAAATTTTCTATCATCATTTGACAACAATGCACATCACTCTCTTCCACAAATCTTCATCTGTACATAACGTCAGCAAACTTTGTTGCACTGATAAACCCATCTCCTCTTGTAATCAAATACATTAATTTCCTCAAATTTCCTGCTCTTCATAATCCCCATAAATATCACTGAATTATCAAACTACATAAAAACGGTAAATATACATCAGTCCTCCTTGTGCAATTGTTACAGAGCAGCCCACATTGAGAATCAAGTCATACTCTGTATTGGAAGAGGGTACACTAAATTCTAATTGTTGTTCTTTTGGGCTCCAAATCACTTGCAATGTATACGGAGATTCATCCATCCTTATTAATCTTTGAAAATGCATTTTGTCACAATTTACTTTAAATCTCCAACAAAGAATAGATCATCACGACCTAGAAAATCCATGGAAAAGAAAACCTTGGAGGCCTAATATCTCTCATAAACAATGCCTTCATTTCTAATTTTAACAATAATATCATTTTGCAATTACAAAGGAAGAACAATGAGCCATCTCCATTCCCCTTTTTCTTGATGCAGTTGCCACACAGAGGAGATCTTAGGGCTTAATGGAATAACCAAAATAGTATCCCAACGGGGTCCCTGCAAATTCCATATGTAAGTGGGGTTTCCATAAAAAAGGGGCATTAATATATTCTATTGGTCTCCTGCACTCCAACAGTGGAAGGTATTACCACTCTAGTATCCCTTTGGATAAATCAAGTTCTTTGACATGGTAATTAAGACCATCAGTTGAAGCCAAAGAAAATATCTGGTGATTTTCTATATGAAACCTAACAAATTTTTTAGGAAGAGGAAGGTTTATAAGATTTCCTTCTTGACAAATCCTTAAACTCACATCATTGTTGTCGTTATGGCCCTGGACATGCAAAATAAGTTAATTGGCAAGAATATTATTTGTATAATATGGAAAAAATGAGCTTATCTTTGCTGAACCAACTACTCGATGGGCTCCCTTGTTCCTGTAGAACCATCACATCCGCCTTTAAAACATCAAACCATTTAATAGTTAACCATAACAGAAAAGTAATAAAGATAAGCATAGAAAAACAAATAGATGCAAATACCCTTGTAATACATCATGCAGTTCAAATCAAAAAGATAAATGATATAGAAAACTCAAAGTCAGAAAAAATATTATGCATCAATCCATTCAATTTTTAACCCCAATGCATGTCAATGCAATCAGTACTTAACCCTCAATAAAATTTCAATTGAACAAAAACACTCGAGGTTGAAAATTCCTAATGAAAACAAATGGAGAAATAGCTTCTGCAACATCCCCGCTCCATTTCTGCATCACCTAGGCCTCTCCACAAGGGGAAAATAAAAAAACCATACTCAATGTCCACTGTTCCATAGATTCACTATGCCCTATTCTCACCACCGCCAGTCTGGAGAAGAAATTGCCACCACCAGTCTTGATAGAAATTGCCACTGCCAAGAACCCTATTCCATGCAGTCAACCACTTGTCTCCGCCATGCAGGAACAGAAGTGGGAAAAATAGAAGCTGAATGACTTGTTAGACACTGGAGAAAGGAGAAAGCATCCCCAACAAAGATCAATGATAGACGAGGAAGAGAAAAATATGGAGGAATTAGCGATGGAATGCATGCAAATCGATGGAAAACATGCAACTGTGAAATCAATGAAAACTGAAAGACCAATTCCAAGATGCTTCATTTATGGTGTTCAACTTCAGAGAGGGCATGATACGGTGACTGTTATGGATTACCCAAAGTAGTATGATGGTTTCCCCTTTCTTCCACTGGAGATGATTCATCACTTTTGCAGGAAAAACTCACCTGATTTACTGCTCCAAGGCTGCCATGCAAGTGATTCGGAGCTATCTCTGCTATGTACAGGGGCACCTATCAAGATCATGCCCATTAGGAATTATAAATTATTGTTATTTAATAGAAAGCGTTTTGCAAAATGACTGTGAGAAATCTTTATTTGAATCCACTGAAAACGTGGATTCAAATAAACAATTTACACATTTTAAATCAATGTTTCTGATCTTTGAACACTCAATGATGACACAATTTCCAAATTTTTTTGGAAAATAACTGTATAGAATCTTTACTTGAATCAGTTTGAGTGATTATGTTCTCCAAATGGCTGCTTTTTAAATATTATAAAGAATGGAAGCGAAAAAGTATTTAACAATTTTTATTTCAAAAGATAAGGTGAATTGACATAACCTTTCAGGTACATGGACCTGGAGCTTGAAGACTCCTTCGGCATAAACAGTTCCCTCCAGTCCTACAATTTCTGGTAAAAAAAATAAACGCACAATTGAAGAAAAAAATTATGTCCAATTACCGATCTTAACATCAAATTCTCGAACACCCACAAAACACAAAAAAACCATAAGCTTCTATTTCTCCTTCAAATTTGATCGAAGAACGGGATATCAACACGAAATTCTACTTTGAAAACAACGCGCGAACAGCAGAGGCCTACTACGGTCGGATTTCTACACCAATTATGGTTAAAAGAGCTCGAATTACATGTATTAAAAGAGCTGGAAGTGGGAGACTCTGGTAGTTACGAAGCGGTCACGATAGCTATTCTAGGTTTTACAAAGCATGCAATCTGCAATTGGAAAATACAATGGTATATACTCTCTATTCACAATGCAACTGCTAAAAAAAGGAACAGCTAAAAACAAGAAAAAATTACCTACCCTTGTCAAAATCGTCATTTAGGTCGTCAAATTTGACACAGTCCTATGAATGTCCGCAAAGCCTTTTCCCATAGGGGTAACGCCTTTGGTGTAATAAAAAAGTAAATTAAGATTTTGTTAAATTAATTTTAATAAGGAAGTAAATATTTGTTAGCACAACAAAGACCTAAGGGTGTTTTGTGCTATCTTTATCTTGCTTTGTGGGACCATTTTTCTCACCACCTCTTACTATGTAACTCTCTTTATTTTTTTATTTATTTAATATAAAGGGCAGTTCCAATAATAAATTTTTGTAAGCTAGAAAGAAGGAAAATTAATCATCTAATTAATTAAGTTACAATTATTTTTAAGTTAATTTTCATTAGGAGGTAAATTAAGATGTTATAAAAGAAATGAAATGAAAAGAGGGGGTAAAGGATAAATAAAGTTAGTAAAAATAAGGGGCTAAAAGATAATGAAAGTTAGTTAAAATATATTAGGAAAGAAAGAACAATTATTTAGCAAGGCTAAATATAAGAGGTTTGCAATTATTATTGATAAATCAATTATATTCCTATTTAAATTTTCATTATGGTGGATAATTTGAATAGCTTCATGAAGATGTCATTTTACGAAAGGCTCTTCAAAGGAAAGGACCACGCTCGAGTCAATATAGATGGAGTATTTAGTGTTGAGAGAGTGCTCATCTAATGTCGATATATCAACTTAATCAATTTTTATGTCTTTAGTGTTCCTTAATTCGAGTGTATATTGATCGTCCAGTTTCACCTATGTATGGTTTATTGCAAAAGCTTTTAATCATATACACTTCACTATTTAATCATATACTTCTCTTCATAACTTGTCACTTCCGAGTACAACAATATATTATTTTATACCTTTCTTCTTTGATTTGAAATATATCAAAATCTATTATTATTTGTTTGATAATTTCGAAAACTACATGTAAATGAGTGCGATCATCTAGGTTGTTTCACACCATGTCGGGAAAGTAGGATAAATGCCCCGTGACATTGTAAAATAGGGCTATTTTATATCCCCATTTTTAAAACATGTGCAGACCATAGGAATATCGTATTCCATGAGATTCCTTTCAAAATAAAAAGTTCAAATCGATGTGTTCATTTCATATTATGAAATGATGTGTATGCTCCAATTGGCATAAAACATCTGAATCCCTAGGTATTAAGGGCCCATATCTAGGAACGGAAATATATTGCTTGGAACAAAGTGCCAACAATCATGGCCAACAGTTTGGGAGTTCGAATTAGAAGATTTGAAAACTTGAAAAATCTTACCTCACATATCTCTCATACAACATTTTGCTAAAGAGGTCAATAGTTATGGATAAAATAATGCCACATAGACCTACTTTCATGGGGTGAAGTAAGTGAGTAGGTCTCCAATGAACGAAACATAGGGCACATAAATCAATGTGAGACAGTTGCAAAATGACTTTTTCTAATTTTTAATACCAACAATATAGTCCAAAGAAAAATAATGGAATATTCCTTAATAGAGGTGAGCAAAATATTCTCACAAAAGTTAGATGCAATAATTTATTAAAATAAATAAAATATTACACATGGTATACTATTATTGATTAGATAAAACAACTAATAGCTATGGTGAAAGTTATATAACTACGAAAAATTAACCAAAACAAGAGCGAGTAAAAGAAGTGAGCTATTGCCATATGTGTTGGTAGATATTGAATTTGTTACAACTGGTAATTATTTTTCACCTAAACGTTTTCTAATTCCAAACTTTAAAAATGCCCATAAAATATAACATTGCATGTATATAAAATAAAAAAATAAGTTACAAAATCATAGCCAAAAGAACATGTTCAAATATTTGTAAACCGGTGCCCTTCAAATAAGTTGTTGTAACATGCTACAATAGAGACAAACCATTTCCATGCAAATAGTCTTTTCAATTCATCATATTTTATTGGGCACTCCGAACAATCAAAACTAAATGAAGCCAATAAAGTTGGTTCATGAAAAAAACCAATCCAATGAATGATCAAGCAAGATCTCTCATATATTTAATGCCAAAAGATTGACCTTAATGCCAAGTACTTATGTATTTGATGTCACTTATATCCTTATATATGCACTTTCTGAATAGAGAAGTGTAAACTAATGATATGATAATGATGTGTTATTTGTTCACACAAAACAACAGAAAATAAACAATACACACAACATATCAAAAGGTGGATGCATTCACTCATATACACAAACTCTAAAATGTCATGAAAAATCAAAATATTATCGTCCCAAAATTAAAATGTTCCTATAATTTATGTGGAATATATTTATTCGAACAATTATGCCATAACATTCTAAAGAAAAAAAAAAAAACATTATGCAAAATTAAAAATATGCATATGTAAAACCCATAACTAATCATATTGCAACATTTCATTTTACCTCTTAAATCATTTGCGAAATCATATTGCAACATTTGCATACATATTTTAGTTCATTTTCCCTCTTAAATCCTTCACATGTTTAGTAATAAAGCTCATAAGGAAGGAATAAATAACTGAAATTACATACCAAGTCCCACAAACGTTTCATTTGCCATATCTCTGCCACACATGAAGCTTTTTCCCGAAAAACAATACAACCAATCATTCTCCATTGAATTGCACAATGACATCATGTAAAATAAACTTAATTAATATTTGAATACGAGGGCCGACCAATGAGTTCAATGTTCAAATTTGTTTGAGTAACAAAATGGCAATTTAACTGTTCATAAGACCATATTTGCAATATAATAAATTTAAAAATTCAAACTACAAGAAATCAACCTAAAGAAAACTTACATCACAAACCACCACTAATGAATATAAACTTAGTAGTGAGAATACAATAGTTGCAAGGGTAAACATATTTTAAAAGCAAAGCATCAAAGAACGGGTTGCAAGTAGATATATTGGAACAATATTCAAAATGATAAAATGGATTTCATCGATATAGAAAATGTAACAAAGAAACAATTGATATATTTCATTATTTTTTAAAATCCAAATCTATTTGTTGAGTGACGTTTTCACATACATTTATAATTGCCAAAATAATATATACTAGTGGATAAAATAAGCATAGATAGATAGCTACTAAAAGTATAATCAACATATTTTGGATTACAACATATGTGTGAGTGTATAAACATGTGACCCGTTTTTATATAGATAAGTGACATGCATTTTCTCAAAAATGAGACTTTATGTATGTTTTAGTGTTTAAAATTTTACAATAGTGTAAAGATATGAAAGGAAGGATTTCTAATGTAGAATAGAGAGAGAGAGAGAGAGAGAGAGAGAGAGAGAGAGAGAGAGAGAGAGAGAGAGAGAGAGAGAGAGAGAGAGAGAGAGAGAGAGAGAGAGAGAGAGAGAGAGAGAGAGAGAGAGAGAGAGAGAGAGAGAGGTTTATTTCGTAAACAAGTTTACATTGAGTGAAAACTTCGCGCATATATGTATGGTAATAAGATATAATTATTAGAATAATATTTTTGAAAATAAGTTGTATTTGCAATGTTTGTAGCGCAAAATATTTTTTTACTAATTATTCAATAAAAATATATTACGTTATTTAATTATCAAGCTCACTTTTTATAGTGTGGGATCTAATTTTTCGGAATTTAAAATTTTATATTTATATTTTTAATCATGTTTAAAAATTAGAGTGAAAATGAAAAACAACACCTATGTAATTGAAATTTGAAAATATAAAAAAGGTTTAAATTGTAAAAATATAAAAAAATTGTATACTAAAAATGGTAGCTACAAAACACTTATTTTATAAAAAAACAATTGGATTGAAACCTCTTTTGAAGTGCCAAAGTGGCACTTGCGTGGCGAAATTGGAAAATAGCATTTGAGGGAAGTTAATGATAACATAGGTGTTCCATTAGGTTTCCATTAAACAATTATGGTTGTAAGGATTGCGGTCATAACCCTTAAGATCATAAGTGTTATTCCCATAACTCTATAAAATAGGCACCACCAAAAAACACGTGGTCTACACATGTTGCACATGCTAACACAAAAATTCACTATTACTTTCAAATCCACTATCCACTGTGAATGTAATTTTTGTTTCTTTCTAATACTTTATTATAAAAGATTCATTTTTTTATGATTGATATACCATGTAAGAACTGTCTTATTTATTGTGTTGGAGTTTTTAATAGAATCATGTTTATAGATAATGTTATAAAAACTCCTAGACAAATACCCATAGAAATGTCATGAGAGGGTTGTGGTACCCCCATACTAAGTGTGGGCGTAACTTGAAAATCCATAGGTGTAAAATCCCAAGTATGAGAAATGGTTACATCCATATAAATACATAATTTAGAATGTGATTATCTAGAAGGTAAATAAGGAGCAATAAAACCTTCATTATGTGCCTCCTCATGTTTAGTTTCCTTAGCTATCTTTTTATATTCACTTGCATCCACATCTATCATTACATCATCATGAATGTGAGAATGTAATCTAATGTATTTTCTAAATGAAACTCTATCAATGTCATAAAAATAGAACATATGCATTATAACTGTTAACATTAATTGCATTCACAACATTTTGTGTAAATGTAGAAAAAACATTGACAATTTTAGTGTTTTGTACCCTCTAGGCATTATCTATATTTACATAAATAGGAGAATAAGAATTGATGTCATTGTAAATCACCAATGTTTTTGCAAATACACATGAATTTGAGTAAAAGGAATATGAATAATGATTAGAAATAACACCACTCAACATAGAACTTCACCTTGTAGGTGTAATTGACATTACTTATTTGAGAACTTCCTATGATTCTTTGTAATAGGATCACATGACATTCTCCTTGCACCTATTTCTCCTTTATGTTCAAGAGTCTCTTTCTCGAGATATTCCAATGATTCTCATCGGTAAGATAATATATGTTGTTTGGATTCACCTCATTAGGACACATACCTACTAGACATTGTTTATTTGTTTCTAGAATCCCACACTTAAAGCCTAGATGACACCATTGAGGACATTTCTATCCTATTTTAGGACATTCTTTTATTACTTTTTATTTCATAAAAGTTTATATTTTCTTACTTTAGGACTTCCATGACTCTCTATAATAGGAAATTCCTCCATCACCTTTTGTTTCATCAAAATTTAGAGGTTATTTCTTAAGCTCTTCTAACGATTCTCTACAGTAGGGATCTTCATGTCTATAGGATACACTTCATCGGGAGGTCTACATACCAAACATTTAATATATGTTTGTGGAGTCTCAAACTTTTGACCTTGATACACCATTGGGTTTGTTTTCTCCCTCCTTGATGTCAACTCTAATAGAGTTGTTTCTTCTACTTATTTGGATTTATTTTCTCCAGGTCACTACATGCTTACATGGAGACACCACTTGTACTTTTTTAATCCTATGTTTCACTCCTATCATAAATCATGATGAAACCTTATACAAGAGTAATTAGTTTTTTTCAATTCGATTTCCATGTTAGAAACCATTTGAGTCCTATTTGGTACCTGATTTGATCCATAAACACTTTTCCAAGTTAAGAATTGGATTTTTTTAGTAGTATCTAGAGATAATATTCATTTCCTCTTTCATCAATCCACAATATTTCAGTTTAGAATTAGGCATTCCTTATTGGGATGTAGTCTTCACTAATCTCTTTACCGATAGAAATATTCTTTGTCTACAACATCTATTGGGAGTTCACATGAGATTCATCTTCATTTATATTCTTTTATCTTCCTTCTCTCTTTCTTTTTGCAGGGATTCTCTATGTTCTTCTATGGGTTTGATCTATTGAGGAGATGTTATATTCACTTCTCTTTTCTATCTTTTGGGGAGGAGTTTTCCTATGCATTTTATCCTTTTCTCCACTTTATGAGGGACTTTATTTATTCTTGAGTACCTCATCGGGACTTACTAATGGGACCAATTTTATTACCCTTCTAAGCTACTCTTAAGGGAGGGGGTGTTAGTGTATACTTTTAATCCATTATATGGTGTATCCTACACATGTATTTAGATTTCTTATGTGTTGGTGGGTAAATGAGAGTTACATTTCTCTACCTTTCAATGTGGTAGTTATACTTCCCCAATTCCTATTTATACACCTATTGTAAAGCTATTTTATAATGCATTTAAAATACAAGCTATATTTTGGATCATTTTGGGTTCCTCTCTCACAACTTTAATTTCTTTATACATTCATATTTTATCAGTTCTTGATTTTGTCCCACATTCTCAAGAGTATCAAAGTATATATGTTCGTGTAGGAAATATTTCCTCTCCTCATTTAAAAGGTGAATACATTAATGTTACTAAAATTTTTGATGCAAGTCTTCTTCTTTTACATGGTACAATGCTAATTCTCTTTTCTTATCTCTTTATCTTCTATTCGGTGTTATAATGCATGCACCTAGTTCTCTGGTTTCTCCTTCGGAAAAATTGGGAATTGATCAGCCCCAATAAATCAACAAATTACCGAGATAGGTCAATCGAAATCTCGAGAAACAAGACAAAGATGTGTAGTTCTTCCATGTTTCATATCTCTTTATTCACCTTACATAAAATTCAAGTTCCATAGTTACATTTTGAGTTACACTTCAATTTCTATTATAGATATTGAATACACTTTGTATTATAGGTTTCATCATGGATCATGAAAAAACCAACACATTTAGGCAAAAAAACTCTTGAAGAAGATAAAGTGTGTCTACACACTCAGGTATCTTTTCTTTTAAGCATGTCATTTTCATTTCATACTTAAAGGGGGAATATGTAGACACTTAAATTTGGAAATTTATCATTTTTAAATTTGTGCATTCCAGATGTGCCTCCGGCTAAGAAAAATACCTACATTATATTCACACTCAATAAATCATGCTACTTCTCTCCCAACATACATATTCCTACTCATTGATGTGTTGAAAATTTCTAAATACAAATTCACAAGATCGATACTTATACTTAAACCATGTAGACAAAAATTCTACGCATTTGGGTACATTTATAGGTCCTAAAGCATGCTAATGTATACATGATTATTAAGTAAGAAAACTAGCGGGTTACAAATCTTTTTCACCTTTTTGATTTATCTCTTTCATTATTTCTGGTCTCACACATCTTACATCCTTACAAGTACTTGATTGATTTATCTTTTATGGTGTCGAAACTAGCACCCAATTAGGATAGAATCACCTAGACATTGTTGTCCCTCTTGGACACTCCTACCCTTCTTTATGTTATTCTTAATCCTTTGGGTATCTTTTACTTCTTGGTCACCTTTTAAAACTTTGGGTCAACCTTTCAGTTTTCAATTGTGAAATTCAAACAAGGGAATCATATCTATACTTATATATTGCTCTCAAATAAGGGGCCAATCACTATAAGCACTATCTATCATCACCTAAGATTGCATCAAGGCATAAGAGCATTCCAAAGGCATACATCTATCACATCTATACAAGGGAATTGGGATGCATCACTTTTCATACACATCATAGGAGGGGAAGTTCATTTTATTCCATCTCACACATTTGCATACTTTGAGGAATCTAGATCTAGCCCACTATCATAATGCAACTTGCACAAGGGAAACCTATGGCATAATTACACACACACACAAACATAAATATATGGAGTATGATTAAGATAAAATGTAAAATAATATTAGCTTAATCTAATGCTATAGGAGCAATAAAATAACTAAATAAATGAACTAATAAAATACTGAAATGATACCCAAGAAAACTAAGCTAGAAAATATAAAACCCTAATGTGCAAGAAGGGGTAAGAAAGCCTTAGTTGATTCGATCTTGTCATACGACTGCGTCACAGTGAAGACTAGGTAAATAGGAGGAGGAAACTGTCACACTGTAGCTTGAGAAAGTGTAGATACGAGTTGTATGGATATATTGGGGCTCTGAAAGGGATAGAGGCACCCATGGGTGCCCTAGTTTAAGATCCGGGTGCCTGGTTTACGAAAATGGCCAAAAATGTCATATGGAGTATCGTTGGATGTTGTTCTATGTTCACTTCTGTTGATGTGTGATCTCGAAACACTAATAAACTTGCGATAGAAGAATCACCTGCAAAACAACAGATAAAGCATCAAAACCCTAAAAAGAAAGATGCATATGAAGGGGTTAGAATGTCCTCAACTACCAAATTGATGGACTTATCATTGAGCACTACACTATATGTCAAACCCAATGTAGTTCTAGGTGGGGGTGTGTGTGTGTGTGTGTGTGTGTGCGTGTGCGTGTGCATGTGCGTGTGCATGTGCGTGTGCATGTGCATGTGTGTGTGTGTGCAATTATTCCCTAGTTTTCTCTTTTTCTAGTCACACTTTGTTAAGTCGAGAGCAAATAACTAGATGTAGAATGTAGTAAATGTGTTCATGGAAACAATAGACTCCCATCCTATGAAGTGTGATGAAGATGAACCATCCTTGTGTGCCTTGTGATGGAGCTAGATGGATGCAAATGTAGCTATAAATGTATTTGATGGATTCAACCTTAAGTGGTGATAATAAGTGGCTAGTGCTTAGTTCCTCATTCGGCTACATAGCTTTATATTTATAGGGTTCTCTTGTTCTAATTTCATAATTAACAATGAAAAAACCTACCACCAAAAATATAGAAAGCTCAAATGGCTATAAAGTTCCCAAATGGTGAGAGTAAAGTGCAAAGAGGATGAGGTTTCCCTATGGGGAATAGGGCATTCAAGGTGCCCTAGTCTTGGCAGCGCCCCAGTCATAAATAGGAAAAACTCATAATTACAATATAGAATGGTCAAGTGTGGGTGTAAGATAAAAAGTAACCACGAGAAGGAAAAGTAAAATGGCCAAATACATGGGTTAATTATTACTCTTTTCACTTAAGAACCATAGGAATGGTAGTATGAGACAAGGACTAAAGAATGACTCAAAGTGCATGATTTTGTGTCTAAATTTTCCCCCACTTTATGTTGGAGAGTGGAAATATTAGTAACATAAAGTAGATAAATATGCATACCGATATGCATGTAGAATGATGTAGAATGCATGCTCGGGGACTAGAAAAAGTGTGAAGTGACAAAAAGATGGATCGTGGTAACTAAAGATGAAAAGTGTGGAAAGTGATGAGAGTTGACCTAGGGAGGAAATGTGTATATAGATTCCAATATATGTGGTGTACTTGCATGGTTAGTATCATGTGTGTGTCGTTGATGGCTTTCTTCCCATACAGACAAACCTACAAAAGAGAAGACAATCAAGTAGTAACATACACATGTATATGTGTAATGTGTATAAGCACATGTATATATGTCAAAAACATATAAAGAAAGTAGGAAAAATGAAAAAGGAACATCTACACTGATTTGTGATGAGAAAAAGGCTATAGAAAGGATCTTGTAAATGTCGGTGAAATGTAAATTTTTTGGGTGATCACACGCCAATAGCTAAAAAAGTGTATGGAGGAAATTTCGATGTTACTCTAGCTTATAAGCGCTTCCTAAGAATTTTGAAGAAATCTTTAAAGCGACTAGTTTTTGGGTGATCAACGCCTTGGCCAAAGAAGTGTAGGGAGGAAATTATGGTGTTCCTCAAACCTGTAGCTGCTCCCCAAAATGCTAAGGAAAATTTTCCCTATAAAATTTGTTGTGTATGGAGTTCTGAGACTAGTCTAAACTCACTCACTATATAACCCATTGTGTCATGGAAGATAACTGAAAAATGAATTTATCTTTGGTATTGTGTTTTGTAGTGTGTAAACCTAACGGATGCCGCCGCTATTTAGGGGCACATGTGACATCACAGATAGGAGAATGTGACCCCAAAAGAGGACCGACCGCATAAACTGAAACTCTACCCTATAGGGGAAGGGAAATGTTCTTGGTAAAGACCAAGGCACACATAAACAAGTGGCTAGGAAACAAGTGTTACTACGAACAAGCATGCATATAGAATACAAGTGTAAGCCAAACAAACAATATGTAAGATATAACATAAGAAAATAATGAGAACACCCAAGAAGACAATATAATCCACACAAAGTGGGCTCAAACATGGGACACCACTCATGGTATCACAAGAAATTCAAGACCACAGTGGTTGTAAACAAACAAGTTTACACACAAGACAAAGGGAAAATCCCACAAACAAGAACAACCAATAACATATAGTATAACAAACAAGTATGGAAAAAATATCCTGCATAGCAAATTGAAGACACCTATAATTTAGCCTGAACAATTTAAACACTTAAATTGTGCTAATTATCCCCTTTCCCGCAAATTGGCGACATATCGTCAATAATGCTCATCTTCTCTTCTATCATCGTTAATTAATTACAATAAGTAATTAATTAAGTCTTCTATTCAACAAATACCCTAATTAACAACCTTCCATTAATTAATCCTTCCTTTTATCTAAACTAATTAATTATTATTAATTAATTAGCTTCCCCTTTCATTAAACCAATAAATCATTATTTAATTGATTTAATCCCCTTCTATAGTCCAAATCATGCTAATATTCCTCTAAAAATCTTGTATAAGCTTTCAAGTCTATTAATTAATCATCTTGATCAATTAATAAACCCCCTTTATCCACATGAGTCACTAAAGGACAAGCTAAACTCTCATAAAGTTAACTCAACCCTATCTAAACCCCCTTATCCACAACTAACTCAACATCTCTATTATCCCACATGCAAAGGGATGTAGAGATTCCTTTATCCATTGGGCTATATAAATAGCCCTCCTCCTACCTTTACACTTACACCTATTCCTTGAGAAACAAAAGTGAGCATATAACAAATAAGCTATAGCCATTTATCATCTTGGAGCATTCTTCATTGGAGAAGCTAGCTACTTTCATTTCTTGTATTCATCCACCCAAGTTTTGAAGTCATATGGGGATATGTCAAATGGTCTTGTAGCCATGGATTGACAAGACTCCATTCTTGAAAACCTTGGGATTCAAACATACAATCAAACCTTTGATTGCTAAGGATCTAAATAGGTTCATTTCATTTGATTAGCATTCAATAGAGATAGAGATTAATGGATTAACATGTTAGTTTGAATATTTGTTCATGTTCTAATGCAATGATGTTAGTAGATTAGTTTTGCTTAAGCTCTAAGCATGATGGTGCATTGAATTTGATTTAGCTTTGTTTTAGGACTACTAGGTGTTAGTTCTAACTCTTTTTACATTGCTAACAAATACATGTACACACAAATTATGCACATGAAACACCCATTAGCATGTTATATAAAGATAAAATGTATGTCAAAGCATACATAAACCAAAGAAATCTTGTCTTTATGAAAAAAATGAAAAAATAGCACCTGTAGAGTATGAATGTGGATGCCCCTAGGAGCCGATATGGGACTCGTAGTTAAGCATCCATGATGTGTGTAGTATCCTTGTATAGTCTGTGATCACAACTAGAAAGAAAGTGAATTCGCATGTGTGTATGATAATGATAATGACATACAATATATATATCTAACATGTGTAATAAAGCATACATGTAAAAGCAAGTGTAAGAAAGAATAAATGCAACCATAAAATGCATTATGTTTTGGATGGATGGAATGGAATGCAAAGTGAATGATAGGATCTATGTTCTCCCATGTGAATGGAGTTTTATGCAGTGAGGTTCATTTAGTATGCCCCCTCAGTAGTAAGGAATGAACCAAAAATGAGAGTGTGTCATCGGGATATGGTCAAACTATGTGTTGTGTGCAATGCACCGTTGTGATGAGTGTGTAGTGATGATATGTGATATAGATGAGTTGTGCATGCCTATAAAACCTAAGCGTATATCAAAACAAGCTGAATAGAAAAGGAGAGGTGATGTAGCCTAAAACATATACCACTAAATGATGCAAGTGAGAGTGATGTTGTATCCTATCATGAGATGATACGGAAGAAGTGACTATGTATCCTAAAGCGTCTATCACTTAATCTAGGTATGTCACATGAGAAAATATTGAATGAGAAACGTGTAAGGGTGATGAGGTCCATTTATGGTTTATACCCTCAACATTCCAGTATGCACTATGTGACTAGGTGTGTCATCGGGAAATGGTCGAGTTATGTGTTGTGTGTAGCTAGCTATGATGAATGCATATGTATGGTGATGGTATGCGACCTAGATATGATGTATGAGTATGTGTGATGATTTAGACTAAAGTGTATGTCATGATGAGATGATCGAAAGAGGTGGCGATGTATCTTACGACATATACCACTATAAGATGATGGGATATGTGATGATTTATCCTATAGTGTATGTCACTAACCTAAGAATGTCACATGTGAAAATACTTGACTAATGAATGTGTGAATGAGATGCGGTCCGTTTCGATGTATACACTCAACATTCCAATATGGTGTGAGACTAAAGTGTGTCATAGGGTAGTAAGTGAAAGTGTAAAAGAAGATGTATGTAGTATGTGAGATGATGAGAGACTACTTTGTGATGTGTAAAAGGTAGAATGCACGATATACAAAGTATGAAATGCAAGATGTGTACATAACAAAAGGTTGTGAAATGCACGTTGTATAGAATGTGTGTAAGTGTAGTGTATAGAATGAGTAGTATGTGATGTAAGATGTGTAGACAATATGAGTGTGGCGCATGTGCCATGAACACTAGTATGGAGTGTATAATACGTACGATATGTATATATGTAAAGGTTGAAATACGAATGATGTAGAGTAAGTGTAAGTTCTAGTATGCAAGATGTATAATGTGAGATATAGTGTAATTTGTGTGGAGATATGTGATGTCTAGTTTCTAATGTGTAGTGTGTGGGGTTCATGTGTATAGAATGCCCTCAACAGTCAAGTGTGAACCAAAGCACAAGAGTGTGTCGTCACGTAATGAGATATAATAGTGTATCAAGGTGTGTGAGATCACTCAAAGATATGAAATAGAAAAAAACATAATAGTATGAAATGATAGCCAATTGTTGATGGGTCAAAGCATAATACTATGTCCCACTTCGTGTCCCAAAAACATGACTAGCTGGTTGGGAAGGGTTGGAAATTAGTGATGTTCATGCGAACAACCCCTTTATGTGAACACCCTTTGCCTGAAGTGACACATAGCCCACGGAAGTTCAATGTATTCCACGTAAAGGGGTTCACCCGAAGGGGTGTTCTCATGAACACACCTTTAGGTGAACACGCTTCACCTGAACCTCCAGTTTATATATATTTCAAAGCACAGAGGTTCTCACTTTTCCTCCACCTACACTCCCTTCATGCAAAGATTGATCGCCCGAACTATAAAAATCCATCTCTATCCCACCCACACCAGTAAAACCAAAGTCAAACTAGCGGTATTTACAGTGTTTTTTTGTAAAAACTTAACTTTTTGAAAATATAAGGCACCCATTTTGTTTTCAAATTGTTTTTTATTTGATAAAATTTGTTCTTTCTACAAATAATTAAAACCCAAGGTATTTTTCATGTGGTTTAAAATGATCGGGGATTTGTAAGAATATCGGGAGGATCAATAGATGTAAATCACTGGACCGATCATACATGAACATGACTTGAATGTGTGTCCGACTCCCAATAATCCCAAATCATTTTTCGTTAAATGTTGGCAACAGAACTACCTACGCAGAATTTAACCCTCTACTTAAATTTCTTGTTTCATGACCAGCTTCAAAACTTTCAATGTTCATTGGGCATCACGAGTATGTTGTGGTCTTCTTTCAATGCGCTTATTAAGATGACAATTACTATTTTTAGGAACCTAACTGAGCAGTCCTACCTATTATAGTTGAATAGAGTGTTCATTTTTGCATTAAAAGAAATGAAATTAAGCAACCAACTACCGACTATTACCTGGAATAGAACAATATTGATTCAAGTTAATATATATACCCACACCAGTCCTAGTTCTACATTTATGATTTTCCATGTCAACATGACCTGGGATCATGCAAACAAAGCATAAAGAGAAAAAAAAAGGCAATAATCATATTATTCTTTTCATGTATCTATAATTATATCTATAATTAATTTTATCTTGGTCTGAACTACACACGATGCTCTCCATCCAATGTAGAAAAAATTATATCAACACGAGCTTGCTTGATGTCATTTGATCCAACTATTTTTCTTATGGAACCTTATACAATTAGATAAGGAAGTAGCATAAGAGTGTACTACTAATTTTATCAGAAGTGGATTGATTTATATTTGACGAAAACATTCCTATTCGGAAATTCGAAAAGGAACAAAATTCCCAAAAGCCAATTTTCCCCTTCAAAAAGAAATTCGAGAAGAATCTATCTGTTTTAAGGGTTCCGAGTGGACTAGATTAATATGAAAAAAAATTGTTAAAGGGCACATTTGTCATTTTTACTTGAAAATAATCTCATCCGTTGAGAAAAGTAGACCCCAGGATGAAGAGGACTTGTAGGGATGCATTTTTTTCTGACACAACACCATCCAGTCTCATTACAATCAAACATTGTTTTGTGATATCACCTTACCAAATCTCACCATATTCAAATTGGGGAAACATGATAATACAAACCCAACTATATGGCTTTAAATTTTAATATAATATTAATAGGGCCGATACCCAAATGTTTTAGATCCCAAGTTTCGTGGAAAATTGGTTGCCAATTTTTTTGTAAAATTGGTTCTTTCTTACAACTGTATCAAAATTTCTTGCAATTGGAAGAATTCATTTTCATTTACATGATGTGAGTTTTATAAGTTTAACAAAGACCTTCCTAAGATCCCAATGATCCTATCTTCCCTTATGACCTATGGACCATTCATTATGAGGATAAAATTACCATCTAGGCACTATATTGAAGACCAACCAATATATTGAAGATATTTAATTCACATATAATAAAATTCTTGGGATATAATAAAATTCACATATTTAAGGAAGACAAAAGTAAAATCTCCTTTCCAATATCTTGGATAATACTCTCTTATGCCATCATGCCCTTCAATTTTTTCATAATCTCATCTAAAAAATTGTTGATTCATATGTGAATGATCTTTTAGAAAAATATAGGAAGAGGGTTGATCACCCTAAAGTCTCATATCAAATATTGGATCATTATGAATAAAGAAGAATGTGTATTCAAAATAATAGGCATACATATACTTTTATATATTATTTCCTCATTAATAATTGATGTCGATCCTACAAAAAATCATGCTATTATTGAGATGCTTTCCCATGAAGTATCGTATCACATCGATATTTTCTTGGGAATATTGGAGTTATTAAAAGGTTCATATCTAACCTCACTAATCCATTCCATCCATAAAAATATTTGAAAAAAATTAGAGTGGTGTCATTTATACACAAGACTTCCAAAATACCTTTGAGTTGGTAAATAGTTTTATCTTGTTTCTTCTCAATATCGCACCACAAAAATCGACCATCCTCTAATTTTTTATGAGACATTTTTTTATTTCTTACATAAAATTATAAGATTATAAATATGGGAAAGAGAGATCCACATTTTTTTATTATGGGTAAATAGTTTTTTGAAAGGGACTATACCCCTTGTACAAGAAGGCTCAAAAAGTCAAATTTTAACAATGAAAACATAATAAAATGATCAAAATCAAGATAGAACATGAACACCCAGAAGTAGGAAAAAACCTACACCAAAAAAAAAACCAAACCAACAACAGATCATCTTAAAAATAGCTGATGCACAACAAACAAACTGCGCAGTGACTTAACTTTGGATGGTAAACACTTTTATAATACCAAAGCTATGAAATGGAGTGGTGGAGGAGAACTTTCTCTAAGTGGGACATGGGGGTGGGCTTGGGTCCTTAATGTTTGTTGAGTGATCCACATTTGGAGTGCCCCACTATGTTCCACTTGGTCCATATGGAGAAGTTCAACCCCTACCTCAAGGTGTCCCCATGGCCACTTATTGAAAGCATCCAATGAACTCAATGGGAATGGAACTTAGGTTGATGATTAAAAACTACTTGTAACTCACTTTATATTTCACGTTCTTCTTGCTTATGAAACAACATATAGCCAAGTAGAGAAAGAGTTCCCTTTTTTCATATTCATCACTAAATACTTAAAGAATTATACATACTAAATTAATGATCCCACTCTTTTTATGATCCCTATTGGAAATTGGATCTAAGGTTTGACAAAATTAGTAAATATAACTAAGGGAATTACATGTATTTAATAATATTTTAGACGAGGAACCTATTTTTTTGTAACCTTTTGGGTTGTGTTAGTCTTTATTATATTTTACATATTTTTAACTATTGATTTATTGTATGTGTTTGGAAAAAAATAGATTTAATGGGGACTATTGTGTATGTTTATGGCCTTCTAGGTTAGATATATTCCTTCTTTTTGGAAAATCTTATTATATTAGATATGATATTATTACACATTAAATTAGTCTTGCTATAATTCATGTATGATATTTTCTAACGTGGTTTTCATAGGGAAATATCTAATATAGCCTTAATCATTGTCTGTACTTATGAGTTTGCACGTATCATAGATCATGAAAATGAAAAGTATATTTTAACATAAATACACAATATTTTAAGGAATTTTGTTTCAGCATGTAGGAAAAGTATATGTTTTAATATTTTTTTAAAAGAAATTTAAATTTATGTGAAATTTTATCAATTTAGGGTTTACGGTTTCAAAAAAGTATTCTAAATTGAATTTTACTTTCATTTTTTATAGTCATGGCTTCTTTAGGCTCTGTTAATTTGTTTGATAGGACTAACTTAGAGATAGCAAAATTATCATCTATTCTTGAGGATCGACTACAATTGGGAAATATAAAACACATTGTGAAAAATACTGATAGATCTTCGAAAAATACAAAGAAACTTGAAAACATACAACCCTTTCGAGCCTGAGTCACTAAAAAAATTTATGGATGAATTAAAATCAAGTGTGATAGGCAATGTGGGGTATAATGAGGTTATAGCACGACTTCCTGATAAGAAATTCTTTAAGTCATCATGATGGTAGCATTATGTAGGCCAAAATAAAATAAGGGCATATTATGTAAGAAAATGTTCATGTCTCCTTTGTGCACCCTTGATTTATCCTAGATTTTTGGCCTCTCAAGGCCAATTTCCTAATAATGACCAATTACCATTATATTTCATATTGATGCTACATGTTGAGGTTCACCTAAACCTAAAGGTGAACTATTTACACATCTCTATTTATTTTGGGAAGGAGCGTGGCGCATTAGCCATAGGCCTACATATCAACAAGAGGGAGCTCCTCCAATGTTTGACACATGAGGACTTGTAGAGAGGACACAAAATTTATTTTCTAGCTTTCAAGATGTCGATGTGCCTATCATTATGGGTTCCCATGAGGATGTTATAGAGGGTCTTGTGAAAATTACTCATGAGACCCAATTGATCTTTTCTGACCCTATGGGTAAGTACCTTGAGAGACGCATTACTAGCAGATGAGGAGCTAGTAGCAGCAGTGATACACATAGCAAGTTATAAGCTCATACACATTCGATATCCTCTGATAACTTTGAGGAAGTTACAAATCCTACTTATACATGTCAGATGGGACACATCATGGCTTCCGACTTGTTGCATGCATATGAGGTGATTGCACAACACTACGGCATTCCACTATCGAGGGTTTTGGATTTTATAGAGTAGAGTAGTAATCTTCACGGAAGTGTATCTTCTATTCAGGGTACCATCAGAATCGCTACAATTCAACCTCCCATTCCTATGATCGTGACACTCGAGGTTCAACACTTTTCTATTCCAAAGTGTGTGAAAAGTAAACATTTATTTAATTAAAATTTATCTTATTTCATTATTACTTTACAATTTTATTTTTTATTATTATTGGCAAATAGTTTTTTGAAAGGGACTATACCCTTGTACACTAAGGCTCAGAAGCCAGAATTGAAAGTTAAAGCACAAGAGAAGGATCAAAATCCCGAAAGAACAATTAAGCCCAACTGCAGAAAATAGACTGCAAAGCAAAAACCAACAACCGACAAAACAACAGCAAAAAAACAACTGATGTACAACAATCAAACAACAATGGCCTATCAACACCATTGGAAGCAAACTGCTATCCGGCTAAGAAAAATGAGACCAATGAAACCCAGCCAGCCAATAGCAGAGATGAGAATCATCAAGGTGAAGTGTTACCCTTCAGAGTGGTAGATTTTTTCTTTTTGTTGACCGTAATCCACCCTGATGGAGCCTTCGTGGTTGGAGAAGAAGACAAGGGAGGAGTATTTTCCTTAGTCACATTTGTCCCATTTGGAACAGCCACGTTGTTATCCAGAGAGAGATATTTATCATTTTCCATGCTGCCCTCAACAGCTTGTGTATTTTTTATGTTGCTAACAACCTGAGTTTCGGATAAAGGGGTTTTCCTTGACTCTGGTTCATCTACTGCTTTAGATTCAAGATCCTTTCTATCCACAAAAATCAGGTGCTCCGGGAGTGCATCTTTCCACCAGTTGCGCTTCTCATGTTGACGTTTTTCCATCCCACAAGCAGTAGAGGTGTGTCCTAATCCAAAACACCTTCTACATCGGAAAGGTAGACCTTCATAATCAAGAGTTTGTGACCAAGTTCTATTTTGCACTCTAAGGTCTATGGTAGCAGGAAGATTTTTATCAGTGTCAAGCTCCACCAGGATCCGGGCATAAGTAGTATGGGTGTAATTAGTTGTTTGAGAATCTATGTGGAGTGTAGTACCCAAGGTATTGCCAATGGTTGTCAGACATTCATGACTCCAGAATTGGAGAGGTAAATGGGGCAGCCTGATCCAAATAGGTTTCCATGAGAATGTCTCTGTGTGTGGGTTAAAGGATGGGAACCAAGGTTTCATGATCAAATATTTTGACTCGCAGGTCCAGAGCTTGGAAGCAATGATGTCTTTATCAGCTATTGAAGAGAAAACCATAATGAAAATGCCTTTAGCACATGGATATAAGTCTATCTTACTAGTTAAAGATGGAGTCCAATGCTTGGAGATCCACGCGTGAAGAACGGGAAGGCTGGGCCATAAACCCCCGAATCTACAAATCAGAGCATGCTCTTTATAGTAGATCTCAGATGAAATGACATCCTCCCCAAAAGTAATACATGGGGTGATGTCTGCAGGTTTCATGGAGGATTCCTTGCTTTTTAAGACATCCTTGAAGGAGGTTTCAAGAGACCCGCGCCTAATCTCTTTATCCAGCAATGGAATAACAGGTAGATCTCCTTGCTTCAGCTCACCACGAACCTCGCCTTTCCCAAGAACACCCCCAGATGGTGATTGAATATGGCTAGGGTTTGCAGAACCGTCTGAAACAGTCGCAGCATTGGTAAAGGCGAGGTCGATCCACGACCAAGGAGAAGCCCCTGAAACAAGATTCGAGCCCCCACCGTCTGGCTGAATTGCTCAGTCGATCTCGCGGGTTTATAGGGTTTGCAGGGCTTGAGTGTAGCAAGAGCAAGGGCACGTGTAGACACCATTAGGGCAGGGCAGGGTGTGAGGACGCGTGTGTGAAGGGGGCGCGAGGGCAAGTGCGAGAACAGTGGAGTATATATTCTTTGGATCGAGCGTGAGCGCACGGCGCGAGTAGGGCGCGAGGGCATGAGCAGAGGCATGCGCGCGGAGGTGTGGACAGAGGCACGGATAGTGGTGTGGATTGGGCGTGAGCGAAGGGTGTGCACAAGGGCGCGGACGGGCGCGGAAAGAGAGGAGCCGAGGAGGAGCATATTGAACATAATATTTAAATAGATATATAATATCTAGTGTCGACATATAATATTGAACATTTACTTATGTGTTTAAGCTTTACGGTCTAGCCCATCTTTGGTGAGTAATGTGGTGCTTCAAAACCCACATAATTTCCCCATATGACATATGCATAGCTCTTAAATGAGCCCATCATGGATCTTGATGTCTAAGGTCCGAATCATCTGGTTAACTTGGCTTGTTATTTGTTGGTGTTGAGGTCGTGGGTCAGCCACAAACAATTGTTGATGGTGGTCCCATAGATTTGGAGACACATTCTGCGAAGGTATATATGTAGAGATATATCTATTTTTATTGTGTTTTATATTTAATATTTAATCTAAATTGAAATTTGTGAAATTAATGAACTTTATTCAAAAACTTGTTTATCAACTTCTTACATTTAATTTATTTTGTTTCACATGGATCTATGGGACAAAGATCTACACATAGTGTAGATACTCCCAACATCAACCCACAGATAGATACTGAGGTAATCAATTACATCTATATTATATGATTTATTCAATTAATCAAGAAATTGTTGTAGAATTTCACTTATAAATTTTAATATGGTATGTTATATATAGTTTCTGATGTGTATATTTATTTTTATAAATGTAGGGTGCAACATATCCTATTGAGGAATATGGTGCTTGCCCTACTAGTGACAAATACTATCTAGTTAATACATTGTACTCATTTTCATCATGTACATGTATATAGTGTTTACACGAGATTTTGATATATGACTTAGACATGTATATATATGACTTAGACATGATTTTGATATTTTGATATATGACTTAGACACAATTTTGATATTTTGATATATGACTTAGACATGATTTTGAGATTTTGATATATGACTTAGAGATTTTGATATATTTCACTTTTAATAATATTACGTGTTACAAACTTACATTGATATGGAATTAACTATTTATCTAGTATCAGGTGCAATATGTCATACAACCAATCATAACATTTATCAAACCAAATTAATGTCTTCCTATGTAGTTTCATTATTACCCAAGGTTGATTACTTGTATAATGAAAGTTATTACCTCTATATAGGAACCTCACTTAAATTAAGCTATTAAATATATTATCCGTACTATATATCATTTCACTATTGTCGTTAACTTGCTTTAAACACATTTGTAAGCTCATGTGATTTATCTACATGATAAAAAATATCTTGACATAATGTTGGTATGCGCTCTTATGTGATTCTTAGAAGCTTATTTTCAATATATTGAATTGGAAACTATTATTATAGATCTAGCAATTATTTTTCAATGGATAGAAATGAGAAGGGGGATGAGTGGGAAGTTTTGTTTTAAAATTTTGTGGGTGCTCAAGGTGGGGGGCTTGGAGCTGATGCACGAGATCTATCCACAAAAGTCATGGGTGAACATGCGGCAGGAAGGAGTGTGGAAACCCCTTTCTCTCCTCCTCTAAACCCTATTTGGCAGCAGGAGGAGCTGACCATGTTTGTGTGAGAGGATATGGTGAAATGGGCAAGCACAACATATGGCCTCTCGCTATTTGGTAGGTTTTTTGGCATTAGGCCTGATGTTGATCTGGTCAAAGCTTGGGAAAGAAGAAAATGAGATCTGAGGGGTGGAATTTATTTTTGGCCATCTCTAATAAATATTTCATGTTCCATGTTTACAGAGAGGAAGAATATTTCTATGCCATCAATGGTGGACCCTGGCTCTATGGGAAGATGATGCTACATCTGGACAAATGGTGACCTGGGTTGGACATGAAAAAATTTGAACCCAATGCTTACCCTGTCTGGGTGAGGCTTCCTGACTTGGCCCTCGAGTTTTGGGAAGTTGAAGTGTTGCAAGGGATTTCTAGAGCCATTGGATATTTGTTGGTCATTGATACAAATGACTCTTTCTAGGACGAGGATGATATCCGCTAGATTTTGTGTCAATGTTCCTCAAGGGAAAAAGCTTCCTTCTTTCATTCGCTTTGTTCATCCCATGGGGCCATGGAATAGGAGATTCAATATGATCAATACCTAGTGTTCTATGTTAACTGTATATCGATAGGATACAAGTCATTTTCTTGCAAGGGTACGAATTTGGATTGGTATTTGAAATCATCTGTTTGCACTGAGAACTATGCAGCTACTTCTAACCTTGTTGCCATGTCCCCTAAGGGTGGCGATTCAAAGTCTAGTGAGTTGGACTTTGTTAATGCTGCGATGGTGGTGGTTGGGGCTGGTGTGAATTCCTATCATGTTTCCTCGAGTGCCATTCTAAGGAGAAGTCAACAGATAAGTCAGAGCCCCTTCCGCACCCTCTGATTTGGAAGGTAGTAGTGAGGAGGATGAGTCTCCTGAAAGAATGGAAGATGAGGATGGGGCTAGGTATGGGAGTGGGAGGATTCTTTGAAGTCTCCTGCTCTGGTGTTCCTTGATTCGACAAAGATAATTCTTGAAAGAGAGGTTTTATATGAGGAGGAGCGATGGGTGTATTATGAAAGGCATAATAGAGCGTTGAAGTCTCATAAAAAAATATGATAACACCAAAAATGTTCTTTAAAATTGGGTTTTTAGGATACCTCATTGGGTAAGTTGGAGGTGGTTCTGGAGTTTAAAAAGGAGGTTAATTTAAAGCCCCAAAATTCTAAGGCTCTAATAAATCTAGATTCCCTCAAGGTTTTGGATTTCTGGGAGGGAGAGAAATACAAAGATTACATCAAGGAGACTTTTGGGTGCATTGGCAATCAAGAAGAGGAGTGACACATGGTGCTACCCTTAAGGGTTAAGCGGTGACTGTTTGCAAACTATTTTTTCCATCTTTGAGGAGGGTTTGTCTCTTCCTCTACTTTCTTTTGAGGGCCTAGTCCTTTTTTGAGTTAAGTATGGTTAACTCTCTTTTTGGTCTTGTTCCTCCTTTTTGTCTGTTGTTAGGGATTCTCATGTTGTATCTTTCGTTGTTTGCCCCCTAGGAGCCTTAATCCCATTCTTTTTCCGTATCTAATAAAAAAAGTTACACTAGGGAGATGATAAAACCAATCTATATCCTTTCATATTATCATACTCGTGGAAAAGGTATTTAGAAATAAATTGCACTATTATATTGTTCCATTGAAAATAAAAAATATATTAAGATGTAAAAGTGGACCACCACTTATGTCAAATAATTATAATGTAGGCATGGTGAAACCTCTAGAAAATTATGTATGAAGAATATTATGCACAATTGGATTCCCATATATGGCATTAGATTTGATTCATGCATGGTAAGATTTACTATTGAGTGCTAATGTATGTACTTTGTGTTGCAAAGCACCAACAACATACATGCGGTCTATGACCTCTTGTGTAGGTATAGTAGGATTATTGAGAGGTTCATTTAGAGGTTTAATTATTTCTATTAGAACATTGTGAGGGGATAATATTGCAAGGAATTTATATTGAGTTAATGTGGATGGAATTGTATTACTAATAGAACTAAGAAGGAATCCATAAATATTAAGCATAATACTATGAGATTCAACACCTAATGGACTATCATTACATGTATATTATAGAAATATATTTTCAAAAGTGTCATAGAAATAAAAATAAGGGTTGGAAGAATTATATAAAGCATTGGCATTATTTCCCAAATCGAGAGAAGAAACAGGAGCATCGCAAGTATTTATCATTTCTTATTTCAAGAGAAAAGAGAGAAATATCACACACATTTGTATCCTTTCCATTTCATGAGAGAGAGAGAGAGATAGAGAGAGAGAGGTATATTACAATTAGTTGTAACTTTTTATATTTCAAGAGAAAAAGATAGAGAGATATTACATTCATTTGTAACCTTTAATATTTCAAGATAGGATAGATATATATCACAATTATTTGTATCATGTTTCATTTCTAAAGGTGAGAGATAAATTTCAAGAGATGAGATATATATCACAATTATTTGTATCATGTTTCATTTCTAATGGCGAGAGAGAAATTTCACAAGAACTTTTTATTTCAATATATGGAAGAGGAATATCACAATCATTTTTTAAACTTTTCTATTTCAAGATAAGAGAGAGGAATATTACAAAATTTTGTAATTTTTGAACAAGATGTGCCACTTTCATTTAATCTCATTATAGAATTGAGAGAAGGAATAAAAATACACGCTTCATTTCCTCTTATCACTATAATTATCACTATAGTCACCATAATTATAATCATTTTCACCACAATAGCCCTCACGTATATCATTGTCATGAGTTATGAAAATATGATCCTTAACAATTTGATAACCATAACTAAATATCACATCATGGGTGGAGTAAGGGATAAATACCTCCTCTTCACTAATGTAATCATCAAATGAAGTAAAATTTGGAGTAAGCATGTCAAACTAGTACATAAAATAAAATAATGTAATCATCAATGAAGTAAAATTTGGCACATGTATGTCATAACTAATAAGGAAATGCAAGGTAATAAATAATATATTTGTATCACTAATGGATGAGTGTTAAAGATATAAAACCCACCAGTTACAAAAGCCATTTAAGGGTAGGGTCTAATACCCATAATGCAATTAGGAATATAAGGACAAGATAAACCTTCTACTATCAATATGCAATACAAATACTAAAAACCTAACTAAATACTAAAAAAAAGTTAAAATGTACATAAGAACTTAAAAACATAGCTCATGTGATACCAGTTAAATGCCATACATGTATTACAATCACCCCTACTAATAATCATAACCCCATATTATAAGCTTAAATTCATAGAAAAAATTTTAATCCATAACATATATAGGAGGAGGATATAAGTTTTAATTCATAGCAAGAAATTTGTCAAATATATATGCCAAAGTGACAAATAAAATAGAGAAAAGATTAGATTCAAAAGAAATAAAAATATAATATTATAGATCCTTCTATATAATACCAAGTGGCTTAGCTCATTGTTCACATAAATCATGAATTTAGATAAATTACCATACAAAAAGAATAAAAATATCATATAAAATTATCACATAATGATGAGATTTATATTCCAAGGATGGAGAGAATTAATTGCACGAGGTGCTCGAATGTAACACATGCACTTTTATGCAAGGTTTATTGTAAGTCCAATTTACCAATATCAAGTAGGAGATGGGACTCAAACTTGAACAAAGCAACATTTCTTCACAAAAAAATAAAAATGCTTATGTATCTCCCATGGTTTTGTGAAGAGAGGTATTTGGACTAGGCCTACGAATTTCTCTAAAAAAATTAAAGAAAATTCCCTTTTAAAAAATTAGGAATAGAGAATTAAATACTTATTTCCTTGAGCTTATTCAATCACCTCTACTAGCTACACTAGTGAGATCATAAACATACATGAATATTTTCCTAGAAAAATTCACGCTTGCACAATCTAGAATTGCATTGGAGAACAAATGAAAATACCAAAAATATCATATGATCTCGGGAATATGCCATAAATTTACTTATACAAATATAATAGTGTCTTTATATGTGTATGTGTGACATTTATCTTACTATATAATAATATCAATAAGTGGGTCAATTAATATTGAACCTTTAGGAAAAATATTTTAATTTATAGTTCTAAAAATATCTAACAATAAGAGAAATCTTTGGATTTAGGTGCTCCCGAGTTCTTACGCGCTAGGCAATTGCCTAGTTTGCCTTGGGATTAATCCCCCCTTTACATAATTGTTACAAGATGCAATTATTTAATATGTCATGAAAGGATAAAACGTTCCATCATTTGGTCAAACACTTGATGTCAATCTACTAAAGCTCCCATTTTGGCACTTAAACGTTACGAAGGCCTTCTCAATAAACCCATTTTGTGAATTCCATGAAATCATCGCATTCTATTAGATGACATATGGGGATTATTGTATAGTAATTCACACGCCCTATGAATGCTTCTAAATTTGACATACATATTAAACATGGCACTTACAACTCCAACATTCAACAAAATATACTTCTTACTATGCTTCAACAAATGTTTGTTTGTTGCTTTTAGTGAAATAGATTCGGGAATTTTCTAAGCTTCCCATTTGAAATTTGACAATTTATCTTATTATTATGGAGACCCAAAAATATAAAGAATTTGTCAGTTAAAGTGAAATATTCATGGTCATATTTTTCCCCCGAGTAAATACAAGGGAGATCGGGTTTCTAAGCTCCAGTGCATTTGAGTGGGAAGGTTGTAGAGGGCTTCCCATTTGAAATTTGACAATTTATCAAACCCAAAAATATACAAAGGGAAATGAATACATGATCGGAAAACTAGAAAGGAAGTAAATACAAAACCCGACAGAACAACATCGGAGGACCTCTCAAACCCGACACAAAGGGAATCATGTCGGAGGAAAAGAAAAAACAGAACAACATGTCGGAAAGCAAAAGGGGAAATCGGGTTTTGGGTCGGGCGAACAAGTCGGAAAAGCATGGAGGGAAAACATGTTGCGCCACCTCCCAAGCCCGATGCATATGCAAATTACACCCCCGAACCCGGAAACAAAGGAAATTTGGTAATAGCGGCGGGTGCGGGTTTCGGGAAAGCACGAACATCAAACACATGCCGCGGTGTCCTCCAAGCCCGATGCGGATGCAGAAGAGAGTCCCGAACCCGACTGGAATGGGCCTGACGCGGGAAATATGACAGTTCGCCATTTTTTGGTCGTTGAGGTTCTTACGTACCGCCATGATGGATGGAGTTAGGCGCAGTTTTGGAGGTGGTTGGGCAAATCTCGATTTTCTCACTTCTCCATCTCTTTCCCTTCTATAAATTGTAAAGGATGGGCTTTTCTCAAGGTTGGACATTTTTGTTTTGTGCCTCCTCCCTTCTTCTCCCTGGCAGGTGGATTTGTGGAGCAAGGACCTTCCCATTTGAAATTGTAATGCAACCTTGCCTCTTGGCATTTTGCAGTTGTCAGTATCACCCTGGAGCAAATTAATGCATATCTCGTGGATGTTTTCTCAACCCTCTACGTGTTTATTCAGCGTCCTCCCGATCTTCACCGTGAATCGCCATCTCAGGCATATCTTTTGCATTACATTTTATTGGTTTGTGTTTATTGGCAAGACATATGTTCTTCATTCCTCGGTGCATCACCTCCTTAGCTTAGGTTTATTTTTATGCATTTCTCTCTCCCTGTCTCCTTGGTAGTTAGATTAGGTTTTTGGGTAAACCTCTGCGTTTCATTGGTGCATCTGAACAGAGGAATAGGAGCCGGCCTTCATCCGGAGAGCTTTTCCGATTTCGCGAGGTCCCACACTTGGGAAAAGCTCCATGTTGTGCAATCGCACTGAGACTTTCAACCGAAAGTGCGCTGCAGAGTCCCAGGGGTGCTGCGATTTCGACACCAACAGTTTTGGCACGCCCGGTGGGACCAAGAGGTCATTCCATCAAGTTTCGAAGGAGTTTTCGTGAGTTTTGACCGAGAAAATCGCAGTTTTACAAATTTCAGATTTTGCACCTCCTAGCCTGAACTCCGAAATCAATTTTCAAGGGTTTTCTCGCTCAGAACAAGTTAAAAAATTCACCAGTTGGTAGATCAGAGGGAAATCTTCAAAAGGGTATTTTTAGTTTTTTGGTATTTTGATTTCCAAAATTTCGGGTTTTTAGTGATTTCGGGATTTCGGGATCCGAAAACATCAAAACAGCCTTTCGGGTTTTGAGGGGTGTCGGACATGTTCCAAGTTCCGACACATAGCAATTCGGGTTTTGTGGGTTGCATCGCATGACCTGAGTTCCGCTTGCACTTTTCGGGAATCCGCAGCTGCACAACAAGGCCCGAATTCCGAATTGAAGATTGTCTCCTCTGGGTCCTTCAAAGTTTAAATTATTTTTTCAATACCGTCAAGTTTGGTGTGTAACTTGGCAAAATCCAGCCTTCTAGAGGCTTGTTATCTAACACATCTGGCGACTCCGAAGGGATAGAGTTCAGTGGTGTAGCAGCACAAGTTGCCCAGGCACATGAGAAGAATTCGAACAAGGTCTTATACTCGAGAAGAAGGGCTATTTGTCCACTTGCAACTTTCACCAGGTTGGGGAAGGAGAGGAAGAAGATCACAAAGATCACCATCTCCACCTAACAGGACCTTGTCTACACCTCCACCTGGTAGGCCTTTTCTCGCATCAACCAGGGTTCTTAGGCCAATCATAATGGCGCATCTACCACCAAATCCTTTTGTCAATTTCACGGGAAGTAGTCCACTTGCCCTAAATGCTCATAACCAAATTCCAGTTGCAGCGCTAAAGAATATCCCCTATTTCACAGGAGAAAACCATACTACTCCTATTGATCACATCCAGGATATTGCTAATGTATGTGCAATCCACGAAATAAATGAAATGGATGTTGTAGTTAAGTTGTTGGCTTCATCTTTCAAAGGTAAGGCCTTACAATGGTTTAGGAGCCTTGCAGCAGGGTCCATTACGAATTGGGACCAACTTTGTTCAGCTCTTTGTAGCCAATTCGGGGAGAGGGCGGACAATTTGTCCTTATTAGAACAACTGACAACAATCAAAAGGGCTCCTAACGAACAAATGGCAGATTTCAACTTCAGGTTCCAACGGACATGGGACAGGATTCCAATAGCTGTTAGGCCAACTGCCGAAGGAGCATTCCTTTATTTCTTAAAGGCTATAAATTCAGACATAGCCATGATGATCCAATCAATGGGAGGGACAACGCTGCCAGGGTCCTATGACACAGCGAATCGAGCAGAGAACTGTTTGATCCAAGCCGGAAAGCTTGCACCAAGGCCGCCAATGCCTCTCTATCCAGATATGGGAAATCCTACAACCAGTCAAGCACCAGAGTTGAATCCCATTCCAACTCCTAGAAATCAAAGCAATAATGAGGCATCCACATCTTCAAATACTTCAAAGGAATTACAGGAGGTCATGAAACAACTGCAGAACCTTGGAAACGAGCTAGTGACTATCAAAAGACAGCAAGCTCAAAGTGCCTGACCATATCAGCCTCAAGCGCAGCACTGTGCTAGGCCCTCATACCAAAGTAATAGACCACCACCACCTCAGTCTGTAAATCAAAGCCGTAACCAAGGACAACCTCAAGTCGCTGTGCCATTTCGGCCGTATGATCCAAATACAAAACGTCCTCAAGAGCCTTGGTCCCGATACAAAATAACATGGCACAGGAGTACGACTGGTGTTACCCATGCAATCTCCTCACAATCGGGCCAAGATGTTTCAATGGTGCATCGAATCAGGCTCGATGGTGCAAACCATTGGTGTTCCTCAAGAACCAAGCCAGCAAGGGAATCAGCAGCAAGAAACGCAACAAGAAGGACCTCCGACAGAAACCACATTGGCCAATTGGCAAACGGAAGACTTCTGTGGAGTTAACCAACAGCCTTTTCAAGGCGTGGCTGCCAACACACGGTCAAAGAAAAGAGGCATAGTAGAGGAACAACCGCCCAATCCAGTTGTTTCTCAACCCACTCTTACACAACAGGGGGTCAGCAGACCAAACATAGCTCCAAATGTGCAAAATCAGCCTAAGGTACCGGCCAGAGCAACGCATGCGCCTGTTCAAGCTCCAGAAAAGGTTGCACCAAGTAAGGGGCAGCAAAAAGACAGTTCATCCCCCTTCAACATCATCGATCAAATGAAGAAGACACATGTGAACATTTCCATGTGGGAATCACTTGCACATCCTGTGGCAACGAGATTTATTGCAAGTCGCAATGGCTAATGGTCCGCCACAAATGTATCAAGCCAGTGGACACGGAAAGTTCTCACTAATGCAAAAGGCAACATGATGGGGGCCGAAAGGAAAAATTTGAAGCCTCCACCATTCTATGTTTCATTGATTGTTGGAAACCACTGGTACACAATCGCATGATAGATTCAGAGCAAGTAGTTCAAGTGATGCCAAGCAAATAGCGGATCAACCTGGTTTCAAGTATGAGCCAAGGCACGAAAGGGGTAGTACAACTAGATGGAACAACAAAGGGGAACAGCGATTGGGGTCATCAAGGGGTTAAGCCTAACACTACATTCATGTCCTAATGTTACAGTCCTGCAAGATGTGTCTGTAATTGACCTCCCGCCACTCTTCGCGTTGTGTTTATCAAGAGACTTCACTGCAAAAATTGGTGGATATTTATCTGCAGATTGGTCGCACATGATTTTCAGAACAAGGTACGGGGCCAAAGCAACAATCAGATCAGAATCAATTGCCAATTTCCATATTGAGCCTCATGTACCAAATCCTATCAATGCAAATTGCTCAGCCTTTGATCAGGAGGAGTATTCAAGTGATCTCGAAGCAGGTACTAAGGTCGAGGGAATTCCTGATTTAACTTTGGATGAATGGGCAAACAAAAGTCATGAATTTGACCCCTATAAGGAAATTGAAGAATCCGAATTGGGCGTGTATTGTATACACGAAGAGAATTCACCCATTCCCGACATCATTCAGCCTGAACAAAGAGATGAAAGCAAAGTTTGGAAATTATTCTTCGATGGTTCGAGAAGCAGACAAGGTGCTGGAGGTGGTGCAATGTTGATTTCGCCACAAGACATCAAGTATTATTCAGCTTTTCGTTTCCAGTTTTCTTGTTCAAACAACACGGCCGAATATGAGGCCTTGATTCATGGAATCCATTGGGCCAGGAAAAGGGGCATAAAGAACTTGCAGGTGTTTGGAGATAGTGAGTTGATTGTCAACCAAGTTAGGGGACAACATGCTACAAAGAATGACCTGCTAAGGAGCTACAAGAATAGGGTATGGGACCTCACGAGGATTTCAAGCTTTCAACATCAGTATCCATACCTGTGAAGAAAATGAGGCCGCGGATAGGCTCGCAGCAGTTGGAGCAACGTTTGATGTGGTTAACAGCATCAGAAGAGAAAAAACGCAGCCACACATCCATGTGGTTGTGAGGCCAGCAGCCCAGATAATAACACAAGTCCGGCAGTGTGTTTGAGAACGATCACGATCGTCAATTTTCAGCAAGAAGAAGCTGAATTCTCAGCTAGAAATCGGATAGGCTAGAGCAGAAGATGGGGATCAAGTAGTGCAGCTGTGAACAAACAAGCTTCCCAAGGGTTTAGTAACGTTGGAGTCTATCTTCAACCCTAACGACCAGTCCCGTAAGGAAAAGGCTAACATACAGGTCAAGAGAGAAGATTCAGAGCCAATTCTAGTTGGGGAAAACAAAACACTTCAAATTGGTAAAGTGGCCACTAAGCAGGAGAAATCAGATTTCATACAGCTTTGCCAAGAATTTCCAGATGTCTTCGCTTGGAGCTATGAAGACTTAAGAGGATTCGATCCAAATTTGGCACAACATACCATAGAATTGGATCCGGATGCTAAGCCCATCAGACAGAAGCAGAGACCAGTCAACCCTCACATTGAGCCTCTAATGAAGAAAGAGCTAAACAAGCTAATAGAGGCAAGCATTATATTCTCGATCAAGCACTCAAGCTGGGTTGCGAACTTGGTTCCGGTCAGGAAGAAGAGCGGAGAAATTAGGTTATGTGTGGACTTCCGAGACCTCAACAGGGCATCTCTCAAAGATCATTACCCACTCCCTTCAATGGAACAAATATTGCAAGTAGTATCCGGTTCAGAGAGATTCTCTCTCCTAGATGGCTACTCAGGGTATAATCAGGTGATGGTGAAAGAGGATGACCAATTCAAGACGGCTTTCACCACCAAATGGGGACATATGCCTACAAGAAGATGCCATTTGGGCTATCAAATGCTGGAGCCACCTTCCAAAGGGCAATGGATATGGCATTTAAGGGGTTGATCAATAAAATAGTTCTAATATATCTTGACGACATCACTGTATTCTCAAAAAATGCAGTGGATCACCTCTTTCATCTAAGGCAAGTGTATTTCGAGGTGTAGAAGATTTGGGGTATCATCAATCCCAAAAATGCATATTCTTGGCTCACGAGGGAAAACTTCTAGGCCATATTGTTTCAAAGGAAGGGTTGATGATTGACCCGTAAAGAGTTGAAGCAATTCAAGCATTTCCATTGCAAGTCACAAGAAGGCTCTTCAAAGCTTCTTAGAAGGATCAATTTTGTCCGCAGATTTGTTCCAAACTTCGCAGCCTCTCGTAAAGCCAATAACGCTGATGTTAAAGAAGAGCATGGCATTTAAGTGGACATCTGAAGGCAAGGCAAGTTTTGAGGCAATAAAAGAGGCTATATCTCAAGCCCCAACTCTCGTCAATCCAGACTTCTCCAAGGACTTCGTGCTATATGCCTTCGGTGGTGGAGACACAATTTCTGCAATCCTGGCACAAAAAAACAAAGGAGGATTAGAACAACCAGCTTGCTTTCTTCACCAAGGCTTGGAGGAATATGAAACTAGATACTCTTTCATCAAAAGCATGTCCTGCAAAGTGATCAGGAGTTTAAAGAAATTCAAGCACCTAGTCTCAAACAACAAGATCCAATTGATGGTCTCTCATGCGGGAGTCAAGGACTTCCTTCTAAACAAGGATCTGAATGAGAAGCGTGCAGGATGGATAACTCGTGTCATGGAATATGACATCGAGATCAAGGTCACAAAGCTAGTACGTGGAAGGGACTATGTGAGCAACTAGCCTTGAGTCAACAAGTCAAGCAGTGATGAAAAGAGACTCCGCTTGGTGACTACAGATGGTCAAGAACATGAAAATGATGATGTGCCTACTCCTTGTTGGACTCAGATATGATACACTTCCTACAGACAGGCCTATGCCCTCCAGAAATGAGCAAAGCAAAGAGAAGATACTTTAGATTACAAGCCATTCCATATGTGCTTGTTGATGGTGTTTTGTTCAAAAGGACATCAATGGAGTTCTATTGAGGTGCATTGGGACAGGTCAAATTGAGAGGGTGTTACGAGATTTTCATGATGGAGATTCTGGTGGACATTTTCCCCACGAGTAACAGCTCTCAAGATAATGAAAGTAGGGTATTATTGGCCCACAGTGTTCAATGACTGCTATACATGGATAAGAAAGTGCAAGAAATGTGCACTCTTCACAGGCAAAGAAAGACTAGCAGCACTTCCATTGCACCCAATTTTGGTTGACCAACCATTTATGCAATGGGGATTGGACTTCGTCGGGGTCATCAACCCAAACTCAAGCCAAGGCCACAAGTGGATTCTCACAGCAACGGACTATTTCACCAAGTGGATCAAGCAAAGAGCGCTCAAAGAGGCAAACGAGTCTAATATACTAGAATTTTATGAAGGAATAGTGACCAGTTCGGTGTGCCGCACTATCATCATCGATAATGCATCGCATTCATAGGTTCCGTGATTACGTAATGGGCTATCAAGAATGGAATCTATTTGAGCACCTCTTCAAATTATTACCCGCAGGTAATGGACAGCAGAGTCCACGAACAAAAATTTGCTAAGAATCATTAGGAGGACTCGGATGAAAATCAAAGAACATGGCATACCAAAGCTAAAATCAGCATTGTAATGACAGATAACACCAAAGAGGTCTACAGGCAATTCCCCTTACAAGTTGGTCTATGGAAAAGAGGCAGTATTGCCTATATCATTAGAACTGCCTGCATTGGAGTTCATGAAGCAATTGGAGTTGGCTGAGTTCGAACCAATGGAGGCTAGGTATGCAGAGTTGATGGAATTGGAAGAAATTAGAGAGCATGCAGCTCAAACAATCGAGAAAGATCAGGCCTTAGTGAAAAGATGGTTTGATAAGAAAGCAAGAGCAAGGACCTTCTAAGGGGACTTAGTTCTGAAATGGGATGCAGATCGGGAAAAACCGGGAAGGCATTCCAAATTTGATGCCATTTGGAGTGGCCCCTACATGGTCACGGGATGTAAGAATAGCAATGCCTTCCAATTGTCTACATTGGATGGAGAAGAACTCCCGATTCCGGTCAACGGAATCTATCTTAAACATTGCTACTGAAAAGAGAAAAGTTCTACCCTTGTAAATATTAGCCTAGATTTCAATTCCTCTAAGTGCGTGTGCACATTGTTTTGTTGTAGTTAGGTTTCAGTTTCCCTAAGTGCTTTGGCACAGGTTTTGTTGCTCCTGGGTTGGTTTTCTACGGTTCAAGCGTTCTCGGAGAAGGAGTTGCGGTATCAGGTCGATTTCAGGTTATTGCTTATGACTCCATGCCCAATGGATCGCTAGAAGGCCATTGATCTTCTACCTAGCAGGCAGGTAACCCCGTGAGTCGCCAAATTGTTGTATATTTTTCCCCCCGGGTAAATACAAGGGAGATCGGGTTTCTAAGTCGGAACAGCAGGTCGGGCGAGCAAGTCAGGGGAACATGTCGGAGGACCTCTCAAACCCGACACAAAGGGAAATGAATACATGTCGGAGGAAACAGAAAACCCGACAGGAACAACATGTCGGAAGGGTCGCAAAACCCGACAGCAAGGGGAAATCAAAGGTTTTCGGTCGGGCGAACAAGTCGGAAAAGCATGGAGGGAAAACATGTTGCGCCACCTCCCAAGCCCGATGCATATGCAAGTTACACCCCCGAACCCGAAAACAAAGGAAATTTGGTAATAGCGGCGGGTGCGGGTTTCGGGAAAGCACGAACATCAAACACATGCCGCGGTGTCCTCCAAGCCCGATGCGGATGCAGAAGAGAGTCCCGAACCCGACCAGAACGGGCCTGACGCGGGAAATATGACAGTTCGCCATTTTTTGGTCGTTGAGGTTCTTACGTACCGCCATGATGGATGGAGTTAGGCGCAGTTTTGGAGGTGGTTGGGCAAATCTCGATTTTCTCACTTCTCCATCTCTTTCCCTTCTATAAATTGTAAAGGATGGGCTTTTCCTCAAGGTTGGACATTTTTGTTTTGTGCCTCCTCCCTTCTTCTCCCTGGCAGGTGGATTTGTGGAGCAAGGACCTTCCCATTTGAAATTGTAATGCAACCTTGCCTCTTGGCATTTTGCAGTGTTGTATCACCCCTTGGAGCGAATTAATGCATATCTGTGGATGTTTTCTCAACCCTCTACGTGTTTATTTCAAGGCCCTCCGATCTTCACTGTGAATCTGGCCATCTGTGCATATCTTTTGCATTACATTTTATTGGTTTGTGTTTATTGGCAAGACATATGTTCTTCATTCCTCGGTGCATCACCTCCTTAGCTTAGGTTTATTTTTATGCATTTCTCCCTCCCTGTCTCCTTGGTAGTTAGATTAGGTTTTTGGGTAAACCTCTGCGTTTCATTGGTGCATCTGAACAGAGGAATAGGAGCCGGCCTTCATCCGGAGAGCTTTTCCGATTTCGCGAGGTCCCACACTTGGGAAAAGCTCCATGTTTCGACACCAACAATCTCTTCTCTGTAAAATTTGTTAGAAGAAAAGGGAAGTTTGGAAAAGCGGAAATTTTCTACTATGGTTTCTCTCTATGGTTTCTCTCTTGCACCTCTTTTGCAATCGCACCGAGACTTTTAGAGTCCTGTGATGCGACACCAACAATCTCTCTTCTCTGTAAAATTTGTTAGAAGAAAAGGGAAGTTTGGAAACCTGGAAATTTTTCACTTACCGCAACCTCTTCAAGTGATGCGATATTGTCCATTTCTTAGTAAGTTCTAGGGTTTCTCACCCCTTGGGATTGCCTATATAATACATCTCTCCACCGCGATCCCAAATATTATTGTTGAGGTGGAGCTAGTGAAGATACAAACAATTGTGTTGCCATAGAAATGCCCCCAAAAATTTGTTCCAAAGGTCTTTCACAAGGTAATTTTTCTCCTCTTGATGTTGTAGTACTCATTTCTGAATTTAATGTTGTGTGCCAATGGTTAGAAAATTTCTGCCTTATTGGCTATTTTTTGGGAAGCATCCTCAAGGAAAGCATGCTTCATCATGGGTTAACTCAACCTGGTCCATTCATGGAATCCTATTTGAAATTATTAAAAACATGACTAAATAATTTTTAATTTTTGGTTCTCGTGACCCCTCCCACACCCCGGCCTATATCGAACCACTCTACTACCTAGTATGTGCACAAGTCCCTTTTGGTTCTTTCTCCTTGGACTAAAGACTTTGTGGTGTCTGAGTTTACAACTCTCAAAGTACCAAATTAGGTGGATTTCCTGGTCTATCCTTGTCATGCATTCATTTTTGCACCAAATCACATCCTCTATCAGATGATTTTTTTGCATGGAGCCATAATGATTTTACAACATTCACCCGTAGAAATGGGTTTGTGTTGAAGTATACATTTCCTAATATTTGAAGGAATTCATGGAAATTTAAATAGGAGAGACTTGTTATTCTCAAGGTGTTCTTTACATCACCCTGCCTAATACATGTTTCGTTGTCATACCTTGGATCACATGGTCAAGGATTGCGATCTCTATTTACTATGCAATCACCCAACGCCTAGGGTGGCCTCTGAATCTGTTAATCCCCCACAAGAGGAATGGTGGAAAAAATGTAGGAGGGAAGAAGAAGAAGAACAAAACAAATCAAACCAAGGCATTCGGAAAATGGCTCCAAAGATCCAATTGTTAAGGAACACACCGCTAGATAGCGATGCTCTATAGAACTTATCTCTTAAGACTCTCTAGCTCTCTTTCCTTAGTTCTCCAACATGCACAAGGAAGTCACAGTTCTCATGGAACTATCGAACTCCATCCAAATTTCCTCGACACTACTGAATTGACAATTTATTTTGACAACCGGTTCACGGGGCCCATAAAAAGGTCTCGAACTCCTCCTCACCACTCCACGACTAGTCGTGATAATAGTTCGGCACATAGTGTGGATTCTATAAAGGAGGAGTATACTATAGAGAATTCCAAATGAATGAAAATTGAGTTGCAGGATTTCATGAAGAATAATGCTCAATTCCTACAAAATCAGTTTGATGACTTAGATGGCGTAGATGAGGATAGTATGGCACTCAACTAATGTTTCTCATGAATTGTATTTCATGGAATATGTGGGGTCTCACATAATCCAATCGCAAGTATATCGTTCGCAAAGTTTGTCAAAAATTTGCCAACTATGATGTTTTATGTGTGTAGGAAGTTAAATTTACAAGTTTTTTTCAGTTGTCGATGGTTTGTAAATCTATCTAGCCTAACAACCTGGCGTTTACTTGTAATAATGATGTAGTACATAGGGGATTAATCTCCTTTTTTATCTTAAATGGTGGACCTTCTTTATGGAATATGGCATTGACGCCACAAATCGTTCCATCTAGGCCTTATTTAGTATTGAAATATGCCCTTTTGGCTTCATCAACATTTATACCTCTAATGATGTGGCTAAAAGGGTTGATCTTTGGATGTGGATAGATAACAAAATTCCGATGCTGATTGGGTCATTTGCATAGAATTTAATTTTAGTTGAGATGCCCTTCAATAAGTACATGCACATTCCTATGCGATGGACAACTAGAGAAAATGAGGCATGGTTTTATATGCACAATAAATTTATGTTTTATGACCCTAACGCTTCCTGCAGACCCACCATTGAAGTATGATTCACCTAATCTAAATTCCAAGGTAGATCAGATCGGGTTCTTAAACGACTCCAAAGAGCCATGCTATTCCTTGCAAGAGTTTTTTTAGTTTCACTACACATATTACTTTCTGTGGAAGTGATGCCATATTTCATCCTTTTTTATCACTTCCCTATTTATTTTCATATCACTTGGCAAGATATGAGGCCTTTTTGTCACAAAGGCCAATTTTTTCTCAATACGGTCTTGATGGAGTGTGGACCTACACTCAATCATATTAAGCGAGTGTGGAACTTTAACTCCCGATCACGTCATTTAAAAACTAGCATCCACCTCTTCGGTCCCTCTTGACTCAATGGTGGGAGGATGCTATGACTAGGATGACTAGATTTATTAGAATCTATAGTTGATAGTTGGCCAACATTTTCCATCATTCATACTCTGCTACTTCATCCAACCTTAGCCGGGCGATGGTGGTACATGAGGGGAATCCATTTTCTGAAACCTTGTAACTCTAAGTGGTAGAGATTCAAAAGTAAATTCAAATTGCAGAAAAACTATAATGCTCAGGGTGCTCAAATTCATGCCTGGCTTCAGTGGCTCAAGGTGAGGGATTATGTATCGAAGGAATTATTCCTTTTCCTCAAAGAAAAAAATTCCTTCCAGAAAATTCGTGATATTTTTTATGGTGGTACACAGCTCACGGATTCCTAACACATGCTAGAGCCCTTTGTTAACCATTACAAGATGGTTTTCCAAAATCAAGCTCCCTCAGAGGAGAAATGAGCAGCATTGGATCAATTTTTGGCCACAAAGTGCCATACAAGCTCTCCTAGGCTTAGAAATCTCTTGTGATCGCATGCTTTGCATTGATGAATTATACGAATACATCATGTAAATGGCCAATGACAAGGATCTCTGCACTGTGATGGATTCCCCTGTGAATTTTACAAATCACTTTGTGATTTTGTTGGCCCAAATCTCTATTAGGTCTATGTGGAAGGATTTTAGAGATAGTTTCTTTGCTCTCACATTAATAACTTAGGGAACACTAAGTTCATCTCTAATCCTACAAACATTGAGATGATTTCAGAATCGGTGGCCTATTACCTTTCTCAATGTTTCTTACAAGGTTATTGCCAAGGCTCTTTCCATTTTGCTACATTACATTCTTCCAACCATTATCGGCCCGAACCAACATGCTTCATCCATGGGAGTTACATCCTGGATAACATCATTGTTGTCTGGGAAGGCACAAAATGGGCATGGAATTGACTTCAAGAAATCATATGATATGAAAGAGTGGCATTTTAATCTTGCTATGATTCAAGCCCCCGGGGTTTGGTCCTAACTTCATTCACTCTGTCAAGATGCTCTTTGTGGATGAATCCACCCAAATCACCATTAATGGGCATATCTCGTCTTATTTTTGTCTCTTTTTATCTGTATGGCAAGGTTGTATGTTGCTTCCTACTCTCTATGTAATTCTAGCTGAAAGTTTTGTCTATCTGATGGCCGAAGAAAAATATTAGGGGCTTGTAAGAATAATTTCTTCACCTTCTTCTAATAATTCCCAACTTCTCAATGGTCACTTCGTTGACAATTCTTTCCTTACACTCATCAAAGATAAAAGTAACATTAATAATGTCATGTAGTTCCTTGAAACTTTCGATGTAGCCTCTGGCTCTGCCATTCAATTGTGTAAGACGTAATGTTACAGGAAATCCATCCTCCCGGCACCCTCAAGATGGCTTCATATGAGTGGAGGATGATTGACTATGGCGAGATGTTTAAATTCCTTAGTATTCCATTTGCATTTCGTAGCTCCCACCTATTCCTATAGTAGTTCTTTTGCTAACTCATTACTTTTATTTGATGATGGGCATGGACTTTAGCATCATTTGGATACTATATGCTCTTATTATGGTTCTTTTGATGATACTTGTGGTGATTTGGGTGCATAGCACCGAACTAGTATTGTCGATTATTATCTTAGATCTTACATGGTATGATTTTGGATATCAACATATTATGGTTTAGTTGGTTTCATTTCATATGTGATGAATTTACTTATGGTTTTGTCGTATACTTGGTTATCATTTGAATTGTAATGGCTAATTGGATGTTGTCATGTGTTGCTTAGATGGTTAGTATATTTTGAGTTAGTATGGATGTATATGATTAGTGTTAGCCATTTCATACTGACATTATTTTTGTATAGTTAGCATGATTTATCCATGTATGATTTATTGAGATTGTTTAATTGATATATTTTATTGGGCGAGGTATGTTTAATGTTTGCATTGAGTGTGCAAGTTGTAGGGCACAGGAGCACGTGGGTTTGAGCTGCACCTCTTTTTTACACAAGCGGTCTCATTGGTCCGAGTCACAACCATGCTTGATTGTGTGAATCCTTATATTTTTGTAGTGTGCCGTGTTTGGGCACCATGGGTGATCCCTAATTGTAATTTTGTTATTTTGTAATTTATTTAGTCTTGTAATGAGCTAGTTTAGGGACCTAGTGGTCCCTACATATGCTAAGTGTGTTTTTAGTTAACTAAATATGCTATTTGAGGCATGGGATGACCTAAGTGTCATTTAGGTGGGCCCCACCACCTCAACCCTTGTGTCATTTAGCCCAATATCGAATTTGGGCTAAATGTGGCAATTTTGGGACCTCTTTTCATTTTGGGAGCTTCCCTTTCATGGAAAAGGACCCTTGGACCTTACCTATGGGTAAGGAGGTCTCTTTTCAAGGCCAAATGGGAGTTTCCTCCCATTTGACCCCTCATACATCACTTTCTTGTAAGAGAGGTTGGTTTTTGTGTTTCTTAAAATTTGTAGGGTGTTGGATTTATATTCATTTTGGGGAATTTGGAAGATTACCCCTTAAATGGGATTTTTTTATTCTTGTTGTGTTTTTGGGAATATTTTGTGGGGAGATGAGAAGGGTGACACATGTCACCCTCTCATTGGAGAGAATTGTAAATTGTTATTCTTTTTATATTCCCTCATGGAAAGGGGTTGGGAATTTTTGTCATTTTTGCTTTTGGGTGTTAGATATTTTGGAGAGTATTTGTGGAGCTTGGAGCTTTGGAGTGTTGGATTGCATAGAGTTTTTGGATAGCTTGATTGAGGTAGGTCTTCCATGTTCTTCTACTATTTTTTCTTATGGAAATATAATGTGTTTATGAAATGAAAATGGTGTCATTTTGTGTTATTGTTGTGTGTTGGATTATGGGTGTGTTTGTGAAATTTTGTTATTGTCTTTTTCTCCATCCATCATGCTTTTTGATGGATTTTGGAGTGTTGGGGAAGAGGGAGGAAAACCATTCTCACCACATGGCTTGATGGGAAAGTCACGATGGTCTTGTTTAATTCCTCCCATCATATTTTTGATGTGGGGAAGGATTGTTATATGGTTTTATCTTCCATCCCCATCCTTAGAAAGGAAATCATTATGGTTTGAAAATCCTTCCAAGGAGGAGGCTTGGTGCTTGGGTTAGGAGAGATAAGGAGGGAAATTTTGATTTGGAGAGATAAGGAGGGTTCTTAGAGATTTACATTGTGATCCTATGGTTAGATTCACCACTTGTCTTCATATGGGATTCTTATCACTCTTCCCCATTTTGGGGGAAAGCATGGAGTTTTCCCTCATGTGTTTTTTTTTTTTGTTGTTGTGTATGTGAAAAAAAAGTGTGCTTGTATGTTTTTTCCCTTCCCTTTTCACTTGTGCAAACCGAGGCATGCATCCTCTCTCTCCCATGGGCTTGGAGGGAGGCTAGCATGTCCTCCATGTGTTGGAGATGGCATGTAATGATGCCAATAGGTTGGGAGGTAACCGGGCCCTTTCTTCTTGTGCTTTGAAGACCATTTTGGAGTGGAAAACATGCAGATTTTAACTTGAAGTTTGGTGAAGAAAATATGGAGATTTTGACATGTTGTTCCCAAATTTAGGGGAGGCTTTTCCACTTGGATTTTATTTGGTTCTTGTAAATATGTTGTAAACTCCTATTTTTGGTCTTCCATCTTGGGATGTAATTGTATCTTACTCTTAAAAATGTTGTATCTTTTGTAAAGATTCCCTTCCTTGATAAGGAGTTTGTATGGTTGTAGTAAAAATGGTTGTGTCTTTGATTCTCTCCTTGAGAAGGAAGTAGAGGGCTATTGTAAATCTTGTTTTCCCATGTTGTAATAATATCTTATCCTTGCTATATAATATGTTTGAGAACTTTATTTTATGGAAGTTGAGGGTGCACTCATGTTCTTCGAAATGATTATTGCAAAGTTTGAAATGTATTGTATTTCAAAAGGAAGGGATTAATGTTGAGTTGTAAATAAATTATCATTCATATTTATTAAGACTAATTGTTTATTAAGAGGAAAGAGTCTCATTTATTTTATTTTTCTTTCCAAATAATGTTCAACTTTTATGAGTGAGAAAATAAAATAAACTAGATTTTGTGTTACAATTCTTAGTTTGAAAATGTGAAGTAATGGCTAAGTTTTAGTCTTAGATTAAAAGAATCATTTTATTAAAATACTTACTCCCAATATGTTAAATTTGAGAGAGAGAATATAGTGAATATGCTTTAAATTTAGTTCATTCTTGCATCCTTATTCTCATAAGACTATTTGTTGTGAATTCTTAAGAGGGCATTTGAAAATATAGTTTCTTTCATGGTTCTGGTTTTTGAAGGTAAGTAGGAGTGTTTTAATATTTTCCTTTCTCTCGGGAATAATTAGAATACTATTATTTATTATTTTAAAAAATTGTATTCTTAAAAGAATGTTGGAGAAGGAAGATTTTTAATCCAATAAAATTTATATGGTGGGATTCAATCTTATTATTTCTGTTAAAACAGATAAACAGATTTAAAGAAATGTCATCTTATAGCACACACACACACACAAAGAACACACACACACACACACACACACACACACACACACACACACACACACACACACAGTGTGTGTGTGTGTGTGTGTGTGTGTGTGTGTGTGTGTGTATACATACACACTTATGTATATATTTATGAATCTCATTCATATTTTCTGATTTATATGTTCCCAATCGTAATGAAATGTAGGAAATCAAATATTATATATGAATGTATTATAAAACCATCATTTGTAAACACACACACACAAATACTCATATTTGACTTGAAAACAAAATAATAATAATAATAATAATAATAATAATAATATAATTTATGAGATAAGAACCTTCTTTGGTTTGTTTTTATAAAAGCTGTGTTTTTCTACAAAATATACATACATATATACAAACATAGTATCAAATCACAATTTTCTTATACTACGTTATTTTTTTATTATGGAGGGAATGGATTTGACAAGCCGCATTAGGGATGCAACCCGCCAAACATCTCCCCCTCCTTATTCTAATGGTGGTATACCACAAAGCCACTTCTAGCCACCCCTCGGGTAACTCCTGCACAGGCATTTTGGGCTCAAATCCATGCCCCACGCTTTCTATGATCTGCCACGTTATATATATAATCATATACATAAATGAACATTTTTGTAATATAATAACCAAAATACCTTCGAGTCCTCTTCATTAAAAAAATAAGAGAGATTTGTCTCTGGATTATGCAACAAAAAAATGATCATACCCTAGATAGGGTAGAGAAAAAAAAGATTCACAAATCCATTATCAAACCATTATCTAAACCTGCACAAAAAAGAGAGAGCATATGTTCATGGCTTCCTTATGGCCTCCATGGCATCCTCCATTAACCTATACAAATGAGTGGAAAGAGGAAAAATAAAAGTAATAAGAATACAAAAAGATGAGGATTATGGCTATTTAGAAATCCCTAAGATCTAGGGCTGAGATTAAATGAATCCAAGGGTTACGATTTAACCCTTCACCCTTTTTAGTTATGGTATTTAAATGGGTTTTCATAAAAGGGGTGGGGTGAAATAAATTAATGGGTGTGGGGAATTAAATCCTTTGGGGTGAATTTATAAAATTGGGTGCCTTAGGGAAGATTTTAAAAATAAACTGCCTTATTTAGTTATGGAGAAAATAACATAGTGGTATAATATAAATGGGTGAACTTAATTGCTTAGGGATACTTTTAAATAAGGTGACCTTTTAATTACTAAGGGAATAAATAAATATTATCCTTAGAGGGGTTTCATTAAATTATTTGGGGGTGATAAAATAATACTTTGGGCTTTATCAATTAATCGAATAAAATTATTATGGACTAAAGGCGAATGTTAGTCTTGAAACATTAGGATGAATAGGATAATACAAAATTAATTTAAGATGTACTTTAAAAAAATTATCAGAATATTTAGTAACAAGGTTTTGTTTGTTTTTAGTGCCAAAATTTGGGGCATTACGGTTTCAAGCTTCATATTTGGTAGTAGATATTTGGTAGTATGTCATTTTCGCTAGTGGGAAAATTCCATATTTGCTCCTAAGTTCTTGAAGCCACACACATTTACTATTCCTCTTATTGGGTCCCCTCCAAAATTTATATGCAAAAGATGGAAAAATTTCTCAAAGATTTTCTCTGGACTAATGCTTCCTCTGGTAAAGGATTTGAGAGGGTCACATGGGAGAGTTGTTGTCTTCCCAAAGAATCCAGAGGGTTAGGCCTCATTGACATTCTACGTCAAGGACAAGTGCTTTGTGCCAAATGGATAATTCTCGGCATAGAACGGAAAAAGGCTTGGAAATTTCTTCTACATCATGCAATCATTGAGGTCTCCCTTATGGCTTCCCAACCTAGAAGGGAATTATATTTTCTAGTCTCCTCATTTCTCTTGTCCCAATCGGGAAAGCATGGGAGAAAATAAAGACATGGCTTCAATGGAATGACAATGGATTATGTATTGTCATTTCTATTAATCACCACTCCTTATGTTGGTCTCTTATCATTCTTAATCAAATGAATTCACTATGCCATAATATTTGATCTATAACACTTGTTTAAGGGCCTCCTTCTCCTTGTGTTAGTGCTCAAAATAGTCTCGCCCCATTTTGCCTCTTAAATCTATCGATTTATGGCCTCTTCCATATATTATTCCCCGTGTTGTGCTTGGTAGGTATTTTCTTTCTTTATGTTGCCATAATTAATCGGTTCCTGGGTCGAAGTTCACGTATGGGTCCATTTATGTTTCCTTGTTTCTCTATTCCTCTGAAGTGGTCTGTAATTTGGGTCTCCCGTTCTTTGTTTATCTAAAACTCGGGCCCTCCTATTCTTTCCATTTTTACAGTCAGGATTTTCTATCCTTGTTGTTTTTACCCTAAATACTTAAAGGAAAATGAATGGATGTAGCTCTGAGGAGCATATTTGAGCCTTGTAATATTTCTAAATCCTCTGTCCTTGGAAAAAATTCATCTCCGGGCTCAAATGGTTGTTTTTCTACATTTTACGGTTTGATGGGCATTTCTCCTAGTCAAATTTGCATCCTTGCATCGACAGGGAATGTGGCCTCTTTTGGTTGGACGCAGCTCAAGTAGGGTACTTCAAAAATTTTATGAATTTCCTCCACTTAGAAATTTGTCCATGTGGAGGAGCGGCGCTCATTTGAAGATTTACTTTTTGGTTTGGCCTTGGAGTAGCGTTGGGAGGACACGTGGAGGTCTCTGCTGCTCCGCTTTGACTTAGACAATTTTTATGTAGCTAATATAGTTTGGTGGGACAGGGACATGTGGCGAGCCCGCGCTCATTCAGGGTCTCAAACTTGGGCACCATTTTGAAATTGTGCCATGGAGACACATGGAGGCTTCCGCCGGGTCTTCCCATACTTAGTCTTTTTCAAAAGGTTTTGGGAGGTCTAGGACATGTGGAGGAACCATGCATGTTTGGGGACCGGCCCTTGAGTTTCATTTTAAAGAAGCACCAGGAGGACACTTGGAGGCCTCCGCTCACTTTGCATTTTTCTTAGAATTTTCAACGGCCAAAGGAGATTGCCTCGGACTCTAACACATGGCACCTTCCACTGAGCTTCAAGCCTTCAAACAAATTTTGTCGGGCCAGGACATGTGGTGAGCCCACACTCATTCAAGATTTTAATTTTTGGGGACCATCTCAAGATGTGCCATTGTGACGCATGGCAGTTTGAAAAGTCAAAAGCAGCGGGGAAGCGGACCATCGGGGGCAACTTGGATTTTTTTGACTCTTAACGAATAAAGTATCAAAATGGCCCGCAAGCTCGACAAAAGGGAGGTCAAGGTTGAAAATTCAAAAAGGCGGGGAAGCGAACCATCAGAGGCAACTTAGATTTTTTGCCTCTTGTTGCCAAAAGGATTAAAACATCAAAATGGCCTATAAGATCGATAGAGGAAAGGTCAAAGCTTACTCCAGTCAATGGCAGAGGTGCAGACTTTGGAGGAAAAGTGGGAAATTTTCCCTTTTTTGGAAAAGGAGTTAAAAGTGAAAAGGGGAGTGGGGTTCCACTAGGACCCACATCGATACTAGAAGCGTAAGGGCAAAGCTACGGGGGAAACTTGGAAATTTTTCCCTTTTCCAAAAGGGAGGTGAAATATCAAAATTGGCCTTGCATTCTTTTTGGGACCTGCCTCAGGACATGTGTTAAGCTCATTTCTCAAGGGCGGAGGTGCAGAGCAAAATGGAAATTTTTTCCATTTTTTCAAAAGGTTATAAAAAGTCAAAGGAAACCCCGTGCCTATTTTAAAATTGAATCTTCCACGTGGACGACCCAAATTCAAAGCGAAGATCAATGGAAATTGTGTTTCTGAGTCTAATTTTCCCCCCCATTTTACTAAAAGCTCCTGAAAGTGCGAGTCTTCATGATTTCTTGGTATTTCCTACACGCCAAGCAGGGAGGGGAGTAAATTTTGATATCTAAGTTTGGTGGGGAGATCTAGAGACATCTTTCACCATTAAAATGCTAGAGGAAGGAGTTGAATGCGGGAAGTTTTCGAAGAGATTTTCCCCCCAGAGCACTTGGTGACTTTTGCAGATCTGATTCTGGGAATCACGATCGTGATCATGGCAAACACTGGTGGCACTCAATGTTGGGATTTTGGGGGAAAAGGCTCTATTGTAAATGTTATAAATGGCACAAATTTATCGTGCAAATGGTTGGAGTGTGAGGGGTCAAGACTAATTTTCCTAATAGAAAAGGCTTGATAGAGCCCATCCTTTTGAGAAGTTGATTGAGAAACCTGTATATATCATTTGTATTGAATTTGATCGTGTCAAGGTGGTTGCGAGTGTACAACCATTGACAAGCTCTAAGATTGTTCTAGAAATGTTCCCCTATTGATAAATTTAATCAAACTTGAGTTATTATGTGTGGATCTTATGAAAACTGTGTTTGTTTTACTTTTGAATGTCTGTAAATAGTTTTTCTTATTCCTGTTGCAATCTTGTATCAAAATTTGTCTCAATCACATAGGTCTTAATCCTTGTGACAGTTTAGTGGCATCTGCAATTTCATTTCTCAGAAGATATTTCATCTGGGAGTGAAATAAACGATTTAAAATCACTTTTCTCTCATCAGTGATTTCATTTGGGTGTACCTCAGGTGTGATTGGCCTCAGATCTTGATGTTTTGTTGGGTTTTCCAACTCGAGCCTTCATGTTATAATCTCATAGATTGTATGAAAAAGTGCTAATCTGGGCCTCCATTGAAGCACATATTCTAGTTAAAGAAACATTTTAGCTGCTCTATGGCATTTTGTTGGTTTAGTCTTCCATTTTGTAAAATTTCTCAAAGATTTGGTATAATCAACTTTATCCTGCTTCACCTCCCACCAAATTCATTCAAAACAATTAATCCTACTTGTACTACCCCTGTTTGTCATGTGTGTATACAAATGCACAAATTTTACTACCAAAACATGCAGAAACAATCAGGATTCCAAATGTCTTTAATAGTGTGAACCTTGTCTAGAGAATATCTCCACTATCTAGAGTGACAACTCATGAGAGTTAGATTTTGTTACATTGATCATATTTTCTTCAAGGTCTCCTTAACAACTTCATTAGGAAGGATATCTCCATCTCCTCCATAAACAACAGGCTACAAAAGGGTTCTCTTACCTTGGTTGAAAGGCACAACCTAAAATAGTGAGGATAGATCAAATCCTTTTAAGGTGCTACCCACTCTTTTTCAAGGCTTGGGTGTTAAAAATTCAGATAGACTGCTTCCCCGACTATAAAACGACATACATAACTATTTATCTGCCTCTGAGCATCCTATCAAATCCATGATGCTACTTAGCCTTTGAAGGAGAATAAATTTGGGTACCAACACCTTGAAGGTCAAAGGATAAGTGCCTTGTTGTGGTTCCAAAAAGAGGTCATAAGTGGGGCGTCATATTACAAAGAACAGTGAAATCTCAACTTGTAGGGATTATTAGCAATGCGTGCACTCAAAACTAGAAAAACTTATATAAATATGAATCGTAACATTCGAAATCTAGTTTCTAAACTAATAAATGTTTTAAAAATGGAAAAGTTTATTCATATTAAAAACTCAAAATTCAATGACCTGGTGTTTTTTTGTTGAAAAATCTTATAAGATTGTAGTTCACTTGCCCACGATTCGGATAACCAAAATTTGATTTTTTTCTTTGGTGAAAAGTTAGATGCCACTATCTATCTTAGGATAGATTTTATTTTGTACTTTTTTGAGATATATATATATATATATATATATATATATATATATATATATATATATATATATTATTTTTTTGTGAAAGTGGTCTCGAAAACATAAAGAAAATGGAGCACTTTCCATTTGCGTGCCATAAATTTTTTTAAATATTGAAATCAAATGCTTTTTTAACGTGTATAGAATTTTTCCACGGTTGGGATGGTATAGGTTTTATCATATTCTGACAAGTGAAACAAAAATTACAGTCTTAAACGTAGACATGAACATTCATGGGAAAAAGTGTTTTAAAGACATACTTCGAGTAAAAAATTATAAAATGATATTTATCATATTCTATTCACTTTAAAATCAACACTTATACAAAGCTAAGAATCTCCCCTATGCGATGGTACCATTTTTGTGACATGTTTTTATTTTTTGGCATGGTTCAAGTCCACGGAACAACAAATTTGATGTTTTATTGTTTTTGATGTAAAATTCAAGATTTGATGTCCGCTTTTTGGTCCCCCAACTTGTTGCACTTACCATGCAGTTAGAATTTTCAAACATGAAATTCACACTATCTAGGACCTTTTTTGTATGCGTATTCAAGCTTGACGTCCTTGGAATGAGCTTGAGGATCAATTTAATTTAGCTCTTCATGATTGTGCCAATATCAATGATATCATCTTTTTATTCCGATTATATGATCCACATAGTTTATGTGCTTCCCTCTCATCCTTGGTGGACAAATTGGAAGTGGTATGTGGAAAATCCTTTCGGAATTACTTTTTGGGTAAAGGCTATGCATGGATTTCACCACATTCGCCCATGGTTGAAAACCTCAACACTCGATGGGAGTTGCATTCTTCGCCATCTAGTTGGAGAAGAAAACTCGATATTATTTTGTCCACTTATGTAGAACCCAAAATCGTGCATTTCTTATGGTGTGTTATTCACCAAGGCCTTCATATTGGTGCCCATCTGGTCCATCTTGGTGTTTCGGCCCCCAAATTACCCTTTTGTGGGAACTTGGAAAATTTATCTAACCTATTTTGGTATTCATAAAGAAATCCCAAAAGGCCTAGAACTAGATACATTCATTCTTTCTCCCTTTCGAGATGGGAATGTTTCACCCGGCATCATATCCTCTTAGGAGATAAACCGAATGCCCCATAAGGTTTCCCAAATCAGGCATGTTTTTAGAGGGTTAATTTTCTTCTGTCTTTAGAAAGAATGAAATTCTTGTTTATTTTTTAATGTTGAAATTTATCAACATTTCTCTATTTATAACAAGTCCTTGGTAATCTCAAATGTATTACTTCATATTCAAGTTCAAGCGAACAAGGTGACCCTCGAGGTGGAACACCTCCAAACTCTTCTTTGGTACTAGGGAGACACTGGTCCAACATTTCTCATGAGACACCATCCCCCTCTCAGTGCTCTTTGCCTGTGGTGGTCATCCTCAAGGTGGTAGGCTTTGGAGATGCTCGCAATGGTGATATTTCAGTTGTTCTCTTCGGTCCCCCTGTGTAGTTAGCCTCTATGGAGGAGCTTCTCCTCTTTACCTCCAACTCACCAACAAGGTTAGGATACCCCTCCACCACCCAACCAGCTCGGATGGAGCTCATCGGTTTCCCCCAAGCCATGCACTCATTGAAAACTTCACAAAATGTTTGTACAAAAATAATAAGTTGTATTTTGTATATATCATTACACTATTACAATGGTTATTATATATCCATGTAGGTAGGAAAACTACCTCCTACAAATACGGATAAAAACAACTTGTTTATAATATTACAGGTAAAATAATTTTACCAACCAAACTAATGTATGTAAGCACTAACAAATATTATTCCTAACATTTCCCCACCACCGCTTAGTGGAAAATTGTAGAATAACACCGACACACTCATCTGCAGTATGATCACCCCTATGAAACATGTCTCAGTAGCGCTCACAATTTTGACACACAAATACAATAGTAAAAATACCTGAATATTTTTTTTTACTTACATTGCTTGATATATGACAACACAAGGTATTTCTTGGGACAATGCATACTCATGAGACATTTTCACAAACGTTATCTTACATAGGTAACATGAAGCGCACATGAAACACATTGAGTTCACCTTTCCCAAATTACAAGGCTCAACACAATAATTCGATTACACTATAAACTCTCGTATAAACACCATCCCTAACACAACACTTTCCTAGTTCGTATATTTATCACAATCATATTTTTTGTTATTGACCCTACTTATTTTTCAATCACTCGTCATGGATTTCATCATTCTTCTTTATCTATGCTACATTATTTTTATCTTACTTAATTTTTTACTTCTTGTGGTTTCATCGACTTTTCTCTTTTATCTTATCACAATATAATGATGTAGCATGATTGTTGATAGAAACATATGAGCATACATGACGCTATTAGTGTTTGTTATAAGGATTACTCTATTTTGTTTTTAAGTTATTATAACTAATCGTATATATAATCTATTTCACTTAAATGCTTAATCATCAAGGTCCTAAGGAGTATGATTTCATGTTCGACCAAGTTTGGATTCTTGTGAAATTAAGTATTAGATTCATGTTACAAGGAGACATTCATTTATACATTTTACACACCTTACTAAATTCACAACTAGAGTGATTGAAAACCCTTATCTCCAACAATCATCATGTAACTCTACGTATATTCAATACTTCTTGTCAAGCTGAAACTCTTGTGTTGAGAGAGGTTAAAGGGTATTCACACTCAAAATTATCATGTGTAGGTAACTAAAACATATGATCCACTCAAATAATTTACATTCATCTTAAAATAACTTCACTTAATTTGATTTAAATAGCATTTTGAAGTTATTTGTGTAACCCATTAGTTAATAATGGACATTTGCATGATCATGAAACTACTAGCTCTCGTCTTAGAGATTTTCCCTCAAGAACATGATTACATGTTTTCACATCATACATTCATTTCACAATGGGAAAAGAGGGAGTAATTTTTGTTTAAAATTTTAAGATTCACATTAAATTTTACGTGTCATGGATTATGTTTCTCTCAACATGATGATTTAAGCACGTTACAAGAAAGATATAAATTGTAATTTTATCCTAGCATACCATATCAAGGTTACACTTTCATGAACTAATCATAAATTAAAATGTTGGTAAGTTCCACAATTAACTCTTAACGTTGTACCATAGATTCTAAAATGATAAGATAAATTGTGTGTCAAGTTCATTTATAATCTCAACTGCTCAAGGTGACTTTCAAGATTAGTTGGCGATCTTTGCCACCTAAGACCCTTCACTCTACACATGTGTTGAGCTAATAGGGTTTTACATTATGTTAAAGTTTGGTTTCCCATGGATTACTATCTTAAGAGAACACATTCTCCTTATTATGCACATAACTACCAATCCTAGGAGGGAACCCCATACTCAAGACAAAGTTTAACCATGTCATTCCTAACTGTCTGATTCATGACAATGTCACTAAGCATACATGCTAAGAAGAAAATCTCTAACTTAGGATTTTGTTTCCTAAAGCTATAATTTTCCATCGAGTTTAATGATTTAGGTGCACCCTACGGTTTTAGTTTTCGGATTGATAAGGATCACGCAGAAGGTAGTTATGAGAGAGTTTTATACAAGGGTTGACTATTTTATTTAGATTTTTTTCCACGTTATCAAGGATAATAACACAACACCATATATTTACTCATCAATTTCACCCTAAAAGGGCACTATAAGATGTCAAACTCAATTACATTTAACATACATATTAATGTGTGACTCTTCAAAATTACAATCATATATGCAACTAAGTTTAATAAAATACGTTTGCAACATCCAATGCAATTTAACACATGGTGATCTATGAAAGTATCTTATTAATTTCTTTAAAATGAGATAAAAAAATATTTTCTTGAATACAGTTTAAGTCTTACAATTTAACTTTTTTGGAATTAATACATATAACTAGGCTAATCGGTCCTCATTAATTAAAAAAAACAATGATACTTCATTTATTGATGAATATAACAAGTAATACAATTCAACTTTCTTCAATCAATAGAACAAATGCAAAATTTAAAATTCAACATCCTTTCATCATTCAAGTAGTCCATCTACGAGGATTTGTCAAGAACCGTCGTTCATATGAGCGGCATGATAAGACCTATAACTCCTATAATAACTTATGTGATCTAATATTTTCAAAAATATAATACTACATTAAGTTAGAATCACTTTATTAATGAAAATAACACCTAACAATTTAAACATTTCCTGTAAGCACTACACACATACATTCATGTTTAATGCATTTGATAAAGTAACTTAAGGATAAAACTTAAGTATAATCTACTTGGTCATCATGGTCAACCAATTCATTTTGTTTACAGTACATAATATACTTGTATTATTATCACCCTTATAACTTTATAACTAAAGTTATTAATGCACTATATAATAACCTAACTCATAAGATCGGTCAATCAATTTATTAGTCAAGGTTAACCAAATGAGTATATTAGAAATATCAATGTTTTTATACTTAGTGATGATAGGTTATTGTCATACTATGTTCTCTCACATATCTTTATTTAACAGTCCCTATTCATTCGATTGGATACTATTACTTCTTAGTACACAATCAAACCATTAAATCCATATATATATATATCCTTAGCACCATATCGTAGCTACACGATCATTATCAAAATCTGAAGGTCAATAGTTTATGATCAAAAGATATATCTACCAGCATAGAATAATACTTCAAGTATTATAAGATATTTAAGTATCCCAATTAAATACTTATCATACCAATCGAAAAACTTTACACCCATTATCCCATCAAGGTTTTTGACAACAGGGTTTACTTATGCAACAAACATTCATAAACTTCAATTGAACAATAAAAGTTCATAGATAACATCAACTTAGAGGTTCCCTGCTTATTAAAAACTCAGGTATTACAATTACCTTAAATTCTACGAAAGGTCAATGTGACAGAGTCACTAACGAACTAGTCAATACTAGAACACAAGTCGGACATACGGTTGGACATGCCTTGGTGTAATTGTCGATTAGGATATTATAATTTTTAAAAACAAACTAAAGATTCAACAACTCGAGTAGGAGAGTACTCTTCTTATGCAGAACATTCACAGTCAACCAGTGAATGAATAAGCCATTAAGATACGGAAGATAAAATATAAACCTACGAAATCGATTTGATTTCATTCTTAAACCTTTAAGATTTCAATACTAATTTATAAGTATTTCACAGTCGTCAAACCCATCCCATCTAGGTATTCTTGGAAATCCCTCAAACTGGATATCTACAAATGGAACGAACTGAATATAATAAACGAACACATACTCATTAAAACTGATATCACCAAAAAGTAACATCGAGGAGGAACCATCTTTGACCATTAGGTCGAATACATTATTACGCACATTTCAGAGTTCACATACGACCATGAATCATTATAAGCATAAATATGCAACTAGAAATCCCTATTGAATAAGGATTCAAAAATTCAAGAAGACAACACAATAAAACCCCAGTCTTAGTATAAACTTTTGTATATTTCATTGTTTATATTATTACAACAAGGACATGCATTGCACATGTTTACATAACGGATATGTCGTTATATATTCTAGGTAATAATTTTACATACCCATACAAAGGTAGTAGACATAAGCATCAAAGTTTTAATCCATTAAACAAGACCCAAAACCACGAAACACCATTAAAGCTTAGAGAAGAATTTATTTTATGTAAATAGCAATAAAACGTAATCTGTGAGAGAAGGGATAGATCCTATCATGCTTGGAGAAATGAAGCCGTTCAAAATTTTGGTATTTGTTTCAGCATCTCAAATAGAAATTTCATCAAACACTTCCCCAGCATTCAACAGACTTCCACATTTGACATACATGCTGATAAGCGCATTGAAGAAAATATGTCCGACAAAATCCCTCTTGTACCCATGTGGGTGTTTTCCTTCTGACAATGCATTTTTTTAATACGGATCTGTAACAAATGTGATTATGTAGAAGACTCTATCCATGATCTAAAATATGCAGTATATTGAGAGCTTCTTTACCCCACGTCCCGCTCTCCTTGCAACCAATGTGATCGTGTTTCTTTAGGAATTTACTCGAACAACTCATATGCCAAAAATACATTTCTCACATTTTACATACATGTCAACCAGGGCACTTACAAATTTCCTGATTTCAAGCCCCCTCTTTTTAACAAGGCTGAGAATATGATAGCGAAGGTGAAACAGTCCTGTGGCACCTGCTAGTTATACTTGGTGAAGAGACAACCCTGATTTGTGAGGATACTCACGTCTTCAACAATCATTCTTCATTGGGGAACGTCCACATCAATTTTCAAGCTCCCATCTGGCGCAGGGAAAGGTGAAAGAGATGAGTCTTGCAGAGACAATACGTGGGATAGCATGAAAAAGGGCACTTTTATTGTTTTAATCAACACAACTACTCGCAATAAAAGATAAAGCGCAGGAAAAACTAAGTGGTAGTAATCATCTACCCCGATAATGGTGCTACAAAGGTTATATAATACACAACATAGGTTCGTGGAAGTAGAAGAAAAACATTATATCTAGACATTACATGCCTCATGATCCCCAATATTTTTCCTCTCTTCTGCATACAACATCAAAATAGTGGTAGGAGGTGTTTTCCTTTCCTTTCAAGAAACTGAACCCGCTTCCTTCATAGATACAGACCCAATGTGGTCAATTGTATGTAAAAATAATGAGAAGGTATTTGGGTTACAGATTTATCTCATGTGCAAAGCTGGTCAAACCCACAAAGAACTGATTGCAGGATGACTATTTGAGAGATCTCTGTGTATCAGAGTCCCCTGTAGCATTCTGTTTAATTAAATTATGGGCACCTAAAACCATGATACGTTTTCCCCTCGCTGCAACTATCCAATTGCTGCTAAATTCATAACGTTAACGTGGGTTCTATTATGGTTAATGTTTCTGGATTCTGGAATAGAGAGCTTGTTTTACTATGCAGGGAAGATGACAGATCTGTAGGCTTTTTGGTTTCCCATGGGTTTCCCATACCCTGCAGTGCACATTTGACAGCTATGGTCCTCCAACATTCCAATACTCCATCATAGGCCACGCAATCCCCCCTTTTCTCTTTGTGTTTTTATTTTTATTTTTATTTATTTTATCTCTTTAAATTTTAATCAGCTTAATTTATTTTATTTCTTATTTTAAATATAAAAACATTGTTTAAAATACCCCGGAAAATGTGGGGTATTACAATGTCTTACAATGTGACTCATGATATTTATCAAAAGAAAGGCTCTCTCCTTCCATGGTTTTAAACAGGCTTACCAAAAACCTTGACATGAACATGCCCCATCAACTATCCACCGGCTATCCACCTCGTGTGGTTTTCTAGATCCTCTCACAAACCCTTTCAAGATCAATGAGCTAATTTACTTTGATGCTTTTGTTCACCACTATGCTTGTACATCAGGGAAGTATATAGGAATCAAAACCCGCTTTTACAAAACTGCAGAAAATAACATATATAGGAAAGAGATTTCACATTACTTCCTATAAGAATTGCAATGTTCTTATTTGCAGCCATTGTTGTCAATCGCTGCCACTCGATCTTGAACAACATAGGAAACTGCCATTACCATTGGAAGCTTCATTTGACTTTAGTCATTTTGGGTGCAAAATGGGAATGAAACATTGGTGCCATGTTCCCCACCACAATGTGAAATTTCCACACACGAACACTGAGAAGCAAACTGTATCGAAGTGTATACTACTGACCGGATCTTGCTAGTTAGATCTTGTTGCACATGGTCACCATTGCAATTGAACGTATTCGCAAGAAAATCATCTTCCAACGAAGTATGACAGTGAGAGGATCACTGCGCGGTCATCGTGCTCCAACACAACTCTTTTTCCAGCATCCCAAACCATAGAAAATAGGAACTCTAAAAATAAACACACGGCAAAAACTATAAGAAAATACTCACTGCACAATAGTCTCACCACAAAATAATGTGGCCCCGTTGTTGGCAACTGATGAGAGGCAATTGATTGACCTCTAGCCTACTATGCCTCTGTCCTCCAGTTTCATGTTGTTAGCTCAGTCGGATTTGAAGTACAATTACAACTTGGATGTCAGGTTACATCGAAAATGCTTCCGTGAGGCAACGTCTTTTCATTTTTACAATTTTCACAACTTGACTCTTTTGACAAGACAATAAACAAATATCCTAAAATCACTTATTTGATTGACTTGTCACTTTGATGAACATAAAAAAATGACTAGATGGCACAATGATTATATAAAATAGATGTAACAATGACACTTAAATAACCTTTATATATATATATAGACAATGCCGACAATTGACTAAATATTTGAGTGCGAATCTTAATATAAAAAAGTGACTTATTTATATAAATAGACAAATTCATGACTCAAAGACACAAACACTTTTAATGACGACAATAAAACAAGAGAACACTTTTGATTTTGACACAATAAAATTTAATGAAACAAATATAAAGACTTTTTAATTTTTAAATAAAAAAATGACTCTCAATTTTTCAAATCTGTTTTGACCGACGCTAAGAAAGACATTTAAAAAAACCTACTTTGTATGATGAACTGGTTGAAAACTTTCGGTGCGATTCCATGAAAAATTGGTGACGAACTTGGGGTAGGATTCAATGTTGATGTCGAGATCCAATACAAACTTAATCAAACCTACAAACATGACATGGAAAGATGTCTTGAATGGTAGTATTCGAACAAGATGGATACAACGTTAGATGTGGCTAGAGCATACGTTGCCTAGACACGTTGTAAGGAGATACATTCTCTTTCCAATGGTAAAGATCTAGTATTTCACAATATTGAATTATTTAAATACGCAGTCCGAGCAGCGGTGGATGGTGAGATATAACATGTTGATAAGAAGGAATCACAGACTCAAATGTGCTAAAATTCAACACAAATCAAGAACGCCTCAATCAATCTTAGGATTATCAATCCTCAAATCTCAATTGTCTTAGCTAAAATATTTACGCCGAAAGGCGTGTTCTCTATGGGAAAAGTCTCCCCCTCTCGACATATCGACAAAGTGACAACGATGGCTGCGATGAATTCGTCGATGATGTACGGCAGTTTTCCAGCCTTACACTTGGCACTTGGCAGCAGCAGTTCAGTTTAGCAGGTTTGTCTACGTGGGTGCAAAGAAACCGATGTGTCTAAAACGTCGACTATTTAGCCGGAGTCACTGTGTATTGGCACCGGCAAGACTTGTCAAGAGGATGAAAGGCTGACATGAAATAGGGGTACATGCGTTGATGCAGGGAAACAGACATTGCGTCCATGCCAAGCCATAGAAAGAGTGTTTCCTGCCCTCTTTGAAAATGCATCGAATGGTTGATGCTTTTGAGCTAGAAGCGGAAGATACCGTCAAAACTTGTTCCTCTCCTTGTTACTCTGGGAGTCTGCTATGATGATAGACAATGATAGTTTTGTAGCGCGTCCTTCCTTCTTGGCAGGATTGCTGACACAGTTGCTTGAAAACTACAACTCGGCCATCCCTCTTTTAGCGGTCGGTGGTGTGCAGTGTGCATGGGGTCGTGGGAAAACTACGTACTTTGTCTTTGGCAGAACCGTGAGGGACATCCACAAGCTTCCCTATCTGCAGGCGGTGGAAGAGACTTGTCTTGGCAGTTTCGAGCAAAGCAGTTCGGAGGACGGATGGAATTTGGCGTGCCTTCTGTAGAAAAGGTTTGGTCCTTGTTTATTGTGAATGTTTGGTAATGTGCTTACATTGTTTTTGGTGGATTATGTGCTGACATTTTTCGATAACTTTAGTGCCAATGTTGTGGCTGATGGCAACACAGTCTATCTTGGCCTGTGGGATACAGCATGTATGAATCTAGGACGACATATTTTTATATTAGATGGCTCTTGGTTGATTTATTAAGAGTTATAACTGCGATTCCATGGTATGTGCTTTTCATGGGTTAAATTTTTCAGAGATCATTTTATTGTGCTCCATTTTTTCTTCTTTCACTTTCAAGGAATGGGAAACAGTTGTAGAGCTTTAAGTTTGTATGGCTGCCTATTGAACTTTTATGGTATAGGTCATGTGGATTACAATAGACTGAAACCTCTGAGCTGCAGGGGAGCAAATGCATTTCTTCTAGCATTTTCTCTCATGAAAATATCTCGAAAAAGGTTTTCCTTTTGTCAGTACTACAATTTTATAATCTTTATCTTTATTGATAACTTCCTACTAAAAGCTTGCTTTCTACGCTTCGTGAAAATGTCGGTGTTCCTCAAAATGGATAAAGACTTAACTTGGGTGAAGCCTTGACTCTGCAGGGGCTTCCTGAGCTGAGGCATTTTGCCCTTGACGTCTACCCATTGTACTGCTCATATTCTGGATATCATGTAATCGCTTCGATCTTTACCTTGTATGAATATGGATAGTGTTCACTTGTTCAAAGACACGAGTTTCATTGCCTTATTAACATGCAGGATGATTTACTTTGGGGAGCAACGTGGTTGCAAAGAGCCTCGGAAAATTCATCTTATGTGAATTATATTCAAGCAAATGGACATACTTTGGGTGCTGAGGATAACGTCATTATATTCATCTGGGACGACAAGCATGCCGGAACTGGCGACATTTCTCGTAACTAAGCGCCCTCTCTCTGGGTCAATATGTACTTAGCTAATCTGTATCATTTTCTTCTTCACAGGCATTTATGGTTAGAAATGTTCATTCCCTTGAGGATTACAAGGGACATGCGGACAATTTTATGAAAAGGTTTTAGAATATTTAATAAAAACTCCTACCATAGTTATCACACCTACGAGTTTACACCAGTTTGTGTATTCAAGTAATGTTTGTTCAATGCATGCATGTATGGATAACACCTTTAAGCAGTTTGTGAATCGTGTATTTCATAGTTTGTGTCCTCTTTGTTAATGTCATGAGTCTCCATTAAAGTTCAACAGTCTTTAGGATACTCAAATGTATTAATGTCAAAAAAGTCTTTTTCTTATTATTAGTGTTGGTCTAGAAAGTAATTAAAATATTGTTTTTCTTCTCCAAAATTTAATTACAGTTGTTGTCTCTTTCACGCCACCTTGTTTAAGTTTGGGCAATGCATTACTTTTTGAGTTAAAAGGATTCATAAATTTGGGACTTCTTATGCATCACCATGCAGAACAATGAACTTGGATTCTGGAGAAGCCCAAATTTAAAAAATGTTATACTAGCCATAATATTGAACTTTATGAATGGGGCCTCTCTGAGCAAGTGGTAGACACTACAACAAACAAGGTCTTTTTACCACAATTATTCTACAAAATTTCAACAATTTAAGAGAATTGTAGAATATTTGTGGTATCTCTATAATAATTTCAAAATCTATTTTTATGTTTTGTAAAAGTTCCACAATTTTTATATACCTCTAAAAACTTGTAGAAAACCTCCATTTCTAAACATCTATTATGGAAAATCCACTTTTTATTAAGTTTTCAAATATATAATTTAAATAATATCTACAACATTGTTCTTGGAATAAATTAAAATAAATTATCAATTAGAATAATAATATGTAGGGATGCCACATTAAATAGTGTTGAATGTTATATATAAAAATCGTGGAAATGCCACATAACTCTGATATTTAGACTTTCAGTATGTTTTATGTGGGTAAATTAAAGAATACACAAAATATACATTTATTCTTCTTAAAAATTCATGATCACCTAGTGTTATAGAATTGCTCTTCAAAGGGGCAATGAGATTAGCTTAAATTAAATTTAAAAAAAAAACTCAAACATTTGTAAAAATAATATAAATTATGTAGGTATGGGCAAACAGTTGAAAACCTGGTGAAAATGTGGGAAATGGAATTTTCTCACAAGGCACGAGTTCATGACTTTAAAACAATTGATCCAGATAATAACTCACTTAAAGTAAATGGTAATCCTCACTTCCACCCTCCTTCGTCTTCTTCTCTAAGTTATTCTGGCTTTGAACTACTTGATATTCATTTTAGGTAGAGGTCCTGTAAATGTAAGCTTTCACAGTGTGTCTCTTGTCAAACAAATCAGGACTTTGGAGTATGAGACGCTAGGCCTAACGACCCGTTAATTTGTGACAGTTATATCCATTTTTCCTTGGGTTCTTCCTTATTTTGCAGAAGAAAAATAGTAACGGAAAGTGGTAAAATCCAAGGAATGAAACCAAGTGTAAAATGAATGAAGTGGGGCATGAATTTATAAAATATACAGGTTGCTTGAGAATAAGTGTGGCCATGTATGCAACTCACTCCAATTGAGGGTGTGGAAGACTGATGATAAGGAACGTAATGCTAGCCGTGGAAGTTTTGATAGGTACATGTAATCATAGCTGTGGGTATTGCAATTTGCTTCTTTTGGAATGAAAAATCACCAAAAATAATATTACAATTCAAGCCACAAATCATTAATGAATTGCAGGTATTACAAATTGGAGATGACTTTTGGTCCTTGCTGCGAATTTTTAAAGATCTTGACACTGCCGAAATCCATCGGCCATGGCACTTATTGGAGCCTTCAGTCCTAGACTCTCATCTGCCATTTTTTGCCCTCCTGCTGTGAGCTTCAAGTTAAGGCACTTGGGTGTCATGGAAGGTTCGTTCAAAGGCCATGCCCCACCGGTCAAATGGTGCAGTTCACCGGAATAGTCATTGCCAGGTTATAAATTTACAGTATTTGCGTTTAGATTGCTTAATCTTTTATGAAGTTTATTTTGATTATTTTTATAATGATTTTATGAAAAATAATTTTTTTATAGATTTTATGAATTCTAAAATAATTTTACGTTTTTATTTGGAGATCTTATTACAATAAGTGTAGATAAATACATAGCTACGTCATCGCGAAACATAGTGTTATGGTAGGTTTTTATGCCGAAAGGCATGTTCTCTGGTAGAGAGCCCCCTGTCGTCTGACACAAGACAGAGAAATGAGAGGCTATGATCATTTGGTTGACGATGCACATATATGGATCAGCCTTACACGTGTCAGGCACTGAAATGAATGTCAGAACCACTGAAGTGAATGTCAAAAGGGATTAAAAGTCAGGACTATGGTAACGTATTCTCGTTTGATTTCTATCTCTAAACCATATGCAAAGGAGGGAAAAACAGGGTGCCTATCGGCAATGGTGGACATGTCCAGTGGCCCGTCCTCCATCGTCATCTTAAACAAGTGACTGTGCTCATCCCTGCTCAGCCATTAGAAATGACCAAAAAAACATTTCTTCTCCGGGGCTTCAATCAATGTTTTAGTTTATAGGGAATGCGATTTTTGGATAGGTTCTTTCAGTTGTCTCTCTCTGTAGTTGTTGCTCCTTGCCTGCGTGATTGTTTGAAGGCTGAGATTGTGTGTGGTTTTGTGCGTAATATCACTCGTGGACATATTGTCTCTTAGGAATCTGTCAACTATAAAGGTATGTTTATTTTGAATAATGTCTCTACAAATGCAAGTCTGGTTCTCACTCGGATGAGGACTAAGCGAGTTTTTAGGAGGCTTGTAGAGTCCTAAGTTGAAATAATAAGTTACCTCGGGTACCTGCAATGTTCTATGCAAATTCAAATATTTTTCTTTGAATCTGACAGTTGTTGTGGAGTGAAATATTTGTAGAAAACTTTATGGTCTGTTACCAAGATGGTGGCGAAAGATAGAAGAAACTTTAATTTATCCCTCAAGTCTCCAATTGTTTTACAAAACAATCCACAAGACGAGTTTACTGTTATGGGTTTCTAGAATTTTTTTATCTCATTTTGGTACTTTTGGTCTTTAGGATGTTTTGCCTGCCTCTTTTTTCATATGGTGGTTCAATTTCGTCCCTTGAACATCATTGTTTAGTAAGCTTCTTCAAAGCTAAAGCTTTTTGGAATTTTATCAGGTAATTAATTTTCAAATTATTGTTCTACTCTAGGTGTGGAGTCTTGGTCAAATCTTTTTAAATTCATCTTAACAAACTCGGAAAGTGAATTTGGAAATGCTTACCAAGCTGATGAGATTATATTGATGGAAAATAATATACTGAATCTTAGACAATGGAAAAGATGTGAAAGCTCTTTATGTGATAATTTGAAAGAACCTTTCCTTATATTCCTTTACTTTAGCAATGATGGTACAACTAGACAACTGCTAGAATGAAAATCTGAAATGAACCATAATAACAAACATGCTTAGTTACCAAGTTGGGTTGCTTATCCCACTTCTTATTATATGTGACACTACTATGCATAGTCAGTATTAATTTTTACTATATGGAGCTAAGTTCTAGGAAATTCTTTCGAAGTGATTTACGGGTTCGAAATGCATTGTAAATGTTTAGGTAGTGTCGAAACTACTTAGACGTCTATTAGAAACATCCAGACAACAACACACCTATTTGTGGGATGTTTTTGGAAGGCATACAAGCATTATTGCAGGCATTTGGGCGTTTTCAATGCTTGAAAAAAACTCAAAAAAATTAGAAGGAAAAGAAACACTAAAAGTAAACTAAATTACCATAAACTCCACCCCCTCACCAGTCAAATCCAGTCAAAAACATATCAAAAGTGTATTCGATGTTAATGAATACCATGTATTATAAGTGTATCTTTTATGGACTAAAAAGGACTATTGTGCATTTTTGTACGTATTTCTATTCTTAATAATTTATTCTATAGATGTTTTGGTATGTATTTCTATTATTAATAATTTATTGTATAGATGTGTTTGTGTGGTTTTGTCTCCAAGGGTTCTTGGGAAATTGATATTTAAGTTTTCTTATCCGTTTTTAAATAATGTTGATATAGCATAATTTGTTTCCAAGGAATGCTTAAAGATTGACTTTTCAAAGTTTTTGATCCGTTTTTGTGTAGCGGAGATATAGATTAATAGTAACAAAGTTTTTCAGAGCGATTGGTGCACTTATAGTTCAAAATTTCAGATTCAACAAAAACTCAGCAGGGAAAATTTGACTTGGGTTCATGTTTGTTGAAAAATTGAGAAATAAGCTATATATTCAATCATAATAACCTTAAATAACATGTAAAATATAGTCAAAACATAAGAAATGAACTTCAAGAACACAAGACTATTTTCTGTTAGATTTATGGAAAAAATTAGAGTGCATATCATATTATCATATGATGATTGATTATCATCACTGGAAATTAATAGTCACACAAAAATAAATATTTTCTTCCCCTTCCCCATCTCCGTCAAATTAAAAGTGGATGGTAAACCATTCTCATTATAAAAAAACATTATCAAGTATGTCATCCCCCATCACTCTTGCTACATTAAATGTTATTTCTACTCTCTCCATTTTACGACCTCCCCATTGGTAAACATGGGCTCCACATTGGTGGAAATCTAGTCAAAATATGGGTCGATGTCATCCAAGTCAATTGTGTCATTAGTTTCCTTCCCCTACACATGTATGATGCGAAGGAAAAAATTGAATTGTGCAAAGATAGGGTTATTGGCACACTCTTTCATCAACTTTTTGTGCTTCTTGGTGTAAATGGTCTCAAACAAGTTTCAAATTTCTATTGCACTCATACCCAAAAATGCTACAAAATGACACAAGACACAGATGACTAGCCTTTGAAGAGTTATGTTGAGCACCATAAGATTCCCATCAAAAATCTACAAATAGGGCAGTTATAATTTGTAAGTAAACTTAAATTGCATTTATTAAGAAGTATACGACTAAATGACCCTAATTATGCCACATAGATGTTGGGTTATTCTTTGTCAAATGCATAAAGCCTAAGAAAAGTCTTTCTTTGCACCCTTGTAAACTTGCAGTTTGCAGCTCATCACGAATTTCATCTTTTAGATGATTGTCATATTTCGTCCTCTCTATGCATGGGTTGAGACCGACCATAACCTCCTTATGAGCAAAGAAGAATAATGAGAATTTTATTTGTCAAGTAGTACTTGGTTGCATGTATTGGTTAGGTGGAGTGATTAAGCCATCTCTAATCAAGTATACACCAAATGGGCTCATATTTTCTTGTAGTCCTCCCATAATAATGTTTGATGGTTTCGTAGAGAGAAGCCTTTGACGTGTTATCACAGACAACCAACCAATAGAATTGGAACAATTGTTTTGTCACAAAAAAAAAAGGTTTGAATGTTGAAAATTGAAAGTAAGCAAACTTTGAAAAAATAACAAAAAGGATAAGAAAATCAAATACTTATTTATCTCTTTTGTGCTAACCAAAAACGCATCATCGAAACTACCCTCATGACCTTTTCCCACATTAACCTTAGTCTTGGGGAAGAGGGGGTTGTGTGGGGGCAATCGTAACGACCCAAAAACACACACATGGACAACACAGTAAAAGATAGGAATTTTTTTTTTTTTGACTTGCTTTGACACATAACACGACACAACATGTCGTCACAAGGTTACAACCAACACTAGGAACCACTTGTTACGGGGAGGAGCACAAGGTCAGCATGGAAACGTTCACACCCAAAAGGATAATACACCTTTCTTTTTGACATGTCAATATAGAAATCCAACCACAAACACACTTACTGATTAGGGCCAACCACAATGAGATATTCTTGAGGGATATTTATTTTAATAATACATCTTGCAATTCTTAGCTTACGTTTTCAAGGAGACTCAAGATATGATTCTTACAATTCATCTTTACCAAGCTAAGTTTATTTTTCTTTACACTGAGTAATCATCTTTAAATCTTCTCTATTTTGTCATTTATTTGCTTAATTCGTTATTTGGAGAAAGGGGTAATTTAATTTCACAAGGCCATCTATTAACACTTACAATACTAGAACTTGTTCATTACCTTGCTACAACAAGAATTCATGTTCAACAAAATCAAGAGGAACTTACAAAGTATCCTAGGAAAGAGTTAAGGTCGAGTTAAATTCCTCTTTAAGATGTCATTAGTTATTACCAAGGTTTAATTGGAGCTTGGGGTTTTATACGTAATTATTAACGCTTTTACGTAGGCTTAACTGAAGGAGTTTATCAAAAGGAAACTACTTACTTTCAAATAGGCTGAGAGATAAATTGTGTGGTTTCTAAATTTTCTTCTCTTACTTGTTAAATCTTATTAGAAACTAACTATTTTTTATTTTTTTCCTTTAGCTTGTTTTAGGCGTTCACCAAAAAGAGTAGTGTTCACTAGTTTAGCTAGGGATATCAATTTATAAAAAAATTACTTTACAAGGATAGTTTCACCTTTGAGTACTTCAGGAATCTCTTGTTCTCAGGTAAGTCATCTCTACATTAATTTATCTGAATATACATATATTTTAGTTAACTTCTATAAGGGTTAACCATTCCATTTAATCTTACTTATATCACATCATTACAAGGTGTCAGAGAGTTTTGACTTAACACTTTATTCTCAAAAACAAGGTTTTACAATACTTGTGCCAATGTAATGATTGAATATCATATCTCACCAAGGTAAGTAACTAGTCTAACAACAAAAGGGAAAGAACACTTCACCACGTAGTTTTCCAAACATACCAAGGCAAGAGATCTTCTAAACTCTTGCAAGCAAAGTTACAAAATTTACACCGCATTGAACTTTCTACAAGAACTTCATAATTTGAACTGATGAAACTTTTACACTCTTTTCTTTAATCTACTCGCATAATCCATCTGCACAAATATTATCTAGAGTCAGTTCGCTAGAACTGAGCATGATAAGATATAAACCTCTCCTAATAACTTATGCCATCTAGTATTTAAATAAATGAAAGTTTGCAATACTCTTTATCAAACAATTTCTAACATACATTTAAAACTTAACTGCACATCTCATGATAATGCATTTCATACTCATTAATGTTCACTTTCTTAAGATCTGCTTACATAAGAACACCATTCCAAGAGACTAGATATACAACCTTAATCATGCAATTAATCATACTTAAATTACAGTAAATAATAATGACGCTCACCTAATACCCTCGACCTACTTCACATATATAAGTGTCTAACAAGACTATCTTTCAATTAAATAAAAGCACCAACGACATTAAGTTTATGTAATAAATACAAGTATCAATCTTAAATTGTTCATCGATATTACCCAAGTATCAAACCTTCATAGATAATCAGTGGTATGTAAGTATAGTTTGGATATTTATCCCGCAATTTTAAGATTATAATTATATTAACAAGGATTCCACCAATCCACAGGTTCATGTATTATTTAGGTGTCCTTTTGGTTGCTTATTCCATGTCTTTATATATTTCTTCTAGTAAAAGAGTCCAACTCATAAGAATGAGTTATGACCGACAATACTGTCATCTGTTGGTAATATGCCAAAGATACATTTGACTAGCTAAGATATGCAAGCGCAGCCCAAGCCACTATGAATGCAAGTATCAACATTATCTCAACTCCTAATAAGATGTGAGTATCAATTTTTTTGCTAAACATAATAATCATCGTAAATAACTGAAATATTCCACTCGTTAACCAAGCATTGAAATAACATATTTATCCTCACCGGTTACCTGATAACATAATATACCCTGTTATCTAATTCAACCTCCACTTGCATACCCCAATCTATGGGTATTAATAATTGTTCTATAAAAATGAAGTTAAATAATTTCAGGTGGACTTATATCCTTACTGTCATACATGGTAAGCACAGTTCCATTATGGTAGCTGTCACCTTTACTTAAGGCTATGCATGACTCCATTTTAGGGTAGTTATCTTAACTTCCCTATTCATCTGTTTTCTTACCAAAAGTCTTTCGACAAGCTTCAAGGTCAAAGTATAAGATAAATTTATAATTTTATATTTCAAGCGTTGCCTGAATTCGTATGCATGAGGGTATCACAAATCAATCAAACTTGAAGAATGTCGATGTATCCAATATTACTTTAACCGATTCAAGGATCCAAGTAGTGCCTCAAAAATTAAGCCAAATAATTATCCACAGAGGATAATGACTTGCGTGCATAGCATATTCGTAAAGGTCATAGAAAACCCATTAACGCATGCTTCAGGAGGGTTCCAATCTAATAATAAGCTCATAGTAATAGTAATAGTAGAGGTCCTGGTGAGGGGTTTTCAATAATCCCCAAGGTAAATGATAATCGAATGACTCAGATGGAGCTATCTAGAAGACCAATTAAACTAGTATGACTCTTCCCAAATGGAAGCCCCAATCCTAGTGGGAGTTTAAATTATTATAAAACCACAGTAAAATCCAAATACAGTCATATCGGAAATTCCCTTTTTCAAGCCATGTTCTACATAATATAAACAATACAAGAAAAATTATAAACCTCATTCACACTCCATACTATTTTCTACAGAAACCATCATTCAAAGGAATAATCAAGGCAAAAGAGAAACCAACATTATAAAATCAGTAGGCAAGAATCGATGTAGAGATTTCTTCTACTTCAAACAGTAAATAAGATAAATTGTAAAGGGGGAGAGATCAGTTCATGCAATTATGATTAAAAGTCATTTGGAAAACTCGTCTCTTTTTGAGCATCTCTTTCAAGAAGGAGTCAATATGTGTAAATACATGTTATATGATATCCAGAGTCCAAACGCTATCTATTTAGTAAAACAAAAACACATCCACATTCCAAAAGAAACCCACATCTACAAAAAGATTAAAACAAAGTTGCAGATATTGATTTATCTAAATGCTAAAAGAAATAAATCATTAAGAGAGAGGGTTAGGGCTTATCATGCCTGTTTTAAACGCTATATCCCATGGCCATGCACGAGCAGACCCCTTCTCCCAGCAGTCCCAAAATTATTTCTCCACCAAACGCACGCTTCTCACCCACACGGTGTCCCAAATACCACGCAAAAGAAACAATAACCATTCCGGTTACCCATGAGTTCAGTAAAAATGTCCCACCCAACCAAGTCAGACATTCAACTCTACACATGCGGGCCTACATGGTATTTCGACAGCCACTCCCTTGGTAACTCAACTGCAACCATACACGTGGGTAGACAAAATCATCGGCCCACCAAGGTGGCAAAACGAACAATTAACGTGGCAGCAACCACGTATCTCCAGCAAGTTCAAATAATTGCAAGCAAATTGTGCTTCATGAATATTCTGATAAGAAACAGATCCACCTCTATGAGATTCTCTTCCATGAGTTACATCGTAAAACAAGTAAGATCTCAATAGAGAATCTTTGTAAATAAATTTCATCAGGTCTGTTGGTAACACCCTCACTGCCACTTAATCGATTTTGAAGGAACAAACTCAGTACAAGTTTTGGATCTGAAAATATCCTGCTACCTTCATCTCCCAAGACATTTTCTCCAACATTGCATAGATCTCCCGTGCCTGTGGGTGTGATCTGTCACCTCCATATTCCAGTCTATTTTCCATGTGATAAACATCAATGAAAGGGTTTGGACTGCTATCCCTCCTATCATTCACGGCCCGGATCCCCAAAACTTGCAAATAAAAACATAACCGAGGAGAATCTTTGGGCGGAATGCCGATTATAAAGTAACATGCAATATTTACATAGGCAACAATAGCTTTGTTTCGTGTCTTCTTTCTTTCAAAACAATCACAACCACACCGATATTGTCTCCAACATTTCTTCAAAAACCCGAGGCCCTTCACGTCACTGGCCACCCTTCACCCTCAACAATGAACCACCTACGAGTTGTATATCTGCTTTCCCTCCGAAAAATCGAGAGCTTATATGTTCTATCCATATCTACAACATATTCATATGCAGTCCCGTACACATACTTATATTTATAAAGATAATAGTGGCTTTACATTCTACGACTATATTCCATAGCTATAACTGAAGAGTAGTGCAGTGCAGTAGTTATTTCTGTCCTCGGACCTTGGGAGAGAAAGTGGCATGCCGAGATGCAGCTGGTGGAGGCGGCTTATGGGAGAGAGGCTTTCAGACAAATTGGGATTTCACGTTGCTCACGCCTGCCTCTCGAAACACCCATAGTCTCCTATTGTGATGAGACTGCATATCACCATTTCTATCCTTTGACAATCTAATGGGAGGAACGTCGGAGAGGGTGAGCTCACTGATTTAAAGTTTGGTGCACACATCATTCAGAGACGTCCCTTTTCCATGCTTGCTGCTGAAATGACTTGCAATCGAAGCCTGTGTAAACCTGGCTTGCTTTGGATTGACTTCCTCCTCAAACGAACTCATCTTAACCTTCATTTCACCATCAAAGGATCCACTGTCCAGAACACGCTGTAGCAATTCATCTGTTGCAGCATTTGATGGAGCGCAACAAGCATTCGTGGTTTTGGGCAGAAGACAACCGGTAGCCCACGTGACAGCAGATGGCAAGTCAAAATTTTAATAAATGGGCAGGTGCGGCCACCAACCAGGAGTTGAACACGCCAAAAAGGTGCAGGGGTCTTCAAAGCAATGGCAGGTAGGAGACAAACACATGGAAGATAAAAAAATCTGATCCTTTTTGAAAACTACGCGGCCAGCAAGGAGGACGGCATGCGGTGGGTGGTTAGAAAACAGTTAGTTTCATTACTTCTCACCAACTATAAACAAGGCACTACATTCTCCTCCCCTTAACAAAGCATCGTCCTCGATGCGACATAACCCATAGGGAAAGCAAGTTGTAAGCAAGGAGGAACATTTGGTAGAAATTTTAACTTTCAAGGTTCTGTAAAGATTGGCAGTTCTTTCTTGTTCATCATTTCATTTGTCTCTTTCTATTAGCACTATTCTTAGTTTAATTTCTCTTAAAATTTCATTATTGCAGAATAATTGTGGGTGCCCGACATGAAGCTCAAGTTAACACAACACCCTATCGGTTCACAAGACACTACAGATTCACAAGCACGCAAGCATATACTTCAAGGTTGTATTACACCACAAAAGGTTACTCAAATACGGAATGGATTAGGCACAGTCCACATAACATAGTACACGTCACACATCTATTACTAATGTATAAAATACTCAAACAAAAGAGTACTACAATCCACGAGACATTTCCTCGGTTTGCATCAATGAAAAACTCACATAACATCAAACCATGCTAGAGGTACATAGTGTCCACAAGGGAATCAATGACATGTCCACAACATCACAACACATATCCATCTGACATGAGTAACATATACATCAAAAGACCACTACCAAACATCACAATAACTCAACATATATCCCGAAACATCAACCATACACACAAATATCATATGCCTCCCTCAAACTTTTATGCCTCCCTCAAACTCTTATGGCTCCCTCAAACTCTTATGCCTCCCTCAAGCTCTTATGCCTCCCTCAAATCTCTTATGTCTCCCTCAAACTCTTATGCCTCCCTCAAGCTCTTATGCCTCCCTCAAATCTCTTATGTCTCCCTCAAACTCTTATGCCTCCCTCAAGCTCTTATGCCTCCCTCAAATCTCTTATGTCTCCCTCAAACTCTTATGCCTCCCTCAAACTCTTATGCCTCCCTCAAGCTCTTATGCCTCCCTCAAGGAGGCCAGTTGACCCTATGGTCCAAGACACATAGAGTTCGAGCACTCCTAACCCAAGTGACATAATAACGCGTGGTTCAACAACCCGCTAGTTATATGTACTCCTTGGGGCGTACCCCCATACAATGAAGCGGGTCCATAGGTCCAACCAATCCATGGTGCATCCCATGACCCTATTCCACACATCACGACATCGAACCAAAGACAACAATCCAATCAAAGTGCCAGTGGCAAAGTATAAGCCTTGGGCAAGGCGGTAAGAATTCCAAATTTAAAAGAAGACCCCAAATCAAGCTAAAATAAATGGCCAAATAGCCATGTTAGTGCCACAAACCAAGGAAATGCCCAAAATTTTAAAGCATTGCAATCAAGAAAAGTTCTTTGGTCCTTACAAAATAAGGTAAAAAGCTCAATTTACGAATAAAATCAACTTATAATAATGTCACATTACGATAAGCGTGTGGCCTTATCTAGCCACCAAAGGGTACTCAACGAGTTCAAGCACTTTCGGAACATCGAGCCTCATCTCGTAAAATACATATCAATAATACAACTGTCATCACCTCCATCTGAATCATCCCGCCACCACTTCGACAAGGCTAAACATAGTCATAGATACACTAAGGTTGCATACATACAACCACATAGGGAGAGAGGAAAGAATCACATGTTATCTACTAAACCGAGTTTTAGCTCGAGTCATTGACCCATGGTACACCATTCCTCACTCTCAACATACACTTCTACCGATTTCCCTCAGGATCGGTTAGCGTAGGGTTCACAACATAACATACAACAACATCACTAACATAACGGTGGCACACACATAACTACCATAACGTCTCACGTATGGTATGTATACAGGGTAGATCACAATCATACATCCATAGGGTGTAATACATCACTTTACCACATTCTGCACCCAAAGTGTAATCACCATACGATAGGGTTCATACACTCACCGTATGACCCCAAATCACAACATGAAGCATTACATATTTGCACAGTCATACATACGATGAACATAGTACATCACAACATAACATCCATTGCTACATAACAAGGTGGTACACCCACATTGCTTCAAAACATGGTAAAAACATCATGATACAACTCATCTTTTTTTTTTAACATCAATCTAGTCATACAACACATTGATACACCCACATATCACAATATGCCAAAATGCTCCAACACTACGTCATTCACTTTATAATTCTTTTCACACATCACAAACAGTAATTCACACGTGAACTCTTCATAGAATCCACAAGAAGGAGAGAGAATACTCCCATCCCCATCATATCAACATGATTACAAACATGCACAAGGTGACATACACATCATGTGCGTTCACAATATCACAATTACGACAATAATCACATCACGCTTGAAGCACATTACTCTTCCAATATCTACCGCCATCATGCAACATCATCATCATCATGCAGTATCATCATGTAACGCCACCACCACCATGTAACATCATCATACAACACCAATCTGGCCCATAGGTTCGAGAGCATGAACCTATGCTCTGATACCAAGTGTAACGACCCAAAAACACACACATGGACAACACAGTAAAAGACAGGAATTTTTTTTTTTTTGACTTGCTTTGACACATAACACGACACAACATGTCGTCACAAGGTTACAACCAACACTAGGAACCACTTGTTACGGGGAGGACCACAAGGTCAGCACGGAAACGTTCACACCCAAAAGGATAATACACCTTTCTTTTCGACATGACAACATAGAAATCCAACCACAAAACACACTTACAGTTAGGGCCAACCACAATGAGATATTCTTGAGGGTTATTTATTTTAATAAGACATCTTGCAATTCTTAGCTTACGTTTTCAAGGAGACTCAAGATATGATTCTTACAATTCATCTTTACCAAGCTAAGTTTATTTTTCTTTACACTGAGTAATCATCTTTAAATCTTCTCTATTTTGTCATTTATTTGCTTAATTCGTTATTTGGAGAAAGGGGTAATTTAATTTCACAAGGCCATCTATTAACACCTACGCTACTAGAACTTGTTCATTACCTTGCTACAACAAGAATTCGTGTTCAACAAAATCAAGAGGAACTTACAAAGTATCCTGGGAAAGAGTTAAGGTCGAGTTAAATTCCTCTTTAAGATGTCATTAGTTATTACCAAGGTTTAATTGGAGCTTGGGGTTTTATACGTAATTATTAATGCTTTTACGTAGGCTTAACTGAAGGAGTTTATCAAAAGGAAACTACTTACTTTCAAATAGGCTGAGAGATAAATTGTGTGGTTTCTAAATTTTCTTCTCTTACTTGTTAAATCTTATTAGAAACTAACTATTTTTTTTTTTTTTCCTTTAGCTTGTTTTAGGCGTTCACCAAAAAAGAGTAGTATTCACTAGTTTAGCTAGGGATATCAATTTATAAAAAAAAATTACTTTACAAGGATAGTTTCACCTTTGAGTACTTCAGGAATCTCTTGTTCTCAGGTAAGTCATCTCTACATTAATTTATCTGAATATACATATATTTTAGTTAACTTCTATAAGGGTTAACCATTCCACTTAATCTTACTTATATCACATCATTACAAGGTGTCAGAGAGTTTTGACTTAACACTTTATTCTCAAAAACAAGGTTTAACAATACTTGTGCCAATGTAATGATTGAATATCATATCTCACCAAGGTAAGTAACTAGTCTAACAACAAAAGGGAAAGAACACTTCACCACGTAGTTTTCCAAACATACCAAGGCAAGAGATCTTCTAAACTCTTGCAAGCAAAGTTACAAAATTTACACCGCATTGAACTTTCTACAAGAACTTCATAATTTGAACTCGATGAAACTTTTACACTCTTTTCTTTAATCTACTCGCATAATCCATCTCGCACAAATATTATCTAGAGTCGGTTCACTAGAACCGAGCATGATAAGATATAAACCTCTCCTAATAACTTATGCCATCTAGTATTTAAATAAATGAAAGTTTGCAATACTCTTTATCAAACAATTTCTAACATACATTTAAAACTTAACTGCACATCTCATGATAATGCATTTCATACTCATTAATGTTCACTTTCTTAAGATCTCGCTTACATAAGAACACCATTCCAAGAGACTAGATATATAACCTTAATCATGCAATTAATCATACTTAAATTACTGGTAAATAATAATGACGCTCACCTAATACCCTCGACCTACTTCACATATATAAGTGTCTAACAAGACTATCTTTCAATTAAATAAAAGCACCAACGACATTAAGTTTATATAATAAATACAAGTATCAATCTTACATTGTTCATCGATATTACCCAAGTATCAAACCTTCATAGATAATCAGTGGTATGTAAGTATAGTTTGGATATTTATCCCGCAATTTTAAGATTATAATTATATTAACAAGGATTCCACCAATCCACAGGTTCATGTATTATTTAGGTGTCCTTTTGGTTGCTTATTCCATGTCTTTATATATTTCTTCTAGTAAAAGAGTCCAACTCATAAGAATGAGTTATGACCGACAATACTGTCATCTATTGGTAATATGCCAAAGATACATTTGGCTAGCTAAGATATGCAAGCGCAGCCCAAGCCACTATGAATGCAAGTATCAACATTATCTCAACTCCTAATAAGATGCGAGTATCAATTTTTTTGCTAAACATAATAATCATCGTAAATAACTGAAATATTCCACTCGTTAACCAAGCATTGAAATAACATATTTATCCTTACCGGTTACCTGATAACATAATATACCCTGTTATCTAATTCAACCTCCACTTGCATACCCCAATCTATGGGTATTAATAATTGTTCTATAAAAATGAAGTTAAATAATTTCAGGTGGACTTATATCCTTACTGTCATACATGGTAAGCACAGTTCCATTATGGTAGCTGTCACCTTTACTTAAGGCTATGCATGACTCCATTTTAGGGTAGTTATCTTAACTTCCCTATTCATCTCATTTTCTTACCAAAATTCTTTCGACAAGCTTCAAGGTCAAAGTATAAGATAAATTTATAATTTTATATTTCAAGTGTTGCCTGAATTCGTATGCATGAGGGTATCACAAATCAATAAAACTTGAAGAATGTCGATGTATCCAATATTACTTTAACCGATTCAAGGATCCAAGTAGTGCCTCAAAAATTAAGCCAAATAATTATCCACAGAGGATAATGACTTGCGTGCATAGCATATTCGTAAAGGTCATAGAAAACCCATTAACGCATGCTTCTGGAGGGTTCCAATCTAATAATAAGCTCATAGTAATAGTAATAGTAGAGGTCCTGGTGAGGGGTTTTCAATAATCCCCAAGGTAAATGATAATCGAATGACTCAGATGGAGCTATCTAGAAGACCAATTAAACTAGTATGACTCTTCCCAAATGGAAGCCCCAATCCTAGTGGGAGTTTAAATTATTATAAAACCACAGTAAAATCCGAATACAGTCATATCGGAAATTCCCTTTTTCAAGCCATGTTCTACATAATATAAACAATACAAGAAAAATTATAAACCTCATTCACACTCCATACTATTTTCTACAGAAACCATCATTCAAAGGAATAATCAAGGCAAAAGAGAAACCAACATTATAAAATCAGTAGGCAAGAATTGATGTAGAGATTTCTTCTACTTCAAACAGTAAATAAGATAAATTGTAAAGGGGAGAGATCAGTTCATGCAATTATGATTAAAAGTCATTTGGAAAACTCGTCTCTTTTTGAGCATCTCTTTCAAGAAGGAGTCAATATGTGTAAATACATGTTATATGATATCCAGAGTCCAAACGCTATCTATTTAGTAAAACAAAAACACATCCACATTCCAAAAGAAACCCACATCTACAGCATTCGAACAAAGTTGCAGATATTGATTTATCTAAATGCTAAAAGAAATAAATCATTAAGAGAGAGGGTTAGGGCTTATCATGCCTGTTTTAAACGCTATATCCCATGGCCATGCACGAGCAGACCCCTTCTCCCAGCAGTCCCAAAATTATTTCTCCACCAAACGCACGCTTCTCACCCACACGGTGTCCCAAATACCACGCAAAAGAAACAATAACCATTCCAGTTACCCATGAGTTCAGTAAAAATGTCCCACCCAACCAAGTCAGACATTCAACTCTACACATGCAGCCTACATGGTATTTCGACAGCCACTCCCTTGGTAACTCAACTGCAACCATACACGTGGGTAGACAAAATCATCAGCCCACCAAGGTGGCAAAATGAACAATTAACGTGGCAGCAACCACGTATCTCTAGCAAGTTCAAATAATTGCAAGCAAATTGTGCTTCATGAATATTCTGATAAGAAACAGATCCACCTCTATGAGATTCTCTTCCATGAGTTACATCGTAAAACAAGTAAGATCTCAATAGAGAATCTTTGTAAATAAATTTCATCAGGTCTGCTAGTAACACCCTCACTGCCACTTAATCGATTTTGAAGGAACAAACTCAGTACAAGTTTTGGATCTGAAAAATATCCTGCTACCTTCATCTCCCAAGACATTTTCTCCAACATTGCATAGATCTCCCGTGCCTGTGGGTGTGATCTGTCACCTCCATATTCCAGTCTATTTTCCATGTGATAAACATCAATGAAAGGGTTTGGACTGCTATCCCTCCTATCATTCACATCCAGATCCCCAAAACTTGCAAATAAAAAACATAACCGAGGAGAATGCTGGGCGGAATGCCGATTATAAAGTAGCATGCAATATTTACATAGGCAACAATAGCCTGTTTCTGTGTCTTCTTTCTTTCAAAACAATCACAACCACACTGATATTGTCTCCAACATTTCTTCAACAAACCCAGGCCCTTCACGTCACTGGCCACCCTTCACCCTCAACAATGAACCACCTACAGAGTTGTATATATTGCTTTCCCTCCAAAAAAATCGAGAGCTTATATGTTCTATCCATATCTACAACATATTCATATGCAGTCCCATACACATACTTATATTTATAAAGATAATAGTGGCTTTACATTCTACGACTATATTCCATAGCTATAACTGAAGAGTAGTGCAGTGCAGTAGTTATTTCTGTCCTCGGACCTTGGGAGAGAAAGTGGCATGCCGAGATGCAGCTGGTGGAGGCGGCTTATGGGAGAGAGGCTTTCAGACAAATTGGGATTTCACATTGCTCACGCCTGCCTCTCGAAACACCCATAGTCTCCTATTGTGATGAGACTGCATATCACCATTTCTATCCTTTGACAATCTAATGGGAGGAACGTCGGAGAGGGTGAGCTCACTGATTTAAAGTTTGGTGCACACATCATTCAGAGACGTCCCTTTTCCATGCTTGCTGCTGAAATGACTTGCAATCGAAGCCTGTGTAAACCTGGCTTGCTTTGGATTGACTTCCTCCTCAAACGAACTCATCTTAACCTTCATTTCACCATCAAAGGATCCACTGTCGAGAACACGCCGTAGTAATTCATCCATTGCAGCATTTGATGGAGCGCAACAAGCATTCGTGGTTTTGGGCAGAAGACAACCGGTAGCCCACGTGACAGCAGATGGCAAGTCAAAATTTTAATAAATGGGCAGGTGCGGCCACCAACCAGGAGTTGAACACGCCAAAAAGGTGCAGGGGTCTTCAAAGCAATGGCAGGTAGGAGACAAACACATGGAAGATAAAAAGAATCGATCCTTTTTGAAAACTACGCGGCGCAAAGGAGGAAGGCATACGGTGGGTGGTTAGAAAACAATTAGTTTCATTACTTCTCACCAACTATAAACAAGGCACTACAAAGAATGAATGGAGGGGGAAGAGGTTGTTGAGATGGTGTTAAATACCAACATTTTGGGGACAGCGGGGGAATGACTATTAAAATAATATAAAAATAATTAATATTTTAATATTTTAACTTTATTCAGTGAAATTTATGGGTTTAAACTTTGACTATTGTTTTTTTGGGTACATTTGGGATTAGGGTTCCATGTTCATGCTTAAAAATAATTATTTTAAATTAAAAATGTTAGAAATTTTAAAAATTATTTAATTTTTTTTGGGAATGACCCCTCCAACATATAAAGGTCTTAAGCACATCAATAACACAAGCTGCATAACAATTTTCAAACCGTGTGGGGTCGAGCCATGTAAGACCACTAACATCAAGTATTTGCATCTTTATGGACTACAAGAACAACATTGGCTTCAATATCTTGGCACATTTCCAACGTAAGATATCAGTGCCAATCCAAAGTAATCCAAGGCCTTTCCTTTACCACCACTTCCACTAGTATGTTGATGGACGACCTTGACCTTAAATTGAAAACTCTATCCTATGATGTGACTGACTATTCCTACTCTGCTATAATGAAAATATCTATTAAACCGAGGGACTTAATTCATCTGTCCATCTCTGATAAAATAAATATCTTCTTCGCACACAAATTTATGAAGAATGTCAACTTCTTTTTCCTGTCGATTGCCCACCTCGTTGTTATGGTTGTTTTGGATAAAAAATTATCAAGTTTATCTTGTTGGCATTAAGTTTCCAAGCTCTTCAATGTCGTGCTACATTTTCTGAAAGGCAGCTCTTGGAATAGAAACTAACAATACAATTTGTTTGTATGCCATACATTTAGTGCAACTTTTGTGCATAGATTTAATCCTCCTAGGTCATTGACTCCAGTAAAACAACATATGGATTTTCCTGCGATTGTCGTGACAACATAGAGGCCTATAAGATGAACCAAAACATAATTAATTGTCCTTTCCTATTTCATTGATCCATATTTCATAAAATACCATCGTGTTTCTTTATATTTAGCTACAAAAGATTCTTAATACTAATTCGTTATTATTTCTTACTCCAGATGTAGGAGTCATTTGTGAATCCCCTATTTTTACACCTCAAAATGGTTAGGACAACCATGGTATATGTAATTTATCAACCATAAGATATCTATTAATTCACAATATATTATGATTTAACCTCAAACCATTATTCTACGTACTTTTTTATAGGGTAATATACCATAATTTAAATGCATATTTTTGTTATTGTTATTCACATTAAATTGGAGTACGTACATCTTGGTTTATGATATTATTTTGAAAGTAAACAAATATATATCTCCATGAATACCATCCATTATATGTAAACTCTATACTTAATACTTGAATGGAAATATTATTTTTCTCGCTCTCTAATTCTTAGCCTTATCTTGATGATTATGTTATTTTATTAAAGAGAAATATATATAATATCCAACTCTTCCTCCTTTAGATTCTTATTAAAAAAATTTCAAAAGGTAAAATTAATTCCGTGTCAGTGTTTATGTTGACCCATTAAATGAGAGGTTCCAAGGATACTATGAACAAGGAATGCAAATATATTAAATCCACAAATATCATTATATGTAGCTATTCTATTTTTACGTGTTAAAGAAAGAATGATTTTTTAATTATACAAAATTCCAAATTTGACTAGCACAAATGAAAGCATCTACAACTAACCATGTATCAAAAGACAATATTGTAGGAGCTTGTTGCAGTGAAATTGTATTATGTGATAACTTACCTCAAGTATTTTGGTCCTTTCCTGTAAGCTTACTGCAAAAGTTAGAATACATGCAAGCTTTTGACCGGTAATAAAATATGTAATGGAGGTATTGAAATCTTGTAGCTCCCCACATTAATCTTTTCTATATGCATTTGTTTCGCATCTTCAAAATGATGTCTTCAAATTATTTTCACTGTTATATTTAAGATCCTATTTATTTGTTTCCTTCTTGGTTATTGCTTTGGTGTTTATGTGTCGGCTGCAATTTTCCTTTTTTGTATGGCATCTCCAATAGTGAAGCATAAAACAAAGAGCAAACTTTCTTCTGCTTTCCAACATGCACTCGGCTTGTAGGGGCATGTTCCTTCTACTATGGTAGGATTCAGTGTTAAATGAATGACATCTATTGTCCTGCCTTTGGCTCGACAACACAACAAGGCTAGACAACCTGCATATGTTGGGACTCCATGAATTTGATACCCTACATAATTAGAGTGCCCATAATTTTTGCCTTCTTTACAACCTCTTGCACCAAATTTTATTGAGGACAAGTAAGGGCACACATGTTTCATTTTGCATACAAGGTAGTGTTTCCTCGCCTCTTCTTCTTTATCTCCAGAACAACAGTTGGCTTTGGATACTATTCTCCACCACTTCGCATACAAATCTAGCCTTCCTCTACTGATGCTTATTATTCAAGGCACTACTGGTACTAGAAAATCATACCTCATTAACACTATCAAGTATTCATTTTCCTCTTGTGTCACCCCGTGTCTTTCACCTCTCCTTTTTCTCACCCCAACTGGAGTTACAACTTTCAACATTTCTACTTCTAATATACACGCCAGCCTACGCATACCCACCAAAGAACTCAATCCCTTTGAGGGTCAGGATTTTTCATCTTTTCAAGACTTCCTTACACATATCCAATATATTCTATTTGATGAAATGAGTTTCATCGGCCCAAATTTGCTCAACAATATTGACTACCACCTTCGTGAAGCTTTCCCATACTCCAAAACATCTAAATTTGGAAACAAATCTATCATCCTTTTTGGGGACCTCAGTCAACTTCCTCCTGTCATGGACATTCCTCTGTATGCTAGTAACTCCTGTGAGGTTAACCTTTGGAAAGACTTCACCATCTCCTTAAATGTTATCTTCAGACAACATGGTTCCACTCCTACAAAGGTATCATTTCGCAACTTTCTTCTAAACATTTGTAATTTTTTCCCTCTATTGCAAGATTGGGAGCTCCTCATTTCAAGAATAGATACTTGACTTTTTGAACAAGAAATCATTGAGTTTAAAGATGCCCCCATATTTTTGATAAAAATGACCTGGTTGACAACCAAAACCTTCAAATGTTGAAGTCCCTTTACTCGCCCATTGTCAGATCAATTTCTCAAAACACCACGCATGTTAACTCAGGAGAGCATGATGATGATAAATTGCAACAAATTTTTTTCTCTACAAGAACTAGAAAGTCATGCTTTCTGCTAACTTATGGGTGGATATAGGTCTTGTCATTGGCGTTACCGGATCTATCGTCGACATTGTTTACAAGTACTCCTCTGCTCCACCTTCTCTGCCTCTCTTCTTCGTCGTCAAGTTTGATCGATACACGGGCCCTCATTGGGATGCCAACAACTCCCTCCATGTTCCTATTCCACCAATTTCCAGAGGAAACCAAAGAAAAATACTACTCAAAATGGCTTGGGTATTTCCAATCCGTAAATCTCAAGGGCTAACTCTGCAATGGGAAGCTATTGACATTACAGGCACATAAAGACAAGTAATGTCCTTTATGGCTATATCGAGAGCTCCCTCACTATCGGCCCTTCAAATGTCCACTCCATTTTCATTCGGTCGTTACTCCAAAATGTCCTCCACACCTCTCTTTCTGTCACGCTCATAAGAGGAATATCATCTTCATCACCTTCCTTCCTCTCTCCCCTCTTAATCCACGTTGGTCATTACCTCTCTGGATGCTCTGTTACTTTTCATCTCGAAACTTTTTTCTCCTTAATGTGTTCAAGAAATTCCTCCCACACTTGTTCTACCACCTACATTTACATTTCTTCTTTGTTATATTTTTCAGTTTCCTTCTCCGTACTCCCTTGTTTTACTTTCGGCATTTTCATCGCACACTTCATGTGCGATTGCTAGTTGTAGAATGTTGACAACACGTGGGAAGAAGTTTTATTGTATTCCCAACGAAGTATAAAACATACCGCAAATGATGTTAGAGTAGATGTGGACACGTTTGGGTGGAGAACGACTTACACACGTTTGGTTGGATGATTCCGAGTTGCACATACACAGAGAATCAACTGTTCACACGACCAATTCTTGAAGAAACATGAACACGCAAATGAATAGACAAATCTGCGCTGGTGTGATCAAATCATCAACACTTGAACTTACAAAAATATCTCATCTACAGGGCAATGAATAATCCCAGTTGCCCTTAGAAAAGAATTACTTTTCCATCTTAGGCCCAACCTTGCTCTATGTCAAATGAAAATGTCACAACGAGTTTGCACAACAATAATAGGTTGTATTTTGTATATATTATTACACTATTACAATGGTTATTATATAGCAATGGACGTATGAAAACTACCTCCTACAAATATGGAAACAAACAACTCGTTTATAATATTACAGTAAAACAATTTAACCAATCAAACTAGTTTATGTAAGCACTAACAAATATTATTCCTAACACTCATGATGGTTGGTGCCTCCTGCCTCCACTAGATAATTTTTCTAGAATGTGCACGGGCATTTCGCCCACTTGGGGCACTGTGGAAGATACCGAAGAAGGGAGCCAACTTGGCTCTAGTTGGGATGTGTTGGATAGCGGAAAGGACCTACCTAGTACCAATTGGCCTCACGATCATGAACCGCCCGCTATTGGTCAACAATTTAGAGCTCATGATATAATTTCATTGCTTATGTGTTTTTTGTTATTTTGTTATAGTTGACTTTCCTAAACTCAATCTAGTTTGATTGTGTGGCTTTGGGACATACTTTCATAGCGCCGTTTTTTTTGTGAATTATTTTGTATCATTTTACTTGTTAATATAATATAAGATCCTATTCATAAGAAAAAAAAATAAAAAATCGATCCATATTTCTATTAAAAATAATAAAAATTCTAATATTGTAATCATATCACTCATCCAAATTCAAGCATACATTCAAAATGAAAAATTCAATGTACACATGTCACAATTGTTTAGTCCTATAATCATTACTCTCACCTTATCCATTTACAAAATGCATGGTGAATTGCTTTCATTTATTGAATTAGTTAATAGATATGTTTATTTAAGAAGACTTCTACATTCATATTTAATTTTTTATATTAGACAAAAATAAACATCCTCCTAACAAAAGAATTCAAAGTTTCCCTAGGAAGCCTGAGATGTGTGCAAAAAGTGGAAAGCAAGGCATTACTGAGACACAACATAATTTGCTTAAGAAGAGTTTTGTTGAAGCCAAAATTGCTCTTATAAGGGGGATAGAAATGTAGTACCCCATGCTTAACCAAAAATAAAATAAAAATAAACGCATAGGGTAGGAAGGGTGTCGCCTTTGTCAGGGAACCTGATAGTTGACAGCTTGGAGAGTGACACATCCTAGACGGACTTTCAGACCTATAACTTTCGTCGCACAATAATACATGGATTTTATTTTTATCAGAGGCATTAACCACTGTAAACATAAAGTGAATGTTGTAAGTTTTGGAGTGAATAAGACGTTTGGCAATGAGGGCAGGACACGACTATGTGAGCGGGTTGTGCTGAATGGAGCCCTTGGCCATAGCCGTCCTAAAATTTTACCATTGTTGTTGATCAGCCTGTGCACAGAGAAAAATATGTAGCCTCAACATCTTCTCATGTTATCCTTATACAAATTGTTTTATCTGGATCTGTATCTGTATTGAAGTTGGTTCGTTGCCCCCGAGAACAAAAGGGAAGTTGTTGCATGTCACTATTTTGTATGTTATATGCTGAGGAAGAAGTTTTTGGCTTAAAAGGCACCTCATTTGGTGTAAGTCCCTGTTGTGTTGATTTCGTTTCTTCTGCTCCTATGCACCTTTGCAACGGGAACCGTAACCTTTGCAACACAAATCTTATGATTTGTCTCCTTCAGTCTTCCTTTGCGTGAAACCCTTTGTGTTTTCCGTTCACATCTTGGCAGAGAGGGTCCGTTTAGAGGCGCTGCACACTTTGCTTCTTCATACAACCTATGTGGAGCTTCAACAACAGGGAAAGGATATCCAACAAGGCATAGAAATCATGTTTTCTGCTAAATATTGTAGCTACAAATGCGTCTGCGAGAATTAGTTGCAGTGTGCCTAGGTATATAGGAAAAATAATAGTTTTGTTGAATGTTGAAGTTGTTTTACCTGGGTGGACGCATGGCAGATGAATGATTAGACAAGGGCATGTGAACTATTTTCTTTGGAGTGCCCTGGCTACAATATCTGTGCCAATTGGGTTTAAAAAATGAAATAGAAAAAAATAGAGAGAGAAATACCTTGTTGCGTTCATCTACCAAGGAAAATTTCCAACTTTGCATAGATCTCCTGTGTTGTGGTGTGATGTGTCTTTTGCACGAAAAATAGTTTTTTAAGGCCTCAAGAGGCACAGGGGTGGAAGTTGTGAGGTGTGGCTGCAACCAATTTTGCACGTGATCTGTTTGATAAAATGCCATTGGGACCCTTATGTAAATCTTGTGATCAGTTCGGTAATGACTCAAGGAAGGTCAGTCGCGTGGGGGTAGAAAATTTAAGGTTTTCATGGAGTGGTCGATTGGAAGGGTGAGAGCGTCATAAGACCAACTCGTTTTCTTCCAGCAATGAAGCATGAGTAAGCCACAAACTTCTATCGAAATGCCTGAAGTTGAAGCGGTCTCATTGAATGTGGGAATCACGAGTTTCACAAAAAGGTATGGTTTTCCCCTTTTCGCTTGCACTAAATTCCGCTTCATCATTTCAATTTTTTTAGAAATATAATGTTGAATGATAGATGGATGTAACCCCAACAATTGAAAAAATCTTACCTTGATGTGAACTGTTAAAACAAAAAAAGATCTCGAAAGTCATGCACATGGAGCGCCACACCCAAACGTACCGCAAAACCGAACTCTTTGTATGACCCTTGGTAACATGGAACACCTTAGGGAACCCTAACCGAGTTGTTTAAAATTAATTAACACTCTTGCAAGTCATATTCCTAAACCCTCTTAGCTTAACAATCACTTGTGTGACATGTTTGTTCTAATAAAACACGATCGGTTTCGGCTTATGGTTGTCGCTTAGCTTGAGCGAAACTGAAAACCACTACCTCATACCTCTAGAATAACAACAATATGTAACACACCTCCAGTTCAATGAAAACACCTTCGGAAGCTATCTTTGCAAGTGGGTTTTGGGGCCCACTAGTCGTTGTGTGACAAGAGCTACTAACGCAATTACGATAATTGGCCCCAAAGTTGCCCTTGTAGCTAGAGCTCTTCTTGTCGTAATCAACCTCTCATCGACATGATGAATTCTATATGTATGGGGGAATATGTAGGAATCAACAAACTTTTTGAATGAACTTGAAATGAGTGTGTTCGAGACCCAGTTTGCAAGCACTTTTGTTGTTTTGGACTGTTTTCTCGACCATAGCTAGAATCTCCTTTTTGAGTCTCATTTGACTTTTAGCCATGCGTGTGACCTCATAATACAATTACAATACAATGTAGAATTTAATGTGATCTTTTATCTTATATAAATGTATGGTGATTTTCTCTCTCCACCATCTTCTCTATCTTGAAATCACTATGATACTTGGACTGATTTGAAAATGCAAATGAATTGGGAAATATGAATTGGTTTGAAATTAAATGATAATGGAAATGAAATGCAATTGGTTATGACATTGTGAGAAGAAAATAAAATGTCTCTTAACTTTCTCTCTCATCCTTACTCTCTCTCTAGTACCAAAATATTAAGTGCAACTAAATATGAAAGCGTGAATGCATAAGAAACAAAACTTTGTCTTTGTCCCTCTTTGTATCTCTCTTCTATTTAATTGAAATGTTGAAAATGATGAATGTGTGGATTTATGCTTGAGTGTAGGGGATTTCCATACTCAATCCTAGGACTGACGCAATGTTGGTTGCAGGTACTCGAATAAGAGGAATTTTCTTGGATGTGATATGTTGTAATTAATGAGTTGTCATTGTAAAGTTGTATTCATCTTGCAATACATGTATTACCATAGAATAATGACATGTATTGTTGTTCAAAGAATTGTTCTTGGTATATTTTGAAAAGGGAATACCAATGTGGTTATATTTTATAGTGTTGAATTGGATGTGAAGTTGTACTCAATGTTGCACCTATGTTATAAAGATATTAAACAAATATTTTGCTATGTTAATTATTGGTTTACTTCCTTAACACCCACAATGCTAGGTAGAATCTCCTCTCATCAAAACTAACGAAATTAAAAAGGATGAGCTATAATGCCTATTGTACTTCCTCCTCCCATTTGAGTATTTTTCCCATGTTATAAAATAATGATCATGTTAAAAATACTCTAACCTTATTAATCATCTTCTTGTTTTGCACCTAAGGCGTCTTATTAAAGACCTTTTTCCTTAATATTTTAAGAGGTGGTGATTTTATGTTGTGAAACCTATCATATTGGACGAGTGAGGTGATCATGTCTAGGTGTTGTAGGTCTATCCATATCATGAATAAGTTAACCCCTTGTGTGTAATATTCCTTGGTACCCTAGTGGGTGGCCAAAGCCTTGCAAGATAGTTGGTGGTTGTACCTATGATTGATCTCTTGTGAGATCTAAATTATGTGAGTGGAGACTACATTTTGAATTTACTTGTGTATTTACCCAACAATTGAAATAGGTCCTTAGGAGGATTTTGTAATGCATAAGATTGTTTGGGATATCTCTCTTTCAATATACACTTATACTTCCATGTCCAAGAGCATTGAAATGAGTTGTCTTGTGCGACATTGTACTCTTTATAGTCTTAAATTCCTCAGTGTTATATAACTGTTAGAGGAATTTCATTTGTTCCAAAATGATGTTAATAGAGAACCAAAGTAACCACTTAAATGTAGTTAGTAAAAAGGGTAAATAAGATTAAACTAAGGAATGACCGCTACGAAAATGGTACACCTTTGAGTGATGTCAAAACCAACTAAAATGTCAAATGTGATTATAAAATGAATGTAATAAAGTAGAGGTCCATGACTAATACAACAACCTAATAAATTGAAAACCCAAATATGATGCATGATCACATGCTTTGTTTGCATAAATATGAATCAAACAATGATGCTAATGAAATAATAAAATGTAACCTTGAGAATGGGATACCTACAACTGTAGCCAAGGTCTTGTGAGATAAGGAGATTGCACTCTAGTTGGACTTGTAAAATTTAGTAGAAATCTTGGCGTAGTTAGGAATATATTAAATCTAGGATCACTCAGAAGTAGAATCTATGGTCGAAACATGTAATTTACTCATTTCTACTGAGAGTGAACCCTTAAGATGATGAAACATAATTAGTTTGAAATGTGAAATTTGTCACTTAGATTCAAAACAATATAACTATAAGGGGAAAATAGGTGTAATGTGCTCCTCCATGCGCAATATGATTGTGAAAATATGAAATCCTAATAGAAGAAACAGATTGTGAATCAAGAATGATACAACTTAATTAGTTAACCTAAATAGTTGGTTGTAATAAATGGAAGATGAAATAAGTGTATTGATAATATCAAACAATGTTATGAAATGAACTCGAGATAGGCTTTCTATTGATCTATTAACATTCCTTTTTCTTCCTGTGAATTTTAATCCTTATAAAAAGATTAACTATTAGACCCATCTAAGATTACATGTAATTTAAGTTGGTAAAAATAGTTAGTATTAAAAATAAAAAGTTTGGTTCGTATTAGTTAGATTTAGTTAGGTTTTTTCTTGTATTATTTTTTAGGATCTTTAGAGTTGAATTATATAAGGAATCTTATGTAATTTTTATTATCAATGAAGTTGATATTTTTGGATCATTTGTCAATTGGACACCTTAGTTTTTATAAACATATGAAACCCCGATATTTCAATAAAATTTATTAGTACTATTGATTAAAAAATTTCACAATAAGAAATTTAAGGACTTTCATACGTTGAATTTCACCTTCACTAAATTGAAGGGACATACACCCTTACGTTGAGATCATGTAAAAGTTTTAATATTAAGAATAAGTGATAATAAAATTACAAGTTTAGATAAATTGATTGCTAACTCCAAATATAAGATCTTCCCTTCTTATTATAAACTAATATAGTTAAAGAGGGAATAGAGTTTTAAACCCAAAGATATGTGTATTAAGAATTTCACATAGGATTTTTGTTGATGAACCATCAAAACAGCGGTTGAAGTAGAATATGACGAACAAAATGTCTCAAATGAAAAATACCCTCCTTTCCGCATTAGTGTTGGATTATTATAAAATTGAATCATCCAAAATTAGGCTATCATCGTTCCACTTTGAGGCATGAAGAAGCCTTTTTCAATGTGGATGAGGAATAGGAAGGTGAAAGGGAATCCTAGGGAAGGGGCCAAAGCTATGAAAAAAATAAGAGGAAAAAGGTAGGTTTTTGGGAAAAAAAAATTAAGGTCAAAGGTATTGTTGTGATCCATCGAGAAAGAGGACAGAAATATAGATGAGGCAATGACTTTATTACAACTCATTAATATGTTTAAAATGGGTGCGGTGTAAATGTTCTTTTAATAAATTGAAAAAAAAAAAAATGCAATGTATCAAAGGGAGATAAGAGGGTCCAGCAATGTTACATTCATAGAACCTACGCATGTATATAGTTTTAAGTTGCATAGATTTTTTTGGTTGAATTTCTACAATAAAGTGCAAAGTTTAGATAAGAGCTGTAAATTGATCATAGATAAAGATATATCAATTATATAATTTCCATTGCATTATGCAAAATTTAAGATCAAAGTGTATTTCCCATTGAGATTCCTATTAAGTTTATTTTCTACAAAAATAACATCAAATAACAATACGTGAACAATGCAAAGTTATTTTTAACTTGGAAGCTACCACGATGAAGTACGGTGCATGGTATTAGATCAGGTAATGATTGGTATACCATAATTTATGTTAAGAAGTTGAAATAATTGCCTACGAAAGTAGAGGGAGAGAAGTTCTTCGTAATATTTATTTGACAGTCAATTAAATACCTATAGACTCTCTTTCTTAGGCAAGTCATAAAAGCTAGCGATTTCCGTTTCATCGTAATATTGACCAGAGGGTGACCCTGGAGGAAGCAAGGCCACCATAACAGGACCCTTTGCACCTTCATCAATTGACAACCATCCCATATTTAAATTCATATCAGTGCTTACGAATCCCGGATTTACACAATTAACATACATATGAGGGTGTTTTTGTGCAAGAATACGGGTATAAGCATTGACAGCAGCCTTAGACACAAAGTAGCCCGAAATTGTAAGAGGCCAACCTTTGATTTTTAACAATCCTTGTTGAAAATCAGTCAAAAACTTTGAAGGATTGCATCTATCTTTTCCTCGGACAAATCATGGAAGTTGTTCAACTGCTGCCTTATATTCTCGTTGGGAATGTGCTAATATGGAATAATTGCAAACAAACACAAAATGTATGATCATATATGTGCGGCATATAATTATTTCACAATAAATTTTCAAGTTAGAGTTTAATAACTTACCTCCAAAACCCCAGCACTAGATGACACGTTTACAATTCTACCCCCACCTTCACCAGCAAGCTTCAAAAGAGGAAGAACAGCTTCCACCATTCTTTTTGTGCCATAGTAGTTAATGTCAATGCACTCCTTTGTACTTTCATGGGTCTCAGATATTCCTTCCACTTTGCTCCCAGGATGAGTCTTTCGTAAATAGATTTAGAAGTTATTAAGACCTCAAATTGAATGAATTCTTGAATCAGAAAACCAATTACAAGAACTTACATATAATAGAGTAAACTTTGCTTTGTTGGCATTCAAAATGTCATAATCGATTGCAAGCCCTGATATTCCTGCATTATTAACCTGAATTGTCATGAATACCATGATTAATGCACAAGTTGGTTTGCAGTGAGAAACTTAAATGGGTATAAATGTGAAATAAATTCAGTAATCAAGCATAGAAAACCTCCATAACCCCATGATTAAAGGCTTTTGGGTCAGCTCAACTAATTAAAATCTGCTAAATACTCTATAAATACGAGCAAAGTGGGCTCCAGTACAGAAAATATATGTAGGAAAAGTATGTTCAAAGAACTCCATGGTTGAGGGTGTATGGACAAACTCTATAGTTATAGGTTTGAAGCCGATAAAAAGCCTTTTAATTAAAAGGTGTTCAAATATATTAATACCCGATTTATTTGTAGGGATGGTGACTGGTTCACTATACTCTATTTAAAAGTTATGGCTGGGACTCATCTTATATTAAAATTTTGTAATTTCCGTTTAAGTTATAAAAAGAAAAACATAAAAGAGAATACCAGAATATCTAATTTCCCATAATTATCTTTCATCCAATTGGCAAAACCCTGAACGCTGATGTCATCTTTCACATTCAACTGATGAAACACAACGTTTTGAAACCCTTGTTGATTAAGATTATTGGCTGCAGTGTTTCCTCTTTCTTCATCTCTTGCAGTTAATATCACTCGGATTCCATGCTCTGCCAACTGACGAACAATTGCAAAGCCGATTCCCTTGTTGGCCCCTGTTACCACTGCTACTGTATCCTCATTCCACCATCTGAAACGAGAAACTATCTGATAATAAATACCAAAAACATATAATCACAAAAGAAGAGAAGATGATGACAAAATTCAAACCTCTGGTTAGACGCTTCAGAGTTGTCCATGACTGTATTACAAAATGAACTTCTTTGCTCGTTTTTAGTCCTGCGGTACCTTGAAATATCTATTTGGTGAAGAAGATAAGATTAGATTAGACGTGTGGTGTAGGATGTTTCCGAACTGGATGACGTGTTCACACAGGTGCGGAGAAACGGGAAATTTGAACGTTCTAATTTTTAATTGACATTCGACCTTTTTCCATGAGATGACGTTTGTGCTGACAGCTTCGATGGAAATTGAATTTCTTTAAAATATATTTGTTATTTTAGCACGTGGGAAGTGTAATGGGTACGCTGAAAGGAATATTGTAAGAAAGTGTTATTGTATATGTGGAGGAGGACATGTTGTGTGTGTGTGTGTGTGTGTTTAGAAAAAGGACAAGAAAGTCGGAAATGCATCAAAATTATGGAGATGTTCAATTTATAACAAAGGAAAGTGGGCTTGAGAAGTGCTTCTGGCCTGTTCAACTTTTTTTTATATTTACATGAGGGCTTTGTGACATTTTGGAGAAGTGGTCAAAAGAGAAAGGAGGTGAGATGTGAATGTCTTGAAGGAAGGGGAATTTGGAGGTGAAAATAAGGCTTTGTCTTTCAGTGGTGCCAATATCAAGTGTCACATTGTGCAAAGTAAGGCCTTACAATTTTTGGATTGTTAAAGTCCAAGCCATTATAAGAAAAGGAGAAGAAAGTTTATAATGCATGAAAATCAAGGAGATGTTTTATTTACAATGAAGGAAATTGGGGAAGAGAAGCGATTATGGCCTCTTAAGCTTTCCTTGTATTTACATGAAGGCCTTGAGACATTTTGCAGAACCGGTCAAAAGAGAAAGGAGGGGAGATTTGAAGCTCTTGAAGGGACGGGACCCAGAGATAGTAGTGAAAATAAGCCCATGTCTTTATTTGTCAAGCAATATCAATTATTGCCTTGTGCAAAGTAAGCCCTTGTGATTTTTGGATTGTTAAAGCCTAAGCCATTTTAAGTAGTAGTTGCATGCGGGACCCTCTAGAAATTGGAGGCACTAGAACATGTAATGCATTATTTGTATCCCAACAAGGGCCAATGTAATCACAAGTTTGACCACAACAAACAACGGTTGTCTAGCGGCGAGGTGGAGGAGTTGTAGATGATGTCGATAATTGTGCCAATTGCACCATTTATAAGGCCAGCCTCGACCCACAAATTAGTTGTAAGCATAACTTTTTGTTGTTTGCAAAGAAGTATTTTATGTTAGAGTTGATCATCATCGACTTCTCCGAATTACTATGCTTGGGCATTTACGCAATTGATGAGACCACTATAAGGTTCAATGATTTAAGCATTTGAAGGTTATGTTGATCAACAAGCTTGTTTTATACAAATAAATGGGGGAGAATAGAAAACATGAAGATATTGTTTTGAAAGATGTGTATCGATTCATGACATAGGGCTCTCCCACTCTTTAATGTGAGGACTTACATCTCTAATGTGTAGCAAGAGTTCACGGAATTGAGCTTGTGTTTGACTTGAACCATGTTTTCAACATATTGTGTGTTGACAAAAGTGGGAAAGCTCCTCAAAAGTTTCACCGTATATAAAATAATGTCTTTGATAGGAGATTTGGGCAAGGTCACTAATGAGAATGTAGAATTGACGAGGATAGAAATGAGGAAAGCTCCTCAAAAGTGGTTCCACCATAATAAAAATGAGGGCCAATGAAGCTCATCTCATAATGCTCGTATATACAACATTTGCAGCAGGACCTTGAATGTTTGACAATATTTGGCCGTCTTTTCTTTGATTGGTATGCACAAAGAAGCATATACAAGTTGATGTAGAACTATCAAGGTTGACTCCATTTCTTGCCAATAATAGAAGGGGTGATTTTGTTTCCTTGTTTTTTGGTGAGAGTGTTGACCTTATCACATTAATGAGGTATGATTTTCTTATTCCTGTAGTACCTTAAAACATCAATATCAATAGAGGTAGTTGGTCTCGAGAATGAAATGGTGTAGAACAGTATCAAAATCAAGTTGTTGTTCTTGCAAGAAAGGGGAAGAAGGCAATTTTCATAGCAATGATTAATGATGATATTTCCTGACCTTGTTGACAACAATGAAAGGACCAGTCTCTTATAAAGTGAGAGGAATTGTATTTCTTTCCCAACAATATGAATGTCAAATTCTCGGTGGCCCAAAAAATCGAGACTATCCAGGCACATGTGATTTTCAAGATGGAGCTGGGAAAATGGTTCTCATTCATCTAAATGATCATGCGTGTTTGCATTTTCTTCTTCAATAGATGGTTCCTCGTTTGAAAGTTGACTAACATCTCTAAGGGGATTTCAAAGCAAACATGCCAAGGATGGTAATTATTTTAAAGAAGCTCCCACTTAGAAATGATTTGATTGGAATTGCACCTATGTCATTGAAAAGTTGTGAAATGCCTTTGTATAGAAGAGTTCATCAAACAAAAAGTTTGGAAAGATTTTGAAGCACAAGGAGGCACATGAAAACATTTGGGCGAGACCCTAACATTGCGTAATACAATGTATCATCCATTTATCCCCATTACATAGCTTTTTGTAAGACCGTGTTCTAATAAATTCAATAAATGATAGAGATTCCATAGTTGTAGGTCATTGTTTGTAATTGTCAAAGAGAAGAGAAGATTCCTAGCTGTTAGGATTTGATTCAATGACTCATCTTAATAATTTCTTACCAACATTTAAGGAAACAAATTATCTTGCGTAAAGAATAAGAGCAATTTATGCAATATGTGGCAAGTCTTTGTGCACTTATATCATGTTCAACAACACTTTTAGTAAGCATTTTATGGAAGGAAATATGAGTTGATTGATTTGGTGCAACATTGTATGATATCCTTGAGAGCATTTGATGGCAGGTTTCAAAATGTCATTCTATTTTGGAAGAAGATTTTGCTACATATTTTAGAACAACATGCTTAGAGAGTACATGCCGACAATCAAGATTGGCTCGAGCCATATGGATAACATGGCTTGGTTGTGGGTGTTTAGCCTATCATCATTTCTATAAGGAATGTACTTAACTTTCCCATCTTCGTCGATGAATAGTGAAGACACTCCGATGCATCTCCCAAAGGGAATCAGAACAACATGGAAGCCCACACTTTTCCTTCTCAACCATATTTGTTATGAACATTTGGTATGGTGTTAAAATCAATTAAGGAGCTCTTCAAGGTTAGAGAGAGGATCGATAGTGATTATTTGTGTTGTATTTATTAGGTAAATATCATCTTGTATTGGGTAGTGTACATGTTGTGCTTGCAGGTGCATGCCCCAAGGGTTTCATGCAGAAATGTATCTATCAAAGAAAATTATTGTTGCCTTTACAAAATTTGGGTCATTCAATTCTAATGTCTCTACATTGGGTGCATTTGGAAGCCATAAAAACCATGCAAGTATGTAGAACCTCTCGTGTTGACATTCATAGATCTACGAAAGGAAAGGAGACAAATTATAAGACTTGAAGTTTCGAGAACATAACAGAAAGTAAAGGAAAATTTTACATGTACCAATAGTTATGCACCCCAAGATGAACTTATGAAGGAACTCTTCACGAAAGATTATGAATCTATGGTGCAAGTATGTGGAGACATGGTGAGGGTTAGAAACAATGTTTTGGTTTCTCCATCGTTGAGCACCTCGAGCATCCAATGGGGGAGTTCTATCCATAACATTGTGGAGGTCTAGCCATTTTGTGTCTGTTGTGCTCAGAGTAAAGAACAAAGTTGGGGTTCTTATTTGCTCGATCATATTAAGGAGCTCCCCTCTACTACATGAAAAAATGGAGCATGCTCCATGAATATTGGTTCTAAAGCGCATAAAAATATTTGGAAGGCCATCATTTGGGAAGTCTTAAAAGCCTTTGATGAAGATATCCTATAGTAATTGGGAGTCCATTTTATAAATCTTGTTTCATGTATACTAATGTTATTTCCTGGATCTTTTGGTGCATTATGAGGTCTAGCAAAAGTATTTGAATCTTGGATGCCATCCAAAATGTCCATCATGGTGGTTTATCAAATGCAGAGCGTATTCATGAAGTTGCAATTATTTCATGCTCACCCACACAAAGAAGATATTTTAAGTGGAGGATACTCTGCATTGACTGCTGCTCTAATCAAAGAATTTATTGGTAATGTAGATAGTGATAAACTTAAGAATACTTCTTTATTCTTAAGAGCAAGATTATGTGATATGAGTAGAATTAAAGAGTACCAATGCTATATGCAAAAGTTGTATTATAATTCTGGCAACATCAATGATCCTACAATGAGAGTCGATATATAGAATCTTTTCCTGCTTATTTTTCTACAGAATATAAAAAAGCTATGCATGGAAAAACTCCTGATGAATTAAGTCTTGGAGCCATCAATCAGATAATTGATGAAACTAATGCTCGACTTTGTCAAGAGAAACAGGATCGCAAAGAAGCTGCCAAGGCACAAAAGGCCTTAGGAAATAAATTCTGCCAGCTGATAGATGTTGACTCTTTTGGTTACAAATCCGTCTTTTCCTATTGGGAACAAAGTTGGGAGTGCCATCAAGAATAGTCCTTTTTTATACTCATTTATAGGAGAAAGGCAAGTTATGGCCAGGGCAATATGATTGGAGAGTCTTGGCTAGACACTCTTGTTCATTACCTGTATTTGGAATGGATGGGAAAAAATAAGATGTGACATTAGGCATATCAGATGAGGTAGATGGTTCTCGATCAGGGGTTTCTGAACAGTGCATGCATATCCATCAAAGAATACTTGAAAGTGGACTATCTTCATATGCTACTGTTTCAAATACCCTTTCATCCAATTTCACAAATAATATTGTCTCTGTTGGCTGGATAGCAGTGTTGGTTGTGCTCTAGTTTTTATATTTCCATCCATCTTTCATGTAGTTTCATGCAGAAAGGATTAGCCTAAGATTCATTTCCTTGCATGTGCACTGTTCGACAAAATGCCTCAAAAGAGATGTGGTTTCAGGGACTCCAATGACTACAGGATATGCAGATGATGGAGTTGTGGAAGAGGCATGAAACATTCAAATAAATACAGTTGGCAGATGTGAAGCCAGAGTCCACAACCTGTCTGCATACTCCCAACCTGTATGCCAAATAAACAGGGTGATGGTTCTGTGCATGTGTTTGTTTAATGCCTATAAAGCACATAATAATACAGGGTAATGCCCAGCCAATGTGTTGATTGCCACACTCCAACACAATTTATCTCTAAGGTTGATGAAAGACAAATTGTTGTTAGAGATGCAAGTCAGTTTCATCATTTCCTTTGATGATGAATCCAATACATGAGATCATGGACAACATATTAAATGGAGTCCACTTTTCACTTCTCCTAGGGTTTTGCATGTGCCTTTGTCTACATTTGTTGCCTTGATTGTGTCTAATTTGTCTGCTTCCTGTCTCTGGTAGGTAGAAGTGTTTGATGTGCTCTAGGTTTTGAATTTCTAGATATCTTTCAGTTTGTTGCTTGTAGAAAGGATTGCCTTTATGTTTAATTTCTTGCACGTTGACTGTTTGACAAAATGCCAGAAAGAGATGCGGCCTCATGGACTGCAATGATCGCAGGATATGAACACAATGGGTTTGTGGAAAAGGGCTCTGAAACTTTCAAATAAATGTAGTTGGCAGATGTAAATCCATAGTCCATAACCTTTTTTGGCATACTCCCAGCCTATACCAAAATGGGAGCTTTAGAACAGGGTATGGACATCTATTGCAGCATAAAGGAAATTGAATTTTTGTCAAATGATTTGGCTGAAAATACCCTGTTAGCCCTGTATACAAAATGTGGAAGAAAACACAATGCACTCGATCTATTTGACAGAATGACTCAAAAAGATGTGGTCTCGTCTAATGCCTTGATTCCAGGATTACGAAATGCTTCATTTTTTATTTATTAGTATGGAGCCATGCAGGTTTAGTAAACTTCAGGTTAGTGTTTGGAGCAGTTGATTTCGTCACTTCATGCCTTTCTTTGATGAAAACAACTTTCATTTGCTCCAGAGCTAGCCAAATTTGTCAGTCAACTCTTGGTAATTGTTTTTTAGTTCTTTAAAATAAAAATGAAAGACACTCGAACAAATATTTTCATAATTAAGGGAGGTTCTATTTACCCTTCCCACCTCCATCGCTTTGTACCCATCTTCTGTATTTCTTTTCTTGGCCTCTAAGGCTCTAACGGAGGCTCTTTACTTGGCTTCGTCAAACGGAACCCATATACAGAAAATTAGTAAACAATATACTACAATAACTTGATTAAAAAACATCATAAGCTGACACAAGCAGAAGCCCACTCACATCTTTGTTGTTGATAAGCCGCCTCGCTCGCATAGTATGCAGCCCATTGAGCCTCAAGAATTTGTTGTGATGTTCCTAACAACATCTCAGCGGCAAGTTTGCTACTTCCCACTGAGATGTCTTAAAGGTCTATGCACCAGACAATGGGAGTTGCAGCTATGTGATCAGTTCACCTTTGCTAGCATGCACCCAACATCCTCTGCAAAAAGTAAGAGCTTTGAAACAGGCATATGGACATCCACCAGAGAATTTATTGCCAGATTGGCAAGTTCTCTGGTAGATTTGTATGCAAAATGTGGAAGCATGCACAAAGCATGTGCACTGTTAAAAAATTCTTCAAAGAAACGTGGTTTTATGGAGAGAAATGATTGTAGGATATGCACAAATGGGGTTTTAGAAGAGGCCTTAGAAACTTTCAATAAAATACAACTTGGCAGGTGTACAGCCAGACTCCACACCCTTTTCCAGCAACCTCCCAACCTGTGTCAAACTTGGAGCTTCAGAACAGGGCATTGAAATCCTTGAAAGCAAAATGGAAAGCTTATTTTTGTATATATAATTGCAAGTTCCCTCACAGACGTGTATGCAAAATGTGGAAGCCTACACAAGGCATGTGGACTATTTGACAAAATGCCTCAAATGGATGTGGTCTCACGGATCACTGCAATTATTGCAGGGATATGCACACAATGAATATGTTGACAAGGCCCTATAAAATTTCAATCAAATGCAACTGGCAGGGTAATGCCAGACTCCACAACCTTTGCTAGCAACCTCCCAAACTGTGTCAAAATGGGAGCTTTCAAAATAGGGCATTGAAATCCTTCAAACCATAATGGAAAGCTTTTTTTGGGTATATATAATTGCAAGTGCCCTCGTAGACGTGTATGAAAAATGTGGAAGCATACACAAGGCATGTTGACTGTTTGACAAAATGCCTCAAATGGATGTCCTGTCATAAATCACTGCAATTATTACAAGGATATGAACATAATGGATTTGTTGAAAAGGCCTTAGAAATTTTCAATCAAATGCAACTGTCAAGTGTAAAGCCAGACTCCACAAAATGCCTGAAAGATTTGTTGGATGTTGTAGTTGTAGGTGCCCTGTTTTATTTGTATGTAAAATGTGGAAGCATATACAAGGGATTTGTATGTGAAGTGTGGAAGCATATTAAAGTGCCATTAATTACGGGTGAACTTATATACACCACAAATAAATCTAGGAAATTTATTATACAATTCAAATTGAGTTATTATGCACACATTTAATACATATAAATTTCATTGTTAAATTAAAATTTCATCAAACACATGGAATTATGTGCATTGCGAGATAAATCTATGAAATTTTCATGTTACGCAGGATGCGTCCCAAAGGTTTACATCACGTCCCGGACGTTCGGGACGTCTTGGGGACGAGGACAAGACGTTTCCCTGCCATCCCCATTTTCCAAAAAATAAGGGGGATGTCTCGAGGATGTCCCCTAGAAACAAGGAACGCACCCAGGACATCCCGGGTGCAAACAAAGTTTAGGGACTTCGTTGGGGACGTCATGACATCCCCGGGATGTAGGGACGTTCCCAAAGACTTTCACAAATAAATCGCATTTTATCATTTTTATGCTTTTTTAAATATTTTTTAAACTTTTAATGCTTTCTAATTAAAAGCAACATGACCTAACCCTAAAAGCAACAAAAAAACTTATAAAAAGAGCATTTCACACTCATTCTAATCACACCAAGCAAGAGCAAAAAAAAGAGAAGGAAAGAGCAAGAGTAAAAAAGAGAAGGCAAGAGCAAGGAGTAAGGTGCAAAGAGCAAGAGGAAGGAGGAAGAGCAAGAGGTATGTACATACATTACTAATTTACTACCATTCTTTGTTTTTTTTAAATTTCCAAATGCAAAGTTGAAAGTGAAGGCATTGCATTTGCTTGTATTTTTTTCCCTATTTGGATTAGCAAGTGATGGAATGAGATAAAACATAAAGGGAGGGCATTTTTATTACTTTTTTAAAAATGTATTCAGGACCATGCTTTTTTTTAAATGTATTCATGTGTTATTTTTAAAATTGTATTCATTGTTTTGAGATTGTATAGTTATATTGTTTTGTATTTTAATTTTAGTAGCTTCAAAATAAGTTCCGATAGTGATTATCAAGTTGAATATGAGGTTGAAATGGATGTGCAAGGAGAAGGAACACAATCAAACACCTAATACAAGCTACTAGTTCTAAGGAGTGTGGACGAAGTTCGATTGCCCTCCGAAATGTTGAAAAAGTATGCTAGGGGGCCTTTTGATAAGAAAAACCTTTGAAACAATCTGGTCAAATTATGTGGTCTAGATCAAGCATTTAGGGGCACTAAAATATGGAAATGCAAATGCCCATTATCTTGGTCAGGGCATCATTACTAGGTTGAATGCACATTTATGCACATTGCGCAGGGAAAGGTGTAGGCATGTGTGGAAAACTATCATTCAAGAGAGGTCAAAAATGGTGAGACAATATTTTGTATAATGGAGATATGGTGGAAAAGGTTCAAAAATAGGTTGTCATGTTAATGGCACTAGAACCCTTCTAGTCGCACAATATATATAGTGAGAATTAATATTGGTAGTGTTATAGGTGCATCTTATGAGGTGTGCGAATTGATGCTTTTGGTAAGTAGTAGGGGAAGAGGAAGGTTGTGGCCTCCAATCCCGGACCATTGTTGAAATGCATGATCAAAGACTAGAGAAGATTGACGATGCCATTGGAAAATTCTTTTTTACAGTGCATTGATTTCATATTGCTCGCTCTCCTTATTTCATGGAGGCTTTGGCTAAAGTAGCCAAAGTAGGTGTGAGTTATGTGAGACACAAAGTTGAGAACCATAATCTTGGATAGGAATGTGAGGCGAAATAAAGAATAGAGATATATTATCTCATATTATTCTATAGAACAAAGAACCCACGTACATTATTTATAGAAGTACGGATTCGAACAAGACTCCCTAAATGGATGGAGAGGTTACAAAATAGAAGGAGAGAATAATGGAATAGATAGAACAACTAGTCTATTAATAAAAAAACAAGTACGTAGACTATGCTAACATTCCCCCCCTTATTACATTATTCTTGCAAATGTGACCCCTGAAAAGTTCAAACTTCACTTTGCCAAGAGATTTAGTGAGAATGTTGATAACTTGTGCTTCAAAGGACAATACTAGATCTTAATTTGATGGTTCAAGACGTGCTCTCGAATGAAATGGCAATCAATTTCAATATGTTTTGTTCGTTCATGAAAGACTAGATTCTGCACGAGCTTCAACACACTTTGATTTCATCACAGAGAATAGGTGACTATTTTTCAGGAATTCCCAGGTCATCCAAAATGCGACGTATCCATATCACTTCGCACATAGCTCCTCGTGCGGCACAATATTCTACCTTTGTGGATGAGATAGAAACAACATTTTGCTTCTTGCTTATCCACGAGATAGGTCCAGATCCAAGATGAAATATGTATCCTGTAGTTGACTTCCTGTCATCAACAGATCCGACGTGGTCCGAGTCGACGTATCCCTGTAAGAAGAATTGATCATTCTTCTTATATTCCAAACCATAATATGTTGTTCCCTGGACATATCTCAAAACATGCTTTGTTGCACTCCGGTGACATTTCTTTGGCTCCTCCGCATGAACGGGAAAGATAGCTGATAGATAACATAAGATCTCGGTCTAGTATATGTCAAGTAGATGAGCCCTCCAACAAATTTCCTGTAGAGAGTAGCATCTACTTGAGGTGAGTCTTGGAATCTTGAAAGTTGCAATCCTTTTTCCATGGGAGTGGATATAGGTTTACAATGATCGGACATTCTATACTTTCCTTGGAGTGTCTTGGTGTACTTTGTTTGGGAGACAAAAATGTGATGATCCTTTTGCCATATCTCCAAGCCAAGACAATAATGTAGTAGCCCCAAATCTATCATGTCGAAGGTTCTTTTGAGATCATTTTTTACAATATCAACTCCGATCTTTGAACTACCAAGTGATCACAAGATCATCTACATAAACAACCAGAATGACAATTTCTTTGCCTACCTTCTTTATATACAAATTAATCGAGGGGCTACGAGTGAACCCATGCTACAAGGGTGATCGTTGATCTTGATATACCATGCCCCGGGAGCTTGTTTAATCCAGTAAAGTGATTTGATGAGACGACATACCTTCTTAGGCTGCTCTTTATCAACAAATCCTTTAGGTTGGGTCATGTATACTTCTTCTTTCATATCACCATTTAGGAAAGTACTCTTGACATCCATTGAAGTCTCCATCCTTTATGTCTTTGAAGTGCAAACTACTATGATGGTCTTCATCTTCGTAGTGGGTGCAAAGGTTTCTTCATAGTCGATGCCTTCTTTCTGAGCATATCCTTTTGCTACAAGTCATGCTTTATGTTTTTCGATGGATCCATCTGCCTTATATTTTGTCTTGAAAACCCATTTTCAGCCTATGGGTTTCTTTCTTGTAGGAAAATCGACAAGTTCCCATGTCCGATTTTTCATGAGTGAGTCATATTCTGTATCCATGGCTTCCTTCCACTAAGTTTGACTGAGTGCTTCACGAACATTATCTGGCTTAGAGCTATTCATCAGTGAACTCATGAGTGCAAAGTTTACCTCATTTCTTGTTTGACTCCTTGTTTTGACTCCGGATGATGTATCTGGGAGTTGTTGCAAATGTGAGTCCTTGATGGTGCTTTGTACCCACTTCGGATGAGAACTTGGCTGCTTTTGAGAAGAACTATGTCGTTTCCGTGTGGATTGATGTGGAGTCACATTCTCTAGTTCTCCAAGGTCAACAAATAGTTCTCAAAAAGCATTTCTTTTCCGAGTAGTCTCCTCATCATGATTAAGAGACTAATCGGTGAGATGTGGTGGAAGTGGATCTTTTTGTCATATGATTAGTCAAAGTTAGCCCTGAGTCAAAGGATGACTTGTCACAAACCACATCTCGACTCTCGTATATTTTTTTTGACTCGGGATCCATGAGACGATACGCCTTCGAGGTCTCACTGTAAGCCAAGAAGGATACACGGGAGTGTTCTTGGCTCTACCTTCTTTTCTTCTCGAGTATGGGACATGTATGTATGTTGTGTGTAACCAAATACTCACAAATGAGAAATTGATGGCTTTCTACCACTCCATACCTCTTCCTTGGCAAAGTAGAATCTTTTCAAAGTGCCCTATTGAGAAGATATACAACCATTTCAGTCTTGCTTCAACCCAATAGCGTTTCCTAGCTTTCAAAGTTGATAGCATGTAGCGAACCATCTCCATCATTCATGCGATTAAGGGACGCTCAACAATGCCATTTTGTTGGGGCGTGTAGGGAGCAATCAGTGATGCTTAATGCCATGTTGGTTCAGAAGGCCAAGAACCTCTTTGATGTGAATTCCCCCTCGATCGAAAGTAGAAGAAGTGGTTTCTCGAACTCTTTGACAACATGATGATAGAAGTTCGCAAGTGTGAAGAGCATCACTCTTCTTCTTTAGGAAATATACCCACATCTTGCAAGAGTGGTCATCCACAAACAGTTGGAAGTACTTGTATCCTGAAAATGAAGCAGGAAATGGGTTGTTCAGATCGGTATGAATTACCTCCAGACACTTCTTGGCATGGAAGGTGCTCACTTGAAACGGATCTCTATGTTGTTTTCCTGCAAGACAGCCAGGGAAAATAGGAAAGGAAGTGGACAATTTGGGTAGTCCACGGACCATTGATTTTGAACTCATCTGGTGCAATGAACTAACAAACAAGTGTCCATATCTAAAATGCCATAGGGCAGATTGATTCTATGTGGAAGCAGAGATAAAGCTACTTGCCAGAAGATGAAACATTATCTAAAGCAAATAACTTATCTTTTACAAAAGCTTTAGCAAGAACCGTACCTTGTCGGGAGATTAAGCATGATTTAATGCCATTTTGAACAAGAAATTCTACCTTAAGGTGATGATTCAAGAGCTGAGTAACTGACAAGAGGTTGCTAGTCAAGCTAGGAACATATAGTACCTTTGTAAGTGTACATTTTCGTGGTCCCAGAGGAATGGTGACATTCCCTATTCCTTCTGTAATGTACTCTTTGTCATCCGCTATCCGAACTCGATCTCTAGTTGGTTCTTCGTGTAGTGAATCAAACAACTTCTTGTCACCTGACATATGCTTGCTTGCACAGAGTCTATCAACCAGACTTTCTTCATGGGCTGAGAAGTTTGAGAGATGAGTACAAGATTCTTACTACAATGGGCTCCTTCTGATGTCTCCTCATCAGAGTCATCATCTTCATGTTGGGATGCGAGATGTCCCTTGTGCTTTCTCCAGTGGGGACGTCGTTTGGACTTTTGAAAATCCTCGCCCAGATGTGCTTGTATGGTTTGAAGACCCCTATTTCAAGCTATTGTGCCAGCTATGATCAGTGTCGTGAGTATTGGTTTTGCAAATGTGACACCATCTCTTTGATTTTTAATCTTCTGTTGTTGTTTGGGTTACATTGGATTTGGCTTCTCGGGGACCTTTCCAATTCTTCAAGCCACGATAAGGCTTTGAGAACAAGGCTTTGTCCTGAGACTCCTCATGTGATGAAGTGATGGCCTCTTCCTGGCTGTAGAAATTCACAAACTCTTCGAATGTCACTATTTGTTTAGACACATTCAATGTCATAACAAACACTCAAAATTGAGAAGGAGTGCTCTCAAGGTGATTGGACGAGAAGTTTATCATCCACCATTTCATCGAGCGCTAATAACTCCAATCTCAAGCTCAAATGCACACGTGATGTAAGAATTCTTCTACTTTCTCATCTGACCCCATAGAGAGGGTGTGCAACTTTGATTGAAGATGAAGTATCTTCGTCTAATTTTTCACTTCATAAATGGTTGCCAACTTGTCCACGAGCCTCCTTGGGTTTCTTGCATTCCTAACATGTGGTTGCACATCGTCAAATACATCGAGCATTATCAGCATCAAGGCTTTAGCACTAGCCATTTCATATTTTATTAATTCATCGGGGGTCTGTGGGAGTAGACACAAACCCTGTGACAATTCCCCATAATCCTTCAAACTAAAGGATTGTCTTCATTTTTGTCTTCTAGGCCACAAAATTGGACCCTTTGAGAAACTGAGCGTCGAAAATAAGTAACTTTGGAGCAGACATTGTAATAAAAAAATATTTATTTATTTGAAGAGTTATTACAATTTTGACTCACTGACGAGAATTACTTGCTCGTAGATGCTCGCGATATTCGCGTGTTGTGAGACGACGACGCTTTGTAGGGAATTCTTCTTTTCATCATAGTCGGCGTCGTACCCAGCTTCTAATTCTTCTTGTACTCACTTTGCTTGGCAAATTGACATCGAAAAGAAAGTATTCAAGAAGTCCTTCTCGAACTAGCTTGTCGAATGCAAGATTTCCGGTATTCAAAGCTTTGTTCAAAAAGAAAAGGGAGCTCTCAGGAGCTTCTTCACGGTGTTCTCTGGTGCAAGAGTTGATATTCCTGCTTTCACTTGTATGGCGAAAATGTTATTGATGCTCTCAATCGAGTTTTCTACACTCGACATTTGGTGAAGTGTTGAAGTATCTCCAAGTTTCTTCTCCTCGTGTTGTTCTACTTTTTCACGTGAGCAAGTAGCTGGTTTGTTCCTCCACGGAGCAGCAAGTGACACACTCTAAACTTTATTTGGATGCAAGTCTTCATGCAATTAAATGCAAGCTATGCTCCTCTACAATTCTTTCACTCAGCAGAGCTTCAATAACACGCAACACGCATAAAAAGTGAAATTTGAATAGTTTGCGAGTAGGTGATGGAATTTTTACCACGTCCTTTGTCCATGCACCACCACTTTTCCATGCTGCAAGATTACAATTTTCCTCCACATGGGCCAAATGTGAGGATGTAAGGTGTCCCTCCACGTGGGCCAAATTACAGGATGCAGTGTTCCCTCCACGTGTGATAATAAAAAAATAGGCCTCGAATTGCATGCAGGTCACTGGAAAGAGATATAATGCAAAGAGAAGCTTAAAAAAAAACTTTGCACACTGTTTCTACGCTGATCTCTTGATGAAATCCCACGATTTTTCCTTCCTTCCATGCATGTTTCTAGGATAGCAGCACCAGGAAGATGGAATTCAATTCCCACACATAGTCCGCTCTGACTCCTCTTCCTCCATACACAGGTGGATAGATACTTTGTTTTTAGCACAGAAAACTAGAAAAAACATGCGTAAAAAAAACAACATTTTTTTTTAAAAAGTCCACGTTTTAAACAAAAACGTTTTATCTTTTCTCACGCCCATTCGTTGTAGCCTCCTTCCATGCAGGGCATTTGCATTCACACAGCCTCCTTCCAATGTCAACTCGCACTAGGACGCCTTTTCAAGTAGCAGCAACAAGATTAATATTCTTCTTTCACGCACAGTCCAGCGACTTCAGGCCGCTCAAACTCCTCAATTCCTCCACACAGGTGTTAAAACACGTGACAGAACAAGAAAAGAATACAGGCTGGCAACAAAAAGACAAAAAAATTCAAGCCATTGTTTCTCCACCACGCAGGCCGCTGGAAACTTCTCCTTTCCACGTATTACTCAGATAGAAATGCTTCTATCCACACCATGCAGTCTGTCCTTTCTCCACGTAGGCTTCTTGCAAATTGAAGACTACTTCCATGCACAGGCAGAGATCAAGAAAGCTCTGATACCAAACTGTGAGGCGAAATGGAGGAGAAAGAATAGAGATATATTATCTCATATTATTCTATTGAACAAAGAACTCACGTACATTATTTATAGGTACGGGATTGAACAAGACTCCCCTAAATGGATGGAGAGGTTACAAAATAGAAGGAGAGAATAATGGAATAGATAGAACAACTAGTCTATTAATAAAAAACAAGTACGTAGACTATGCTAACAAGGAACTATTCCAAGGTTAATTTAATGATGGAGGAAATGAGGTGCACATGGATCTCTCATGGTTCCCATCTTCATGGATGGTGGATAGATATCAAACACCACCCACTCATAAATATCATTTTTCATGCGAGAGAGGGTCCTTACTTTTTAGGGCATTTGATTGTTCGGGAAGAAGAAGGATGCCAAGTCCCAATTCACCATTTTGTGAGATGTTATTGAGGAGGTTGGTCCTCCCAATGTTGTGCATGTTATTACGGATGCAACTTATGTGTGCGGGGCATAGAGTAAGCTTGTCGAGGCTCATTACCGACATATATATTGGACCTCATGTTGTGTGCATGCCATGAACAATGCACTAAAAGCTATTGGAAAAATTGATTGGGTAAAAATGTAGTGGTTGATGTTAGAGATGTGTAGATGTTCATCTGCAACCACCATATGTCATTGACACTCTTCCATAGCTTTTTGAGGAAGGAATTCCTTAAGCCAGTGGACACACGTTTTGCATCATATTTTATTTTGTTGGATAGGATGGTTGAGTTGCAGGAATCATTACAGTGTATGTTCATGACATCAAAGTGGTCTAGGTGGGATGGGTCGAAGACAGAGCAAGGGAAGAAGTGAAAGCAATTGTGGTGAATGAAACATTTTGGATAGATGTGAGATATATCACATCCATAATATCTCTAGTTTTCAGTGTGATAAAATATGGGGATTCTGAGAGCCCTAGCCTTGGTGAGATATATGAATGTATTGATAGTATGCTTGGCTAGATGAAGGTTGTTGTTCGAGCAAGGGACCCCACCTTGGAGTTCTACCATCACCATATTCAACCTATCATTGAGCGGAGATGGGAGAAGTTGAACACTCCTTTACACATGGTTGCATATGCACTAAATCAAGTGGTATGTTGAGAGGTTCTCCCATGGTAGAGTTCTCCCGAGTAGATGAGGAGGAGGTGATGAAGAGTTTCAAAGCCCTCAAAAAAATGTATAATGCAGAGGATGCTTCACGAGTTAGAACTGATTGGCTCAAGTTCACTTATCTGGATGGCTACAAAAAATCATCAAAGATAGACATGACCACATTGGCACATGAGAGTCCAGTTAGTTGGTGACGATTGTATGGACATGCAGGATTATTACGTACACTTGCTATTCATCTTCTTTCTCAGGTTTCTAGTTCCTATGCTTACGAGAGGAGTTGTCAACATATGGGTGGATCCACTCTCTTAAGAGGAAGCAGAGTTACCTATAAGAGAGCAGAGAAAATTGTTGTTGTACATAGTGCCTTACGTCTCATGGATCACAAGACACCTACGTACAAGGAGAGCCCAACATTGTGGTGGGATGTGGATCCTAAGGATGCAAGGAAGATTGATGAAGATTAGGAGTAGTGAGTGATGGACTGGTTGATATCTCCTTTCGCAGAGATCTTGATGGCGTTGATACAAATACTTCTAGTGAGGAGGAGCGGTTTCGCAACTATTCCTTGGAGGGCTCTGATAGCGATTTTTGAGTTGTACTTGTCACTTGTCATTTTGGTTATGTAATGTCATTTTGGTTATGAGACATACCATAATATTTCATAGCATATGTAATGTGGTGTAGTTGTACTCTTCTCATGTTGATTATTGAAGAGTAAGAGTAAGACTTGTTTTTAATTTTCAACTTTACTATTTATTATTTAGTCTTTCATTGTCATGTTGAAGTTTTGAACATTGAATATAATATATATAGCTGTAACATTTTGGGCCTTGGCTTATGTGATGAATAATTGGATTAATCATTAATGCTTTCAATCTTCAAACTTTCAATTTTAAGTCTTAGTTTATTGAATTATTCATGTTATATTTGTAAAATTAATAAATTATTATTTTTTTTTATTTTTTTTTTATTAGTCGTCCCCCTGTCTTCCCGAAATTTTAAAGAAAATTTGTCATGTCCCGAAACCCCATCCCTATGTCCCGACATCTTGCCATCCGGAGTCTTAGCTAACTATGGAAATTTTTTAAACTATTAAAAACAAGTTATTATGAACACATCTAATATATCTAAACTCTATTATTGCCTTTCTATTAGATATGTGATAACAAAGTTAAATGTTGGATCCTTTTGCGGTGTGGTTTGTAGCTCACTTTACTAAGGGGGGTGTGGGGCAACGCCCTGGTTTGGGGTAGAGCCCGAGCAAACAAAAATTAAGGAGTCAATCCCCTGTTTCTAGAAAGACTAAATCCACCAAATTCTAGTTTTAGGAAGGGAAAATCCTAGTGGTGTTTTTCCACTCTATTTTTAAGAGGAGAAATCATAAGTGTACTTTGTTAATTAGGTGTATTTATATTTGTGGAGAGTGAAGTAGTTCATAACGAGTTTGCATGTAATTTGTTCATCTCGAATTAATAAAAACTTAATATATTGTACCGTGGATGTTTCCCTAAGCACTCTAGTTTTAACCTAAATTGGTGCTTCGTCTCTTACATGTTTGATAATCTATAGATTTGTTTATCTCTTTTCGTTGTAAAACTGTTATTTTGTTATTCAACTATCTACTTATTAATTGTTGTAAAGAGTGTGGATTGCTAATATTTTTTACTTTCAAATAAACAAAATAAAAAAGTTTGAATCTATGTTTTTATTACACCACTACCTATATAACGAAAGGAATAACTTTTCTTTATTATGGCCAAATGATAGCCATTAATAATTCATACCATGTACCAGATATATTTCCAACCTATGGAACCTCTTCCTTATGTAAGACATAGAAAATAGCAATTTCTGTTTCATCGTTTATTGAGTAGAGGGTGACCTGGAGGAAGTAGGGCCACCATTACCGGGCTCTTTGCACCTTCATTAATTGAAAAGCTCCCGAATTAAAAGTCATATCAGTCATTACAAACCCCGGATGAACACAATGAACTAACATATCAGGATGTTTCTTTGCAAGAACACGAGTGTAAGCGTTGAGGAAACCTTAGAGACAAAGTAGCCTGAAAATGTATAAGGCCAACCTTTGCTTTTTAACAATCCTTCTTGAAAATCCTTCAAAAAACTTTTGAGGAATACATCTATTTTTCCCTCGGAAAAATCATGGAAGTTGCTCAATTTTTGCCTTAGAGTCTCATTGGGAATGTTCTAATATGGAATAACAAACAAACACAAATTGTATGATCATATATATGTGTGGCATATAATAAATTTGAAAATAAATTTCTGAGTTACAGTTTACAAACTTAGTTCCAAGACACCAGCACAAGAAGACACATTCACAATTCGATCCCGCCTTCACCAGCAAGCTTCAAAAGAGGAAGAACAACTTTCACCATTCTTTTCGCGCCATAGTAGTTAGTTTCAATGCACTCCTTGGTATTTTCATAAGTCTCAAATACTCCTTCCACTTTGCTCCCAGGATGAGCCTTGTTTAAAAAGTCTAGAAGTTTATAAGATCTCAAATTGAATCAATTCTTGAATCAATAAACGAATTACAAGGACTTACAAATAATTGCATAAGATCGGTTTTGTTGGTCTTCACAATGTCGAAATCGATTACTAGACCTGATGCTCCTGCATTATTAACCTGCGTTTTCAACATTGGATCATGATTACCCAAGTGGTTTTGCAAGAAAAAAAAAAAATCTATATTTAGGTTGTTAGAGACATCTTACAAAGATTTAAATATGGAAAAATTCTAGTTATCAAGCATAGGAAAACTCCAAATCTGAACTAATAGAAAACTACTAATAAACACTGTATGGGGAGAAGAAAAAACTTTTATTTTTGGAGTGTTAGGAAAAAAAAATGGACTCCATTACGGAAAAAGTTTTTATTTTTGTACAAAGCAAGTGTATCGAGAAAGTTATTTCTATTTAAAGTTGAGAAAAATCCAAAACTAAATGGTGTTGAAACATCACGAGTCATAAATAATAGCTTGTTTATGTTATTCAAGAGGGTGAACCATACATTTAGCTCTTCAGACTCCTTTGAATAAGGAGTCATCTCTTATGTTCCTCATCTTATTTTAAGGTAATTATTCACTCACTACAAAGCATATTATTAATAATATTGATTATGCTTGATCACCGAAAAAATTCCAGTGATGAAGCATGGAAGACTTCATGTTGAATCTAAGTTAAAATAATACTAGCAAAAGAATCTATAGGTGCTTGTGAGAGGCCGATAGGCATATACAAAGAATTATAAGAAGTATTACATTGGGAATAATTGTACTTTATATGCACTTTATTAAATCAAAATCTAAATTCAGTTTCATTGTAAATAATTAGTAGTAGCTACTATGGATTTATTCATTCATTTGTGAGAATGAATTTGCATGTAGAAAAATAATTATTTATTCATAGCAACATCATTCTTGAGTGCTCATTGTTGTAGACCCAGCCACGAAGGCAAGATCAAGACTGGTCTATGCTCGGATGTGCATCAATGTGCCTCTAGGAGCTAAGGTGCCAAATAGAATTTCCTTGAACATCCCAAACCACAAATGTGAACAAGAGATTGTTTTGGAGAAGTCGCAGATTATCAATGAAAAATGTAGGAAAGACAGTTATGATGCCACTTTGTCCTGCCGAGGTACTCAGTCTACTCGATAGCATTTATAAGTCTTTAGAAGTCCAGTCTAATTTATGCATTTACTTAAAAGTTTTCAATGTCTTATGAACTAAACATTTTGTGCATATCATGCAATTATCGACAAGTCCACATCTCTTGGAAGCATTTATTTCAAAATATTTAAAGCCTTGTCAAAAACACCATTTTCTACATATCCGACAATCATCAAATTCTATGAGATTAAATTTATTCTAGGTTATTTGCTACATGGTTTATGCATATAAGTCTTTGGAAGTCCAATCTAATTGTTGAATGGATGTTGCGGAATATGTACTCTCACCAACATCTGCAACATCATACACCACAAATACCACCCTTGGTTAATTTCCTTTCATTACATCCTAATGTTTCCTTATCTTGGACATGCCCCTTAATTACAATTGGTTTTATTTGACAAAAATTATAGAGAACTAAAAGAGCATTCAAAATAAATATTTTGATCAATTTCAATACAAATATCAAACACTAAGTTGTCACATGCATGCTCCTGTAAGATATTTCTTTGAAAACCCATGAATTTGATTTTCTATTTAATATATGCTATCATTCGTCTTTGAAATTTAGGCTTCTACTAAAATGGCATATTAATAACTTAAAGAGTGCATTCAATAATTAACCATATATTGTGTGTCCTTTTTAAAAAAAAAAATAACAAAAATGTATAAAATATGCATTTTAGAAATTCATTCAAAGCAAATGGGATGTGTGATACACCACAATACAATATGAATGTTGTATGTTTTAATGTTCTTTCATGGTTATTAAAAATATTATAGGAAGAAAATATTAAATGGATTGTGTTGAAAAATGAGGGCACCTTTGGTCAAGGGTAAGAAGAAATTCACTTAATTCTACATTGCCAATACAAATTTCTATTTACAACATTGAGACCACCTCTTTGATATCAAAGGATGAAACTTGGATCAAAGTTTCCATACATTAATTATATTTTGTAAAAAAATAATACTATTATAATTATTTGTACAATGGTGAATTAAGGGCCATGATTATGTTTGAGGTTGAAGCCGTAGGACACATCTAAATGTAAGTGAGTAAATTTCGAAGATGAATTTTGGTGGGGAAGGAATCCCTCCTATGCAAATTTTAATCTTTTGGTAAAATATGTAGATGTTGTATATCAAATTATATATATATATATATATATATATATATATATATATATATATATATATATATATATATATATATATATATATATATATATATATATATATATGGAAGTGAAAAACTTAACAAAAATATAATTAAAAGGTAGTTAGATACTCAATTTTAAAGCAATATAAATATTAGGAAAAAAACAAAAAGAGATAAAAAGTTAAAATCTAGACAAGGATAAAAATTGCATGTGGCATTTTCCATGCCCTTGGCATATCCTATATGCCAAATACACCTCAATAATAAACTTTACTATAAATAACAAACATTTCCCCTAATCCGAATTTATAATAAAATGAATTAGATTTTCATGATTTAAGGCATTAAATAGAATACGATATTATTAGAATTAATAGTAAAATCCCCTATGATGTAGCCTAGCACATGACCTTCTATGGATAATGTAGTGTCTTGTCCATATAAAAGTATTTTTTTACTGGTTGAAATGTTTTCTTACTTGACATCCAATTTTTGAATGTTTGGGATATGCCCTAGTGTAAATATTTGTACTTTCTTACAATTTCTTCAAAAATAATTGTATTTCATGGACAAAATACTAATTTCAGTGATTTAATTGTGGAATGAAATACCTCAATTAAAAAATTATCATATAAAAACAATTGATTCTATAGTTAAAATGTGGCCTCCATGTAGTTTCTTTAAAGATTCATCTATTTTTTCTTAAACACCCTTCATATTTTTGGTATTGTTAAAATAATTCATCAAATCTTCGGAAACAATTGAACTTGTAAAAGGATGGATAGATTTATGCATTTACCTAAGACCTTCCACCTTGACAAGATCTACTGAAAAACTTCAAAAACTGAAGGAAATGAACTAAACCATTGTTCTTATATTTCTTCCATGGCTAATATTAGGCTCAATATAAATCAACAATCAAGGAAATACGACAATATGGAATTTGTTCTTACTTTGAAACCCCGATATGAAACATGAAGAATTTCCAAAGATAGCAGTTGAAACATTTAGTATTTCGGCCATACATGAAAGAGAGGAACATAAAGAAAATATACCCTGATATGTTACCTGTAGTAATTTCATCATACATTTTGCATGCAGTCATTTTGTCAAATAATGGACAGACCTCCCGGTCATATGGCATTGGATCTGTAAGAAATCAACATAAAAATAGGATCCACACACACCCTTGCCCTTTTCAACCACAGACTCCCCTATACCCGCACATGTAAAGATACTTATGCTATTACTCACAAACCCTTTCCCAGGATGATGACAACATGCCTTTACGAAAGTTATAACTGCGGGCATATTTAACATGCCCAATACAAGTGTCATTAGAGTCGTGGGATCCCCTATACCCTGGAAGATTAAGACTCGGCTTAGCATTCAAAATTTGCAGAGGTATTTGCTGTGTGATCAACATCCCATGTTAGTTTAGTGATCTCCCACTTCAAAGATGTCAAGCCTCATTTTATTATGTACAAATTGATTGATCCGGTTCAATTGTTTATGAGAGGAAACTACTACATGTGCTTTCCTGCTATCCCACTTATGTCTCCGCAAGATTTGTATCTTTCACTTTCCTCTACGTGAAACCGTCTGTTTATCCATTCTCAGCCCAATTTTTAATTTAACAAATTTTGTGCTCCTCGACTTCCACAAAAATTAAGCGTCATCTTTTTTTGTGATGTTGGGAAAAATGCAGTATTGGAGATGAAAAGACGGAATATTGGGTTAGAAAAATAAAAAAGTAAACAACTATGATGATACAAACAATGATTTACTTTTCATGCGTAAGGCGATTACTTTTCTTTTATTATAGCAAAATGCTAGCCATGGTGGATTTTAAATTTTTGATTATGACAACATGGTTTTTTATTTTTATTTTTAAATAAAGGACGACTACCAAAAAAAAATTCAGTTACAAAGAAATTTGTCTCTAAGAATCCTATTGGCAATAAAACTACTAAACACACTATAGGTACGACGAAAACTCAATACTTGGCTTGTTGAGTGAACAAAATGGACTCGATTGTGAAAAATGTTCTTTGTAGAAAACAAGTTTTAGGGTGTCTGAGCAAGTTATTTAGATTTAAAGTGAGAAAAACTCCATAACTAAACGGTGTTGAAGTATACTAAAACATAAATAATATAGCTTGATTGTGTTATTCAAGAGAGGGAATCATAATCGTACATGTATATTAAAAAGTTAATTGACTTCAAATATAGTATTGAGCTCCAATGAATAAGGAGTCATGTCTCACGTTCCTACAAAATAATTTTGAATTGTGTAAAAAAACACCATTAGAGAAATATAATGAAAACTTCATTGTGTTGAAACAATCTAATAACCAATTTTTTTGAATTATAAACCAAAAAAAAAAAAAGAAAGAAAGAAAGTATAACCAAAAATTCATTGTGTTTGAACAACTCTATAACCAATAAATTTGAATTATAGAGAAGAAAAACTAGAAATTAATTGGGGAAGGGTACAAAAGTCTTCAATGAGTGGGACATATTTTATGATTTTATTAGGTATTGAATATATTGTGATGTTTAATTTAGGTTGTGATAGGGTTAATGTTAGCAAATTGAATTGTTGATCAAATAATGAAAAACTTCATCCAAAAATGGTCAATAATACATTATTAGTTGATTAACAATTCAACTTAATAATATATAATAAATACATAAACATTATTATATATATATATATATAGAGAGAGAGAGAGAGAGAGAGAGATATCAATCACGAGGCATTCATCTAACTATACCTAAAAACTCAATAATAAAAATAAATATAATATAATGATTATATTATAAAAAATGTATCTATATGAAATAGATCAATAAATATTGATTTCAAGGTTCTTAGATTTAATTTTTACATACCTCTTTAATCAACTTCCTTAAATTACAACACTCCATTACAACTTTACCTGTTTGACTACCCTTGGGCAAAATACTCAATGCTTGAGAGAGAAGTAAAATACTAGGATATTGAGTTTCCCATAATGATCTTTCATCCAATCGGCAAAACCCTGGACGCTGATGGCATCATTGACATCCAACTGATGAAACACAACGTTATGAAAGCCTTGTTGATTAAGATTCTTGGCTGCAGTGTTTCCTCTTTCTTCATCTCTTGCTGTTAATATAACACCTGACGAACAATTGCATAGCCGATGCCCTTGTTGGCTCCTGTTACTACTGCTACTGTATTCTCATTCCACCATCTGAAATGAGAATTTATCTGGCATTAAATACCGAAAACATATAATGAGAAAAGATGAAGAAGAAGATAAATACCAGAACTAGTACCTCTGGATAGACGCTTCAGACTTGTCCATGCCTGTAATACAAAATGAGCTTGCATCTTTTCGTTCCTGCACTTATTTATTTGTTGAAGAAGATACGAGTCTTTAATATGTTGAACTTTACAAGTGTTCTGACGCACGCTTCGGTAATGGCTGATGTTTGGCAATAGGAAACTAGAACCTACTAGAAGGAATTAAATTGATTTTATTTTCCCGCACTCTTATCTATACGAATTTCAAATTATTTATGTCTGTCAAATTAAAAATGGGAAATTATTATTATTTTTATTAAAAGTTTAACAGTATTCACATAGACGTAGAGAATTTGGAAACCTTTTTTTAAATTGAAACCTTAACAGTGTTCACATAAACGTGAAGGAATGGAAAACTAATATTAATTTTATAATTGAAAGCTTAACATTCACATAAATATAAAGAAATGGGAATCTAAATTATTTTATACATTAAAACCTTGTCTGGAAATGAGAACTTTTAATTGGTATTCAGCTTCTCTCATGAGCGAGCTTTGTATTTTGTCCATCGGAGGTAGATGTTTACGAGGTATTTTCTTTTCATATCTATAATTGATATTTTTATTTTATTTTCAGAATTGACTCTTTTCACCATCAATTTGGAACAAATTCTCGACTTCAATTGATGCATGCCTATCTTATGTAGACCCGAATATTGACCACATATATTAGCAATCACATGCAAGCGGTGCAATGTGAATCCCGAAATGGATGAGGCACATGAATGAAACAAAATAGAGACCAAATTATGGTGGCAAAAGAAGAAACCAAGGAAAAGAACAATGTAGTTAGAATAAAACATTAAGGAATGCATGTACAAAAAAGAGAATAGAGTTGTCAAATATGGACAAGTAGAGAGGAGGGTAGAATGAGAAGTTGGACGGGAAGAGAGAATAAGTAGTATGGAAGGGTGTGGAAGAGAAATGCAAATGTGTTTAAGAGGGTGGGAAGAGGTTAAGAGAATTTAGTCGCGATTCCTTATTTTTGCAGGATTATAATAGACGGGTTTTAGACATTTTAGAATAATATTCAAAGGAAAAGGGAGGAAAAATCCGAAGATCGATAAGGAGGGAACTCTAGAGATAGGTGTGAACGTAAGTCCTTATCTCTCGATGTTGCCAATGTCGATAGTAGCTTTATGCAAAGTAAGACCTTGAGACTTGTGGATAGTTAAAGCCCAAGCCATTTTGATTGGTAGTTGTCTACAATTCCCCCTGGAAATAGGTGGGATTGGAATATGGAAAGGGTTGTCGGGATCCTAGAATGGGCCAATATATCGATCAAATTTGACGACAACAAATAATGGTAAATCAAGTGGTGCGAAGAAGTGTCATAAACAATGTCCACAATCGAGCTAGTTGCACCATTCACAAGACCTATTTCAACCCATAAATTAGCTATGAGCATGACTTTTTGGTTCCTGCAAAGAAGAACTTTGTGTTGTAACTGATCATCATCTGGTTCTCCCGAGTCATTGCACACAGTATTCTAAGCAATGGATTGGGTGACAGGAGAGTCCATCCTTTCAACATTTGAGGGTTGTGTTGGAATACTTGGTCATTCTTTGCAAATAAATGGGGAGCTTCCTTGAAGCTAAGGATGTCATGTTGAGAAAGGGTTGAGTCGGTGTGAGATATGAGGATTTTCCAGTCCTAAAAAGAGGAATAACATTGCGGATGTTGAGGAGCGATTATTGAAAGGAAATTTATACAAGAGTGGCACCTTGTTGGTGGAAGATGGATTTCAAGGAGATGGAAGTATGAAATGTTTTCCATAGGTTGGCGCCATATGAATTGCTAGCAATACACAAGAATGTCCATGACAGGTGGAAACTACTCGAGGTCTCGACAAGGATAATAGATTTGTTCCGAAGTTATATGTCTTGGAATGGGGAAATGCTTCACAATGGTGGTATTTGATTTTGGTGAGCAGTTTTGGCCCGATGAAACTCATTTCATCAATTATAATATATTCAACATGTTTAAGGGAGTCTTGAAAAGATGTCAATGCTTGACCTTCTAATGGTTTGAGTTCTTTGATGGGAATGTGAGGTGGTGTGTATAGTAGATGCGAAATGTTAAATGTTGTTACATAAGTAAAATGACGGATGAAAGACTAGCAGGTGACATAGAGGTGAATGAGGACTTGATAGCATTAATGAGGTATGGTTTTCTTGTCCTGCATAAGTACCTTAAAATATCAGCCCTAATGGAGGCATATGACTTTTGTAAGAGAAGTGTTGGATAATATTGTCGAAATCCAATTGTTGGTCATGAGAGAAAGGAAATGTTCAAAGCTAGAAAGGAAGGTGTTTGCATGTTGGAAACATTAGTTGTAGCTTTATTAACCTCAATGAAAGAAGGACCAAGCACATGTAAAGAACATGGGGAACATGATGAATGCTCTAATTGTGTTGGGTGTCAAATTCACGAAGACCCAACATATCTAGGTTATCAAGGCCTATTGTGTTGTCGGGATGGAGTTGAGAAAAAGTTGTCATTCATTCAAGTGTTCACAAGTACAATTGTTGTCAATGTCGAGCTAGATTCACTTTTACGAATTTTACGCAAGAATCGATTCGAGAGAGGGCAACATGCCATGGCTGGTAACTATTCTTGAAAAGGTTCCAATTAGAAATGAGTTCTTGAGGGGTGGAGCCAATATTAGACTAAATATTGTGGAAAGGCTTGTATAGAAGGAGCTTAGACCATAAAAAGTTTCAAAAGATGTTGAATTGTGCACGGGTATGTGAGAAAATCTTGGATAGGCATGACAATAGCTAGGAATGAACGAATCTTCCATTTATTTACGTATGGTATTTGATGTAACTCCAAGATCTTGGGATAATTGGATAAGAGAAAGTGATTCCACACTCAAAGGTTGGACCGTATATGCATATAAGAGAAGTGTTGTTTTGTTTTCCTAAGAGTCGGTTTGCAACTTATTTGAGTACTTTTCTTCGACATTCAATGAGACAAAATAATGACTACACATAAAAAGTGGCAATTTCTAAAGCATGTGGCAGGTTTCATGTGCACTAATGTTGTGTTTAACAACACTCTATAAGCATTTTATGAATGGTGATCTATGTTGAAAAATTAGGGTTGGCATCTCTTGAAAATATGGAAAGCATCTAGTTGTAGGTTTGAACGTTGCTCTACTTTAGAAGCATATTTTGCAATGTACTTAAGGACTGCATGACAAAGAGAACGAGCTAACAATTAATGTTAGCTCTCCATATAGATAACATTGCATGGTTGTAGATGTTTAATCTGTCATCATTCCTTAAAGGTAGGAATTCAATTGTACCATTTTTCTCAATGAACAAGGTTGAATTGGTTCGAGTCTCCCGGGGTCATTATACCAACATTGGAGGCGGGATTGTTTTTGTGCAAACATGTATGCTCGGAACACTTTGTGTGTCATTGAACATGATTAATAAGTTCTTCCAGGTCCTGAAGTAGAGAGGAAGCCAGTACTTGCCTTGATGTCAACAAACATTAAACATCTTGGTGATCGGTGAACAAATTTTGTTCGATTGGCGGCTTCTTTAATAGATTCTAGGTTGTCACGTATTTATCAAAGTATTGTTTGGATACCTCTATAGATGTAGTATCTCCCCAGTCAATTGTGTCGACATTGGGAGCATCCTCAAGCATCAAGAAACCATGGACATGTGCAAAACTTCTATGTTGCCATGCATACCTATGAGAAAGATAGAGGTTAAAAGAGGCATATACACATAAATAAAATTGAAATGTAAGAAAGAGTGTTACCAGTATCAATATTCTCTAGCACCAAGGTGCTTCTGCAAAAATTCTTCACGAAAGGTAGTGAATCTTTTATCCAAGTAAGTAGATACATGGTGATGGTTGGAAAAAATGTTTACGGTTCTCCAACACTGTGCGGTGGGAGCATCTGCAAGGGAAGTACCAGGCATGACATTATGGAGGTCTGACTATTTTGTGTCCGCCACACTTGAGTAAATAACAATGTTGGTGTGCTCAATTGCTTAACCATGTCAAAGACTTCACCTCTACTTTTAGACCAAAATGAACTTGTTCCTCGGAGGTTGTTTCTAACCACATCAAAAATCTCAGGCATGTAATCCTTAGGGAAAAGTCTTTTTCGGAGGTCCCTTATAGTTGGGAGAATACCTTGCTCGATGTTTTGTTCCATGGAGATGGTGGCTATAGACTGCTCTATGATACATAATGAGATTAAGTAAGAAATAATGGAACCTTGGATGGGAACCAAAACGACCATCATGGTAGCGCATCATAAGGTCTAGCAATTTTATGTTTTTATGTAAATTGACCTTTTAACTCCAATTTAACGTAAGTTCACTACAACAAATGTAAAACCACTTTCTACAAAGTGCTATTATTAATGACAAGATTTGAAATAGAGTGTCTCAATTAAAAGAATATCACATTTTGAGATAGAGAATCCATAAACAAATCGTAGGAAGGCCCCAGATTAACGTTAAAACATAATCTATAAAATGAACGTCTTGGAGACGTGTCTCTTGAGTTGGGATTAGTTATAATCATCGTGCTGCTCATACAAATACAACAGAGGGCACTACACAAGATCATAATTCTCAATCCCTGGATTCTAATTTTTGTTTTCCTATCGTGATATTGTAAACAGTAAGAGACGCCATGTCTGAAGATAAAAGCCTTTGCATACAAAACTGTGGGTTTTTCGGCAGTCCAGAAACATTGAATATGTGCTCTGTCTGTTACAAAGAATATCTTAAGGAAATATCCATGGTGGAATTGAAGGGAAAAGAGGAAAGAGAGAATGCCGAGGCAAAGGCCAAGGCGGAGGCAGAAGAAACCTGTAAAAAATTAGAAGAAATAGAGAAAGAGAGAGAAGAATCGAGATGTTTCATGTGCAAACGACGTTTGCGATTGGGGAGGAGATTTAAGTGTAAATGTGATAGAATGTTTTGTAGTAAGCATAGACATCCAGAGGAGCATGACTGTGCTTTTGACTACAAGACATTAGGACGTACAAACATTGCTAAGAATAATCCCCTTGTTAGGGCAACCAAGGTAGACAGAATCTGAATGGTATTTTATCTCACAAATGTTTTCCTTGATATTTAAAATTATATAGAAAATATATCTATTATAAAATATAAATGTTTTATATTTAATTTTTATTTTAATGTATTGTATTGAATGAAAGCATTCTACCTAGATATCATATTTGTTAGCAATTTAAATTGTTAACCAATCAATATAAAAATATCATCTAAATATATTAAATAATTTATTGATTGATCAACATTTCTAGATACACCATCTTTCTAACGGCTCTATAGGTATACATCTCTAAACCTGAACTATAATAACATTTCTTGGTTGAGTTCGGATATCGACTTGAATCATTCTCTTTGGTTTTTACTAAGTTTATATGTATTTATTCATTATAGTTATTAACATGTTCATTTGTGTAAACTTTATATGTAAAGATTCATCATAGTTATCAACATGTCTATTTGTGTACCAAGGATATTTTAGTTCTAGGCTAAGTTGATTCAACATATCGACATGTTTATTTGTGTACCAAGGATGTTCTAGTTCTTGGTTGAGTTGAGTTAATAAAATTAAATTGTTTTGCTAGTTGGGCCATATTTGTTCATATAATAATTACTCTAAAAATGTTTGTTTAAGGATCTAGGAGGGTATTCAAACCAAGTTTATCACCAATCAAAACATACTTAATGAGAAATTCCTTGTTATAGGTACTAATAATTAATGGTTGGCATCGAGCTATATTGTGTATAGGAGGGATCTTAGTGGGACTAAAAGTAATTTTCCCATCCATGGTTTTGCATGTATTCATAATATATGCAAAGGTAGAAGGTTGATTATCAATAGGAAATAATATATTGCAAATCCTCATATAAGATGTCTTTGTAAAGAGGTGCCTTCTTGAGTGAATTAAAAATATATATCTTAATAGGGGTATTGTTTAATTTATCTAATATACCATACCCTTTAACATGATTAGTAGGCTTAGTGATAGGAGTAGAAGGTGGTGGGGGTAAAAGTGGATTTCCCCAACTAGTTTCTTACTCACCATCTAAAAGCATGGGGGCCTTACCTTAGAAATAACTACTATATAGAGGGGGCATCTCTTTTATAGGATGAGATAAAATATATAGGGAGGAGATATCTTTGAACTATCTTTGGGGCCATCTCTCTATAATAGCCCCTATCTATATATGTGTGGTCCCTCCCTTTTGTCCCGATGGGATCGATGTCAATCAAAGAGATTGGATTGACTTTAGGTCTCATAAGAATAGAAGATGGTGAAAAGTAGTTTGGATGTTTCATAATAGTAGGAAAAATGTTATAAAATGTACATTAATATAGGTAGGATTCATTTGAGTTTAAGTTATGAGGTGAGTAGAATCAACATATGGGTCCCTTCTCTCAAGCTAAGTATGAGCATGGACTTGGTTAAAGGGGTCAGAGCTCACATCATGATCACATATAAAATAAAAAAACCCAAGGGCTATCAAGAGGATTATATACCAAAAAGAGACTAATAAGCCCTAGGAAAACCTAAGCTTCAAGAAATGATTGAGCTAAATGAAGTTTTAAAATCTAAATAAATAAATAAGGGTTTGGTATACATTTGTTTTCTTTTTTATCATAAGGGGTATGGTTGTTAAAAGTAGAATATTCTATATCGATTAATAAACATTGATTTACAAAACAAAATATAACTTTTATTATAATGTGCATAATACATATATGATAAAAGAAAATATCAAAATAAAAATAGGGAAGAATACTTATTTCAATATTGAGGTACATAGTGATCTTGATGTATAGAATAGATGGGTAGACTAATAAAGATGTAGAAGTGCTTCATCTATGGAAATATATCCATGAACTAAACTAGTATAAAATCATATAGGACTTTTTAGGCATAGTATGGTCTAATTATAGGCTATACGGTTTCAAATAAATATCTAATATGGTTTTGTAACTTTTGGTGGTTATTAATGCCCTATAAATATGTTTTTTATTTGATGCTAGTGTTCTCTAATGTGTGACACCTCGGTGTAACAACCTATAATAGATAAAAACTATATATTGTTGTTATCACTTTGTGAATATGTTTATATAACAAAAGGATAAATTTATATATGGGTGGAGTTGTACTAACCTTAGTAGTTAACCCATGCTAAACCAATCTAGGTATGCATCCCCCCCCCCCCCACATGTGGGAGAAAACACCATTTAGTTATCCTATCGTATGTGTAATTTTATATGTAAATATAAGCCAACCCTTATCATTTCTTGTGTCACTTGATATAAAGAATATTGGGTGTAACAATAGATTAAACGAATGTTTTATGGTATTGATATAGTTTGTTGTGCTTTAGATGCTAAATTGTTTCCATTTTTCCATTATAAATTTGGTAATGTTTCATGTTGACTTGTTCTATGTTATGACTTGGTTCCAAGACATTTGGAGCATTATAGATTGGGAATCTATATTATTGAACCTAGTTTGAGTGTTTTAAACATGAGTAGTGGTTACTCTTAAAAATATGTTGTTAATTTAGGGAGATTTAGGAGAGCTTTAAGTGCTTTGGGAATGATTTTTTCAATAGATGTTCTTGATAATGTTAGGTGAGGTCTTAAGTGTATTATAATTGGTTATATAAGATTTTGTTGGTTATGTTTCATATTGAGGCTAACGTATATGATAATAAATGACCCTAAAATATATCAAATTAAGAAAACAATTATTGGAGAGTGAGAGACATGATGGTATGGGTTAGATCATATCATAGTATTACTTGGTCTTAGCCCATATAGTTTTGGTGGGAATTTTATGATGTTTAATATATTTTCTAGGTGAGATGCTTAGGAGTGATGTATTGCTTTAGTGATTTAACAAATATTGAAATTATGCTAAATCCTAATTACAGAGTCAAAATGCAATGGTATAACAATAAAGTATAGATCCGAACTAAGCAATAAGCAAATAAATTTAAAACCCTAAGTGAAAAAGAAGAGATAGTACTTAGTTGATTCCATGCAATAATCCCGAAGTTGTGTTCGAGCTAGAAAATTCATGGAACAGGAAGACAAACTATCGCAATCGAGCCTAAAAATGTAGAACTATTGGGAATGTCGGGACTAGGGCACCTAGAATGGGTTAGGGGCATTTAGGCACCAAAGATTGCTCATGGGTTCTTGTGGACTATGAAAATGGATAGTATTTGAATTTTACACTATCACAAGATGTTCATTAAATGTCATCCGCTATTCATTTGTATGTCGTTGGTTGATCGCTGAGTTTTCCTAAAACTTGAAAAGAGAAAGAACACATGTAAAACCCCAAAACACATCAAATACTAAAAAGAAAAAGATGCAAATGGGGATTCAGACTGACCCCAATGGTCACCCGACTAAGTGAACTTACTTTTTGGGCAAGTGCACTACATTTGAGACTCCACATAATTATGTGTGTGTGTGTGTGTGTGTGTGTGTGTGTGTGTGTGTGTGTGTGTGTGTGTGTGTGTGTGTGAAATCATGGCCTATATGGATCTTGTGTAAGATGCACTTGATAGTGAGCAATAGCTAGATGTAGAAATGTAAGTAGATGTGTGCATGGAAAATGAACTTCCCCTCCTATGAAGTGTATGCAGAAGAATGTAGTCCCTTATCCCTTAAATGATAGCTAGATGGATTTTATGCTCTTGAAAATTCCTTTAGAAGCTACCTTAGTGTAATAGTAGTGGATGCTTGGAGCTTGGTGCTTTATTATGGTCACATAGATTTGTATTTATATGATTCCCTTGGTTGAATTTCATAATTAACCACTAAAAGGCTAACCCAATAAGAAAACAATATGCCCAATAGCCAAAAAGACCCAAAAGATGCGAAAAAGATACAAATATGTCAAGGTTTTCCGGAGAGGACGAGGGCTCAAGCGCTAGCATCCTAGATGGGTGGTTTTGAGACTTAGAAAATGATCCAAAATGGATTGTTAAAATACCAATTCTATGTAATCTCTATATATTATACTTTCTCTACAGGTTCTCGGCTCATCTTATCTTCACAAGATGGTCTAGTCAGGCTGGGGGTGATTCGGACACCTCCGAATGACACTTTGGGCCATATATGTTTTGTTTTAGGATGAAGATGTCATCAAAATCCAAATTTGATTACATATTTGTGTTCCTCTAAAGACATTGTGAAAATTCAAAACAAAGTCACACTCGATTCGAGTTTGTATGCAAAAGTTATGACCTCCGAAAGGTAGCAGACTTTGTATGATGACAAAACCACCCCAGTGCAGGGTGGTGGTTTTGTATGCGAATCGGTTTGCGTAAAGTAGCAATTTTGTAACTAATGGTCCAGAAATGCGGGAATCTCAATAATTGCAAATGTTTGGGCTTCCAAGCGGTTCGTTTCAGCTTTCCACGCCTCCCTGGGGTTGTACATCTATAAATTCGAGCCTTTGCAAGGTTTCAAGCAAGTGAGTTTGAAGGAATTCAGTTGTGGGAAGAGTTTGAGAAGTGTTGTTCTTCTTGTATATGTTCATGGTGCATAGTTCTTAGGTGTTGGAGAATATTGAGTAAGTAGATACAATTTAGGAAGTTTATTCAACATTCTTGAAGGCCAATTGGCAGTATTTTGTATCAGTTTGAGATTACATAGTGGAAGGGGAGATAATTTTCTCACCCAACTAGATTTTTCCCACATTGGGTTTCTCCAGGATAAATCATGTCTCAATCTTGTCTTTGTTCTCTGTTTTTGCAATCTAATGGTGTGAATAATCTGCACATTAGTTTGGTTAAAATAGCTTAAGCAATTTTCCTTTCATATTTACGAGCATAGTGATCAGCGTAGTTGTTAAAGTGATGAGTTTCAGATCAGATTTGTATCAAAGCTGGTTAGATTTCAATCTTTGTGTGGTTAACTTGTGTTGAGATTGTAATTAGATGCCCCTTACCCAAAAGGGAAAAGAAAGCGGCGAAGGTAACCTTGTTCCTTTGAAGTAGATATTTCTACAAATAAATGGAAGCAATGAATTCGGAAGATGGCTCAAAGAGAAGATGCGAATGATAACGGTGAAGAAAATTCTATAAGTTGGAGGAAAATGTGGCAAGTTTGTCTAAGGATGTGGGCAGAATTTCCTTGTCCATTGGGAAATTAGAGTCCATCATGGGACTGCTCATGGAGAAACTTGGTGTTACAAATGAGACATCGGAAGACCATGAAGAAGAGGTTCATGAAGAAGAACCATCCCATGTCATTCCCACACCTCCTCCATTCAAATCGAGAGGCCAAGATAGAAATTCAACCTTATGATGGAGATGTGAATACTTGAGAAGCTAGACCATTGGTTAGCTCAACTGGAGGTATATTTCAGTTTGCATCAAATTAATGAAAGTCAATGATTTCCTTTGCTCGATTAAAATTGACCAATCATGCTTTAACTTGGTTTGAAAGTTATGTACATTATTTGGTTATTAAGAAGCGTCCTCCTATTACTAAGTGGGATGAATTTAAAAATATAATCAAAAATCAATTCTATCCTATTTGTTATGAGGAAGAGAGGTCCATGTATTGGCAATATCTCAGGTAGAAGCAAGGCCAGACTGTGTAGGAGTACACTAGTGAGTTCCGGAAGAAAGCTATTCAGATGGGAAAGGATGTAGCGGATCGGGACATGTTGATGAAATATATCGGTGGACTCCATAGCCACTTGAGGAGACCCATCCTCTTAGCAGGCAAGACAGAGATGTAGATGAGGCTTGTTCTCAAGCCCACTACTTGGAGATGGACAAGAAGAAGAGTTCATCTACCTCTCAGCATGCTTCAAACCAAGAAGATGACATCAAGCCAAAAGGGAAGGAAAAAGTGAAAAGTAAATAGAATTATACTTCCATTAAGGATACTAAATTTCACTATGGGTAGTGTGATGTTAACTCATTCGAGGAAAAATGTTGGAATCTCCACCCAGAATTACATCCCTTCAAGAATAAGAAAAATAAGAAGAAGGCTATGGTTGCCCTCCAGGGAGAGGAAGTGTTTTGCAGTGAAGAGGTGTATGAGAAAATGTGTTGTGCCTCCATCCACAGAGAGGTATGTTTGGGTAATAGTAGAAATGCTCAAGATAATGAACTTGCTAAGCTCTTTCACATAAAAAAAGTCAATTGAAGACAAAGTGGATGCTCTTTTTATTCTTGTTCACAAGCTAATTTGGTTAGTAAAGAGCTAGTTAACAGACTAATGTTGGAAACTTACAATCATCCAAGTCCTTACTCATTGGGTTGGGTAAATAAAGGTGTAGACGTCAAGGTTACTAAACAGTGTAAGATTACTTTTGGTATTGATAAAAATTTTATTGATGAAGTCACTATGGATGTTGTTCCCCTCAATGTGTGTGGCGTGGTGTTTGGCAGTCTGTATTTTTATATCAAATATGTCATCTTCACAAGAAGAGCCAACTAGTATCATTTGGTGAAGGATGGTAAGAGCTACGTCATTTCAGCCTTTGTAGGAGACTCAAAGATTTTGTTGGTAAGTTCCACTGAAGTTCGAAACTTAATGCTAGTGGAATATTTTCTTTACTTCTTCTAAGGGATAGACAAGTTGAGGAAGTTGTCACAGAAACCACTCATAGCATGATTACTAACAAAGAGAAGAAGCAGATGGGAGATTTTATTTAGCAGTTCAGGGAAGAGCCTATGGGGCTTCCCCAAATAGGCCAATTGAGCATGTGATACAGTTACTACCTGAGGGTCTGCTTCTAGACTTAGGTTTCCACATGTAGTCCATGTAGGATGAAAATTAAGAGAAACAACCATTACAATAATTGTTTAAGAAAGCACACACTTCAATGGGTGGTTGGTCATTTTGGTGTGAAAGAGACTGTTGAGCACTTATACAAGTATGGTTTTTGGCCGAACATGCAGATAGCAGATTCTAACCTTGTCAAGTGTTTTGAGACATGTTATGGTTATTTTCCTAGGAGTGCATTTGATGTTGTTTTCTGATTACCATACAGAGACAACAAAAAGTGGGATTGGAAGTCCACAAAGAGGATATGTTCATTGGAACAATCCAAGTAGATACACCTCCAAATGCAAGAGTAGTATTCCAGAGAAGATGTGAGGAAGAAATTTCCTCACCTCATCAGTCCTTGAATCTTTTAGGGACTTAAAATCCTCAAATTGGGGAGGTATGATCCAAAAATGGATCAAGAAAATCCCAATTCTATGTAATATCTATATATTATACTTGTTCTATAGGTTCTCGGCTCATCTTATCTTCACCGGATGGTCTAGTCAAACCGGGGTGATTTGGACACCTTTGAATGACACTTTGGGCCATATATGTTTTGTTTCAGGATTAAGATGTCATAAAAATCCAAATTTGATTGTATATTTGTGTTCCTCTCGAAAATCATGCAAATTAAAAAAAAAGGCATCAAATTCCGAGTTTGTATGCAAAATTTATAACCTCCGGAAGGTAGTAGACTTTGTATGATGACAAAACCACCTCCCAAGACAAGGTGGTAGTTTGTAACCACCCGATCCATGTAAAGTAGCAGTTTTGTAACTAATGGTATAGAAATGTGGGAATCTCAACAATTGCAAATGTTTGAGCTTTCGAGTTGTCTATTTTAGCTTTCCACACCTCCACGGGGTTTTACATCTATAAATTTGAGCCTTTGCAAGGTTTCAAGAAAGTGAGTTTGAAGGAATTCAACTGTGGGTAGAGTTTGAGAAGTGTTTTTCTTCTTGTATATGTTCATGGTGCATAGTTCTTAGGTGTTGGAGAATATTGAGCAAGTAGATACAATTTAGGAAGTTTATTGAGCTTTCTTGAAGGCCAATTGGTAGTATGTTGTATCGTTTGAGATTACATAGTGGAAGGAGCTAATTTTCTCACCCAGCTGGAGTTTTTCCACATTGGGTTTCTCCAGGATAAATCCTGTCTCAATATTTTCTTTGTTCTTTGTTTTTTGATCTAATGATGTGAATAATTTGCACATTAGTTTGGTTAAAATAACCTAAGAAATTTTCCTTTCATATTCACGAGCATAGTGATCTCGTAGTTTTTAAAGTGATGAATTTACCGATTAAAACAGCTAAAGTATCAAAATTCATATTGGGCAATAGGGTGTGTAAGGCCAAGAAGGAAACTAGAAAGAAACCAAAGAGGCCAAAGACAGTAGTCAAATAGTACTTTTCTCCTTTAGGAATTATCTCGAATTGTGGTATGTTCTTAGGACCTAGAAATGTACCCAAAGTGTGTCATTTTGTATCTACATTTATCTAAATGTAGTTGAGTATGTGAATGGATAAGTAACTTGTTTGAATTTAAGAAAGTCATGCAAGGGGAGATAGGAGATGAAAATTAGGCTTAGGATTTATGTAAAAGATAGAGTATAGAAATAAATCCAATCTTTTCATTTCTCAAGGATAAGTTTAGAAATTTAGGTGTCTATAATAAGGATGAAGTCATGTGTGACATAAATCCCATGAATTTGTTTTATATTTAGCTTCTAGTTCCTTAAAACATTGTTCACAAGGTATAACATGTGATGCATAAGTGTCAAGTTTCACATGGAATTATGTATCAACCGAAATTAGTTAGAGTATATTGGTATATTTTACTTTATGGTGCCATGAAGGTCGAACCAATGCCCCAAAGGTATACAAATGCCATGAAGGTATAAATAATAAAATAAAGTTCTACTAATTTTGTGAAGGTCAAAATAATAATACTTGTGAAGGCATGATGTTTCTATAAGCGTATAATTAATGTCATAAAGTATACTGAGGTGTTTTGATAGTTTAACCAATACCCTAGAGGTTTAATGATGCCATGAAGGTTTGACTAATACCGAAAAGGTATAATCAGTGTTCACGATAAATTTTAGTGGCTAATATTAATTAATTCACAAATATTCCTTTTTTGAAAAAAATTCTTTTGGCTAATTTTTAGGCATATGGATTGGACTATGTCACCTAAATTTTGTAGTTTCAAGTTAATTATAGGATTTTGTTCTTCTAGTGTATACATCAATAGCTAAATGTTTTAGTTAAAAATTCCTTTAGGGAAATTAAAATTTCCAAAATTTGCCTTCATATATGTAGTAATTATGCATTTACAATTTCAAATATGAATTCTAAATATCAAGTACACATCAAATTCATCTCACAATTAATTTACCTGTTCCATGGTCCCATGGGCAATGACGATCGAAATTGATTGCATATTTCAACCCTCCAAAATTAATGTATTTTAACTATTGATATGTTATTATATTGAAATTATATATGTTGTAAAATGTCACAAATGCTACCATCCGATATCACATTTTATGCTATTAGATGATAGCATAATATATACTTCTAGTCAGTAGCATCTATAGTTATATCATTCGATAGTATATATATTGTGCTACCGAGCATTAGTGAAGTTTGGGAAGTATTTTTGCTTGTGCCATATTTTTTAAGGACATATTTCTCATCGAGATGATCTTTTAACTACTAACATATAAATAAATAAAAATCAAAATTTCCCTTGAAAAATTGGCAAAATCAGCACATTTTCACAAAAGATCACTTTTTTATTTGTGTCATATTTTGTGACAACATATTTCATATTTCTTACAACATATTTGAGTCATTCGTTATAAGCTGTTTTGTCAAAAAATGATTTCTAGAATATTTAGTATGCTACCTTCCAACAATTGCTACTAACCAACAATATATGTTGTTAGTGACGATTCAATTAGCTAAGAACATTATCAAATAATTTTCCAACCATTCGAAACCATTTCTTTCCAATTTTCCATGATTTCAAAATCCATTTTCACACATTACCCAAGTAATATCTACGGGTTATTTATAGGGTTCTTAAAATTTTATGTGCCGGTGTTAAAGGTCTACTAATTTTGTGATTAATATCATAATAGTATACCAATTTTGTATAATATATTTGATTAAGATTTTTAATCCCATGGAATTTTGGATCAAGCCAACTTATTATGTATTGGTCGCTTAGACCTTACCTTTATAACATCTCGTGATTTTAGGAGTCTTAATAAATAGTGCTTAGCTAACTTCTATGGTAATTTTAGGTGGCTTCTATTTCTATAAAAACAAACGCATGTTCCTTAGAGTGTTAGTATATAAAATGAGTACTTTGAAAGTTTGATGTTTTGGAAGAAGGATATGAAGCTGGTAGTTGTAAGTGTGGCATTTATCTAACCCTTTAAGACAAACACAGATTCTTTATTGGAAAATCCTATATTTGATTGTATGTATCTCTTGGGATGTTTTTAAGGAAATATCATTGAGAGAAGCGGTTTTATATGTGTGTGTATTGTTCCATTTGTGAATAGATTATTTGGTCATTGTTTTCATTTTATGTGTGAGAGAGAAGGATTCTTCATCGCTAGAAGTATAATATATTATCTATGAAAGTTCCTAAATGTATCACTTATGTGGGCTAAGCTAAAAATTACTAGGTGGTCTTGCACATAGTCGTATGTTGCTTGAGGTGTGGAATGAATGTTTTGTATGTATTATAGACGTAATAAATACATGCATCCTTCTTTACATATATAGTTAAACTTATAAAATAGTATTATTGATAGAGGAGTGTGATAGGAAGATGAGGAGTGAGTGAATATGGAGTGTGTGAAAAGTATAAGAGATACTGTGTATGTATTTTATGGTATAAATTAATTTTAAAATATATTTAATTATTAAGATATATGGATAAAACATATATATTTTAGGGAACGTCAATGTCTATATGTGATTTTGATGAATTTTGTGATGTTATGTATGTTGAATCATTATGCCCTATTATTTGTGGAATATGTAATCATATGTTTATAAGAATATAAAGTTCCCCTTTTTACAAAATCAACTCTAACTAGAACTTTTATGAACTAAATAAACTAGCTATATTATATAGTTTATGTTAACATTTAGTGTCTAAGCCTAAATTTTTGTTTAAAATTTTTCAAATGTGAATATTCATTGATGTAATATAATCAAGAAATAACTAATATTGAAAATTGGTATGAGGAAAATCTCAAAAAAGTGTACAATGTGAAGTAAAGAAATATGATACATTTACTTGTAAGTAGAAGAAGCATTCTTTCGTATAGAAGATGAAGATTTCTAGTCAACTTTTCTAGATTTACTTTGGCCTTGGATTTTTGGAAAGAAAAATAAATTTTGGTCTAGATTGCAATTAGAACAACAAAATTAGTAGACTTAGGAAAAGTTAAAGAAAATTGAGTAAATTGACATACCTAGGACTTGTGCAAGTAGATTATTGGTTTGAAATGACATTATACCCATTAATTATCACATGAGAAATCTAAGGGTGGACCAATTTTGATGCGAAGAAACCAACCTTTTAGAAAGTAAGAGGGGATATTTATAGAGAAAATATCACTGTTTATTTAAATTATCTTGGTGGAGGAAGGATTAATAAAAGGAGGAAGGCAACTTGTTGAGGGAAAGGAACCTATGAGATGATGGGAGGAAAGAGGGAAGATCTCAAGATATTTGATCATTAGAATATTATAGTTTAGTGATTGAGGCGAAATAAATGGGGAAGGAAAAAATAATATCTACAAAATATTAGAAGAGACCATATAGATTAGTGAAATTTTAGTGAGTATTTAAGGAAAGTTAGGAGAAAGAAACTATTTAATGACAAAAGAAGTAGAGAGTTAAAATATATTAGTAGTGAAGAAAGTAGTAAGGTAGGAAGCAAGGCTTCAACCCTCCAAACCCAAGGCATTATTTTGGGAAATGATCCCCTTAAACCAAGTGTTGTTCCCCATGCCACTTCACATATTTAAGGATATATTTTTAAAGAGGAGTATATAGGAGAAGAGTTACAAGATAGTTTAAAAAAAACAATAAAGAAGAAATCAAATGGAGATAAAAGACTATGATAGATTTCAGCAAAGGTTTATGGAAAAGTTACTTTGAGGGTGAATTGACAAGAGATAAGAGAAGAAATATTTTTAGAGTATATAATTAGAAAGAGAAGATATAATATATGTCATTTAAGACACAACAACCTACACCAAATACCCAAAAGCTAACACAAGCAAGAAATAAAAATCCAACAATGGTGGTATTTGGAAAATGATAATAAGGATGCTTATGAAAAATTATTTATATTCTATATTTATATGAGTAACAAGAACATCATAAATATACAAGTGAAACAATTTGATTTTTGGAAACACGGAGAAATGATATATTAGAATGATACATGAAGATTAGTTCCACTTATGAAAAATCATGAGATGATATAAAACATGAATTTAAGTGGGATCTCTATTACAAATGTACCAATAGAAATTTTTAAAGATGAGATACTTGGTGCAAAAGGAGGTAGAAGTAAAATAATTTGATCTAAGATAACAAATTATAGTATGGAAATTAGATGAACCATTGATATAAAAATAGAGGATATAATGGTTCATATTTGGAATATTACCTTATTCAACATAGGAATTCAAGATAACAACAAGATGGATATGGAATCCCAACCATGGATATGGGAAGAAAAAATACGAGGTAAAAACAAAATCTGAAAAATTCCAAGATGAATTATCCTAGTTGCCACTACAACAAGAAATTTAAATGAAATTAGATATAAGAAAAAAAAATTCCACTTGGGTTCATGAGTAGATAGAAAATATAGTGTAGTATGTGTTTTGAATAGGGTCAAAGTAGGATAAAGTGTCCACATTTAGAGGAAACCAAGAGAGAAGTCATGTTAAGAGTGAATTTAGTAGGAAGGAAACCACCGACTCAATAACCTATCTTGAATGATTGATTGTGGTGTGAAATATATGATATTTAAGACCAACATGGTCAAAATATGTGTCTCTTCATGAAGGTGACACTTTCAAATAACTAAATAATTTATTATATGATATGCATATCATTCAATCACTATAAAAATACATTATCTAGGGTCGATACAACAGAGGAATTGAAATAACATAGGGCTTGAATGGTTGTGAAAAAAAAAGTAGCACAAGCCCCTCCCCTTAGCACCCTTAATAAACACCGCCCACTAGAAATCCAAAACAACCCATCCTATGAAGCACCACTAAAAATTATAACACCCCATGTCCGAATTTTTTTATTTTAATGGTTACCTATGGAGATACTAGATGAATGTAAAAGGTGATTACCATCAAGGAGGATTTAATAACATGGGTGGTATATTTCACAAGGTTTATGAAGTGAAAAATTAAATAGAGGAAAATACCATAGAGGTTATCATTGAAGATACTAAGGAAATTATAAATGTAGACATGATTACAGGATTATCAAGGTGGTGGATACCTAAGGAGATAAAGCGGGGTCACTAAAACAATAGTCTATAGGCTATTAAAATAATCAATGATGGGATTATTAAAATAATCTATGAAATATATATCATGGTAGCCATGAAAAGAGGCCTATCACCTACTATATGTGTCGATCTAGAATCAAAACAATGTGTATTTTTTCATGAACATGATACTCACGATTCTATATGTTACCTTAAAGAAGCACAATTTTACAAAAATGGAGGAAAAATATTGGTAACTTAGGTAATGTGTCATATAAAGGTGCATAATATTTGATGTGAGTACCATGAGATGATGCATCTCCAAAAAAAGAGTGAGAAGGTTGAGTAGAATAATGGGAGTTAGAGTTGATCAAAACCATTGAAAACAAGGAAAGATAATATGTATTTGAGAGGCCAAAAAACATGTAATTACTAGGAAGGAAGAGAGGTCCAAAATATTTTAGCACCACTCACACAATATGTGGCCATATTCCCTAAAATAGTGAGTTAACTTCGTGGGATGGAGGAAAATATTGGTACCATAAACATCCAAATAAAAGAGGATGCAAAACAAATAAAATTACCATATTGGATGAATCCAAACGTGAAAATAAAAATAAGATAATAATTGTAACAATGTTTGTTGTTGGGATAATCAAACTTATTGACAAGACTCCATGTGGATCAATCCTATGGTAATTCAAAACAAAAAGATCATAAATCTATGAATTCACATTGATTTTGGGAAAATAAATACTGACATATTTCCACATCATTCAAATATGGAGTCCTTTGAAATTTAGCTTGTCAAGAGGTCTATACTTTATGGATGGTTTTTCTTGAAACCATTAAGTTAAAGTTACACTTGAATACAAACCTAATACTATTTTCACTATAGAACAAGGTTCTTTTGTATACACCTTTATGTCATTTGAGTTAAATAAAATGACACATATTTTTAGTAGGATTATGGTGAACACTTATAAAGAATATATCTATTATTTCCTTGAAGTGTATCTTAATGACTAGATTGTTTATGGGATGTTAATAGCTAATAGACAAGTGTTGAGAATCATGTTCGAATGATTACACATACTACATATTACATTGAATTTGAAGAAATTTTTGTTTCCAACTACATTTCGAGACATTTCTCAATCATATCATTTATAAATATGGATTGATGATTGATCTATTTTAAAACATCGGCTATTACGCTCAAACCCCTAAAACCCTAAAATATATAAGGAATTTTCTAGATGATAATAGCTACTACCGGAAATTTATATTGAATTATACCATGATGAGTGCACCTATTGAAGAATTATAGAAAAATGAAACTATTAAGTTGATTGAATGGATAAAGGAAAGTTAGGACACATTCGAGAAACTATAAAAATATTCTAAATGTACCGAAACTAGTTTATCCGATTGAAGTTACCTTTAGGCCTATGTATTAGTGTGGTTTGGTGTTGTGGAGACACATGGGCTATTCAATTTCATTAACAATGGTTGTAAATCCAGATCTAAGAATAATAAAACTACATAAAACTAAGAGTGATGAATTATAAATGATTTAAACATTACAAAATATTGGAATGTTGTGTTAGCCACTCCATTTATATTTTATACGAGATCATCAACTAGTGAAATATTTAATAAATATCCCATGCAAGGTTGGATTAGGGTTAGATAGATGATATGTTGATGAATTTTCTAAAATTTGAGTGTGTTATATCATTTCAACAACGTGACATGAATAATCGACCCAATTATTTGCCACAAATCTAGAATGGAGAAGATAAAGTACTTAATAAAGGTATCTTTATAGATGCACTTTTATATTTGGTTGAGGTCATCCCAAAGAGATAGAAACAATAGCTCAAGTATTAGACATGGGTGATTTTTGAAATCTTACGGTAAAAATGAAAAAATTGATTATGTTTTACCATTTACCCTCATTAAAGGTGCATTATTTAAGAAAAGGAAAGATGAAGTATTAAGAAGAGTAGTCTTGCAACATAAATAGAGTAATATTATGAAGGAATCACATGATCACAATAGAGGTAATGGAATTGTGTAGGAGGTACTAATGATTGAATTTTAGTATCTTATTATTTGTAAATATTCATAAATTTATATTATTTTTCGATGGGTGGGAAATCATAATATTTGGTATGATGTTCTTCAATGACCTATTTTAGCATTAGCCCCATTTGAGAAATGGAAAATTGATTTTATCGGGCCTATTACACCTATATCCCAACGATCATAGACATGGTTCATTATCACTAAAATAGAATATTTAACTTAATAGGAAGAAGTGATTACCACCAAATACTATGTCACAAATACAAAGGATATGTTCTTAGGAGAATATAATCACGTCCGGTCAAAAAGTTTTAAAGAGTTGGTAAAACACTTCCTCATTAATTATACTAAAAGAATCCCATACCATCCACAAGGAAAATGGAATGGTGGAAGTATTTAACAAAGTATTAGAGAAATTCATAATAAATATATGTAATCTATAGAATGTGGATTATGACTTGGAAATTATTTTGGCATTACGAATGTGTGCATGATGTATAAGAAACTAAAAAAATATTTTCCATTCCAAGTTATAGTTGGTTTAGAGGTCATGTTGCTAATGGATTTAATTATTCTAAGTTTTCAAATAATGGTTATATTTGGGATCAATGAAGAAAATTTAGTACAAGATCAATAAGTGGAGTTATAAAATTGAATGAAAATAGGTTCATAATTGCATATAACTAAACATAATAATTAAAGTGACAAAATTCATGACACAAAAACTATTATAAGAAAAATTATTTTTAGGAGTGTGATAAGGTTTTATTATATGAAAGTAGGAACAAGAGACTTGGAAAATTAAAAATCATATGGCTAGGACCTTATATTGTTGATAAAACTTTATCTTCAAGAGTTATTATGTTAAACATAATATATTAGGCATAGAGTGGCAAGTGTATATAAATGGTGCTAGGATAAAATCCTATGTGGCCATAGAATGAACAAAATAGGAAATTGAATATTGAGAAAAAAGATAAATCGTTTAAAAGTTTGCAAGGAAAAACATGCAAAACCTTTTTAAAAATTAACTTTTAAAACACTTTTGATTTTAAAATGTGAAAAATAACAAAAGAAAGTTTGAAAAAAATTTAAAAACTAATCAAAAAAAGTTGGGAAAAATATAAAAAGTAAAATCCAAGAATATGAGGAGAGAAATGGAAAATAAAAATTAAATAAAAGAATAAAATTGAGTGTTGCAAAATTACAAATCAAAAATTGAAGTTTGGCGGAGAGGATTTATAAAACCCTATGAGGGAACTTTCCTAACTAAATAATTAAATATTTTCATCTTACAAGACATAAATCAAACAATAGAAAGTGAAAAAACAAATTTAGTTAGATTGAGATAAGCTCAAACCAAGAAAATAACTAAGAAAAAGGAGGCTAGAAAGTAGGCGAGTTAAAGAATATAAATGTTGGGAAAACATAAAATATAGTAGGGAAGATAAGATATGGTAAAAAAATATAAGTAGAAAAGTGTAGCTAGTAGAAAATCATAAAAATCATACAAGTTTCACAAAAAAATTTGATAGATAAGAAGCCTTATGAGAGCTAGCTGAGTTAGTTTGACATTGTGAACTAGATAGGGAGAATGGTGACACCACAAGTTATACGAGTAAGAAATACAAAATGCGGTGATGAAGAAGCGGTCAATGAAGCCATTTTTACTATGTTTGGTATGATATCTATATATGATCCCGTATAACTTTTCACATTAAAGAGACACATAATAATGTATCCACTCAAAATGGAAAAGATTGGCCACTTTAGCATGGAAGTAAATAAAAAATGCTAGTTGAGGTAATTCCAACTAAATTCAAGGAGGAATGGAAGGAAAATATACACTAATCCCTTAAATAAAATTGATGTATGGATCATGCTTCCATTTTTACATTGGTGGATAAATCCATTCAAATTATATTGAGTAGATTACATCATGGGATGTTATATTTTTCTCAACCATATTAGATTATGGAGGATTTGATTGCAAGATTTTTGGGTTAATGAGGCACAAGAATAGCATTCAACGGTTGAACAAAAATGGAATAGACATAGGAAAGGATGTCATCAAATTATTATGACTACAAAAAATAAAGAGGAGATAAATTTTTCATAATACAAAACCCAACTTTGAGATACACGGTGAAGGAGATGTCATGGAAATCATATCACACAAACCATGAGGATTCCACATAGCTAGCAATTGTCATGATAGCGTTTTAAATAGTGGTAACTTATTTAAGATAGAAATTATATCAATATGTGATACTTATTAAGGAATTCAATGGAAATATTAAAAAATCAATAAGGGTATGCATGAAGTTTTCTATGGATCACTTATTATCTATCTAGGTACGCATTTTAAAATAGAATCTCATAAGTAAAGGAAATTTTAGTGGGGAAAAAGAACCAATAGGAAAGAAAATTAAAATCCATTTATATGTTATGGACATGGTGGATAACATCTCTAAGGTAGTATAATGTGGGAAAGTATAAAGAAACCAGTGGTTAGGAGACAAAGTTTTAGAAAAAGTAGTGGAAAAGTATGAGAAAGAGGTAGTGTTAGGGGTGGACATAAATTATTTTCATATTAACAAATTTATTCCACAAGTTACTTAAATGACATCAATACCATATGAAGTATTAGATGATGAATTAGAAAGAGTAACATCTACTATAAGAACATTCCCTGTTGACCTGATGAAAAGAAGACCTTATAATATCAATAATGTCATGACAAAATTTGGAAATGATATAATGAAGAACATGTATAATTAGATTCATCATACGTAGCATAACAAGTGTGAGTAAGAAAAGGGATCCACCAAAATAATAATAAACTTTGATAGTCCACTTGAGATAGGAGAGAATAATTCCATAGGGAAAGAAGAAGAACCAAAATCCATGGATCAACCTTGAAGGAGAAGAAATACGGTTTGAGGTCCAATCTTCCATTACTAAAGAACTATTACTAGGAGAGGAAATGAAATAAATAGGGACCCCACCATATGATGTAAAGGGGTAATCAAATATATGCGAGGTTGGAAATCCTCACAATAATATAAAACAAAATACAAAGAGTTGTGTAGGAAATAACTCAAACCTCAACTAAAAAGTGTGATAGCTACCTAAAAGGGTAGCTTGTTATAATTAGGAGGAGGAGGAGGATTTATAATGGTGTAAATAAATGGTACTTTGTTAGAATCCTAATAAAAGGGTATCTTGTTATAATTAGTGAACATGTATGGTTTAGCCAATATTATGGGTGCTCCTAAATTGTTGAGGCCATTATGGATTACATTTGATTTCCCTAAAAAATATGAAGATAGGTTTGAAGAAGTAAGGAGAGAAATAAAAATATGGCACAACTAAACCAAGATATTAAAGTGGCTAACTTATTAGCTCAATTAGATTTTTGTTTGAGGTCACAAAAATGTTAGAACAATTATAGGAGGAACTATAAACAAAACATCGTAAAAATACATGTGTGAAGTATCTAGAAAAAGAAAAGAATTTTAGAAAATTAAATAGGTGTAAGAATAATCTATATAGAAGTGTGAGCTACTTGAGAAATATTTTTAGGGAAAAAACAAAAAAATCTAGTAGATATAGAATAAGCTACTTTAGGTTCATAATGGTAACTAGAGAAAGAAAAGAAACTAAAGGAAGAGGAACAAAGGAAAAATCTAGTTGAAAAGGATAAGACGAAAATAAAAGAGGAAAAGAAAAAGGAGAAAAAATAAAGGAGCAAGCCATGAAGGATTCACAGAGAAGAAAAAAAAATATAAAGGTGCGTAAGTAAAATTAATAGAAAGATATTTATAGAGGAATTTGCAAATAAAAATGAGGAGGAAAAGAGATAGAAGAAAACAAAGTATTGAGGGAGAAGGGAAAAGGGTCTAGGATACAACACAAGTAACATAAATAAAGGAATCTTCCAAGAAATAAAATTCTACCACATTTATCATGGTTATCACCTCCTAGGTATTTACAATATGGGGATCCCTATAAAAAAATAAAAAAATTCATCTCCCATAGATAAAAAAGTAACACTTATCCTTGAAAGAAGGGTGGAGTGCAGAAAACACAACTAACTCCTATACAAAAGACACATTTATAAGGGATATGTAATGTTATCACCAAGAAAGATTATATGAAAATATGTTTCTTGTTAAAGGATTAAATGGATAGGATGGTTAATACTATATTAAAAAAAAATCCACAATATAAATAAGATATCTATTGGTCCATAGAATGGCGGTTGGAGGAGACAATCAAGAACTTAATTCATCATCTCACACATATCTCCTTAAGATATCCAAAAATACATGATGAGTCAATTGAGAACTAAAAAACATCTAATATGATCCTGCTCAATAATTAGAATGTGGAGTGGAGTAATAAGGTAAAGTCACAAGTTGAGGAGTTTAGCATAGCTTTAGGTGATGTAGTAAATATGTTACTTACTATGTTAATTGATCATCCACAATTCAAATGGAGAAAAATAAACTTAATTAAATAGAGGAATTTAACAAAGCCTCTATCGTCTAAAGTTACTATAGTGCTTGCCGAGATGGGTATTAATAATCAAAGCAACAAGCGAAATACTAAACAATTAAATTACATGGATGGGTATGATAATTTAGTATACGAATATATGGACAATTTAGAGATGGTTTACATGGAGATTGATAAAGATAATAATAATAATATTGAGGGGAAACTATAACCCTCTAAAATTCCTAAGATATCCATAGGTAATGCATCATTTTGATAATGGGAACAAAGGAAAATTACATAGTCAATGGGCTATAAGAGTTTTTAATAAATAATAACCACTCAAATTTTGAGAGTTTCTACAATTTTTTTAAGCCATTTTTCAAGGAGTAGTACTAGAATGGCGAAAAAAACCAATCGGGAAATTCAAGTGAAGTTTACACTATATTTCCTTACACTAAATTCCTATGTTTATGGGTGGTCGATGATATGTATTTATCCCCTAACCAATTAAATAGAAAAATAAGTATAGACCATGAGAAAAATTAAATTATTTGGTAGGTTCTTTGTCAAGTTTGTATTGAAAATGAGATAATATAGTAAGTCTAAAGGTGATGTTGGTAGTTTTTTTCACCAATCGAAGCATAATATATTATTTATGGGCTAGGTGCGTACTAATAGGTGGTCTTGTGTGGTATTGAGTGGTGGTTCGAGGTGTGGAATGAAGACACTATATATATATATATATATATATATATATATATATATATATATATTATGCACACATTATATTGATCATGATATAATAGAAATATATCTATATATACAAGATTGAATTGATATCGGATTGTGATAGGAGGATAATGGGTGAGTGAATATGGAGTGAGTGTGGAGTATAAGTGTTTGAGTATGTATTAAGTGGTATAAATTAACCAAAAAAATGTATCGATTATTGAGATATATGATTAAAGGAATTATATCTTAGGGAATATATGTGTCTTTATGTAGATCTTCATGAATTTTGTGATGATGTTGAAATATTAGGCCTACTTCAACATTATTTTTGGAGTGTGTTAATCATCTATTTAAAATAAATCACCCCCTTTTGTGCAATATCATCTCTAACAAGAAATTGTATGAACATAATAAAGTAGTGATAGTGTATAGTTTATTTCAACAACACATAATACACTCACATGCACACATGTGCATGCACATGCAAAAAAAACACACATGCACACACACGAGACACATGCACATATACACTGCACCTACACATATGCACACATGTGTGCATGAACACACATCTTGAAGTGTGTGTGTGTGTGTATGCACGCACGTACACACACACACACACACACACACACACACACACACACACACACACACACACACACACACACACACACACACACACACACACACACACACACACACACACAATATTGTTATGTGCATTAAATATAAAGGTATGTGTGGTCTAATGTTGTTCTTAAATGGTTTAATAACTATGTATTCATCATTTTTTATCATAATTTTTTTTTCTTTCCTTACAAGTTAGGTATAGAGGAAATTTCTAGTTTTTAACATTTGCAAGTGTGGGGCAAAATAATTGTTGATATATTCAAGCATTGAAATTGTTGGTTAGAATGTGTGAAGTTTTTGGTTATATAGATCTCTTGATCTCAAGGAAATATAATGTCACATAGATGAAGGAATAATAGGAGAGGTGGATTATAAAAAGGTGCAATACTTGATGACTTGGAAAATTTGATGAGAAGAATGCAAGCCCATTTGGACACCATTGAAACTAAAAAATGTACGAGACATCATGGTAGAAGAAAATAAGTGATGTTGAAGTGAAACCCATAGAACTAAGGGTAAAATATCTAGAATAATAATAAGAATAAGTACAAGTTGATGGGTCAAAAGAAAAAAATCATACGCAAAATTAGAAGGATGAGGATTAAGCCTAGATTGGATACCTCAAGTTAATCTAAAATTTTGAATTTGGAGAAACTTATAGATTGGATAATAGAGATTGAGAAATATTTTGAGTATGAATATTTGGGAATCCAACCATATTCAAGTTCTCTAAACTAAATTGAAGTTTTTAGTCTCTCTTTAATGGTTATATGTGCATATATAGAGAATACATAGAAGGAGATAAAAAATAAAATGTTGGGAAAAGTGTAAGTGAAGCTTAAAGTGAAATTATTTCATATGGATTTCCATCTCAATTTATTTAAGAAGTTATAGAATCTAAAAAAAGAGAACTTAGTATGTGAAATATAATGAGGGATTTTATAGACTTGCCATAATTTAGATTAGGTCATTGTGGAAGATGATATAGATAAGATATCATGTTACATAAACAAGTTTTGAATCTCAATTCAAGATGAGTTTAGGATGTCCCAAGCATAATCCATGTAATAATCCTATAATTACGTATTGAGGTAAGAGGATAAGTTTTCAAATAAATAACTAAGGGTGGCATGAGGGAAGGAAAACAGATATAAGGATGTGTATAAGGAAGTAGTAGAGGAATGTCCATCTGATAAATTTAGGCTAACACTTCATTATGTAGTGATGGTGCAGAGAGAGGAAGATGAAATTATTATGGGGGAAGAGTATCCTGTAGACACAAAGGTATGCATGGATTTAGTGGCACATGTTACAGGTGGGGAGATAAAGCAAATAGATATTTTGAGTTCTTACATGTAAATAATTATGGTGGAGGAAACCATAGTAATACAAGTGCACATATCACGTAAGCAAAAGAAAATAATATAATATATATTGGAGAATACCTATGGATGGGAGAATCACTAATGATAAATCACATTTCATTTAACCTAACAAAAGAAAAGTGTTCTAGTGTAGAGTAACAATATATTTGGAACCATATATAATTTACGAGGTAATATATGTTATTTGTAGAATCTTAAAAAAATAACTTAGTATGTGAAACAACATAATGAGGGATTTTATAGACTCGCCATAATTTAGATTAGGTCATGTGGAAGATGATATAGATAATATATCATGTTACATATACAAGTTTTATATCTCAATTCAAGATGAGTTTAGGATGGCCCAAGCACTGATCCATGTAATAAGCCTATAATTACGTATTGAGGGAAGAGGAGAAGTTTTCACATAAATAACAAAGGGTGGTATGAGTGAAGGTAAAAGTGGTGTAAGGATATGGATAAGGAAGTAGTAGAGGAAATTCCACACAAGAAATTTAGGCTAACACTTCATTATGCAGTGATGGTGCAAAGATTGGAAGAGGAAATTATTCTTGGGAATAATATCATTTAAAAACAAAGGTATGCATGGATTCGAGGAACATGTTATAGGTGGGGAGATAAAGCAAATACATATTTTACGTTCTTATATGTAAACAATTATGGTGGAGGATGAAAGAGGGTTTAAAACCCGCAAGCGAGGATCATGAGGGATGACATGCACATCAACAGACGTGCGAACGACAACGTGAAGAGATCTCGGGAGGAGTGAGCATCAACCGAATGTGCATGCAAAGATTTGAAACACGGGTAGAACCTGGTTAAGCCATAAAACTCTCCTCTATCTCATAGATCAAATGGGGTGTACATATAGGAGGTGTTGAGTAACCCCCAGTGCTGCAATCATGACAACTCGAGTAGAGAGGGGAGTTACATTCCCAAATAGAAGTGTAACTCCCAATGACGCATATGATGCACTAACGCACTGATGTATAAGAGAATCTCATAATGACCCCTAAATGACACATGGACCTACGATCTCACCTAAGTGAGATGACTCACCTAATGATGTGGAAAATAACACACACCAACACCCCCTTCATCATAACTTAGGATGAAGTGGAAAGTTAAAGAAAGCGAGAAATGGGTCTGGCACAAAGCTGGCATGATGAGGTACCCACGTTGACAAGAAAAATATCACAAGTAGTGAAGCTAAACCCTATGGGAAAAGATACACCACAAGAGAAAAAACACACTCTCTAATCTAAGAAAGATGCCAAATATGGGTCCTGGCCATAGTTTAGAGCACGAAAAGGTACCCATGTACAAAGAGGCAATCTCTCGAAAAGAAGAAGAAGAGAGAAGAAGAGGGAGATGAGAGGAATGCGAAGATTCCATAGACGGATCTAAACTCTGCTGGCTCACAGAGGTCTCCCAAAGAATTTCGATGACGAGATCCTCTGCCTCTAGGCGAAGAAGAGCCACCCACACCGAATTGTGTGCCTGCCCTTGGGAAGGATAGAAATGACGTCTTTGAAAGTTTGCCCACTCCATAAAGGAAACCGAAGGTAGTAGCACAAAGAACTCTGAATTTGGTCGATGAAAGTGTGACATAGGTCTAGATAGTGAGTGCCAATTGAAGGTAATGCCACGTGCATAAAGCGTCGAGTGAAAAGAAGAACACCCATTAAAGGATGTCCAAATGATGTGAAGGAACAAAACATCCTCCACAAAAAAAAGGATCCACAGGTGAGGGTGGATCAATGAAGGTCTTTGGAAATGTGGAAGTGACATGATTCCCTAGAAAGGGGAACTCCCAACAATGGAGATGATGAACTCCTCTCAAACACATTGTAGATGGATGAGCGACTTGTAGTGCATCACAAGTGTACTTTGTGAAAAGATGACTAAGGTCGGGCGGATACTCGTCGAGTTGATGAGGGGGCTCAACAAATAGAAGAGAAATTTTAGATAGGTATGAGTCATCCAATGAAGGTAGAGGAGTGAAGTTGGCCTCACACACTGGAAGTGGAAAGGAGGCGGGTGTGATGAATGTATGAGACTAAGGAGAAGGACAATATTCGACATCGATGAGGTGTGGGAAGTGTCAACACTCTGCGGAATAGTGAGAGAAAGAGGGGAATAATCCTCTGTAGTACTCTCTACATCAGAAGCTGGGTGCACAATCCTCGTCATCGTGAAGTAGAACCAAACGAGTCTATGTCGGTGGAACTATCATCACATGAAGAAGAGGAGACAAGCCCAAATCGAAAGAACAACAACGGCGGTATGTGAAGGGTCTCCATAGAGGGATCGAAGAATGCTCAGGACACGGTGGGGTGGATATCGAGTACGCCACGTGAAACCAAAGAGAGCGAGAGACATGCATCATCATGTGACCAAAGACATGGTCACAAGTGTCAAGAGGATAAGTCCTCCATAGATGAGTATGATTAGTGGGTGGCAGGAATTGGCCCAAGAAAGAAGGGTAAAAGACCCTCATGGGCAAAGTAACATTCCATGGAAGCACGTTAAGCTGAATAGTTCCCTCTCCCGGTGAGAAGTGGTAGAGGTTGTAAGGTGATCCTACGATGCTCAAGTCTGGAAAGAGCACTCTCCATGATGTGGAATCAAAAGTGCAAGGTGCACAAAAGCAAGACGTCAGACTCAACCGATAATGTGTCTACGTGTGAAAGCCCAAGAGTACAATCAACCCCCCAGAATGTGGCACTTTATAAAATAGTGTGTTTACAAAATAGATAATGCCATCACATTATGTGTGAAAAATCATGCAACTTTGACTAAAGAAGTGCTAAAAAATGAGCAGTGAGTCAAAAGTTATAGCATTAAAACAATTCCTGCAACTGATGGAAAATGCCACTAGACGTTGCAAACACATTAAAAAAGTGCCTAAAATGGGTGCAAAGGGTATCGTGTGGCTCTAATACCATGAAAGAGGGTTTAAAACCCTGTGGCGAGGATCACGAGGGACAACATGCACATCAATGAGACATGCGAGCAGCAGCGTGAAGAGATCTTGGGAGGAGCGAGCATCAACTGAATGTGCATGCAAAGAAGTGAAACACGAGCGTAGAACTGGTTAAGCCATAAAACTCTTCTCTATCTCATAGATCAAATGGGGTGTACATATAGGAGGTGTTGGTAACCCCGGTGCTGCAATCATGACAACTCGAGTAGAGAGGGGGAGTTACATTCCTAGAATATAAGTGTAACTCCCAATGACGCATATGACGCACTAATGCACTAGCGCATTAACGTATAAGAGAATCTCATAATGACCCCTAAATGACACATGGACCTACAATCTCACCTAAGTGAGATGACTCACCTAATGATGTGGAAAATAACACACACCAACATAGGAAACCATAGTAATGAAGTGCACATATCACGTAAGTAAAAGAAAATAATATAATATATTGTGAAGAATACCTATGGATGGGATAATCAGTAATGATAAAGAAATTTTCATTTAACCCAACAAAATAAAAAGTGTTCCGAGTGTATAATAATAATATATTTGGAACAATATATAATTTAGGAGGTAATGTTGGTTAGTTGATATTAGATAGCAATATAATTAACAACCTATTAGTACATGAGATGGTGGAAAAGTTAGGGTTGAAGATAATTTTGCATATTAATCCTCTACAAAGTTTCATGGTTGTAGAAGGGACAAAAACTCCTAGCTATTTAACAATATCTAGTTAAATTACATATATGGATATATGAAGATGAGATCATGTGTAATTATAGACACATAAATTTGGTACTTTAGCACTATATAATGGAAATATTAACTTAATACCTTAATTATAACTTGTACACCTATTATAATCTTAATTTTGTATCCTAATCTATCCTTAGTCATATTACAATAGGTTTTCCTCATTGAAATACTCATCCACTTGCCAAAAATTTCATATTAGTCATAAGAATTCTATTACACCTAATTTTCAAGTACAAAGCTCCATTGTACCATCCCTCATTGCCAGACTAAAACATGAAACATGACCAAACTATTACAAGATCTTGTCTATTTACAAAATGATTAATTTCTATGTTATAGAAAAAAATAACCATAAGAAGTCTGTGATTGTTTTAATAGGTAGATTATTATGATAAGATTGACTTCCAACATCAATTATAAATTATTATAATAATGCATTCAAGCTTGAAATAATTAATAAACAATAATTACTTTCTCAAAAAATTAGAGAGCGGATAGACTTATTTGATTAGGATGATTCGGGAATGATTTGGGTGTGCATGATAGTGGAACAAGGAGATTTAGAGCTATGGGTTACACTTGAGATTTTCGGACTAAAACCGAGTAGGTTTGGGACCTTGTAGATTTTATATGATCTAGGTTGGAACTATATGATCTAAAATAAGATTTTTGATATTTCACACCATGAGATAGTATGGATCTACAACTTTTTATGTGCTTTGATAACCCGAAAATGATTCTCGTTATATGTCGCTCTTGTTTGCATATTTTCATGATGGCTTGTGATGACCTACAAAAAAGTACAAAACCTAACAATTTGTAGAGACCTTCACCATAGAATTAGAAAACTAAATGAGAATTGACATGTGTGTAAATTTGTGGCTAGACCACCCTTGGAATTCTAACCCCCATTACGAACTAATATTAGTGTTGTAATGTATATCCTCATTGCATAAATTAAGCCTCATGTAGTTCTCTTATGTACCCATGTAAATTTTTACACCTAACTACCCCCAAGGGTTACCTCATGTTTCTTGACACCAAGATAGTGATCTAAATATGTAGCATAGAATGTACCATGTGGTAATCTTGAGACATGGTGTGCCTTAGTTATACGATATAACCATTTTTGTTGATTTAAAACCTTTTGTAATGCGGTGCAGGGGTTATAACTAAAATTCTATTCTTATTCTTTCCATTTGAAAAATTACTTTTATAACACCTTCAACTTGACTTTTGAGCTCTAAGCTTACTTAGACCAACTCCTGTCACCCCTGGTATTAAGGATCATTCACATGAGGTTCAATAGAACCATTACTATGCTTCCAACACCTTGTTTTGCTACACACACACTTGCATTAGTGTTCATATGAAAGCAATAAGGAAGTATATCTACTTGGTTATTGCCCACACTTCCATCCTCTCTCCATTAACTCCCTGTATAACTATTGACACCATTCCATTATATCCTTCAAGGCCTAATCACTATACATTCACTCTCTTACCTTTTTGGCCTATAAGACTAGTCCTAGGTAGGTTTTCCTTTTACCCATTATCCTGTAAAATTGACAAGGGCAATTTTGCAGATAACCATACCAAAATTTCATTTTGGTCCCCTGAAGAAGTCTGACAACATTCAAAATGGCCTAAAACTCCCTTTCAAAAACAAGTTTTAAAACTTAGCCATTTTTAGCTTCTTTAGAGTCAGTGTGAGTTTTTGGGGTGTCAACATTCCAAAAATTGTGCCTTTTTGAACTAGGCGCAAGAAATGTTGTGTCAACATCATGAAATGTGCACCCCTTTAAAAACCCCTTGGCGTTAAAGTTACATGTCAACATCAGTGAATATGCGTTTAAGGTGCTAAAAATTTATATCGACACCAATTAAATTGCGCCGAGGTGCATTTGCACCCATGTCAACACTCTAGAAATTGCACCAAATAAGGTAGGTGGAATAATAAATGCCATTGAAAAGTATTCTTCTACACCTGTCAGCTATCCTTATCACCCCCGCGTGCCGTTTTTGAGCTTGTGGACCCCAACATCATCCTTCGTCCTTTATAAAATCGTAGGTAAGTGGCTTCTATCGTCCTTGTTGTTGTTATGGCTTTTGTTTCTTGGTTATTGTTAGGTTTTAGGGTTGTTATAAACCAAAAGGTTAAATCTAAAAATGAATAACTTACCAATCTGCAAATCAACTAAAAACCCCTTTTTCCTCTCCTTCCAGATCTACAAATCTGGAAGGCCCTTACCTCGAAAAACCTAAAACCACGTTCCCTGCTTATTATCTTGTTACAAAACCTCTCTTTACCATTTGAAAAAACCAAAAAAGAGAGAAGAAATCTAGGAAATTGCAAAGAAATCACTAAAAACCTCAGTACACTGTTTTTACATGTTACAACCCCAGTCGCGCCTTGGTGCACTATCCTCACTTGCAACATATCCTAACCCGTGCCCAGTATAAACACTTAGCAATCTTTGTAAGGGTGCAGGCGCATCCCACACAACATCAACATAGGATGTTGTGACCTTCAAGACCACGCCAAGCACTTTCCCCTTTGGTGCGTTGATTTCCTTTGCAAAGCATATTCCAAAATTGTGCCTTGGGTGCACTTAAAAGCCATGCAACACCATCCTTTTCAGTGCCTAGCTAAAGCAAATTTCCTAAGGCACAAGCGCATATTCCTTAACATCAACATGGCATGTTGTATGTTGTAAACCCGCACCCTGCACTTTTCCCTTGGCGCTGCCTTCTGTCATGCAACACCTTTCAAAAGTGCACCCTTTATAACCTTGGCACATATTTTCTCCTGTCAACATTGGTGCACCTTTTTACATGTTGACATCTCCAAAAGTGAGCTCACCTTTTTAAGCCTCTACTGACATGTTGTGAACTTGCGCCTTGTGCCCTAAGCCTTATAATTGCTCATTCTTCTTTCTGCAAGCTTTTATTATGGATAACATGACGGTTGACATGGCTCTTCTATGTTGGACCTCCTTGATTCTCCTTACAGAACAACAACAACCATCCTCGAGCTCACACATGTCTTCATCAAGCAAAAATCCAACCAAGTCTAAAGGAAAAGCAAAGTTGACAGAACAAGAGATGAAGTACAAATATCAGAAAGTCAGGATGCCTGACTCATATGCAGAGAGTGATCTCGATATCAGAGACTCCAAGCTTGGGCACATTGATATGGAAGACTTCTAGTGAGAACCAACTAGGCAACTAGTGGCCCCTGGATGAACAAACTGGTGGGCAGTGGATTGCACTTTGCAGTTGGGCTGCCAGTAAGTGTTGTAAATAACGAGTTCATCATGTTGGTGGCTCAATGCTATAACAAGGACACAAGATGTGTCGAAGATAAGGAGGAAAGATGATCATCGACCTCATAGCTCATCATTTTGAAATAACCCTAGGCATTCCTCATCATAGGCAATATGTCGCCATAAGCCTAGAAGACTACAAGAAGGCATGGGATGACAATGAGGAAAATGCATGCAAATGATGAACGAGCTCTATCTTAAGAACAAAAATTCGGTGAGCAGATGGCCATAGACCATCCACCACAGTGACTTCAATGAGGAACTGAGTGATACAATCACCTTCTTGAACGAGTGTTTGGGCTTCCTGATGCCCATTATTTCCATAAATGGATGCTGAGGTACTTAGAGACCATGAGCAAGAATGTGCCTGATCAGTGTTTTGGTTGGGGTGAAATCATCAACGACACCATCTCCCAGCAACTTCAACAGGTCCTCACAATTGGGAAGTTCTATATGAATTCCTACATTGTATATGTTGTTAAAGATCGGTGAAAGATTTCGTCGCAGCCTAACTCGAAATGGGGTATGGCCCGTGTCAAAATATATGAATACTACCTAGAGCTAAAGCTCGAGAATAGCATCCCCCAATTCTCAAAAATCAACGACGCCTTCTTCTATGAGGTGATTTGCCTGTTGAGGCCGAATATGAGACATGGTCGAACTAGCCCGAGTGTGATCACTGTCATAAAGAAGTGGGAGCATTGTTCACACAGTTTCCCACATTCACATATCTCGAGTGGTGAATTTCAAAGGTGAACCGACAAAGCTACCAAGGTATGCAGGGCCCAAGCTGATTCTCTTGGAGTTGTCAAGGCAACTGATCACATACCATGAGAAATGCATGAAGAGAAAGAAGGGAGGAACTCCATTCCCCCTTACAGTGGGCCGATACACCTGCACCACACTGGCCAAAGCATGAGAAATGTATGTTGAGCTTGAATTGTTGAATCTAAAGCACAACTTCCTAGCAGCCTACCTTTGATTGCTAGAGTTGCCTCCCAAAGGCAAAAATTGATCCTATCCATGTTCCTGAGATCGAGGACATCTACATTGACCTGACACATGAAATAGATATCAGGCGAAAGGATCACTCCCGGTTGGCTCTGGAGGAAATCATTCATTATGGCATAGCCATCATTCCAAAAGGATTCCAAGAACCTGATCAAGAAATTGATCAAGTTTACCTTGACACGGATGGGGACGATTGGTGTTCGTAGAGATCGACAGAGCCAAGGCACCAAAGACCATTCAGGAAAGGGTCAAGCCCACGTTGCAGTGCACCGAACATTGGTGCAAACAAAATGGTCTCACCTACCTCGGGGTAGATTTTACTACTTCTCCTTTAGGTAGAGCACCTCCAAGAACGGCCCAAGTGCTGAAAGGAAAAGGAAAGGATAAGGAGGGAGAACCAAGAAAATAGGAAGAAGCTCCTCAAAGCCCTCCTACTACTTTTGAGAAATAAGTGGTCGACCTGGTGTCTCCAGGTAAAGAAGAAGAGACCACCGAAGTTTCAACAGATACATCCACTCAGGATGTGGTCACAGCTACAACTACTAAGGTACCCACCATTCCTTCTTCCACTCCTTCTCCTCCCACCTCTTCCATCTTCTCCTCTCTTGTGGATCTGTCGCCCAGTGTTCCCTCCATCCAATTGCAGATCCCTTCCACCTCCATGTCCTTTTCTTCCCGGTAGTAACTCTAGGCCCTACAAGTAGCAGCGCATTGGACTCCTTGTTGATGCCACCACCAAGCATCTCAATGTTCTTCCCTGCGCCTCTTCAGTTGCTTCCCCTTTCACCCCCTGTTTCTTCTTCTATTTCCTCTACTCCCTCTCCCATAAGTCCAAGCTGGATCTCTGACCATCTAGGTCAACTCAAGAGAAAGGTTCCCATAGCACCCATGGACTTCTCTATCATTTGAAGAAGGGACCCAAGAAGCAAGAAAGCTATAACTCACTTCTCTAAAAGTGTTTTGGGAGAGAGAGTCATGGAGATTGCATATCTAGATCCCACCAAAGAAAAGAAAGATCTATCTCCTACAGAATTTACAGTGACCCAAGTCATGATGGGAATGTCAACACCAATCCAACACTATGATAATTCTTCATGAGAACTCCTCGTGCTATGATTATTAACTAATGCACCGCTCTTAGTTTGGTGTATGTAATCTGGAAACACAACAACAAACATAACACAAGAATACCATAGAATATGATAAGAAGGAATAATGATAAATCTGAAATATCGAGTAAATTATAATATCAACATGAAATTGTTACAATCTCATCCATGAGGTTCTTCAAGTGCTATTAACTTCACTTGCCTTCAAACAATAACTATAGGAGAAACTTCATAATTACACCTCTTAATGGCTTCTTTAACACACCTTCAAAATGATGGCTTCCTTTACACACTTACTCATACAATATTTCTCACTACTTCTCTATGCTAAATGATGGGGGTGGCCTCTTTATTTATAGGAATTCAGGCTTATCCACGTTATCTCTAAGATAGGATAGGAAATCTCTTCCGACCAATCATATTCCATGCCTAAACTCTTACCTTTACATGTAGGCTTATATTCTAAGATAAGATAAACCTTATCATCTCACATGGGTTCCACCTTTTTAGACTTTTCCACAAATAAAATATACAAAATATTTATGACATCACTCTTTGTCCTTATTACAAATATAATATTTCTAATTCCTAATCATGTAGACCCTACTTCTCTACTTATCCCAATTTTGACATTTTAACATTACCAAACCACTTACGACAAATATTTACTTTTTACAACATTCCTATTGTACTTTGACTGTTACCGTACTCTACATTATTGGTGGCACCATACTGACGGCGTTGTTATCTTCTATTGGACGCCACTACTAATTATACTTAACAACATCCTATTCCTAATACATACATTAATAAAATAGAAATTACAGAGGAAAATTTTAATGTCGACAAGAACCTCATCTCGAACGCCTACAAGGAGAGGCCTTATCTATCATAGATGCTCTCTAGTAAAAAGCTTCAGAAGCAAAAGAGGAGAAGATAATACTTAAGGAGCAAAACAAACATCTTCTCCAAGCATTACAAAGAATGGGCAATGCTCCCTGTAATTACCACCGAACCTACTGAAGTTCTCAGTCAGGATAAGATAAATGAATACGCCAAGATTGGTGAACAAGGCACGGTAGTGTCCTCCTGGATAGAGTGAATCCTCAGAGATAGTGAGGAAATAATCAAGAAATTCATAGGACTCTACCAGGATATAGATCAGGAAAATAAGGAGCTACAAGCAGTAGCAAGATCCCTCTCCGAGGAGTTGGATAATGCCAGATTGCAACATGAAACATTCCAAGCAATGGTCGACTGTGCTCAGTTGACGACCTATTAAAGATCAGTGTCATTGATCACCTGTGGGCACATAAAAATCTCTCGTTGCATTGGATTACCGGGTTGATCAAATGGAATATATCCTGGAGAGGATAGATAAAATCAAGGACGAAGCCCTGGATGTAAAATACAACATGGAGCAGAGATAGTTACAAAGATGTCTCCAGGGATGCTCAGTGAATCATTCACCTTGAGGGAGGTAGACGATACAATCCAGCTCTTCAAGGCTATCACAACCCAAGGTTTGGCGCCAGAGGTCACTTTTGACCAAGAATCAATCAATAACCTTCCGCTTGCCGCGATTTCATTGGATTCTTGATTGAGGCATGCAAAGAGTACGCCGGGCTACCTGACAAGCTCAAGACTGAAAAAGAAACTTGCAAAGTTATTGGTGACCATTTCAAGGGTCCAGATCATAATCAACTTCAGATAATGATTAGCAAGTTTATGGAATACCGAGCTCAGTGTCACATCACCTCTCCCAATCAGAAGCAAGACATTCCGTTTAAGCCAAGAGATGATGAGGAGTAGTTTCTCCTCATGTGTACGCTTTGATCGATTTTGTAAAAATATTTAAAAATTATGTTGGCATTTATGATGACATCATCCATGTTGCATCATGGGATGTTGCCATCCAAAAACTTGCCCAAAGTCAACTTTTGACTTTTTAGATATTTTGTAAATATTTTGTAAATAGTGGTTGGTTTGTTTTTGTCTTCTTTCTCCTTCTCCTTCTATAAATACTGGAATACTTGTTGTATTCCAGGTGGAAATTTTTTGTATGAAAAATAAGTGAAGAGAGAAAGACTTTGTGCCTTATTGTAACATAAAAGACATTAATATATATGTTCAGACTTTGTGCTCAATATATGTGTTATTTGACATGATTTTCCTTAAGTTAGATCTATGTTTCTATTCTATTGGATTCATTCTTATTATCATCATATGTTCATCAGTATTGCTTTATTTTTTTATGCAAGTAAGTTTGGCTCTATTTACTACCAGCCCAAAGCATAAACCTTCTGACCTTTCCGTCTTGGAATTCATTTCTTTTCTTTCTTTAGATTTATCTTCCTCTGTCCCTTCTCTCCAACCTTTCTATTCGCATTGGAACTACCTCTCTTGGGATGAGATCCCAAACCCCACGAAGTTAGAATAGTGTAGATTTGCATAGAATCCTACTTGATACAATACCAATAAACTAGTTTCACTTTCTTTGTCTCAAAGAGGGGCTTTGCCTCGCACACTATTGCCATGTTTCCCCACGACTGTCTAACCAATATATTTTCAAACCAACATTACCTAAGTACTCCAATTAACATATAGGCACCTTGAGACCACCGTAATTTTCCTTGGAACACCTCTTCCAACTTATCACCAAGTGTTTAGACCCTTCAAGTTTCCTTACTCCTCCATTTCATATTAGTTCTCTTACTAAGGCCTTATTGGCTTGTAGCCCTTTCTAAACACAAATACCCTTATACCCCACTTTCTCAAGAGACAATCCCACAACTTCTAGGGTGATTCTAAGACCCTTTATCAGACTCTCACTCAAGCCAAATTTTTAACTACTGTTATTTTGTACCAAATTGTACTTCCTTTGTAAAGTGGGATGCCAATTAGGTCTCCTTTTGACCTATAGGTATGACAGTAGACTCTTGGGCTATGAACTCACCTGATTAATGATGGATCCACTTATGTAATGATGGTGGCATGCTTCCTACAAATTTTTGTGACTCGAGATCCATGTTTTAAACCTCCATGCAATCAATTTCTCTTGTGATTGTTATATCTATACGATCTCTACAATGTAAATATTAAGATAACTTACTCCCACATGCGAATTGGAACCTGAAAATTCATAAGCCTTTATTTCTCCCCTAAAAAAGGTATTCTCTAAATTTTATCAAAATTGGATGATAAACTATCTAGTTATGGCTTCCCCTAGTTAGGGCCCAAGAACAAAAACCAAGGTCTACGGGACAAATATTGCATTATCAAGAACCATAAAAATTGACACTACTTTCCTTGTCTTACATGAGCTAATCATGATTTCACAGAGGTTTAAACACTCTCCTAAAGTGATTTTCCTACTTCCTCTTCACGGTCTGGAACAAGGGGTTTAGTTGGATTCATATAAACAACAATACAAACACAAAAACAAGAACTCCATTACCTACAACAACAATGGATATATCGTATTATTCATCTCAAACATTACATTTCTCTTTAATCATCTCCCATATCAATTTTTCATCGAATTTCTCTCTCTACATCTTTTCTAAGCTACCTAAATTCTAGTCCTAGCCCCCAAAAAGAGCTCAACAACACCCTAAACTTGGCACACAATCAAAACTTCATCAAATCCACTCTAAACCTCGCCAACCTCCTATGACAACTCAATACTCATTATGATAACCCTAAATTAGGCATTAGAACAACTAATTACACATTCTTTTGACTCTTTCCTATACACACCCAACTTCACTTTTCCTTTTACAATACATTCAATTTGACATTTACCTACTAATGTAAAACCACTCATATACACCTGGACAAACATATCTAGATGGTCTCATATGAGCTTAGGACATTTTATCCTTGATGCTCCTACATTAGGTTACCCTTCAAGAAGAAATTAAGCTCCTGCTCAATGCAATTTTTGCCTTTCTTCCTCCTTGCCTTCCAATATTTCCTTTTCCTTTCCAAATGTGCACTCTGAATGATTTTTATCTTCTTATTTTCTTGTATTCTCTACCTCCCAACCACCATTCTAAACTTGTACGTATTCTCAATATACCTTGCTTTATTTTTTATCTCTTGCTCTTCCACCTTCTTCATTATGCATCTTAACTCTACCTTGTATTTTCCATTCTCACCTACAACCATAGAAATTAGGATAGTAGTAGACATCAAATGCCAATGTTCAAGTGTCTTCTTGACCTACTTTATCACCAACCTTTATTCATGTTTGCATTTGGCTCCTTCATAAGCTTGTTTCACCTTGTTGATGAAGTAGAAATATTCAATACTAAAGGCAAAATCCTTTGCATCCTTTGTGAGCTTACATGTTACCTCTATTTCCCTTCCATACCACTGTGACTGATCATTGTTACTTGTAATATCTTTTCTTTCATAACCTCCTTTACCTTTATAGCTTACTAGCACATTGTGTTTCTTACCCATTTTGGTTAGTTTTTTATTTCATCCCTGTCATCCTATAGTATACCTTGAATTTTTTTCTTGTATTATTGTACCTTGACTATAGGTAGACTCAAACTAAATGCGATGACTCTTTGAGTAAATTATTCTCGACCTAGCTTGTACCATTTCCTTCATATTTCCCGTAATTACATCATCTAAGAAATGTTTAGGTAACAAATGTGTGACCTTAGGACCTCTCCCACTTTTTATACTCCCATCTTCTTCTTATGTTCATATTTTACCTTTTAAACCATGAAATGGGATTCTTCAAACTAATGTTTACCCCACTTAAATGCATTTTTATATCTACAACCTATCAACATATAAACTGTATAGTCTTTTACTTTTACTTATTTTTTCACTCCTATAAGGATTTCTCCTTGATCCACCAAGTTAAAATAGATAAATAGAAACTTCCTCTGCAAAGAACAACGATGATTACACCCTTTTCTTTCTTCATACTCAATGAGTTCCATCGGGTTATATTCCATTATAGGATTGTTCAAAAACATTTCTCTTGTTGCTTCTTGTTCACTAATTCCCCATTTTTTTTCTCCCTATCATAGCTATAGTCAAATCATTTTCAAATATTATCTCCATTTGATCTTGCTCTTGAATTCTTACTCTCCTAATCCACCGTCCTTCTTCATTAACTTGTCTTGTTTCCTTTGTTTGGACTGCCTTTCCCCATGCACTAGACTGTTTTGTTCTCATACCTCTCTCACCCTTTTTCACCATGCTCTCATGCAAAGCTTCATTCCAACAAACTACATCTTCATATTGGAGCTTTCCAATACCTAGAGTCTTTCTTGAAACACTTGCATGCATACCTTGAGTAGATTTCAGGTCCCTAGTCTTCCCTTTGGTCTTTTTGGCTCTTGTAGGCTGACCCCATGCTTAGATTGCTCCATATTCAACATCATTTTCTCTATTCCATTCTTTTTTAGAAACCATTTATTCAACCTACCATTATACATCACCTTCCTGTCATATTTTCATGGCCTGCCTAAGAGTAAATGACATACATCCATAGGCATTACATCACACAGGACTTCATCATGCAAACTTCCAATTTTGAAAGGTACTTTACATTGCTCATTTACAAGAATCGATGATCCTTATGAACCCATTCTACCCTATAAGGTGTAGGGTGAAATAACCTCTTTAAACCCAATTTACTAACCATTTCCTCAAACACAATATTATCAGTTGCTTCCATTGTCTATAATGACATTACAACACTTACCTTTTGTCTTGCATCTAGTCCTGAATAGACTCCTCCTGCAGATTGGCTCCTGAGGTTTAGCTTGTTGTTGTTGTAGAAGTACTCTTCTTACCAACAATGATTCTCCATGCCTATGATCATCATCTCCATTGGCTAACTTCTCTATACCTGAGCATAATGCTTCCATACTTGTCATCCTTGTCTCTAGGTTTCTAATTTCATGCTTCATATCCATTTGTGCATTCATCATGTCATCCATTCTACCCATCACTCCTTCCTGGATCAAATTCATGATTCCCTGCAATGATGCTTTCTCACCCTTTTCCATACTATCAACAATAAACTTCACACACACTTCAATCAATCACATATGCTTAAAATCTTAACAATAAACTCATCATAATAGAGCGCAGTGTCGATACCAAAAATGGTGTAGGGGTTATACTTAAAATTCTCTTCTTATTCTTTCTATTTGAAAATTTACCTTTATAACACCTTTAACCTGAATTTTGATCTCTAAGATTACTTGGACCAACTCCTGTCACCCCTGGTCTTAAGGATCATTCACATGAGGTTCAATAGAACCATTACTATGTTTCTAACACCTTGAGATATACCATGTTTTGCTACACACACACACACAATTGCATTAGTGTTTGTATGAAATCAATAAGGAATTAGATGTACTTGGTTACTACCCACACTTCCATCCTCTCTCCATCAACTCCCTGCATAACTCTTGACACCATTCCATTATATCGTTCACAGCCCAATCATTATACATTCACTCTCTTACCTTTTTGGCATATAAGACTCGTCATAGGTAGGTCTTCCTTTAACATAAGTACACCAAATAACATATAGGATCTGATACCACCCTAATTTTCCTTGGAACACCTCTTTCAAATTATCACCAAGTGTCTAAACCCTTGAGGAGCCTTACTCCTCCATTTCATACTAGTTCTCTTACTAAGGCCTTATTGGCTTATAGCCCTTTCTACACAAAAATACCCTTGTATCCCACTTTCTCAAGAGACAACCCCACAACTTCTTGGGTGATTCTAATAACCTTCATCAAACACTCACTCAAGCTAAATTTTCAACTCTGTTATTTTGTACTAAATTGTACTTTCTTTGTAAAGTGGGGTGTCAATTAGGTATCCTTTTGACCTATAGGTATGATAGTAGAGTCTTGGGCTATGAACTCGCCTGATTAATGATGGATCAAATTTTTTAATGATGGTGGGATGCTTCCTACCAATTTTTTTGACTCAACACCATGTTTTAAATGTCCATGCACTCAATTTCTCTTGTCATTGTTGTATTTGTATAGTGAGCAATGCAAATATTGAGATAACTTGCTCCCACTTACGAATTGGAACCTAAAAATTCATAGGCGTTTAGTTCTCCCCTAAACAGGGGTTTTCTCCAAATTTTATAAAAATTGGACTATTAACTATCTAGTTATGGTTGTCCATAGTTAGGGCCCGAAAGCAACATCGAGTCTACAAGAAAAATATTGCATTGTCAAGAGCCATAAAAAAATTGACATTGCTTTCCTTTTCTTACTTGAGATAATCATGCTTTCACAGAGGTTTAAATACTCTCCCAAATTGACTCTCCTACTTCTTCTTCACAATCTTGAACAAGGGGGTTAGTTGGATTCTTATAAACAACAATACAAACACAAAAACATGAACTCCATTACCTACAACACCAATGGATATATCTTATTATTCATCTCAAACATTACATTTCTCTTGAATCATCTCCCATTTCTATTTTTCATCATGTTTCTCCCTCTACATATTTTCTAAGCTAGTTAAACTCTAGTCCTAGCTCCCAAAAAGAGCTCAACAACACCAAAGTTCGATTAAGGAAACACAATCAAAACTACATCAAATCCACTCTAAACCTTGTTCAAACTCCTATGGCAACTCAATACTCATCCTCATAATCCTAAATTAAGAATTAGAAAAACTAATTACACCTCCTTTTGACTCTTTCCTATACACACACACATGTTAATTACCAAGCCTTCACTTTTCCTTTTACAATACATTCAATTTGACATTCACCTAATAATGTAAAACCACTCATATACACTGACAAACATATCCATATGGTCTCATATGACATTAGGGCATTTTATCTTGATGCAAATTGGATGTGGGCATCAAAATGCTTGGAGTGACTTTTATCTTTCTAATGCATACCTCTATGATCTTTGCATTCTTGTAGATAGTTGAATCTAGACTCTTGACCTAGTTGAGTGCTTATGAATTATAGTAGGGACTTCTCTAGATGATGTGTAGCGATTTAAGAATATTTAAGAACCTTTACGTACCCAATTTTGCACTTGCTACATTTTCGGAAACATTTCAAAGTCCCCTATGATGATTATTATCTTTTCCAATGATGTTCGAGTTCTACTTCCTATTTACAGTGTATATTTTTAACTTAGAATGTTTCCCTTAACCTTTTCCATGCTTTTATTTCTTTCCTTTCTCTCTTTCATAGATTTTCCCTACATTTTTGGCCTTAAGGTACGAAATGTCACGACGGTTACGCAACCGTCGGTCTTCCTCAATAGTGGTTGCGTAACCTTTTCCATGCTTTTACCCCGATGGTTATGCAATCGCCTCTATGTAAACCCAATGCGTAAAGTTACTTGTAGTTTTTCCATAACCTTCTTTGGCATCTTTTGAATGTGTGTCATTTCTTCAAACATGATTTTAGTGCACATTTCTTAGTCAAATTGGTTATTTGTAGGCTTGATGGATACGTATCAACTTCCTCTTCCTCTTTTATTGCTAATTGAGAGTTAAATTCCCCTCCTTTGAGTGAGGTGGCATTCCTTGGTTTCCAAATGGCTTAGACCATTTCCCATCCTATGTTATATAAAATCCAAGCTTCTTCCTGAAGCATTGGCTAGATATTTTTGTTGTAAATTGCATTGTATGTTGTAAGTAAGCTTGTTAGGAAATATGAAAGCAAGCCAGTTCTCTTGCATTGTTATTATCCTACCCGCATTATTACCAGATTGCTTGTAACCCACCGTTGCTCCAACACTTCTTTTGCACTACCCAACATAGTTCCCTAGATTCATCTGAGCACTAAAGTTGGAAAAGAAGCTGAGGGGACATCACAGTAAACCTTCTAGCTGGATTTTCCACTATTCTAAAAATTCTAGGTTGGGGATGTACTTGGATTTCCTTGAGATTTTTCTTGATTTCTTCATTTAATTTGTATGCACAATATTGACTAGAGTAGTTAAATAATTTCAATTCAAATCATTGTAATAGTTAAGTAATTATTGTAGCTTTCATTTTGTCTGCACAAAGCTTCTGGTGATAGATTGCTTCCTTACCTATCCCTGTGGGTTTGTAAGGGAAGTTTTTCTAGAGGAAATCTTCTGCATTTGTTTAAAGAAATTACAATTCCATTTCAATCTGCAATCTCCATTGAATCCTTCTTTACTTCTACGGGAAGTTTCAAGGGAAGAAGTGCTTCTGAGAAGCTTTTACTTCTTCCCGTGTCTCTGAGGTGGAATAGAGGATTTAGATCCACAATTACAATTTGGAAAATATTTGTTTATTTAAGATAGTTTAGATCCATCCAACACAGGGAAATAACTATATCCAGTTATTTACTTGTTTAGATTTATTATAGAAGCAATTTAATTAAATTAGAAGAAATTAGTTTGTTTATGTATTTCTTTTATTTTTCCAAAAAGTATAAAATACAAAAATATTAGATTATATTAGCTAGTTTGCTTTTATTTGTTTTATTCCTTTATTTAATTAATTTCCTTTCAATAAGTAGATTAAATCATTCATTTTTTTTGGTTAATTAATCGGTAATGAATTCAGTTAATTAAAAGATTAAAATACACTTGTCTTTCATTTAAGCTAGATTTACTTTTCTTAAATTACAAAAAGAACCTTCTATGTAGTTTAGAATTCGAGATCAATCACACATCAAATAATAGGGAATTTATGCTACCCGTACATAGCCTCTAATTTCCCTTTGGCCAACTCAACTACTAGGAACTCACACTACCCGATCTTAGTCCCTAATTATTTTATAGTTTCCCATCAACATTTCTTTAATCTTCCACATCGGTTGTCCCGGCATGACCTCGGGGTTGAGTGGCTTGAAGGTCACATGTTGATTTTTAGTCATACAAATTGGTGAACCCAACGTGAAGGACTAGATCCTTCTTATTTTCTTTTCTTTCATTATTATTACCTTACCTTTCTATTTCTTCCCCTATTTTGGTGGGTATTCTATACCTCCCCAAATATGTCTAGTAGAGAGTTTGGTGGGCCATTTGGCTTTGATAGATACTACACCAACGTTCAACCATAACAATCCCCTTCCCTTTCTGGATGGGTGCTTAACTACACTAACAACATGTAAACCTCCCTAGCTATCTCTCATGCCTCATTAGTCACGTGAGGATAGAGGAGGTTGATCAACCTTTAAACATGCAATATGGTCAATATGATTCAAATAACATGGTTTCTACGAGCGGAACAAGTACTTATCCTAGAGTCTTGTCAAGACCTCACATTGCCATGCAATCAACAGAAGATGACATCTTCACACGGATTTCTAATCCTCTTCACCAAATAGATGAGTCCTTAGATAGGATGAAGGTTCACACCTCTGAGATTTTCAATAACAATGTATCGACAACCTATCCTGAGACTCTTAATTTTAAGGAAAATAAGAATGACAACGTTGAACAATTCATAAGAGGATATCATGTACCCTCTCAACCAAACCCTACACACAGGCACCTAAACAGAGACTCAATCCTCGCCTCATGATGTTATTTCTACTTTAGTATGGAGGATTAGAGAACTAGAGAGTTCCCATCCTTCACAACCAACCTATACAATAGGGTAGAACATGGGGCATCCCATCAACAACAAAGGGTCACCCTATCAAACGTGTAACTAATGCAACATCTTGTGAAATAAGCTTATCATGTCCAATCAAATCGGGTGATCTTCTCATAGAGATGATACCCTAGGAATGGGCCCTCACCCTTCTCACGCTTACCTACGTAAGGGTTGACCAAAGTGCATTCTCAAATGTCACTCCATTAGGAAATGTGACGTTCCTAGTTTCATGCCCACTAGCCCATTTCCTAGTGTTGTTCCACCTTACTGCATGTGTACTCAAAGTCCCCCCAGATGGACCCATATACCTTCCCTACTCCTTATACATTGTATCAAGGAGCTCCATATGTTCCAGCTAATACCTACCCTACGGCCTATCCAACTCCTCCTCCTCCACCTCCTCACAAGGGGGTTAAATGGTGGAATCTTATGCAATTGGTACTTATGTGAGTATCTAAAAAAAACCCCTTGAATTTACCATATAGGGTGTCATGTTTCCATGCCCATTTCCCGATCTTCCTAAATTTAAGGGAGAAGGAGACCCAAATGCTCATATCAAGGCCTATGCTACTACCATTAGGGAGTTTTTCCTTGGGATGTTATGGTGGCTAAGATATTTCTAAAAACCCTTGAGGGAATCACTTTATATTGGTACAATTGAATTCTAGAAGCTTTTATACATTCCTTTAAACAACTTATGTTTCTCGAGTTCATTAGAGCATTTAACATGAACAAGTTGCTACGAATAGGGATTAGGGAGTTTCTTCATATTAGGAAAGAGAAAATGAATATTCTAGACATTTCATCCAAATATGGCGTCAAATTCTTTACTCTTCTACAAGTGCACCCAACATGGACTAGATGGAACTTTGTGATCTTTTCCTTCACTTTCTCAATCGAGAGACCAAGGAGGAAATCCAAAAGTTTCCTTTTCGTAGTTATGAGGAAGTGTTGGAAGGTGCACTTCAAATTGACCAAGCTTTTATTGATAGCGGGCATAAGACCTACGGTCTCAATGGGAAATTGGTATCCCCTAATCAAAATAATGCAATCCATCAAAGAAATAGATCCAACAACCAAGGACCCAAGGTCTTGAATCAAAATTGTGGTGTTACCACAGATGATGTTATTAATCAAGAAAAGAACTTTGGTTTTATGAACAATGGTAACAATAATAATAACAATAACAAAAATAATGTGGGAAATCAAAGAGGCCCTAATATTATTTCCTCAGTCAACATGGTTGATGTGAACCATCCCCCTCCTCAAAAAAATCAAACCCAAGGCCCGAACTAGTACCAGAACTCTAGCCAAGGGGAAATGAATTATGGTTATAGAAACCGTTTCAAAACTACAACCAAGGTTATAATCAACAACAAAACTTGAACCAAAGGCCAAGAGACTATGATCCTAATCTTTATTATGGTTTTCATCATGTTATTGGTCATGATGCTAGAACTTGTAGGGATTTCAAAAATTCATACAAAGAATCCCCAAGAATTAAAGGTAACTCTTTATGGACATGTTCTTAGAAAATCTAATGGAACCTCACAACCTAGTCATATAGGACCTATCGCACCTCAGAATGCAAACCTAGGCATCTTTCGGGACCCATTCCCTAAACGTCCTGAAGATGTTAAGGTGAATCCTCAAAAATAAACAAGGGTATTCTTGTAGGGAATAATGACCATGAGGCCTCAACTTCTGATAACTCTTGAGTTTCTCCCAACCTTGGCTTAAACAATAATACAAAGATTTTGGGATTAGTTGAGCTAGAGGTTGAACCAGAAATTAATGCAACAACTCAGACAAGGGAATACATTTTGTAACCCCTACCCACTCATTCCTTCTCACAGGATGATGTTCCTACAATCTCAAAACTAGTAGGAGCCTATGATTTGATATCAGATTTGAACAAGACATTTTCTCACATCTTGTTCCTAGATTTGATGAAAAATTCCCCTACGCATCATTCTGCATTTCTCGATGCATTGGGTCTTGGTCATCTAATCCATGTTACATCCTCCTCCTTGGAGCTCAAATAAATCATATTGAATTTGACATACATCCTCTGGGAGATATATTGATAGGGATATTGTTCAATATAAAAAGATTTCATCTAACACTAAAATAGCCCAAAGAGGTGATCCTGTGTTATATCTACAAGTCTAGGTTTATAACAACTACATTAATAGAGCCATGATTGATGATGGGGCTGCTATGAATGTGGTTCCCTTCTCTTTCTTGCAGAAGTTGGGATATGGGGAGAAAAATTTATCCTCTACGAGAAACACGTTACGAGGGTATGACAATCTTAAGGCCACCTCGATTGGAACTATAGTTCTTCATATCTCCCTTGGGCCAAAAACCATCTTGACAAAGTTTTACATTATTGACAAAGAGACAAATTATAACATGATCCTTGGTAGACCTTGGATTCATCGATGAAGGTCATTCCTTCCACCTTATTCCAAGAAGTTAGATTTCTCCATTTGGGAAAGATTTTGTTTCCCAAGGGGATCCTAAACCCTTCGACATACACTTGGAGAACCCCAAGAAGAAAAGATGTGTCTATTTGGAATATGAGCTCCCTAAGAACCAATTAGGAAAACTTCCTCCATCAAAATAATTGGTCATGACCACCCTAAGCGTTCTGAAGGTTGAATTTTTTGACTCAAAAATGTTTGAGGTGGCCAAAACTGATAAGGGTAAGTCAGTATCTATATAAGTCTTGTCTACTAAAACCATAGCGGAGATCGTGAAACTCTTAGAGAGTGTCGATCTGATCTTCCTTCCTTTTAAACCACAAGGAATGGGTAGCCTCCTTGGTATGGCCTCTCTTCCTACCAATGATCTGGTCTAGGCATAAAAATGATAGAAATAACAAAGGAAGGAGAGGATTTCAAGAATAAAATGATACCCATTAAAGTCTTCTCTAGTTCTTCCACTTTTCCAAACCTTGGTCTAAACACCAATAAGTTAAAATCTAAGATTTTGTGTCCATGGGACATAACCTAATAATGCAACAAATGTCAAATGCAACCACTACCTCCTACATGGGGAATAAAGTTGAGTAGCATAGTCATGCTCACATGAATACAATATGTCAAACACATGACAAAGAGGTTCACAAAGACCTATTTCAAATAAACATATTCATGCCAAGATTAGCTGATCAGATATATATAGCCAAAGGTAGGGGTTGTAAGTTTAAACCGAGGTAGTAGGCCCTTTTCAAGAGAATGGAAATTTTAAAGATCATGTGAATCATTTGTGTACCTTGGGGTGAGGAGTTTGACATTCGTCAGTTGGCTTCACCCTAAATACTTCCATACATAGTTCATTTACATTTCCACCTGTACATTACTACATCCATACTACATTTCATTTTTCAGATCATATTGTAAAATTGTAGTCAAGAAACTTATTTTTCAAACAAATTCTAAAACTTCTAAACATTGGCAAAAACACTAAATCATACTTCTTCAAATATCCACCATATTATCATCAACAATTCTAATCACTTCATCATTTCAACAAGTTAAGACATAATTTTGACATTTATCCTATCAACTGCATATTTGGTTCTACCCATATTTTTCTTCTAGCATAGGTTTCTTTGCCCATGGTCTATTCTAGAAGCTTCTGATGTCACATCTTTCCCAAGAAACCTCTTTGGTAACAAAAGCACTCTAAACACTTTACCGGATTGATTGTTCACCTATCTCATCCTTTGGTGATGATCCCTCATGTATTAATAGTTGTATGGGGTTAAGGATAGGGTAATCTCTCCCTCCCAAAGGCACAATTTAAAGTTAAAATTAAAAAAAAAAAAATGATATAAGTTAATCAATAAGTGTAAAAATATTTCATTTCAAATAAAACTACACTTTCTTTCCCTACCAATCTTTGGTGATGAGCCCATGCCTCATACTAGTGGCGTGAGGTTGGGAAAGGAGGGAAGTTCCCTTACTCACCTATATCTTATCCTTGGTGATGAGCCCATGCTTCTTACTAGTAGCATGGGGCAAGGTGTAGGGGTATTTTCATAATAAGTCAATAAGGTATAAGCAATTTAGAAAATAAAAAGTGCTTTGAAACTTCAAATCCTAAGAAAGTGAATTAGATGTATATGTTCCAAGAGATTCAAAACCTTAAAACTATATTTTTTCAATCAAGAGGCCATTTACGGATCTAAGTCTAGATAAACTTGCAAGAAAATCACATTCTAGACTATGTAGTAAATTATGTGTAGAGTTAGGTTGTAGGTTCCTAATTGGATTTTTATCAAAATATTGTCTTCCTTTCATCATTTCCATTCATCAAAACCATATAACTCACATCCCTTCTAGATCTTGGTGTTGAGCCCTCGCATCTTACTAGTTATGTGGAGTTAGAAGAGGAGTGGGTTCATTCTCTTATTTTATCACATTCATCACATTTTGCCAATAAAACAAGAAGTACTAAATATTGTTTAAAATTCAAAGTTTATGTTACATTGTGTTCACATAAGCATCATTTAAAAAAAAAAATAAAAAAAAATTTTAGCATGTCATCATCTATAGCATGCATTCAAAAACATATAAAACATCAAAAATTATGAGCATCTAAGAGTACACAAGTGAAGAAAGCCATCAAGGAGATAAACTCTTACACAAGATATCTGACCCAAAAATAATCATATGTATATATATTCGTAGACAATCAAGTTTGTATACAATGTTATCACACTCTAAGTGTGGTCAAAACGCTCGCAAAGAGCATAAAATCCCAAAAAAAACTTGTATATATAATAAAAAATGATACAAAGAAAAAAATCTATTAATTGAAGGAAGGAACATAACTTTATGGCTAGGGTCCGTTGTCTCGCCACTGCCCACTGAGGCCGGATTGTCCTCTCCCGCACTGCTTTTTCACTATTTTAATGACAAGCAAATAGGATTTTCTCTCTCCCAATAAATTTTTTTTGGTGGTAGCTACTGCTAGAAATCAGAGGCAAGGGTCTTCAGGGCTATGGATCCTGCTGGGATGCCCTACATTGTGACAAAATAGAGGAGATTCAGGTAGTTACGCTTCTATGTCTAGGTAGCCACTTCCATCTTTGCCTTGAAAGCTTTGTGCTTATTTGTAGATTTAATTGATTTTGACCTTAGACAACATATTTACACAAATGGATTCACTCCACATGGTCTAATGCATGTGAGATTCAAATTTTTACTAAGGGTTTTTTTATTGTTAGTTTTCATTCTCCCACCTTGATTATCATCGATCTCTTACTGAGGGTCCGTGGTTTTGGGGTAGGGCTAGCCTTTTTCTTACTCCCTGGTTTTTGGATTTTGATCCTTCTACCATGGTTGTTTCAAAATTCTAGTATGGGTCTATCTCCAAAATATTTTGATCCCCTTTTGGCACCCTACGGCTTGTGTTGTTATTCCCAACTCTATTAGCCATTTCATCAAGATGGATAATGAATGGTATAAGCACGGTTTGTTCACATATGCTCATTTTGCATTGAAGTCGACCTTAGCGAGAGGTCTTCTACAAAAATTGGAATTATTTCATGATGGTGTCAAGTGGTTATAGGCTCTAGATTATGATAATACTGACCTTAGTGCAAGTTGTGTCACCAAACTGGACACCTTGAAGAAGCTTGTTCACTCAATAAGTCTCAAAAAAATAAAAAAGTGGCTTCCTCACAACTTAAAGGTTGGAAACCCTCCATAGAAAATATAATTGAGAGATCCTCCTCCCAAACATTAGAGGCTATGAGAGATGAAACTCCCCTACAGCGGTTGTTTTAAAATATCTCATGTATTTGAATCTTCTTATTCGACCCTAAGCAAAATAGATCGCCCTTGCATTGATTTTTCATTTGCTTTGACTCCCCAGCCTGAGAATTGGACATTTTTCATGAGGTCTAAGGAAAGAGAGGGCACATTGAGCCTCTTGTCACTCAATCTATTATGGCATTAGTTTCTCCTTTTACTTTTGTTGTTACGGTTATTCCTAAGCCCGGGCCTTTTTAGCTATGTTTGGTGTGTTGTTTTTCCCTTTGGGATTTGTTCCTTCTTGAGCCGTGTCCACTACCGGCTACCCCTTACTATGTGACACTTTGTATTATTTTATTTAATATAAAGGTGGTTCCAATAGTAAAAATGATACAAAGCAATAAGGCCTATGACCTATCCCTCTCTACATGGGATCCAGATGAAGGTGCGTAGTCGGGGCTCTTCCATGGCTCTATGGTGGGAGTGAGAGCCTTCATGCCTAAATATATGAGAGTGACCATGAGATGATGAAATAGGTGGTCTTCCAATGGTGGCCTCGCTGTGGGAATGCTCTCACCTCAACCTCCTCTTGGCCATCTAATAACTAGCAAGATCGGTCCTCATCTTGGTCACAACTCCTGCTATAATCCACACTAGAGAAAACATACGTCATTATACCACCCCATCATGATCAGCTTCCCTGATTCCACGAGTAACTCATCTCGTGTCATGCCCATGGGGTGTGCAAAATTATCAACAAGGATTATCCGAATAAGATCTCATAAACTCTATCGGCGGTGGCTTACAAAAAAAAAAGAAAACAATGGCGAGTTAGAAAACTTTTGAATATGTGTGTGTGTGTGTGTGTATGGTGCTTAGTTCACTAACACTCTAGTCTAAGTAGTAGATTTGAGATAAGAGTGTTAAATTACTTAGATATCCTCATTACCAAGATGGGTCTACTAGTGGTGGTGGTGGTGTTGTTGTTGCTACATGCACCTGCCGAGCTGTGATCTCATATGAATCCACCTGTCATCCAAAAATTGACTCCTCATATGCTCCCCCTACAGAAGAGAGAGTTACCTCTATGTATAAAGTCTCCTCCTTAGCCTCGCTGATGTGGAATCCTCTCTAGTGGTTGTTCACTTAGTTTCTATATCCTCCTCATGCACCTCCTCCTCGTCACCACCCTCCTCCTTGGCCTCCTCCTCCTCCTCCTCCCCACTATGCTCGGGAGAAGCCTCTATATGTAGAATCACCCCCAACCTAGTTGGATCGGGAGACATCTTATGGCGTGCCAATCGGAACCCCAAGTGTAACGAAGTCGAAGGGATCTTTCCCTACTTAGGTATCCCTAGCCTCTCTAATGCCTTTGTATACAACTAGAACTATTGGGAGGGCATCAATATAAGGTAACCCAAATGCTAGGGAACCCTCTGAACTAGATGGATCTCCACTGACTAGTCATGTCCTTCAACTGTGTAGTGGTGCTATATGCCGCCACAATAATGACATCCTCACCCCATAGGCCGACTATGTCCTGTTATGGCCGTGTAATCATGTCATCAGTCGTAAGTGTAATAGTAGGTTGGTGATGCCCCTTGGGCGGCCCGTAATTGTCCATCTAACTTCTCTCGATAGCCCGAGATCGTCTATCCCGATACCCTACGGTAGGGGATCACGCGCTCAAAGACCCAGTTGGTCACTAATGTAGGATGACTAAGGGCCTTTCCCTTTAGTCAAACCACCCTATATAGATCATGATAAGTAGTACCAAGTATGTCAATGCCCGATGCATATATGCGGCCATGATCCTCTATGCGGTGAATAATCAAGTCCCAATAATAAAGTAGTTTGTCCCCATCCTTGTCCTCAGCTAAGCGTGAAGCCAAAATACCAATGATGACCTTGTGCAAGGAAGGGAATAGGGCAATACAAACTAAAAATTATGGCATGCCATGTTTGGCACAGTATCGGGGCCAATGCATGTCCCATATAGACAACCTAACTATTGCGATCTGCACCATTGATGTAGCACTCTCTAAGTTCAATCTCTTTCTGTACTTGAGGAACACCCAAAATCTTGTATACATCCTCGAGAGTGATAGTACACTCTCCTCTAACCCTAGGGAACTGGAAATTATTCTGGTTAGCATCCTAATAACTCAATAAATCAGCTAAAAATAACCAGGTGGTGCAACCAGTGGTGTCTGGGATATCCTCCATATCCGGCTCTGTGTAAGATCTCTCTCTCATCCTAAGTGAGTGAATCCAAGATGGGAGGAAGCCAATCAAACTCTCTAGCTTTACTCCATCTGATATATGGGGTCTACACTCACCAAAACACCAAAAAGATCAAGTTAGAGACATCTCGTGCATAATAAGCTCATCAAAAACATCATAAAACAACACAAAAACCAAAAACATCTTCATACTTAGTCAAAATTAGCCTCTGCCTTGTGATTACACAACTACCCCTTCTATGTAGATTGGTGGTTGCACAATCACCACAACGATTGTGCAACCACCCCTCTCCACAAAGTGGTAGTTGCGTAACCGCCACCTATGCAAAGCAAGCGGTTTGTGTCGAAAGGGACGGGTCATACCCTAATACCTAAAAATCTCAAAAAAGTAAAAAATTGATCAATTTTTATGAAATAAAAGACACACATCTAAGCACCCCTCTTATGAAAATTTTAACTATAGAATTATTGAAAATAACCCCCTATGTTGAATTTTTCAAGCTTTTCACATTATAGGTTAAAAATAAAAAATGTAGATAACTTAACTGCGTCTCGAGCCACTGCTCCTCCCATTTGGTGGGGTCATCATCACGTCATTGTGCTCTTAAAAGTAACTATACTCTCACAAGAAACCGTCACAGGTAATCCAGAGCTCAAAATGAAAGTGGATTTAAAACCCATGCAAGCGAGGATCACGAGGATGACATGCACATCAACGGATGTGTGAATGACGGCGTGAAGAGATCTCGGGAGGAGCGAGCATCAACCGAATGTGCATGCAAAGATTTGAAACACGGGAAGAACTTGGTTAAGCCATAAAACTCTCCTCTATCTCTTAGATCAAATGGGGTCTACATATAGGAGGTCTTTGAGTAACCCTAGTGCTGCAATCATGACAACTTGAGTAAAGAGGGGAGTTACATTCCCGAATAGAAGTGTAACTCCTAATGACACATATGGACGACCTTGTGACGCGTAAGAGAATATCATAATGACCCCTAAATGACACATGGACCTACGATCTCACCTAAGTGAGATGATTCACCTAATGATATGGAAAATAAGACACACCAACACCCCCTTTATCGTAACTTAGGATGAGGCGATAAGTCAAAAACAAGAAATGGGTCCTGCACAAAGCTTGATGAGGTACCGATGTACAAGAAAAGGGTCCCAAGAAGTGAAGGAAAACCCAGTGGGAAAAAATCCACCACAAGAGAACAAAACACTCTCTAATCTAATAAGGATGCCAAATATGGGTCCCAGCTCTAGATGAGCCTGAAAATGTACCCATGTACAAAGAGGCAATCTCTCGAAAAGAAGAAGAAGAGAGAAGAAGAGGGAGACGAGAGGAATGCAGAAGATGCCATGGATGGATATGAACTCTGCAGCTCTAGGAAGTCTCCCAGATGAATATCGATGACGAGATCCTCTGCCTCTAGACTAAAGAAGAGCCACCCGCAATGAATTGTGTGCCTGCCCTTAGGAAGGATAGAAATGACGTGTTGGAAGTCCACCCACTCCACAAAGGAAACTGAAGGAAGCAACACGAAGAACTTTGAGTCTGGTGCATGGAAGTGTGACATAGGTCTAGTGAGTGAGTTCCAAAGAATCGAAGGTAATGCCACATGCATAGAATTGTCATAGTGAAAAAGAGGAACACCCACATAAAGGATGTCCAAGTGATGTGAAGGGAACATAACATCCTCCACAACAAAAAAGGGATCCACAGCTGAGGGTGGATCAATGAAGGTCTCTAGAAATATGGAAGTGACATGATTCTCGGAAGGGGCACTCCCAACAACAAAGATGATGAACTCCTCTGAAACACCTGTAGATGGATGAGGAACCTGTAGCGCATCACAAGTGTACTCTACGAACATACAACTAAGGTCAGCGGATACTCGTCCCAATGAGGGGGCTCAACGTAAATAGAAGAGCAATGTCAGATAGGTATGAGTCATCTAATGAAGGTAGAGGAGTGGAAGGGGCCTTGCACACTAGAAGTGGAAAGGAGGTGGGTGTGATGATTGTATGAGACTGAGAAGGAGACTTCTCGATATCTGATGAGATGTGGGAAGTGTCAACACTCTCTGGAATAGTGAGAGAAAGAGGAGAGAAGTCCTCTGTAGTACTCTTGACATCAGAACTGGATGCACAGTCCTTGTCATCAGAAGTAGAACCAAGTGAGCCTGTGTTAGTGGAACTTTCATCACACAAATAAATAGAGGAGACAATGAATCAGCAAAGACAACAACAATGGTGGAAGTATGTGAAGGGTCTCCATAGAGGGATCGAAGAATGCTCGGACACGGTGAGGTGCATCCGAGTGTGCCATGTGAAACCAAAGAGAACGAGAGACATGCACCATCATGTGACTAAAGATATGGTCACAAGTGTCAAGGAAGTCCTCTAGATGACGATGATCGGTGGAAGTGCAGAACTAGCCCAAACAAGAAGGGTAAAAGACCTCATGGGCGAAGTAACATTCCATGGAAGCATGTCAAGTGAATAGTCCCCTCTCTAGTGAGAAGTGGTGGAGGTGCTAAAGTGATCCTACGATGCTCAAGTTTGGAAAGAGCACTCTCCATGATGCAAAATTCAAGATGCACAAATGCAAGACATCGGACTTGGTCGATAATGCGTCCGCATGTGAAAGCCTAAGAGTACAATCAACTCCCCTGCATGCGGCACTTTATAAAAGTATTGTGTTTACAAAATTGACAATGGCATCACATAAATTGCGAGAAATCATGCAAATTTGACCAAGGAAGTGCTCAAAAATGAGCAGCGAGTCAAAAGTTATGGCATTATTACGATTCCCGTAATCGATGGAAAAAATCAATAAACACTGCAAACACATTAAAAAAGTGCTCAAAATGAGTGCAAAGGGTATCATGTGACTACTCATTAGAAATGGCATCAAATTTTAGCAAGGGTTTCTTTTTTTCTTGCGAGGGGGGATTAGCCTCCTGCTAACCCCGGACCTCGCCCTTCGTCTTCGACACACGTAGGAAGGGCATGATACAAGCAAAATTAGAAGTCCAAAATTGATACAATGTCATGTAAATGTTTTTTTGCCTTAAAACATTAAAAAGTGTTTTTTTTAACCTACCAAACAAGTCTAAAAGGTATTGATTGAATGAAGGGGCCACGTTGAGGTGTGAAGGCAGCGAGTGCTCACCACGAGCCGGAGGTCCCTGGCTTGACCAAAGGAGGTGCTGCAGTGTGGGAGGATGGTCTTGACCAAGCTGAATGTGGCTTTGGAGGAGCCGTTTGAAGATCCCTAGGCAAGGGGCGGTGGAACGGTTGGATAGCATGAATGTCGGTGCAAAAAACATTTTCAAATGATTGTTGCAGTAAAAAAATGTTTTCAACACAAAGTGCGGAGCCGAGGAGGTGAGAAGCCAGCGAAAAATGCTACGGGACTACTTTGTAGGGCCACGTGGAGGACAGCAGAAAACATTTTAGCAGAGACCAATTACGTGCTAGGATGTGTAATGATCGGCGATCGATAAAAACGCCCATGATGTGCAGACCACGTGTTGCTTTGGCAGGAAAAAAACATTGAGTTTTGTCGTGATACCTCCGATAAAGGTTGTGCAGAGATGACCACGACCAGCAGGTTTGGAGATCAAAGTCTTAGGTGCCAAGATAAGCACAAGCACAAGGAGTCAAGGGCCAGATGGTGAACACAAATACCAATGCATAGATGTCCTCACGCAGACCCAAAAAGAAGCAAATCTGAAACAGATTCACCACCGCCCTAACTCAGCAATAACACACAAGAATGCATATGCAGAAGGTGAAATGCAGACAGGTTTGAGGAGTGAAGTGCATGGAGAAGGAGTGTAGTAAATAATAGAAGATTTTCAGCATCAAATAGCACATCCAAACAAGTTTTCCCTTTAAAAAAAAATGTTTTACTCTTCAATGTTAAACCACCCAATGCGCAAAACCGAAGTTTTCTTGCAAAAGAAGGCATTGTGTCGTATTCTTCCTTGGCTCTCCAACACAATAAGCTGGATAGACTTCTTCTTTGGCCTTGATCACACGTAAACCAACAAGAAACACACAAATAACCCACAAAAAAATGCCACTAGAATCTCAAACAACAACCCTTGAAAAATGCAAGTAGAGCACATGCACGAATGATAGCTTGCAGCAAGAAACTATGAGATGGAGAGTAGTAAGCAACTATTGCGAGCAACACGATTCCAATCCACGAGCTACGATACCATGTTGGAGGGTTTAAAACCTGAAAGTGAGGATCACGAGGGATGACATGCACATCAACGGACATGCGAATGGCAGCGTGAAGAGATCTCGGGAGGAGCGAGCATCAACCGAATGTGCATGCAAAGATTTGAAACATGGGCAGAACCTAGTTAAGCCATAAAACTCTCCTCTATCTCATAGATCAAATGGGGTGTACATATAGGAGGTGCTGAGTAACCCCCAGTGCTACAATCATGACAACTCGAGTAGAGAGGGGGAGTTACATTCCTAGAATAGAAGTGTAACTCCCAATGACGCATATGACGCACTGACGCGTAAGAGAATCTCATAATGACCCCTAAATGACACATGGACCTACAATCTCACCTAAGTGAGATGACTCACCTAATGATGTGGAAAATAACACACACCTAATGATGTGAAAAATGCTAAGTGGGTAGGTGAAAATGATTTCTAAAAATTATGGTTTTATTTATATATAGTATGTTTTAACTCCATTTTGAGTGTGTGTGTTTTGCAGGGCTAGAGTGCTAGCGTAGGTATATTTCTATCCCCATGGATATGGTAAGTCCTCTTGTTGTTTTGGTTTTAGTATGTTTTGTCAATTTCATATCTATCTACACTTGATTCTCATTTGTTTCTTGTAGGTAGCGGGAATTTGGATTGACGTCACTTCAACACATGGACGTGTTAGGTATAACCTCTAACTCCCCATTTTAGGAACGTCATACTCAGAATCTACGTTCTACACCTCTTTATGGCTAGAATTCTTCTCTAAGGGGCAATCTATACACATCCAATTTTACACGTTTCGTATTATCGAAATGGTTCAAAGTACCTTATGATGATAATTATCTTATATCCAATGGTGTTCAAGTCCTACTTCCTATTTGTGGCTTAGAATGCTTCCCTTAACCTTTTCCATGCTTTTCTTGCTTTCCTTTATCTCTTTCACAACTTTTCCCTAAGTTTTTGGCCTTAAGTTATGCAACCATCGATCCGCCATCGGTGGCGATTACATAACCTCCCGGTGGTTGCGTGCGGTTTTTCCAAAACCTTCTTTGGCATCTTTTGAACACATTTCATTTCTTCAAACATGATTTAGTGCACATTTCTTAGTCAAATTGGTTGTTTGTAGGCTTGATGGATATGTACCAACTTCTTCTTCCTCTTCTATTTCTAATTTAGAGTTAATTACCCCTCCTTTAAGTAAGGTGGAATTCCTTAGTTACCAAATGGCTTAGACCATTTCCCATCCTATGTTCTATAAAATCCAAGCTTCTTCTGAAGCGTTTGTTAGAGATTTTTGTTGTGAATTGCATCGTTATGCTTTCAGTAATCTTGCTAGGAAATACACAATCAAGCCTAGTTCTCTTGCATTGTTATTATCCTACCCACATTGTTACCGTGATATCCTATAAACCATTGCTACTCTAGCACTTCTTTCGCACTACCCAACATAGTTCCTGGATTCATCTGAGCACTAAGTTGGAAAAGAAGTTAAGGGGACATCAAAGTAAACCATCACTGGATTTTTGATACATTCTACAAATTCCAAGTTGGGGATGTACTTGGATTTCCTTGAGCTTTCTTGATTTCTTCATTTAATTTGTATGCACAATATTGACTAGAGTAGTTAAATCATTTCAATTCAAATCATTGCAATAGTTAAGTAATTACTGTAGCTTTCATTTTGTCTTCATAAAGTTTCGGTCATAGATTGTTTCCCTTCCTATCCTTGTGGGTTTGCGAGGAAAGTTTTCTAGAGGAAATCTTCGTGATATGTTTAAAGAAATTAAAATTTCATTTTAATCTACAATCTTCATTGAATCCTTCTTTACTTTTACCAAGGAAGTTTCAGGGGAAGAAGTGCTTCTGAGAAGCTTTTACTTCTTCCCGTGTCTCTAAGGTAGAACAAAGGATTTAGATCCATAATTACAATTTGTAAAAGCTTTGTTTATTTAGGATAGTTTAGATCCATCCAAAGATAGGTAAATAACTATATCTGGTTATTTACTTGTTTAGATTTATTATAGAAGCAATTTAATTAAATTAGAAGAAATTAGTTTGTTTATGTATTTCTTCTATTTTTCTAGAAAGTATAAAATACAAAAATATTAGATTAGATTAGCTAGTTTGCTTTTATTTGTTTTATTCCCTTTATTTAATTAATGTCCTTTCAATAAGTAGATTAAATCATTCATTTTGTTTTGGTTAGTTAATCAGAATGAATTTAATTAATTAAAAGATTAAAATACACTTGTCTTTCATTTAAGCTAGATTTACTTTTCTTAATTAACAAAATAAACCTTCAACATAGTTTAGAATTCAGATCAAATCCAATGTGACAATAGGGAATTTACGCTACCCATACATAGTCTTTAATTTCTTTTCCAACTCAACTACTAGAACTCTCACTACCCGATAGTCTCTAATTTCTCTTTTTCCAACTCAACTACTAGGAACTCACACTACCCGATCTTAGTCCTTGATTCTCCTATAGTTTCCCATCAACATTCCCACAATCTTCCACATCGATTGTCCCAGCATGACCTCGACAGTCAAGTGCTTTGAAAGGTCACATGTTGATTTTCGGTCGTAAAAAACCCTTTGAGTGTTCTTGGAATGATATCTTCATTAGTATTTTGTGAGAATTCAAGGTGAGTTGTAAAGTGATAATGAATTTCTTATATATTGTTACGTAGGTGAGATATTCTAATAAGTATGATCCTAGGAAGATGAAATGACCCAAATAATTATTTGAAATTGAAATAGGATTGAGATTTGTAAAGGTGTTAAACTATACAGTCATCCAAGACTGGACCCTACATCTTGACCCTTCTATATGTGTTCTAACCAAAGAGAAAAGCACAAAACTAAAGTTGTGTCATGAATATCATATGTTTTATGTTTCTTTTATTAAATAATATTCTCATAATTAATGAAATAGTAAAGTATAAATATAAGAAAGCAATAGAATGGATAGAGTTGAGGATATCGGATTCTTTTTGTGATATTTTGTCTTAGCAGAAGATATATGGTCAAACTTGGCATTGCATAAGGAATAGGCATAATTATGTAGATTATATAGTATGGGGACCAAATTCTTACAAACAAGAAATTAGCACGTTGGTGAGTATGATTCAAATATAATTTAAGGAATGTTTACGTGTTTCTTATCGCATATAAGAAATCCAAATGTCTCAAGGACCAAAAATGGTTTTGATTCTCAATCTTAAGGCTTGGACCTATTAAAGCACAACCATTTATGTGTTTTGGACTGAAAATTATCAAATCTATCTTTCTCCATGATAAAATCCTATAAAAAAGATCAAATCATTTTCTTAAAAATGTAACTACGATGTCTAGCAAAATCTCCTCTTTCTACATATATAATTTTTCAATTTTTTTGACTACTATAAGGTTTACATCTATATTAATTTCAAACTATGGCTATTTATACCACTATTTTATGTAATTATACACATGTCTTTCTTCATGTATATTTTGTTTCATTCATCCAAATTGAATAAAAATTATACAATCCCAAACTAGGACTAATTCTATACACATTCAAAAAATTAATCTAAATTTTGATCATTTTTTAGCTAGTTTAGGGGTGCATAATTGGATATTCATTATTTTTAATTTTCAAAGTATTTATACATAGAATATCATTAAAAAAATTTAAAAATGCATCCCAAACTAGATAATTCTATCTAACTTTCTACGAAATGGTTTTTGAAAAATACGAACAATGCTAAAAATGTGGGGAAACGACAACTATCTACCTGTGTTTTTGAAAAACTAGGAGAACCTCTTGGAATTTTAGTTCTTTGACCCACTTATGCTTGATCATTATTAAAAAAATATTAGTTTAGAAACTAAAATCGAAATGCTATAATTTGTGTTTTGATAACATCTTCAAATTGTGAGTGTAACCATCTCAAATAATTCGTACAAGTTAGGATTTCACATTTTTAAAAAGTAACATCCACTTAAGAAACCATTTTGGCCCCTCATCTCCATGCATTATCTCATATCATCCTTAAATAGAAGGACATATAGGTATAGTCAACAAGCATTTGGGTAATCTATTGTAATGTTTGATGAAGGGTAGTTCGGGAACATGGGACAATATGTTGGTGCAATATGAGTTCACGTATAACCAACTAGTTAATCCTACTACTAGAAGGACACCCGTTCAGATTTTGTATAGGATGAATTGAAGAGGAGTCATATAATTGTGTGACATTAAGAGTGAACATAGGAAAAGTGTAGACAAATAAGATTCTATAGAGCACAAACATTTCATATAGAGCACCATGTAGTAAATGAAATGTGTAGATGTGAAGAAAAGGGAAGTAGAATATCATGAGAACACAATGTTGGAGACATGGTCTCAAAGACACATCCGAGGAAGAATAGATTTCTAAAGGGAACACACAATAATTTAAAGTGAAAAAAAAATTGTATAATGCAGAGTATTGTGAAAGTTTGTAAAGAATACATATGAGATTGAGTTAATTGAGGGAATAAAAAATTCACTTATTTCAATGTGACAAATTTGTATCCATATCATTTAACATAGAGTAGAAAAGGAAGAATAAGTACGAATATAGATTTAGATTCATATTCCTTCTCAAGAGTGATAGATAAAAGAATGTAAACACTAGAAGAAGAGTGTAAAGAAGTAGAATGGGTGATTGACACAACAATCAATAAAAAGACACACGCCTAAAGAGTATAAATAATAAATAATAAAATAGAAGGAATGAGAAATTGAATATCAAAAGTTGCAATACATGGGATACCACCAGAGGAATTTAAAATAACCTCGTAAGAAAGAGCTTATGTTTTTGTTTGTTACCTAAGGTATATGATGCACGTGCGTAACCGGGTTCACTTGTAATATTACATCAACCAAAAACATCTTAAATTAGGAAAATAAGCTAAGTAGGGAAGTGCACAAGTTTCGATTGTGTCTAAGCTTCGTTTCTATGTTTTTCAATATTGTCTTTGTGTAGTTTTATATAGCCTATGAGTACACATGTTTTGTGTTGTTCTCTTTTGGGTCTGTATATAATTTAGTGCACCTATGTTTGTGTTTCCATTTTGCTCCTAATTACTAAGTGAAGCGTGTTGTGGTGTTTCACGCAAAGTGTGTACATTTTGTGTTTTAGGTAGTTATAACTTGTGAAGCTTTGATAGTGTTTTATCATTTTTTTGGTCATTACCAATGCGTAAGGAATGGAATATTATACAAAAAGTTTTTTTTTCATCTTGTTGGTTGCGTAAGGTCATGATTTTTGTGCCTTATCTTATGTGCACCAACATGCCTCATCTTGTGCACACTTATTTTGGTGATGTACTATTGTTTATCCATGGCATTTAAGACCTCGAATCACATAGGGTAGGTGGATCTCATATAATATTTTATTTAACTATGCTACACTATGATGTATTTCCTTGTGATGTATTATCATCGTGGTTGTGTTTACTATCTAATATTGTCTATAGGTTCTCGAACACTTAATGTAAGAAGGTAGGTTTATGTCTATATAATCATGCCTAGATATTTGTGTTGTTGGTTAGCCAGAGGATGATCTATATATGATAGTGACGCATTATGAGATACTTAAAAATATTTCAAATTAATAAGCATGGATACGTGAATTTAATGTTGTAACATATATCATTTGTAATATTGAATAAATAAATATACATGATATATTCCTTTTATTACATTTTCCATTGTGTATTGGTAGAGGTGTATAATTTGTAGAATCAATGTCTTCTCCAATAATTTGATTTTCATTCCACCCATTTCTTTGTATAAGTGTGCTTTCTAATCCACCTAATTATTTATACAACTAGTAATAAATTGTATACAAAGATGAAATTTCACACCCATACTAATGTTGAACCAATTTTCTTATTCTTGTTTTAGATTAGTGAAATGGTAACAAATAAAATAATCAACTCCAATAATGAGAGGGTTTAAGGATACCTCTAGATGAGATGATGATGGATACATGCACAAAAATATCCTCCTCACCAAGAGTTTGGTTACCTACACAATAAAGAGAAGATCGACACAAAAATGGATTAGTAGATAGGATGGTGGGTTGCCCAACAATGCTTGTCCCGAGAAGTGATAACTTCCTAAGGATGGATGTTGACCCACTATGATGAGAGAGATAAAATATTACGATAATGGGTAATTGATAGGATCTGACATATAACTAAGCTGAAATAGAGATATGCAATATGATAGATAAGATAAAATGTAGATTTGATTATAGTAAATGCTAAACTAAACCAAACCTAAGTGGGTCGACAGTGACCCAAGGTGATGAGCCTAGTGATGGTGATCAGTAACATGATGAGCCAAATAGTAAGCAAAAGGAGTGCATCCGAAGGACTTAGAATTTTATTTGGAGCTAATGAAGATTTTAAGATGATGTCGAGATGATGTTAGGATGGTGCGAGAAGGTCGGGATCTGATCTTTGATAGAAAGAATGCAAGAAAATTGATAGGTGCAGTAACTAGAGAAAGGGTCGATTTCACGAACTGGTCCAGATTGGCGATGATTGGTGATGTTGAAGATGAAATCTAGGCTTCAACATGTGGATAACGCTATAGAGATGCCGATTGTTGGAGGAAGTTGATGCAAAATGACAGGTGAATTAGAGAGAAGAAAAAGGAATGATATGGATTAGTTTAGCGAAGAATGGGTGGGATTGATGGGGATCGGGTTAGTCAATGGTGACCTTAACAAATCTAAGATTTGATAAGGTCAAAATAGAAAAAAATGAAGAATGAAGAAGGATAAATGAAGGATGGGAAATGGGAGGGGTCCAAGAGGACTTTTGAACCCTGTGAGGCTAATGCACAAGAGGAAAGGAAATATTAATGGAGCTCCACACAATCTCAAAGTGTCCTAAATTCTTCTCAATGATGAAAGAGGTCTTCAAAATGTAGATCCAAGATGATAGCGGTTATTGGTGAGGAGGAGAGAAACTTGCAAGAACAAAGCCAAGAACACCCAAAATTCTATTTGTTTTCAAGGAGGGGTAAAGGTGTATTTATAAGGTTGAAAGTGACACGGATGGGTCGCCAAAGTGATTCACGGTGGTCCATTGATTTGAGCAATGGAAATGTGATTATCTCAAGACAATGAGCCCTTGTGAGGTGGGATTATAATTTTGAGTGGTTAAGATGGGTTAGGGTTGCATGGAAAGGATAAAAGGTAGGTGAGAGGTAGGAAAATATTAAATAAAGGAAAAGGGAGGTAAAATTATTAAATGAAGGCCTAAGGAGGACAAAAGGGGCATTTAGGGAGGATAAATGGATTAATGAAGGGATTTAGGGATAATTAATGGTGATTAGGATTAATTAGGGGAGTAAAATAAATGATGGGATAAGGTGGGAAATTTGAATAAATATGATTTAGGAGGGAAAGGGGAATTTGAATAGGAAGAGAGATATGTATGTGCAAGATGATGATGAAGGGGAGTGAACATGGGATGGGGATAAGCGTACCAAAAATTGGTGTCTACATTTTCCCCTTTTTGTCAAGTGGTTTGCATTGGGCAATCCATGAGACAAAAATGAGAAGTGATAAAAGATGATGATGGTTGAGGTGTTCCCCCTCAAACTAGGGATTGATGATACAAAGAAGAATCGATCACTAGGTTGAAAGAGATAGATGAAGGGATAAAGAGTGGAAAGGATGAGAAAAGAATAAGATGAAAGAAGATGCCCCAAGTGAAGAGGGATAAGGACAAAAATGAAGACAAAAAAATATTGTGGGGATTATGGAATCGCTTTAGTAGGAACAAAGTATGGCCTCAATGTAGATGACAATAATGTCCTACAGACTTATGAGTCAACGAAAATCATTACAATATGTATGTGAAATCGTGGGACTAATGGGTCAAAGGAAGACATAAAAATATGCACAAACAAATGTGAGGATGGTCAAGATAAAGGTCGTGACAAAAGTGAATGTGATATCCTTCATACATGAGGAATCAATCAAATATGCATCCCTGGTGGGATAGAAAATGGAAATATGGCCACAACGGTGGGCTTAAGATGTGATCAAGAATGCACTGCTAGATAAGATGATAGGCAAGGATAGTAAGATGAGGTAGCTAAGGTAAAGATCGGTGTGTTATGGGTGACACACAAGCTTAAGGTGGAGAAAATGAAAAGGATTGCATGAGATGAGATAAGACAGGTAATTAGATGAGATGAGAAAATAGATCGGGTGAGATGGTTTAAAAATATCGATAAGCTAGATTGGATTAGATTAGATTAGATAAAAGACGCCCTTATGAGGATGACTGAAATATAGGAAGGATCATAGGAAGGAGCGCACATAGGATAAATGTTTTTAGATTAGATTGGAGGTAAATATTAAGAGGGAACACGACAAAGCAATGCACTTGTGATTAATGACATGTGTTAACATATAACTAATGATAGTTAGCCACATTTTAATATCTTGAAGAAGATGTGGATTTTATTACAAGCCTATTGTAGACACGATAAAGGGGTTGAGATGGATCTTGTATGTGGAGTATATGTTCTCCTTAGGTGGTAGTCCTAGGTTTATGCCCAACTTTGAGTAATATGGTGTAAAATGATCAATGCGGGAAGTTTTTAGAGGATGGGAAAGTTGATCGATGTGGGAAGCTTTCCAAGGATGCTTTGTTTTTGAAAATTTTCTTTTACTTTTGATATTGTGTTTTTTCTTTTGAGATTTTGTTTTTTACTTTTAGATATTTTTCTTTTAATTTTGAGATTTTTCTTTTTCTTTTGAGATTTGGAAGGTTGATCAATGTGGGAAGCCTTCCACTACCATAATATAAGATAGTAGGCATCCTTCAAGGGAGTGGTATACATTTAAAAAAATCTTTTAGATTTTGACTTTTGACTTTTTAAATGGCAAGATAAGATATGCATGATAGATGTCCTTTGAGGAGCAGTCTATACTTTTGACGATATTTTCTTTATATGGACAACTTTCCTCCAAGGGAGCAGTATGTTTTGTAGGAGATGATAAATTTTTTCTATGAATATCTAAAGATTTGACTTTGGATAGAGTTGGGGATAGCTAAGTAGACCACTTGGGGAGGGGATGAGAAGATGTACAAGTGACACCTATAGACCCTTAGCATGGTTCCAAGAGGTAGATCAGAGGGTAATAGATGTAATGATCTATGGTTCCCACCTAGAAGCAGGAAATTTTCCATAAGGAATATGTTATGGTCATATTTTTGGTGCCCATATTCAAGGTCATATATAGGCTAGTGACGGTATACCACATAATTCAAAATCATTATGATGAGAGATGGAAAGGATAAATAATGGAGGTAAGATTGTTAAGATGTGTGATGAGTACATTATTTGACTTATTAATATCATTTATATGATTGATAAATTTTCATTAAACATTAGTTTCTAATGCATGGGGATGATTTGTATAGGTATATCTTAGTGAGTTTAATGCATTTTCCTTTTTTTTATTCATGCAAACTAATTAACCATATAAATTCCTACTAATTTCCTTCGTGAGAGAAATTTGGTGATGTGTGCAAAAAAATAGTGAATGTTTATTACCAATACAATTAAGGAGGCCTGATTTTGGAGTTGGAGTTCATAAGAAGAAGACTTTTTCAAAATATCGGCCTATAAGTATGGGTCTTGTTTTAGCAGTCTTATAGGAATTAATGAGTCTTAATCAATATTGTTAGTGGAAGACATTAGTGCCAGTAATTTTGGCATATTTTGTAACCAACTGTGTCTATATAAAGACACCTCCTTTAAGAAAAATGTAGTAGTTGGTAATATTTATAATATGAAATATAGCTTGTTACATTCAGTACTTTTCCTTTCTGCACTGAATATGTCATGAAACTTATTTGAATTAATATAAGGAGATATAATGTTGATAATCTTGAGTTGTTAAGATTTCCTCTATCCCAAGGAAGAGCAAGGGCCCACTCGAATGAGGAGACAAAAGGTTGTTTACACTTACATACGAATATGGTTTTTTGATAAGTCATAATCACTTAGTTCCTTTACTGCAATTTCTATTTCAGTGTGTTTCATGTAATTCCTATTCAAGTGTGTTTACTTTCCTTATTGAAATTTCCATTTAGAATGTGTGTTTCCTCTTATGCAAATTCTAGTTAGCGTGTGCTTTTACTTTTAATTCAAGTTTTAATTATGAGTGTGTAATTTCAATTCCATTCTTTCAATTTTGCATGCGCATTTCCATTTGAGTTAGAAGTACAACTTTTAGAATTCATTTTATCACAATAACTTAATTATGTAGATTTACATTGAGTTTTCGTAGATTAGTAACAATTCTAGAAATATCTAACAGAAACCCCCAATAAAAGACCCAACAGTATAACTAGCTACATTGAACTCCATTACATATAGCCTAGGACACATCCCTAGTTAAATAATGACACTAGTAGATTAATCTATTAGTTAAATGATTGGAAGAATACAATGACCCATCATTTTTGGCGCCATTTCTAGCAAAACCATAAGCACAACACACCATTTTCTTCAATTTATATGCTATGGGTGTTAATGGAGTTCATTTATGCAACCAGTAGAAGTCATAATCAACTTTGATGCATAGGCAACAGGACGATTAAAGAAGATTTATACCACACAACATCTAGAAAATATCTCCAAATAGACTATACATAGGGAACACTGAGAGTGACACTGAATCTAATCAACCACCTAGAATCCCTTCTAAACATTCTACATCATCCTATTTGGAACCAGAACAACATTTTGAAATGGGAGACAACAGGAATAATGAGAACCGACCCTTGGGTAGAACCTTTACTTATCCCATTGTCTTGAATGAAGATGAGGATACACCTATGAAAACTATCTCACCATCCATCATCCCTATCTTCCGAGGCATGTCTGCAGAAGACCCCGATCATTTCTTGTTTGAATTCAAAGTTCTTTGTCAAACATATGACTACAGAATAGACAATCAAAAACTCAAGCTCTTTCCTTCCACTCTCAAGGACTCTGCTATGAGATGGTTCATGGGATTGTCCTCTAACTCCATTCATTCTTGGGAGGCCATGGAGATAGCCTTTTTGGATAAATATCAAGACTACTACAGGGGAAGGGATAGGAAAGAAGAGTTCTTTAGATAAATCAAAAAGAAGATGAAAATATAGAGGATTATTGGATAGATTTCTCTTTCTCCATCGAAGGAGTGGTTATGAGTTATATGCGAAATCACTAAAATAGTTTTCCTTAAAGGGCTTGATGAGGAAACCAAGGAGTCCCTCCATCTTATGGGAGGAGGTGATATGAACAAACTAAGTGTGGAAAAAATCACTAAGCTATGCCAAAGTTACTCTAGAACACGAGGAGGTATACGAAAAGAAAAACATCCAAACTTACCCTAGGAACCTTTGAACTTCTAGAGGAAATGGCTAACATGAAAACAAACATCTTGTCACAATTGACATCAACCATTGATGGGATAAAACCCAAAACCAGTGTTGCAAAAGAACCATTGGACATATATTGCCCTAAATGTAGGAAGAGACATCCTTTGAGAGAGTGTCCTTTAGGGGTCACGGACATGTGTTTGATCTATGATGTTGTTGATCATGATATTAAGCATTGCACGCTCTGTTGTGGAGCTCAATTACTTAGTTTAGCATGCAATGGAAACTTGTTGGAAAATACAGTAACCATCATCGGTTAGGGGGTAACTGGCATCACTCACCCAGGACTAGCATCGGTCAGCAAGGAAGGAACCGGCATTAGTTAGGGCTAACCGGCATTGGTTTGTGTGAGGATGTTTTAATTAACTCTCGGGAATTAGATCTATTTTTAGCATTAAAGTATATCTATTGATTGTAATTACATGGCTAAGTGCCCTAAGTCTATAAATGACTATATAAGCATAAATCTAGGGTTTAGAAGTAAGAGATTAACAAGAATTAGAAATAACTTGCAAAAATTTGGTGAGAGAGAGAATTCTTGGTGATGAAGCAAAATCTTGAAGAAAGAAAGTATTGTACATCTGAGAGGTGTGGAAGATTGTAAATCTTCATTATATATCTTGTCAAAGCTTTGGATAATAGATTGGCTTGTTTCTTGGTGGATGTAGCCCACATTAGGTGAACCACGTTAAATCTGGTGTTGATTTATGTCTCTTGGTTTGTATATTTCTTCTGGTAGAATATCCACTTTTATTTGCATATATGCTTAGATATGATATATTATCATGCAATCAAATCGGTGTGCTAACCCCAACAACTGGTATCAGAGATTTGTTTGAGGGTTTTGTGTGTTGACAAATTTACTCACAGAGGGTTTTCTGATTGAGTTGGAGCTACAATGATAGAAGAAAATAAATACAAGGTAGAGAAATTTGATGGCCAAAATTATCAATTATGGAAGATGCAGATTGAGGATTATCTGTATCAAAGATATTTGTATTTACCGTTGGATGAGAAGTCTAGACCTACAAAGATGACTAATGAAGAATGGAATATTCTTTGACAAAAAAGGCTTTGGGATCTATAAGATTGAGCCTGGCAAAGCATCCGTGGCTTCCAATATTACAGAAGTGCAACTTCTACGGTAGGGTTAATGAAATCTCTTGCTAATTTATATGAAAAACCTAGTGCTTCAAATAAATTTTATTTGATGAAGAAACTATTTAGTTCTAAGATGCATGAAGGTGGATCTACATCTATTCATTTGAATGATTTCCAATCTATTGTAAATCAATTAAAATCGGTTGCAATACCATTTGATGATGAAGTAAAAGCAATTTTACTCTTATGTTCTTTTCTTGATAGTTGGGATAACTTGGTAATGGTTGTTAGTAATACAACATCTGCTAATAATATTTTGAAGTTTGATGATGTGGTTAGTATAATCTTGAATGAAGAAATTCACAGGAAGAGTATAGAGGAATCATCATCTGGAAATGCTTTGAATGTAGAAAGCAGGGGTAGGTAGAAGGAGAGATCCAAGAGTAAGAGTAATGGGAAATCAAAGTCAAGGGATAGTAGATCTAAATCCAGAAGTAAGGGAATTACTTGTTGGAAATGTGGAAAGAAAGGACATGTAAAGAAAGATTGTTGGTCAAAGGATAAAGAGAACCAACAACCAGAAAAAGGTAAAGAAGTAAATCTTACTACATCAGAGGTAATGCAAGATGCTCTTATTCTTTCTTTAGATAATAGAATTGAATCATGGGTTTTAGATTCAAGAGCTTCTTTCCATGCAACCCTAATAAGGGTTATTTAGAAATTATGTCCAGGAAATTTTGGGCATGTTTATTTGGGTGATGATGAACCTTGTAGTATTACTGGTAAAGGGGAAGTTCATCTAAAATTGCATAATGGAAATACATGGGTATTGAAAGATGTGAGGCATGTGCCAAGCCTTAGGAGGAATCTTATTTCTGTAGGGAAACTAGGTGAATCTGGTTGCATGGTTACTTTTAGAGACTCTTGGAAAGTCACCAAGGGTGCTTTTGTTGTGGCAAGAGGTAAGAAGGTAGGAATGTTATATTTATCTACCTATATTATTGATTCCTTTTCTGCATTATCTACTTCAGATTTAGATGCATGCATGTGGCATAACCGGTTGGGCCATATGAGTCAAAAAGGAATGTAAATCTTAAAGGCTAAGGGTAAGTTATCAGATTTGAAAGATTTAGATCTTGATTTCTATGAGCATTGTATCTTTGGAAAGAAAAAGAGAGTGAGATTTCTCAAAGTTGGGGCAACTAAGAAGGAGCAGAAATTGGAGCTTGTACACTCAGATGTGTGGGGACCAGCTCAAGTAGCTTCTCATGGAGGATCCCAGTATTATGTTACTTTCATTGATGATGCTACAAGAAAGGTATGGGTTTATTGTATTAAACATAAATATGATGTTTTTGAGACTTTTAAAAGATGGAAATCCCTTGTTGAGAATGAATCAAATTCTAAGTTAAAGTGCCTTAGATTTGACAATGGTGGTGAATATTGTAGCAAGGATTTCAATGATTATTGTTCAGTGAATGGAATACATAGAGAAAGAACAGTTCCAAGAACACCACAGAGAATGGTGTTGTAAAAAGAATGAACAGGACAATCATGGAATGTGCTAGAAGTATGAGGATACATTTGGATTGCCTTTGCAGTTTTGGGCAGAAGCAGTTGATATAGTGGTTTATTTGATTAACCGTGGTCCTTCAAGTTCACTAGATGGAGGAATACCAGAGGAATCTTGGACCAGAAAAGAGGTAGATCTTTCTTTTCTTAAATTTTTGGTTCAGAAGCTTTTGTGCATGTTGATAAGGAAAATAGAAAGAAGTTGGATGCAAAATCCAAGAGATGCACTTTCATTGGTTATGGATCTGGTGATTTTGGTTTCATTTTTGGGATTTAGAGAATTCTAAAATTATTAGGAGTCGTGATGTTGAATGGAATGAAAAGAGAATGTACTGAGGATCAAATTTTGGTACCCAAGGATGAACCGATTGAGAATTTTGTGAATGAAAATGAACTCTCAAATTTAAAAGAATTACGATAGGGTTACACAAGAATAGTGTCAATTGACCCGATCGGCACGGTCATTCGGACAAACCGGTATCGATTACACAAAGATCCAACCGACATCGTTAGCGAGAATTAGTGTTGGTTAGAGGTGACTCGGCGCGGTCATCATCGATTTGGATAGGAATGTCCAGGAGGTCCAGATTGAGCCTCAGATACCCCAAACTCTGTGAGAAGGTCACAAAGGGTAAGTAAACCTCCAGAAAGATTTACACCTTCTCTATTTTATTTATTATTGACTGATAATGGTGAACCAAGAGAGCTTTGAAGAAGCAATGCAGGATAAGACCCACGTCCAGTGGGAGCATGGCATGGATGAGGAGATGAACTCCTTGGAACAGAACCAAACATGGGATTTGGTTAAGTTGTCAGTAGGTAAGAGAACATTGCAGAACAAGTGGGTTTACAGGATCAAGGAAGAAGAGGGTGGATAGAAAAGATACAAGGCAAGGCTTGTAGTAAAGGGATTTACACAGAAAGTAGGTATTGACTTTGGTGAAATATTTTCTCCTTGTTGTTAAGATGACTTCTATTTGTACTGTATTGAGCTTAGTTGTAGTAGAGGATTTGCATTTAGAGAAACTAGATGTGAAGATAGATTTCCTTCATGGTGATTTGGATGAAGATATTTATATGCAGCAGATTGCTTGGGTATGAAGTCAAGGGTAAGGAGAAATTAGTGTGCAGTTGAAAAAGAGTCTATATGGGCTCAAACAAGCTCCAAGGCAATGGTACATGAAGTTTGATAGTTTTATGCAAAAGCATGGTTACTTGAGATGTGAATCTGACCATTGTGTTTATTTCAAGAAGCTTGAAAATGGGAGCTATATTATTTTGTTATTGTATGTGGATGATATCTTATTGCATGATCTAGTATAGGGCATTGGTGAGCTTAAGAGAAATCTAGCTCACACATTTTCTATGAAGGATTTAGGAGCTGCAAAAAAGAATCCTTGGCATGCAAATACACAGAGACAAGAAAAACAAGAAATTGTATTTGTCTCAGGAGGATTATATCTACAAGGTGTTAGAAAGGTTCAATATGCAAAATGTAAAACTGTTAGTACACCTATGGTTGGACACTTCAAATTGAGTAAAGATCAGTGTCCATCATCACATGAGGAGGTCAAATACATGATGTGAGTGCCATATGCTTCAGTAGTTGGGAGTATCATGTATGTTATGGTTTTACCAAACCAGACACATGCACACAGCAAAGTGGGAGTGGTGAGTAGATATATGGCCAATCCAGGTAAAGAGCATTGGAAAGCAGTCCAATGGATACTCAGGTATTTGAAAGGAACATCTAGCATGCAGTTATGCTATGGAGGTTCGGATATTTCATTATGTGGCTATGTTGATTCGGATATGGCTGGAGATCTGGATGGTAGAAGGAGCACTAATGATATATTTTCACAAGTAGGTGGGATGGTAGTTAGCTGGATTTCAAGATTACAGAAGGTTGTGGCTTTGTCTACTACATAGGTAGAGTATGTTGCAGCTACAGAGGCTAGCAAGGAGATGATATGGATGAGTAGGTTCATGGAAGAGTTGGGAAAGAAGCAAGGTGATTATAAACTATTTAGTGATAGTCAGAGTGTAATTCATTTGGAAAAGAACTCAGTGTTTCATTTGAGAATGAAACACATTCAGTTGAGGTATCACTTCATACGAAGGTATTGGAGGATGGACAAGTTGAATCTGGAAAAGATTCATATGAGCAAGAACCCTGCGGATATGCTAATGAAGCCATTAGAAAAGGAGAAGTTGGAGCTACACTCCACTTCTGTTGGTCTTCAAGTTTGAGACTTGAAGAGGAAGAAACAAAGCTAAGGAAGGATCCAAGAATGATGTTGTATAGGTATGGTGTAGTAATTAATCTCCAAGTGGGAGATTGTTGAGTTGTGGAGCTCAATTACTTCAGTTTAACATGTAATGGAAACTTGCTAGAAAAATAGTAAGTAATCATCATCGATTAGGGGTAATCAGCATCGGTCACCTATGACCGCATCATCGCAGAAAGGAAGGAACCGGCATCGATTAGGAGGAACCGACATCGTTAGGGCTAACCAAGATCGGCATCGATTGCATGCGAGGATGTTTTAATTAACTCTCGGGAATTAGATCTATTTTTAGCATTAAAGTATATCTATTGATTGTAATTGCATGGCTAAGTGCCCTAAGTCTATAAACAACTATATAAGCATAAATCTAGGGTTTAGAAGTAAGAGATTAACAAGAATTAGAAAGAACTTGCAAAAGTTGGTGAGAGAGAGAATTCTTGGTGATGAAGCAAAAGCTTGAAGAAAGAAAGTACTATACATCTGAGAGGTGTGGAAGATTGTAAATCTTCATTGTATATCTTGTCAAAGCTTTGGATAATAGATTGGCTTGTTTCTTGGTGGATGTAGCCCACACTAGGTGAACCATATTAAATCTAGTGTTGATTTATGTCTCTTGGTTTGTATATTTCTTTTGGTAGAATATCCACTTTTATTTACATGTATGCTTAGATATGATATATTGTATGTACAACCGGTGTGCTAACCCCAACATCTTAAGTGATGTAGAGGTAAAATTTGTGTAAAGGCCAAATAATCAGTTGTGTATTCTTCTCGACTGTTAAAACCCCTGGAGGGTGCCATGGCCCTGGGATTAGGCTCCTCAGCCTACTTGGGGACAACTGAGTGGACACCACCAAATTAGATGGCTTACCCACATCCACCACCATGGATGAGTCCCTACAATCATGAGGGTTGGGCACCACCAGTCAATGCAAACCCATGGCAAAACCAATAGTGGGTCACCTCAATAGAATCCTAAAAAAACCAATAATGGACACCACAATAGAATACTAATCAACAGAGGAGGTTCTAGAAACCACATCAAGATTTAATGCCCCCACCACAAAACTATCAACAACATGGGAAAACATCACATACACAAATTCCATCTCATCCTATAGTGATCCCTAAAATCATTAGACAACTTTACATGATGAAGCATGATAAAATGATGTAATGCACGTTAATACTATCGGTAATTTGTGACTAAGGTCTAGGAAAATATTGAATCCTCCTATTGTTATCACAAGTAATACCTATAGATAATGAGAAAGAAGAGACACTTAAGGAAGATGAAGAAACTTCACAAATCCACAAACACAAGACACTAGGAATGGTCAAAGAAAGAATCAGCATGTTCATATAGCTCCTTTTCCTAAATGATTATAGGAAACTCAAACTGCAGATGAAATAATGCTAGTTCAAGAGTTGAAAAAGGTGAACATCGATGTCCCACTTCTAAGAGCAATAAGGGATATTATTGAATCAAACCCAGACCATTGAAACAAGTGTATAAAGACACCAAGAAGGAAGAAAAAATACCCAAAAATAGTCAAAGTGGAAGGGAATTTAGCTGATCTTGTTCTTTAGAAAAATTATTTCACAAAAATATAGGGATCCATGGGAGTCGGTCATTACTATTTGTATAAATGATTAGTCAATATCTAATATTTTGGTGGATCTTGGTGTTGCCATCAATGTTATAACAACAGATATGTTCAATCTACTATCTTTAACAGGATTACAACCAACCAATACCATTCTTCAATTGGTAGATCAATCTATTGCTGTACCAGATGGAGTGATTGAGGATATAATGGTCACGGTTGAATCCTAGGATTACCCTATGGATTTCATGGTCTTATAGCCTAAAGCCAAAAGTTGGGATACCAGTCATCTTAGGAAGACCCTGGTTGGCTACTGTTGTTGCATATATTGATTGTAGGTCGGGAAAAATGACCATTTTAAATGGGCAAAAATCCAAGCATATTTCATTATATCCTCTTGCCTAGCCTTATGTGTATGATTGTGAACATGTATGGGTAGATTCTTTAGATACTAACTCTCTAAGTCCTTATTATCCGCCACCATTGTAGTAAAAATCACATGACAAAAATTTTTAAGTCATATACATTGCACGATGAAGAAGGCTATGTGGCTATGAAAATTAGCTTTGTGGCTACGAAATTGGAACTAAGGCTACATAACCATCTACATATGAACACATCTTATACTATTACCTTGGTAAGTGGCATTTCTAATGATGATTGTAAGGAAATCTATGCTTATAATGCATAATGCACTGATCCACCGATTTTTATTTTCCTTTAACCAAGATTATGTCTTTTGATAATGTAATTATTTCGCACATACTTCAAGCATCATGTTTGTCCCTTGAATTCTTTAATCACTAATGCAGATCTCACTATTTTGAAATATACCAAGCATGTGATTGTTGACATGGGAAAAGAACTAACCATTGGAAATAATTTAGAGGCCAGCTAAGAGGCTAGGATCTTCGAAATTTTGAGGAAACATTCCCAATATTTTTCTTTGGATTATATTGATATGAAAGGTATTCATCCCAGAATTTGTACTCACCATATCTACACTCAGGATGTTAAACCCATAAGATAGTCCTGCAACGAAGAATTAATTTGGCAATCATAGACATAGTCAAAAATGAGATAGAAATATTTCATGAAGGTCTAATTCATCTATCCTATATCTGATAGTCAGTGGGTATCACCATTAGTTATAATTCCCAATAAAAATGGTAAATGGAGGATTTGTGTAGACTATAGGGAACTTAATAAAGCCACCAAGAAAGACTAATTTCCCCTTCCTTTTATTGATCAGGTTCTGGACAATCTCGCAGGTAAGAAATATTTTTCCTTCTTGGATGGGTTTAGTGGGTATAACTAAATAAGTATTGCACCTGCTGACCAAGATAAAACCACCTTCACTCTCCTTGGAGTATATTTTCATATCGAGTCTTACCATTTGGGATTTGTAATGCACCTGCTACTTTTCAGAGAGTAGTCTTAGCCATTTTTGCAGATCTCACGAATGACTATGTTGAAGTTTACATGGATGACTTCACCATCCATGGATCCACTTTTGACAAATCACTTAATAATCTTGAAAAATTATTAAGTAGATGTGAGTAGCACCTCCTCTCCCTGAGTTGTGAAAAATGTCTTATTATGGTTGATCAGGGAATTGTCTTAGGTCATCATGTTTTTCTAAAGGAATACAAGTCGACCCCAAAAATATTGTAGTCTTCACTCAATTTCCTACACCGAAAAATTATACTGACATCAAGAGTTTCCTTGGACATGTAGGATATTATAGGCAATTCATCAAATACTTTAGTAAAATTATTACACCTATGTTTTCTTTGCTGACAAAAGATTGTGTTTTTGAATGGCCCCTCAATGTCGGTTGGCATTTGATATTATCAAAGAGAAGATAACCACCACTCCAGTCTTGAGAGAGATCCGTTTGGGGAAACCTTTCCATATTCACACTAATGCCTCGAATACAACCATGGGAGTTGTTCTTGGAAAGAAAGATGAAGAATATCATATGTATGCCATTTATTTTATCAGCAAGAAAATTTGACCCCTACAGAGAGAAATTACACCACTATGAAAAAGGAACTTTTAGTTGTTGTTTATTCCCTAAATAAATTAGACATTACAAGATCGGGTACAAAATCTTTGTTTATACTGACCAGTCAGCCATAAGATATTTGATGAATAAACTAGTAGTTGGAGGTCAGATTATTAGATGGTTACTCTTATTACAAGAATTCAATTTAACCGTTATTGATAAGCTAGGGAAATCTAATGTTGTTACTGATTTTATTTCAAGATTTAATGTTTCGGGTGATGAAGAAGCAGTCCAGGATCATTTTCCAGATAAACATTTGTTTGTTGTATCAATTCAACCTCCATGGTTTACCGATATCGAAAATTATTTGACTACTGGGAATTTTCCTGCCTATTTTAATCATAAAGAGAGATGAAGATTAGTCAAAAATAGTGTAGCATATAAGTGGTGTAATGGAATTTTATTTAAATGTTGTCTTGATATGGTTCTTTGCAAGTGTGTTTGGGAAGATGAAGTATATGACATATTGTGAGCTTGTCATGATGAACCTAGAGGAGGACATTACTCAATGAAAAGGAAAATTCACAAGGTCCTTGGAGCTGGGTACTATTGGCCTTCCCTCCACAAGTCTGTAAAGAAGTATGTGTGGCAGTGTGATGCATGTCAAAGAATGGGGAAGCCTACATTATCCATGGAAATGCCTCTCAATCCTTAGTTGGTCTTAGGACCATTTGAGAAATGGGGAATTGATTTCATTGGACCTTTTGATCCCCCATCTTTTGGGAAAGCATACCTATTGGTGTGCACTGACTACATCAAAAAAATGGGTTGAGGTTCAACAACTGCTTGGCATATGCCACCGAGGATTTTGTTGTTGACTTTCTATAAAATCACGTAATGCTTTGAGATTTGGTGCCCTCGATCACTTGTATATGATCAGGGACCTCAATTTGTGTTTAAAATGATTGATTATTTTCTATAAATCTACTAAATTAAAGCACCAAAAATCATCACCATACCATCCCCAATCCGATGGGAAAGTGGAGGTGACGAACCGAGAACTTGAGAACATTTTGACAAAAAGTGGTCGACTCGGACAGGAAACACTTATTACCAAAACTCCCGAGGAAGTTTGGGCCTATAACACGACTTGGAAAACCACTACTAGTTTTTCCCCTTATGAGTTGGTATATGGAAAAAATCCATTATTACCTATAGAGTTTGAGTTACGCACATGGAGAACAAAGACTAGAAATCGACATCAATTTGGATGAAGCACAACAAGAACGAGTGATGCAGCTGAACAAATTGGATGAAATGAGGATGGAAGCACAAAAAAAAATAAATTCTCCAACATCAAAGGAAAACATGGCATGATACTCATATCAAATATAGGAAGTTTAACGAGGGAGAATGGGTCTTACTCTTTGATTCCAAATATCAACAGTTTAAAGGTAAGTTATGGACACACTTTGGTTGGGTCCATATCAGATCGAAAAAGTGTTTGATAACGGCTCTATGAGACTATTACCAATTGATGGTGATAGGAGGACTCTTCAGAAAATAGACACAGACTTAGGATGTATCGGCGTCTACTGTGGACAAGGAAACCTTCACCAATGACATCATGCTAAGTGAGGAAATGGATGTGGAGGAGGCACTTAGCCCCTCTGTAGGATTAATTGTTGTTTTTCAATTTAAATAAAGGAGGATGGTCATGAATTTGATCTTATTCCCTTATTTAGTTGTCTTATTTTCAATAGAATCAAAAATCTTCATTGTTTAAAATGCCACTAATCATATTTTTCTCGGACTGTAGGACGTGGAAATCTATGGAAATCGGAAGCTGAAATGGCATGGGTAAGTGCATTTTAATTCACTACGGATATTTCCTTATAAATAAATTTCCCATTGCATGAACTTATCATAATTGCATCCCTACATAATTTTTGATGCATTTATTGAAGATATCATTCCAAATATTATGACACGAAGTGGGGTATAATAAGTCTTAATTACGAAAGGTTCCACTAGTGTGAGGATTATAAGAAAAGGATGCACCATTTTCTAGGAGGGATAGGTTGCAATACCATTTTAAATGATGATTATATGTGGTACCATGTCATAAACCTTCCCACACATGACCGGTCTTATCAACTTTTCACGCCGCCAAATCCCACATGAATCAAAGGATTTGATAAGAGGAAGAGTGATTGCAGATTTTGGACTAAACATTGAAGGATTTTAGTATAATATCAATGGGGGTTTCTAAGGGAATGTGTTCCATGGATTACATATTGATTGGGTTTGGGAGAAGAGGATGAAGGTAAGATAAGTGACTTACTTTTATGAAGTTTAGTAGGAGCCTTGGATTCCAATGTGGACTTAGAAGGGGGAAATTATTTGAATTCAGAAGGAGGCATAGGTTACTTGGATGATTTTAATTCAACTTGGGAGGAGGAAGAGATGGTTTGGATTCATTTTTTTTTATGGAGGATTTGGATGAAGGGTTTGGTCCCAAAATAGATGGGTAGGATCCCAAGATAGATAATGAGGTGTTGGATTGCTTATATGGTTTGGATTGTTGGGGCTTCAAGGTGATCTCAAACTCTTCAACTTTGGAATTATCCATAGAATCACAAATTAAACATTGTTGTTCTACTTTCTATTAGAAAATGACAGAGATAGCTAGTGAATGAATTATGCTTATGCTTAGAATCCACAATTACAAGAAAGGAAAGAATTTAATCTCATAAACACCAACAAGTTTTATCCTGGAAACCTTCAGAGGAGGAAAAACTATTGGGAAGGGAAATTTCTCTTTCTTCCCACTTTTATTATCCAATTCAAAATAACAAGTACAAAATTTACAATAAGTATGAAAGAGAAGTAGATAATATCTCACACTTCCTCCCAATTACTTGTTTTCTCTATCTCAACACTCCTTTCTTCTAAAAACACAATTCCAGCACTAAGAACTTCTTTCTCACTTGCTTTCCATGCTTCGATGATATTATTATCTTCTACATACATGTATTTATAGCCTTTCTCATGTCCTCCCATGCACTAGAGAATGGGAAAGGTCATGGAGGAGAAGAGACATGGACAACCTTCCAAATTATGGGTTATTCATTTCATATTTTTGTTTTTTGTCCAAAAGAGCCAAGACTACCATTGCCCAATGCATGATCGGAGGTCCCAGTGACCACCACCCTGGTTGGGTGGCAGTTTTGTAACCGCCGCTCTACATAGAGTGGCGATCTATTACTAAAAAGAAATAACCTCGTGTGTTATTTTTCCTTTTTGTGTTTGATCGATATGATGAAGTAGAGCCATTTTGGATCCCTATGGATCACACTTCCCTACTTAGGAGGCTTTTGGTCCCATAAAATCTTAGTGGGGGAGTAGATGAGGAAATATTTCCCTCACTTTCTCCTTCGAGTACCATGGGCTTGCCTTGGTGTCTTTCCTTTCAGTCCAATCTATCAAGACTCCTACGGACCTCTCCTAGTCTCTCTGACCTTCTACTGCAACACTACATCCTCCTCCAATTCACCTCGTGAGTCCAAGACACAATCCTCAATGGAAGGTAGCAATTGTATTCCTTCATCTTCATCTAGCATGGATGGCTCATATAGGTGCAAGTTCTCACAATTTACTACTGATTACATCCTCATAAATGATGGCAAGTCAAGTCGAAAAGAATTTTCTCCAACCTGCTCCAATATGGTGAAGGGCCCATATCGTAGTGGCTTGAGCTTCCGTGCTTGACCTTGTAGTCTCTCCTTGCTCAAGTAAAGCCAAAATCTATCTCCAACATGAAGCTTATGTTCTCTCCTATGTTGATCATGCCTAGCTTTGTACTTGGCTTGAGATTTCTCTAGCTGTTCTTTGACTTTGAGATGGATTTTCCGGATCCTCTCAATAAATTTGTTTTCTCTAGTCACCTTCTGTGTCTCATGTCTCCTCCTCATCATGCTTCCCAACTACTATGTCCAGTGGATTTGTAGGTAGATATCCCAAACATGCTTCAAACGGTGACTTCATAGTGGATGTGTGTACTTCCCGGTTATAGGAATGTTGAATGTAGGCTAAGGACTCATCCCAAGTCCTTGGGTATTTGTTGTTATACCCTTTGATCAATCTGTACCAAATTCTTGTTCACCACCTTTGTTTGTCCATCTATCTGTGGATGGAAAGTTGTGCTCCTTTGTAACCTGGTATCCATCTTGTCCCATAAAGTAGTCCAAAACTTTCCCAAGAACCTGGAATCCTGTCAAAAACAATAGACTTTGGCAAACCAAAATGCACCCATACATTAGCAAAGAAAAGATTTGTTGCCTCATGTGCTTTTACTATATTTTTACATGCCATAAGAATACACATCTTACTAAATCTATCAACAAAAACATAGAGATAGTCATGGCCATGTTTAGACATAGGTAATCCTCCTACAAAATCCATAGAAATGTCCTCCCACAGATGAGTAGGTACTAGAAAAGGCATATACAAACCCTCCTTCCTAGTCTTAGGCTTACTAGTACAACAAAGTTTACATCCACGTATAAATTTTGATACTTCTTCTTGCATATTGGGCCAATACACGTACCTTTGCAAGTGGGCTAGGGTCTTACCAACACCAAAATGTCCCCTACTTTTGAGGTATGTGCTTCCCTCATCAATAAAATTCTTTCTTCTTTAGGCATGCAAAGCTTCCCCCATCAGTAGAGCAGCCCGTCCTTGAGATAACAATCTTCAATCCCTATCCTTTCAGTCCCTTGGGACTACAACTACTGAAATGTCACCCCAAAGTCTTTGTCCTAGGCATATGCCTCTCCGTAAGCTTCCTTCATGAAGGGCTCGATCTTGAGAGATAGTGGCCAAATAGAGAACTTCTCCTGTGTGGGTGGCCTAGACAACATGTCTGCCACCAAATTTGTACTACCCTTCTTGTATTTGATCACCAGATGGAACTGTTAAAGGAACCCCATCCATTTATAGTGCCTTGTTTGCTACAATTTAGATTGTGCTTGCAAATACTGGAGAGGTTTGTGGTAGTTTGCACAATAGTTTCTTTACCCAACAAATAATGCTTCCATTTTTTAATTTCTGAACTAGTGCATACATTTCCTTATCATATACTAAATATCCTTTAACTGCTGAAGTAAAAGTTTGTAATGATAGCATACGGGTTTACCTCCTGAAGCAACATTGTGCCCATAGCGTAATCACTAGCATCTGTCTCTACTTCAAAAGGCTATTGCAAATTAGGAAGAGAAAGTACTGGAGCATGACTAATCTTGTATTTCAATAACTCAAAGGATTTTTCTTGTTCCTTACCCAATCAAAACCCTTACTCTTTGCAGCCACTATGTGTGTAGAGGTGTTACAATCATGGAGAAGCCCAGAATGAACTTCCACATGTACTATACTGCTCCCACAAAACTCCTAGTCTCTGTGGCTCCTGTTGGTGTTGGAAAATTAGTGATGGCTTCCACCTTCTTTGGATCCACTCGTAGCTCTCCTCCTCCAACCACGTGCCCAAGATAGACAAGTGACTATTTGGAAAATTCACATTTCTTCATATTACAAAGTAGTTGTTTCTCCCTAAGAACTTGCAAGACTTGTTGTAAATGAGTTAGATGTTCTTCCCATGTGGCACTAAAAATCAAGATATCATCTAGATATACAATGACACATGAATCTATGAAATCCCGCAATACATCATTCATCAATCTCATAAATGTAGTGGGTGCATTGCATAACCCAAAAGGAAGTACTAACCATTCATACAAACCTTGTTTTGTCTTGAAGGAAGTCTTCCATATATCCTCCTCCTTCATTTTGACTTGGTGATAACCTAACTTGAGATCCAACTTCATGAAAAATTTGGCATGTTGAAGCTGGTCCAAGAGATCATCTATGCGAGGAAGTGGATATTTGTTCTTTATGGTGATCTTGTTCAAAGCGTGGTAGTCGATGCACATTCTCCAAGAACCATCCTTCTTTGGCACCATCACAATAGGTGAACCACATGGTGAGGTGCTCGGATGTATCACCCTTGGTCTAGTAGTTCCTGGAGTTGTTTCTTTACTTCAGTACTCTCAAGCAAGGATTGCCTATACAACCCGATGTTCGATAGAGGGGACTCTGGAAATAGCTGAATCTCATGCTCTACTTCCCATTTTGGTGGTAACCCACTGGGAGCCTGAAATACTTCCTGAAAAGACTAAATAATACTATCCAAATCATGCTTTCCCTAGTTAGAAATATTTGAAACTTCTACCCCATCTTGTTTATCCTTTAACAAAAGTAAACAAAATTGATTATGATTTTCCTGAATAAGTCATTTTTCTTGGTTAGCACTCACCATAGTAACATGTGTCTTATGTTGGTGTGCCCAGATGTTGTAGTTGATCCCATCCTTGACCCATCTATACCGGTTTTCCCTTCTCATAAATATAGCATCCCTAATATACAAGTAAGGACTCCCGAATACAACATCAAAAGCATCAAGTGGAATAATGTCAGCTTCCAAAACATCAATATACTAGGAATTTATCCCAAACTTGACCTTACATCTTCTTGTTACCTGAATTTCAACACCCTTCTTCACCCAACCCAAAGGATAAGGGTGTGGATGCTCGTAAGTCTCAAGACCAATCTTCTTTACAACTGCTTCAGAAATCAAGTTAGATTGAGAACCGGTATCAACCAAAGCATTTACCTTAGTTCTCTTGATCTAGATTTTGATCTGGAATAGTCTACTCATCTCCTCTTCTTGGTTGTCCATGTTGGTGGCCGTGCATCCAATCCTTTCATCTACATCAGATTCATCTTCAATTTCCACCTCCCCTTCTATTTTTACAGTTGTCATGGACTTCTTTGAGTCCTTGGTTTGTTCTTCGGATGTAACTCTGGATGCAACTTCCAACATGTAGCGTCAATATGACCATTGATATCACAATTCTTGCAAAAATTCTTGGGATCTTTACAAGTATTTAAAGTAGTGAAAGTTGTTTACCTTTCCCTTTCCACTTACCCTTGTTACTTGTTTGCCCATACTCTTTTTTCTGCTGATTTGTCAACTGCTTTACCCTTGGCTCTTGCTTCTCCTTGCTTCTTTTCATCATCTATGTAGTATGCCTACACACACACCTTGTTGAGATATTTGGGCTTTGTGGAGATGAATTTTCTTGAAGGTGAGTGTGAAGTCCTCCCAAGTACTTAGTCAAAATATCCTCATCCTCCAAGTCCATGTTTAGCAACATGGCATGCCTCCAAAATTCCGTAGTATAGTCCTACACACTTTAACCACTGCCTTGTCTAAAATATTGCCATTTAATCATTTGGTCAATCTTGTGGCAAATAGGATAGAATTTATCTCTAAGTAATTCTTTAAATTCTTGCCAAGATTTCACAATAGGATGCTTCTTATTTTCACAAGTGGTTAGATGAGTTTCCCACCAAACCAAAGTGTGTCCCTCCATTTTGAGATGTGCAAAGGTGATCCTTATGCCCAAAGTGACATTATGGATGCTAAAGTAGACTTCTAATATTTTAACCATTTATCAAGCAACTCGCATCTATTTGTCCTTCAAGCTCTTAATCTCAAGTTTTGTCTCAACTTTAAAGGGAGTATGATCATATTTTACCTTTTCTCTTGTGTTTAAAGTCTCTTCTTCATGATCTTCCCCATAATTTCCTCATGGTGGCTCCTTCCTATGCCAAAATTTTTTCAGCTAAGCCCCAAACCACTGAGTCCATGGAGTCTTGCTTGACAGAAGTTGTCTTCTGCAAATCTGCAAGTTCTTCTTGCCTTCTAAACATCCTATCCATCATGGTCTCCAACATCTCGATTCTACGGACCAAGTTATCTTCCTCCATTTTTCCCCAAATTCTCTGTTTCCACTTCTTTGTAGAAATTTCTGGATCACAAGGTAAAGCCTCTTCACCTTTAGATCTTGTCATTGTCATACAAATCCAAGAACGAATACCACAGTCCTGGATACTTGTTAGCTCTGATACCAAAATGATCTATAAACTCTTCAACTTTGGAATTATCCACATAATCACAAATTAAACGTTGTTGTTCTAATTTCTATTAGAAAATGATAGAGATAGCTAGTGAATGAATTATGCTTATGCTTAGAATCCACAATTGCAAGAAAGGAAAGAATTTAAGCTCATAAACACTAACAAGTTTTATCCTAGAAACCTCAGAGGAGGAAAACCAGTCAGAAGGGAAATTTCTCTTTCTTCCCACTTTTATTGGCCAATTAAAAATAAAAGTACATAATTTACAATAAGTATGAAAGAGAAGTAGATAATATCTCACACTTCCTCCCAATTACTTGCTTTTTGCTATGTCTCAACACTCCTTTCTTCTACAAAACACAATTCCAACACTAAGAACTTCTTGCTCACTTGATTTTCATGCTTCGATGATCTTATTCTCTTCTACAAACATGTATTTATAGCCTTTCTCATGTCCTCCCATGCACTAGAGAATGGGAAAGGTCATGGAGGAGAAGAGACATGGACAACCTTCCAAATTTTGGGTTGTTCATTTCATATTTTTGTTTTCTATCCAAAGAGCCAAGACCACCGCCCAATGCAGACCGGTGGTCCCAAGACCACCGCCTTAGTTGGGTGGCGGTTCTATAACCATCACTCTACATAGAGTGGTGGTCATGTTACTAAAAATACATAACCTCTGTGTGTTATTTTTCCTTCTTCGTGTTGACTGATTTAATGAAGTAGAGTCATTTTGGATCCCTATGGATGAGAAGGAGGGAGATCCAATTTCTTATGTAGATGCGTAATGAATTTTTGAGTAGAACGCCAAGATTTTTAGAATTTTCTATGAGGATTTTCCCTTAGTAGGAATGACGATGATTTCAACCAGTGATCTTTTGAGGAGGAATCAAATGATTTATATCTTATTGTAGATGTGGGGATTGAAGATGGAAGTGGTTTTTGGATAATACATTTGATGAGATCAAAAGGAGTTTTAGATTGTGTGGATCTTGGAGGTGTTAGTACAGAAGTAATGGTAGTTGTTGGAGATGAAGATGGGATTGTGACATCCTTTCAGTAATGGGATCAAATCAAAGGAAGATTTATTCTTAGTAGGATTTGTGAGGGATTACATGGGTGTGAACACATATTCAGATGTTGATGTGGTATGGTTACAATTGTGGTTATGGTTAAGGGTAAAGATATAAAAGTGGATATAGATGTAGGGATGTGTGATGAGGATGTTGAGATAGAGGTTAAAGTAGATGTGGGTAGAGAGCTAGGTATGATAGGTGTGGATGTAGTAGGTGTAGATATGGATGGAGAAGTGGATGTAATTGAGGTAGGTGGGGTATAATAGTCATGGATATAGTAGATGTAGATGGAATGGATGTAGAGGTTGGTATAGATGTAGATAGGACTATAGATGAAGGGGAAGAGGTCGAAGTAGGCATGGATATGGAGATAGATGTTGGGGTAGGTGTGGGAACTAATATAGGTATGATAGATGTAGAAGATGTGGATAAAGGTGTGGGTGTGGATGAGATATTAGAGGTGAGGGTAAATGTCGAGGTAGGTGTGGGATTAATATATATAGGTAGAGTAGAGGGGACAATAGATGTGGGTGGTAATGTTGAATCTTGACCCAAATTATTGATCGTGTGGGTGTTGGGTACTTGAGATATAGGGGATTATTGTGATTATTCGGTGCATGGTTGGGAAAATTTTGCTTGAAAATATTTATAGGTTGATTGGGAGGTGTTGGGATTATCCAATTAAATGTCACCATGATCTATGAGTCTTTGAATGAGGTCCTTGAAGGAACTACAATTTTTAATGTCATTACCATGGACTTGGTGATACTTACAATAGTGATCCTCATGATACCATGCATGTTTGGGTCATGAGTCATTAACGGGTCAAATAGGGGGAAGTTAGACGAGATGCAAAACCATTAGTTTATCAAAGATAGAGTTATATGATTCTCCAAGGGAAGTTTAATTGGCTATTTTTCTCGGAGCTCTTTATGGAGGCTTGGTGTGGATGTGGATGCAGAAGAGGATTTTATTATGATGGCATTGGCTGTGTTTTTAGGTTTTTTGTTATGGGTGAAGAACTTTTTTGTCATTTTTGGTTTTTTTATCGAAGTTTGAGATGGCATTGCTCAAAGACACATGAAGTTCAAGTTTACAAGCCATGGTGAATGCCTCTTTAAAGGTTTGGAATGATTGAATTTGAAGAGTATAGGAGATATTCTTCACACAAGACTATGTAAATAGTTCAATTAGCTTAGTTTGAGGAAGAGAGAAGGATAACTCGATTGATTATGCCCGTCATCTAGCAAAAATATATGTGATATATTCCTCATCAGATTGTCTAATTGTGTACAGTGTGTCAGAAGGTGTTTTTACACACAATGTTGATAGAAAATTGTTCTAGGAATAGTTTACTTGATTTGGGTAAATGATAATAAAAATGTTGGGGAATGTCATTTTACTAGTACAAATCGGGCCAACCAAATGACACGGGAAAGTGTGGAGCATAAGGTCTTGTCATGAGTGATAAGTTAACATGCATGTATAAATGTGAATATGTGTTATTGAGGGTATTCCTTACTATTAAACTTGGAGAATTTTGGGAGTTCCCAATGTGGAGGATATGGCTTGATAGGGATTGATGGGTTGATGGGCTTGTTGTAAATTTATTCATAAGAGAAGGTGGTTTTAGACCCCAAAGTAGTGGCTTCGAGATTGGCCATTCTACTTAGTAAAGCATGCATAGGGTCATTAGATGTATGGGGATGAGAGATTGAAGGATGAGGTTGTGGGATATAAGAAGTAGATGGGTTAGGTTGTGGATGAGATTGATATGATTGAGGATGAGTGGGTGTTTTGGAGGTGGTTTATAAGGAGGAGATAGTTGAATGGTTGTGATTGAAGAGGTTAGGATATAGATTTTTTTGGGAGATAGGGGTATAATAAGATGGATGAGATTGTGTTGGTTGTTGAGAGATAGGGATGTTAGATCATATTTGTGTGGTATGAGTTAGGATGTAGGTATGGGGTGATTGATATGTTTGACTAGATTGATTGGGGACATGTGATGAAAGACACTTCGAAGAGGAGGTTGATGAGTTTGGGTTGATTCAGAAGGATGGGGTTGTGAGGTGATGAAATTTGCATGGACATGAGATGTAGATATAGGGAGTGAATTTTGATCATGTTGTTCAGGTGGAGGAAGAAGTAAATGAGATTCTTGTAAATTTTGGGTAGGGACGCTAGTGATGATAGTAGATGAGGATGTGATAGGGATAGAAGAAGAGGGTTTGACATTAATACGAGGAAATTTAGGTGGAATAGGCACCACCAATTGGATGGATTGATGAGTTTGAGGGATTGTGGTGGATTTATTGATAAGATAGTTATGAAGGGAAATAGGATTAGTTTCAAGGAGCTCTTGAAACTCGAGCATCCATAAGGGATAGTAGGAGGTTTAAGGGTCTCTAAAGAAGCAAACAGACATGGGTGTAGCTAGTATAAAGGGAATGGATTGATGAGAGACAGAAGGATTGGTTTTAGAATGGGGATCATTTTGGATGACATGGGTCTCATGAAGAGATACCATAGAAACAAGGGGTTGGGAGACCAAAGGCATGGTGATCATAGGTGTAGAAGATACAATAAAAGTGTGGAAGTTTGTTGGGAAAGATCATTAGAAGTGGGGATGTTGTTGGATGAGGTAGATTGTTGCATTTTCTTGGCCTAAGAATGGGTGATAACGGGCATGAAATAGAAAAACAAAAACTTATATAATTTATTAATAAACAAGTCAAGCAACAAAATTTTGATCATCTTGATTATTTAGAATGATGTGAAAAAGAAGAAAATGGGCTCAAAGGGAACCTAGGAAATGGCCAAACTATGGATGGTTTCAGGTTATTTTTATGGTGTCCTCGATATACCCGAAGGTACGTGAGGCTCAAATATGTGATGACTACCGCTATGGGGCCTTATATTGGGGCCTACCCCTACATTTCACTCACCACAACAATAAGGGTTTAGGCACTTAGCTAATTGTTGACCAAATTCCCTCATTCCTACTCAAATTAGTGAACTAGTACTAAAGAAAATAAGTAACTCCAAATATGTGAGGGTTTAAGGTACCTCGAGATGTGATGACGATGAATATGAGCACAAGATGATATATCCTTCTTCACACGAGATAAGTGACCTACAAATCAAGTGAAACTCAATAGAGGATGGATTAGTAGATAGATGGGATGTTTTTGATAAATATCAGCCTCGAAAAGTGAAAAATTCCTAGCATGGATGTCAACTCTTGTTTTAATCAAGATAAGTTAAAATCAGGTATTGATAAATTGGATGTAGCAGAATCTAAACCAAAATAGAAACTGAAAAGTAGGATAGGATATAAGGATGTAGCTATGATCGCATGCATGCAAATTAAACCAAACCTAGGTGGGTGGACGATGACTTAAGATATGATAGGGCCGATTGATGGTGATTGAGGCAGATTAACTAGAAAAATGATGTAAAATGTATATTTAAAGGCTTTGGTGGTAGATCCTGGAGTGGATGATGCACTAATATGGCGCAGAAAAGTACCTACAAGAGATATGGAATAATATATAATAGAAAGGATTCAAGAAAATTAAAAGTCTAAGGATGAATGTAATAAAGAAAAATCCAGTCAACAGTGTGACGAGGTTGAGTTGTCGGGAATGGGTTATGAAAGAACAAATATGAGATGGTAGAGAGGTAAAATGATAGGAAATAAAAGCTATATGGATGTGGAAACAAACAGATGATGGCTAGGGATCGAATGATAAAGAAATTGATGGAAAGAATGTTGGCATGACCATGATCAGACAGGTCGATGGTGACTAATACTAATCTAAACTTGAATGAAAATGGATGGGCTGAAATGAAGACCTGAAAAATAAAAATGAAGACTTCAAAATAAATGAGGTAGAGAGATCTTGGTGACAATTGAACTTACACAAGATCGATGATGATAGTTACAAAAAGAGGGCCCAAATAATAAATGATAAAATAGGGCTTCAAATCTCCAAAAGATGGTCACAAGATCTCTAAGAAAGCTTCAAGATGACTATAATAGTTGAGATAAAGTGACAAGTGAAAGTAAGATCACAAGAAATATTGAAGACTACAAAATTAGAGCCTGAGAAAAGGAAGAGTAGGGGCGATTTATAGGGTTGATGGAAACCCAAATGGATCACCTGCGATTGTGAGGGACCCATCCATTTGGGTGGTGGGAAGGTGGTGAACTTGAGATAAGGAGCCCATTTGATGCGAGATTAGGGTTTAGAAGAGATAGGACAAACTAGGGTTGCTTAGGATGAGTAAATGGGTAGGTGGAGGGTGAAAAATATTAAATAAAGGCCATGGAGAGGTGAAATCATTAAATGATGGCCTAGAAAGGATAAAATGGAGGATTTAAGAAGAGGAAATAAATTAAATGGGTGTTTAGAATTAACTAAACATGATTAGGGATGAATAATAATAGATGAATTAATGATGGGAAATAATGATAGGTGGGATAAATTGAATTTAGGAGGGAAGAAGAGAATTCAAAAGGGAAGAGAGGTATGTATGAAAAAGATGATGGAGAGTGAACACAAGGTGAGGGGTAGTGATACCAAAAATTGGTGTCTACATTTGCCCCTTTTTTCAAGTGGTTTGTGTTGGGCAAGCCATGAGACAAAAAAGAGAAGAGATGAAAATATGATTGATGAGGTGTTCCCCCTCAAACTAGGGATCGACGACACAAAGGGAAGTTGATCACGAGTTTGAAAGAGATAGAGGAAGAAGGAAAGGGGGAAAGGATGAGAAAATAAAATGATGAGATAAGATATCCCATACATGATTGATAATAATAGAAAAGTAAAAAGGTAAATAAAAGATGGTAGTGATTTCAAAATAATCACTTTTGGTAGAGGAACTCAAAAGTACCAAAAATGGTGGCCTCGAATGGAGATGAGCCATGAGATAAAAAAGAGAAGAGATGGAAATGTCCTACTAGGGATCGAATACACAAAGGGAAGTTGATCACGAGTTTGAAAGAGATGAGTAAGAAAAATAAAATGATGAGATACCACGGGGGATGAAACAAAAAGTAAAAAGGTAAATAAAAAGAAATGGACTTTGGAGTCAAATTAAATGGGAATCAATGCTCAAATGGATGCAAAATGGATGGTGTCAAAGGAATCGTTTCATGGGACCAATGGATCAAAGGAAGACATCAAATATGTGCAAACAAATGTGAAAATGGTTGAGATAATTTTCAGACAAAAAGATAGGGGTGGGGAAAAAGTGAAAATGTCCATCGGGGTGGGATGAAAAAGAGGTAAAATAATGGTGCCCCAAGAGGGAACACAAAAATGGCCATAATGGAAAGATGATGAAGGATAAGATAATGGTGCCCCAAGAGGAACACGAGGCTAGACAAAAATGTGTGATGATGCAAAAATAAAGATGTGATAGATAACAAAGCCCATGGGTGAGACACAATAAGGATGTGATATGAAGACTACACCAAGGTAAAAGTGGAAGAAAAGATAATTTGAAAGGAAGGATTGATCGAAAAGAGTAAAGAGAAATTGATCAAAAATAAAGGATCGGGTCGATGGTGACCGTGAAGGATCTACAAAGTGACCAAGAAGGATCGGTGGCGACCAATGATGAAGCTATGGTGACCCAAGGTGGTCAACGGAAAATGGGTCGATGGGCTATATAAGTCATTGGGTCAACTTATTAGGCTCATTTGTGCACAATGCAAAGTGATGATCAAGAGCTCTAAGCTAAAAAGAGAAAGTGATATTTGAGAGAAATGGAGGCGAAGGGGCAACAAGGAAGCGCTAGAGGACACGCAGGATGGTAAGTGTTTAAACCCTAGCTTGTTTTCAAGCATTTTTATTGTTTTTCTTAATTTTTTTACATTTTTTTAATTTTTGGGGTCATCACAAGGGGCGGTCATCTGGAAAATGGGTATGGTCACCATTGCCGACGAGCCTAAAGGGCGCCGACCCAATGAGGTCGACCCAACTTGGGTCGGCAACTTAGAGGAAGTGGTGATTTTGGATTTTGATGAGACGAAGTCTAAATTTTTGTCTTTGATTGGTTTTGCATGCCTAAGAGACCTTATATCCGTGATACCAAGTCTTGGCTTTTACGATCAAATTAAAGGAGATGTTACACACACTGAGTGGGATCACTTATTCAGTATTTGATTAGGTGGATTCTCGGCTTTATCAATAGATTCTATGAGATGTTTTTATGATGATTGCATTGGTGGATAGGTGGGATGTGTGAGCATGAACATTATTATTTAGAATGGTGAGATGACTATCACACTCAAGGATATATACCGCATCTTGAGGATGCCGATACATGATGATCTTATATAACTCATCGCATCAAATAGAAGATTGGTGGTTTTGATGTGGCTGTTTGGAGCTGATGCCCCACATATTACCTTCTTAGTTGGGGCATTTTCTTATGAGATGAGATATGAGCGTGGAGTGTCACAGAGAAAATTGATTCATGTGGTGGTGATGGCCATTTCATGTTATGCACTTCTAGATTTATGGGGTGTTAGATTTCCATGGGAACTAGTAGGCATACTAGAAGATATTATCGATCACAGGGTGGTGTTTACATTTGTGTATGTCTTTCTAGCTCATATATATCATGAGTTGAGTATTTATACCGAGAGAGGAGGACCTGGATTGGATGTGGGATTCCTTCTCCATTGTTGGGCTTACGAGCATATATATGTGATCGAACACGAGGGATATCATGGGTGGCAAGTGATCACATTGAGTTAGTTGTTGGATTTTTTTTAGATGGCGAGCCAACCATGCTCATGGTGATAGGAGAGAGGGGATCACATTGGTATATGGATAGACCGGAAGAGATGTAGATAGAGTAGGTTAGATGGAAGCCATACTATGATTATCTGCATGGCCCAGGGTGGATGTGGTGTTGGAAGGGATGAGATGAATGAGGTGGGTACAAGGGAAAATGCCTAAGAGGATAGAGGTCATCCAATTTGATAAGGTGAGGTAGAAGTTTGGATTTTACAGACAGGTTGCCTAGAGAGCCTATTAGATATAGGTGAGATGAGTCAGAGAGGGACCTTCCGAGTCTCGATATGGCCGACCCATTGGAGGAGGTGGGGCACCATGGGATAATGATGATGATGTAGGGGTTGGATCTGGATTTGTAGATTAGATGACTACCACATGTACTCGTATGGTGGAGAGGGGCCAAGGAAAGAGATGAGGAGAAAGAGGTGCCCATGGAGGAGGATGAGGTAGCTCTTAGATGTGATGAGGGTGATGATGGAGGAGCTATTACAGAGATAACTCAATTATGTGTAGAGTATGATCTAGACTGCTTAGAGAGGGATAAAACATGCCAAGAGTGAGAAGTGGAGAAGCGAGGTGACACACCAAGAGTGAGCCGGGAGCGACACATCGTGGAGTTAGGAAAGGAAGAGGCATTCATCAAAGGGATACAAGAACAATGAGAGGTGAGGCCATTTAGATATCTCTCTGATCACTAGGAAAGGAACTCAACCATTCATCAAAGATGGATTGTATATGCCCTTGGATTTATAGAGACAATGAGATTATGGCGGATATAGATCCCAGAGATTTGGATATCTCTCACCGAGGATTAGTGGGGAAGTTTCATCTAGAGGGGAATGAGTGTGGTCCTATGAGATGTGGCCATCAATGGAGTGATGAGGCCCAGGATGGCTAAGAACCTATCTAGGGGGAAAGATGAAACTCTTTTATTTGGATTTTATTTATGATGACTAGATTGAGACAGTCCCTTGAGGTGAGATATGTATATGTGGATGTAATCATGATATATATTATATATATATATATATATATATGTATGTATGTATGTATGTATATATGTATATATGTATATTTATATATATATAGATATGTATATAGTATATATAGTACATGTATATATATGTATATATATAGATGTATGAATGATACATATATATAGTGGTATATGTATATATATGTATATATATATATATAGATATACATATATATGATATGTGGTATAACCATTATGTATATAGATATGGGCCATGATGGAGGTGATGATACATATATATATGTGGATATGATCTAAGAATATATATCTATGGGGAAAGACATTGAAACTATATATTTATATTATAGTTTATATTATATTTGATGATGTATATATATATGAGACATATCCCTATACATACGGACATGTGACATAGATGTATATATACATATATATATATATATATATATATATATATATATATATATGATATGTATACATGTGTGTATATATGTGTATATATATATATATATATATATGTATGTATGTATGTATATGTGTATATATATGTATATGTATGTATATGTATATGTATATGTTGTATATATATATATTGTATATATATGTATATGTATATGTTATATATATGATTATATATTATATTTATATTTAATGTATGTGATGATATATGATTATGGTATTATGTGTTTTGATATGTTTGTTATAAATGTGATGATTATGATTATGTGTTATGTTTTATATGATATGATGTGTGATTGATTACATATAGGTTGATTATGGATTAGATGTTATGGATATTTATATGGTTGTAAATTGGATGTAGATATTTGATTGAGGTGTTATGGACTGGATATAATGATTATGTTTTTAGAAATATGGTATGAATGTGATGTGATATGGATGTGATGGATAGATAATTTTTAGACATGATGAAATAATGGATAAATGATGTGATGGTTTTATAAATATGTTAGCTATGATTGATGTTATACTTAAAAGTACATACATAGGAATGGATAAATTAGGAAGAGAATAATAGTGTGACATCAAGAGATGGTGACCAAAAGGAAATAAACGACACTTGATTATAGTAAGGATTGCACAAAGAATCAATGTTTGAACCATTTTGGAGGTAAAAATAAAATAAGCCAATCAAGGCAATGCAATTGCAGCCAATAGCATGTGTTAACACACAACCATCGGTAGTTAGTAATCACGAGGAAAATATGAAAAATGGACTTATAAACCTAATTTTGACATGACACAAGGGGTTTGGATGACACTTGTACGTGGGAATAGAGGTTCTCCATAGGTAGGTGTTCCTAGGTCTATGCCCAAGCTCTAAGCAATATGATGCAAACTGATCAATGCAGGAAGTTTTCCATAAATGAGAAATTTGATCGATGTGGGAAGCTTTCTTAGGATGCTTGCTTTTGAAACTTTTATGCTTTTTCTTTGAGTATATAGAAGGTTGATCAATGTGGGAAGCCTTCACTACCATGATATAAGATGGTATCCATCCTTTGAGGGAGTGGTCTACATTTTTCTTTATGCTTTTGGATTTTGGATTTTCTTTTATAAATGGCAGGATAAGATATGCATGATAGTTGTCCTTCGAGGGATCAGTCTATACTTTTGGATATTTTTGCTTTTATGAACAACTTTCCTTCGAGGAAGCAATCTATTTTTGATATGATAGTTTTTAGATGAGCATCCGGGATTTTGAATTTTGATGGAAGAGCTAGGGATAGCTAGGTAGACCACTTAAGAGGGGATAGAGAATGTACTAGTGATACCCATTAACCCTAAGAGTGGTTTCAATAGGTAGATAAAAATGTGATGGATGTAATGATCAAGGAGTCCTCACCAATGGGGGATAACCTATCCATAGGAATAATTATGATTATAAGCCATGGTGCCCATATTCAAGGTCATATATAGGAAAGTGACAGTAGACCACATAATTCCAAATCATTACGATGAAATATGGAAGAGGCTAATGATGGATGGATGACCACTAAGATAACTAAGTTCTCAATGGTAGGTATGTTAACAAAGTATAAAGGCTGCAAGTGCAATGCATTAATAGGTTCTTTTTTAGTTTACCATGAAAATAATCTAGACGATAAGCTCTAGACTTGTAGTTATGTGCATGATAATATAATGTCTAATCCTGTTGGGAGCAAACTTTCCATGTTGACTCCTTCTAGAGTAGTGACATTATGATTTTCTTTAAGGATAAGGTCACCGATGTTACATATTCCTTGAGTTATTTGTTATAATCATGTTTGATGCTCTTGATAGATATGATGATGGTTGAGAGTGAGAAGACAATGTTCTTCTAACAACTCAAGTTATGTTAGATGTTATTGGCGATAGTCGTCATTAGAGATGAAGTCATAAAGAGACACATGCAACGATGGGATTTTGAATTTAAAAGGAATGATGGCTTTAGATCTATAGATGAGAGAGAAAGGAGTAGCACCCGTAGAGGTGCAGATGCTAGTCTAATAAGCCCAAAGAGTGAAGGGAATATGAAGATGTTAATTACGTCCAGATTTATCAATAGTTTTGGCAAGAATGTTACGAAGATTTTTGTTAGTGGCTTAGATTTGGCCATTAGCTTGAGGGTAGAATTGAGAAGAAAATCTAATCTTAATATTAAAGGAATCACAAAGCTTCTTGATATCTTTGTTTTTAAGGAATTTCCTTTGTCTATGATGATTTTATGAGGAACGCCAAAATTGTTGAGTTGTGGAGCTCAATTACTTCAGATTAGCATGTAATATGAAACTTGCTGGAAAACACAGTAACCAACATCGGTTATGGAGGGACCGGCATCGGTCAGGCAAGGAGGAACCAACATCGGTTAGGGATAACCAGCATCGGTTACCTTGTGTGTGGGTTTTTAATTAACTCATGGGAATTATATCTATTTTTAGTGTTAAAGTAAATCTATTGATTGTAATTGCATGGCTAAGTGCCCTAAGTTTGTATATGCCTATATAAGCATGAAATCTAGGGTTTAGAAGTAAGAATTAAGAAGAACTTGAAAAAGTTGATGATTATTATGAGAATAATTGTGAGAGAGAGAATTCTTGGAGAAGAAGAAAAATCTTGAGAGAAAGAAAGTATTGTACATCTGAGAGGTGTGGAAGATTGTAAATCTTCATTGTATATCTTGTGAAAGCTTTGGATAATAGATTGGCTTGTTTCTTAGTGGACGTAGCCCACACTAGGTGAACCATGTTAAATTTGGTGTTGATTTATATCTCTTATTTTGTATATTTCTTCTAGTAGAATATCCTCTTTATTTGCATGTATGCTTAGATATGATATATTATTTGTACAACCGGTGTGCTAACCCCAACAACTAGTATCAGAGCTTTGTTTGAGTTTTTGTGTGTTGACATATTTACTCACAGAGGGTTTTCTAATTGAGTGGGAGCTACAACAATGGCAGAAGAAAACAAATACAAGGTAGAGAAGTTTGATAGCCAAAATTATCAATTATGGAAGATGCAGATTGAGGATTATCTCGTATTAAAGATATTTATATTTACCATGAATGAGAAGTCTAGAGTTTTGTGTGTTGACATATTTACTCACAGAGGGTTTTCTAATTGAGTGGGAGCTACAACAATGGCAGAAGAAAACAAATACAAGGTAAAGAAGTTTGACAACCAAAATTATCAATTATGGAAGATGTAGATTGAGGATTATCTGTATCAAAGATATTTGTATTTACCGTTGGATGAGAAGTCTAGACCTACAAAGATGACTAATGAAGAATGGAATATTCTTGACAAAAAGGATTTGGGATCTATAAGATTGAGCCTGGAAGCATCCGTGGCTTCCAATATTACAGAAGTGACTTCTACGATAGGGTTAATGAAATCTCTTGCTAATTTATATGAAAAACCTAGTGCTTCAAATAAAGTTTATTTGATGAAGAAACTATTTAGTTCTAAGATGCATGAAGGTGGATTTGCATCTAGTCATTTGAATGATTTGATCTATTGTAAATATGTTAAAATTGGTTGATATACCATTTGATGATGAAGTGAAAGCACTTTTATCATTATGTTCTTTTCCTGGTAGTTGGGATAACTTGGTAATGGTTGTTAGTGATACAACATCTGCTAATAATATTTTAAAGTTTGATGATGTGGTTAGTATAATCTTAAATGAAGAAATTCGCAGGAAGAGTACAAAGGAATCATCATCTGGGAATGATTTGAATGTAGAAAGTAGTGGCAAGTAGAAGGAGAGATCCAAAAGTAAGAATAATGGGAAATCAAAGTCAAGGGATAGCAGATCTAAATCCAGAGGTAAGGGAATTACCTATTGGAAATGTGGAAAGAAAGGACATGAAAAGAAAGAATTTTGGTCAAAGGATAAAGAGAACCAACAACCAGACAAAGGTAAAGAAGAAAATCTTGTCAGCAATAGAGGTAATGCAAGATTCTCTTATTCTTTCTTTAGATAATAGAATTGAATCATGGGTTTTAGATTCAGGAGCTTCTTTCCATGCAACCCCTAATAAGGGTTATTTTAGAAATTATGTCCAGGAAATTTCAAGCATGTTTATTTGGGTGATGATGAACCTTGTAGTATTACTAGTAAAGGGGAAGTTCATCTAAAATTGCAGAATGGAAATACATGGGTATTGAAAGATGTGAGGCATGTGCCAAGCCTCAAGAGGAATCTTATTTCTGTAGGGAAACTAGGTGAAGTTGGTTACATGGTTACATTTACAGAGACTCTTGGAAAGTCACCAAGGGTGCTTTTATTGTGGAAAGAGGTAATAAAGGTAGGAACATTATATTTATCTACATGTGTTACTGAATTCCTTTTTACATTATCTACTTCAGATTCAGATGCATGTATGTGGCATAATTGGTTAGGCCATATGAGTCAAAAAGGAATGCAAATCTTAAAGGCTAAGGGTAAGTTATCATATTTGAAAGATTTAGATCTTGATTTTGTGAGCATTGTGTCTTTGGAAAGCAAAAGAGAGTGAGATTTCTCAAATTTGGGGCAACTAAAAAGGAGCAAAAAATTGGAGCTTGTACACTCAGATGTGTGGGGACCATCTTAGGTAGCTTCTCATGGAGGATCCCAAGTATTATGTTACTTTATTGATGATGCTACAAGAAAGGTATGGGTTTATTGTATTAAACATAAATATGATGTTTTTGAGACTTTTAAAAGATGGAAAGCCCTTGTTGAGAATGAATCAAATTCAAAGTTAAAGTGTCTTAGATCTGACAATGGTGGTGAATATATTGTAGTAAGGATTTTAATGATTATTGTTTAGTGAATGGGATACGTAGAGAAATAACGGTTCCAAGAACACCACAGAGAATGGTGTTGCAGAAAGAATGAACATGACAATCATGGAACGTGCTAGAAGTATGAGGATACATTCTGGATTGCCCTTGTAATTTTGGGTGAAGAAGTTGATACAACAGTTTATTTGATTAACCGTGGGCCTTCAAGTTCACTAGATGGAGGAATACTAGAGGAATCTTGGACCAGAAAAGAGGTAGATCTATATCTTTTCTTAAAGTTTTTGGTTCAAAAGCTTTTGTGCATATTGATAAGGAAAATAGGAAAAAGTTGGATGCAAAATCCAAGAGATGCACTTTCATTGGTTATGGATCTGGTGATTTTGGATTCCGTTTTTGGGATTTAGAGAATTCTAAAATTATTAGGAGTTATGACATTGAATGGAATGAAAATATAATGTATAAGGATCAAATTTTGGTACCCAAGGACAAACCGGTTGAGAAGTTTGTGAATGAAAATGAACTCTCAGATTTAAAAATAATACTAACAGGTTACACAAGAATCGATGTCAATTGACCCCGACCGACATTGGTCAACATAACCAAGATCGTTATAAAAGAGCCAAATTGGCATCGGTTAGAAGAACTAACATCGATTATAGGTGACTAGCATCGATCATCGATGATTTGGATACAAATGTCCAAGAGGTCCGTAATGAGCCTCTCAGTATCCCAAACTCCGTGAGAAGGTCACAAAGGGTAAGTAAACCTTAAAAGATTTATACTTTCTCTATTTTATTTATTATTGACTACTAATGGTGAACCAGAGAGTTTTGAAGAAGCAATGTAGGATAAGACCCACGTTTAGTGGGGCATGACATGGATGAGAAGATGGACTCCTTAGAACAAAACTAGACTTGAGATTTGGTTAAGTTGTCAGCAGGTAAGAGGACATTGCAGAATAAGTGGGTTTATAGGATCAAGGAAGAAGAGGGTAGATAGAAAAGGTACAAGGTAAAGCTTGTAGTAAAGGGATTTACATAGAAAGTAGGTATTGACTTTGGTGAAATATTTTCTCTTGTTGTTAAGATGACTTCTATTTGTATTGTATTGAGTTTAGTTGCAGTAGAGGATTTGCATTTAGAGAAACTAGATGTGAAGATGGATTTCCTTCATGGTGATTTGGATGAAGAGATTTATATACAACAGCTATTTGGGTATGAAGTCAAGGGTAAGGAGAAGTTAGTGTGTAGGTTGAAAAAGAGTCTATATGGGCTCAAGAAAGCTCCAAGACAATGGTACATGATTTTTGATAGTTTTATGCATGAGCATGGTTACTTGAGATGTGAATCTGACCATTGTGTTTATTTCAAAGAAGTTTAGAAATGGGAGATATATTATTTTGTTATATATGTGGATGATATGTTTATTTCAAGATCTAGTATGTAGGACATTGGTGAGCTTAAGGAAAAGCTATCTCACACATTTTCTATGAAGGATTTAGGAGCTGCAAAAAGAATCCTTGGCATGCAAATACACAAAGATAAGAAGAACAAAAAAATTATTTGTCTCAAGAGGATTATATCTACAGGGTGTTAGAAAGGTTCAAGATGCAGAATGTAAAACTTGTTAGTACACCTATGACTAGACACTTCAAATTGAGAAAAGATCAGTGTCCATCATCACATGAGGAGGTCAAATACATGACACGAGTACCATATGCTTCAGCAATTGGGAGTCTCATGTATGTTATGGTTTTTACCAAGATCGACATTGCATAGGTAGTGGGAGTTGTGAGTAGATATATGGCCAATCCAGGTAAAGAGCATTAGAAAGTAGTCCAATGGATACTTAGGTATTTGAAAGGAACATCTAGCATGTAGTTATGTTATGGAGGTTCGGATATTTCATTATGTGGCTATGTTGATTCAAATATGGCTGGAGATCTAGATGGTAGGAGGAGCACTATTGGATATATTTTCACAGTAGGTGGGACAACAGTTAGCTAGATTTCAAGATTGCAGAAGGTTGTGGCTTTTTCTACTATAGAGGCAGAGTATGTTGCAGCTACAAAGGCTAGCAAGGAGATGATATGGATGAGTAGGTTCATGAAAGAGTTGGGAAAGGAGCAAGATGATTGCAAATTATTCAAGTGACAGTCGAGTGTAATTCATTTGGCAAAGAACTCAGCATTTCATTCAAGAATGAAACACATTTAGTTGAGGTATCACTTCATACGAGTATATTGGAGGATGGGAAGTTGAATCTAGAAAATATTCATATGAGTGAGAACCTTGAAAATATGTTAAGGAGAAGTTGGAGCTACACTCCACTTTTGTTGGTCTTTGAGTTTGAGACTTGAAGAGGAAGAAACAAAGCTAAGGAAGGATCCAAGAATGATGTTGTATAGGTATGGTGTAGTAATTAATCTCCAAGTGGGAGATTGTTGAGTTGTGGAGCTCAATTACTTGGATTAGCATGCAATATGAAACTTGCTGGAAAACATAAAGTAACCATCATCGTTATGGAGGGACCGACATCAATCACCTATGACCGACATCGATCACCAAGAAAGGAGGAGTCGACATCGCTAGGGCTAATTGGCGTTGGTTACCTGTGTATGAGTGTTTTAATTAACTCATGGGAATTAGATCTATTTTTAGTGTTAAAGTAGATCTATTGATTGTAATTGCATGACTAAGTGCCTAATTTTGTATACACCTATATAAGCATGAAAGCTAGGTTTTAGAAGTAAGAATTTAGAAGAACTTGAAAATTCTGATGATTATTGTGTGAGAGAGAATTCTTGGAGAAGAAATAAAATCTTGAGAGAAAGAATGTATTTTACATCCGAGAGGTGTGGAAGATTGTAAATATCCATCAGTATATCTTGTGAAAGCTTTGGATAATAGATTGGTTTGTTTCTTGGTGGACGTATCCCACATTGGGTGAACCACGTTAAATTTGGTGTTGATTTATATCTCTTGTTTTGTGTATTTCTTCTAGTAGAATATCCACTTTTATTTGCATGCATGCTTAGATCTGATATATTATTTGTACAACCGGTGTGCTAACCCCAAACAGCTTAAGAGGATTTACCCTTGGCAGGTGTTGTCACTTACCTAGAAAATGTGTAATTTTTCAAAAAAAATCAATTTTTTGGTTAAGTGACTCATTTTTCAAAATTGTTTGCATTTTTGAAGTTCTAAGGAAGTGAAATATTCTAAGCAGATAGTCATTTTAAATGTTTAGGGTCAAATTCCTTTGTATTGCGGTAATCTTGGGTTTTCAAGGAACAAATGGAACATGTTCCTTTGGGTCTCTTGTTCCCACATCACCGCTTTACCCACAATACACTTGTTCTTATTTTTGTGGAATTTCTCATGTCTCAAGAACTTTCCTTAGGATCGATTTTCTTCCCACATTTCATTTTGATAATTTCTTTGTATTGCCAGAACTTTTGGATATTTTTTTCCCTCAAGTCCTTTGTTCTTTCTGAGCTTGTGTTCTCCGTGATACATGATTTGTCTACATTAACATATGCATCCTTTTTACCGTGGATATTTTAGGAATCTTGAGAACTCATGACCCTTGTTCCTCCCAAGCCCTTGTTTCTCGCATCCCCTTGTTCTCTGTACTTGCTCTCGACCTATAAGACCTTGCCTTAACTCTAAAAGTGTTTCTTTTTTATTGGAGATGTGGATACTTAGTGACCTTGTGACCCTTGTTCCCATGGGCCTTGTGTTCTTGCGATCCCGATTTACCCACATTTCATTTGGCTCGTTTGTGATGTAGAGTTTTTTGGATGTTTGAGGTACCCCCGGCCCATGTTCCTCTTGGTACTTTATTCCCTATAAAACCACCTTTTCACACTTATGAGCCTTTTTTTTATGTATTGTGGGTATTTTGGAATTCTAAGCCCCTCATGCCCCTTATTCCCTTGGGCACTCATTCCCCCGCATCTTCATCATATCCACAATGTAAAGGAGAAAATGAGTAAATTGTTCCATGAACCTTTCAGCTTTTCTCGCAAAATACTTTGAAATTCTAAATTGATATTTTATCCATTCATCTATTAAATGGAAAGGGAATAAAAAGGGGGTATAGTAACTCATTTTTACCATTCAAGTCTAAGAATTTCAGCTTTTTACTATTATTCCATACTCGTGCTCCTAAGGACATTTCTATTATAACTTGTTCATTTCCCATCCATTTTCAAAAAAATTGAAGTGCATTGGGATCCTGGAGAAAACACCATTCTTCTTAGAGCCAAGGTAAGACATTTAAGAGCCTCTGTTTCTTTTTGGTGTTGAATTAAGCTTCATGCCCTACTATTTTGTTACCCTAGAAGTCATTTTTGAAGACCTATCTTCCCAAGTCTTTTTTCCATCTTGTTACCATGAAGTTTCAATACGGGGTTATGAACATATATCCTCTATAGAAACATCAGTACCTAATATTGGGGATAGTGATATCGACATGTTGACCTCAATGACTTTTAGGCCCTTATTTTGAAGGCACTCCTTCTCCCATAGCCAAATGCATCAAAGATATTGGAATTTCCCATGTCATCGATTTTCCTCTCTCTGTATAATGCACAAACATTGTCCTATCTTGTGTTTCCTTCTTTGATCTTGATATCAAAGAGATTAGAGATCCCTAAGGCCAAGTGATTGCTAAATTAGATGCCAACTATATAAATGTTGCCTTGAGAATCCCCATAGTTGAAGATTCCAATACTCTAACCAAGTCCAGGCTCAAAGCCTTTTTGAGAAAGACAAAGAAAAATACAAGACAATGATAGCCAAATCTTAGCTTAAGTCTCAAAAAAGGGTGCCTCCAAACTTCCAAAGGTCTTATATAGGTCATATTTCAAAGAAGAGTTATCTAACATGATCACCCTATTGGCTAGGTTAATGGGTCTTCCTTCCACCAATGAATTCTAGTTTTGGATGTGTGTTTACATAAACATCATTTGTGAGGGGAAACAGAGCCTAAATTAGGGAGAGATAATTTGTGAGAATCTCAATGAACAATTGGTCAATGTACAACAAAACAAGACATTATACATGACCTCCTACCTAATGTACACAATTGAGCCTATAGGGTATGGGTAGGATTGTCTCCACAAGAGGATAAGAAAACCAACCCAGTTTATGAGTATTATCCCCAACTTGTCTTTGAAAATAGAAAATTCCATTTCATAAGGGTGAATGATGTTTTCACCATGTATATAGTAAGATTGTTGGAAGAAAACACAGCTGAGAGAGTGTCTGCAGAGGCAAAATAATTAATCTCCACATATGGCAACCTCTTTATCCAATTTAAAAGGTTTTCTTACATTAGGTTAGCTAGGTTTAAGGGCTCACCAAACAAGCTACCTATGTTTTGCAATGATAAACTAGTTTTGGTGGAAGTCTGTAGACAATTGGATATGTTGCATAGAACATATAGGGATAAGAAGATCACTAGCATTCAGTTCCCTATCTCCTTGGGAACTACATCTGCAGGACTACTTTGGATGCCCAAAATGTGGAGAGAACCATTACTGATTTCAAATTCCATTCTTATCATAAAATGTCTTTTTTTGATATAAATAATTTCATTTCTAAACATCTCAAAATGAGTTATTATCATTTGCCTACTCTGGAAGACTATTGGGAAGATTGTTCAAATGAGTATGAAGTGAGAAGAAGGTATTTTGAAAACTCTATTTCACAATGTCGAGACTTTCAAAGTACACAAGGTTCTAGATGATTTACAAGATGATGATGAGGACTTGTACTCAATGGAATACATGAAGACTATCCAACACATGCCTCTTCTCACTATTGATTGGTCACAAAAGAGAGAGATGATCTCTTTGAGATAATTAACCTGGACTTGTAAGAACCAAGGTTTGGTTTGGTAATAAAATGAAGGCATATCATCAGAATGTGGCCCAATATTCTTCCAAGAGGCTTCCTCATCACAGAAAGAGATTTCAGTTTCTCCTCCAGAAGTACAAGTTCAATCAACCCCTTCTTCCTCACTTTTGGACTTTGCAACCAAAGTATATATAAAGAAAGACAAGACAAAGGAAGTAGAAGAAGTTGAAAAGACTCCTGAAAAAGAGGTAGGAGAGGAAAATATTCAAATTTTATCAGGAGAAGCTTCCTCTACTCCTAAGAAAATAACACAGCCTATGGGAGAAGAAATGAAAATAACTGAGGAAGAGAAAGATGATACAGAAAAGGTCACCATAGAGATACATAAAGATAAACAAGAGAGGAATGATGATGAAGAAGAGAGTGGAGAAAGTGAAGAGGAAGAAGATGAAGTAAAAATCATAGAACTAGACACTAGAAAGTGAGTGTTCCCAAGCTCCAATCACCAATCAAAGAAGTGTCTTCTCTATTGTTGAGGTACTTTCCCTTGATGTTCCTTCTACTAGTCTCTTGGTTCTCCTAGTTTGGCATTGGCACCACCTCCTCCTCCATCCATAAGTGATTCTTTCACATGGGTCCAACCCATGATTGATAGCAGAAAGAGAAAATTTACTCCTAAGATAGTGGCTCCTAGTTTTGATGTTGTAGCTTCCTTGCTTGGTACAACTCTAACTCCTCCACCAAAAAGAGCCAAGACAACTTCAAGGCTAGTCTCTAATTCAAAGGGCCAAAAATTCCTAGAGATTGTGAAGCGAAAAGGAGAAAAGAATGAAAAATACATAACTATTGAGACCTAGAACTAACTAGGATCCCACTTGGTGAATCTACTCCTGAAGGAGAGGTTTAGAACTTGAAAGAGACAATTTCTAAGGTGATTGAGAGAGTGGAAAAATATAAACAAACACAAGAACAATTGGAAGAACATGTCCAAGTCCTTTCCAGTTTCATCAAATATTTTCTCTAGTGACAAGGTTCTTGATCCTACTCCTCTCTCCTCAATTCCTCCTCCCACTATTTTGTCTGATGAAGATGTCAAATCCATCAAGGATATTCATAAGCATGCTTCATATGGGAGAGATGTTGAGGCATTGGTAGAAGGAATGTTGGTTTCTAGTTTGAATTTCATAGATGAGGCCTACAAAGTGTATGACAACATTTCCTTGGCCCAAAGTCACTTTGATATAGTGATTACAAGATCTGAGAAGGAGATCAAGCTTTGGATAGAATGTATTCAAGACTTGAGGATCATGAATACAACAAGATGAGAAAATCCTCCTCTCTCTCACGAAAAATTTGATGATGCAAAGAATAATCTTTCTAGGAAGTGGTTATTTGGTGTTGAATGGAAGATTAAGGTACTTGAGGAGGTAATCATTGAACTTAAGAGCATGTTCCAAAAGGGAGAAGCTTTCAAATCTGATATTTTGGCTGATTTGCAAGCTCTTAAGTGCCAAGTTTACAAGGATAATTCAACAGTAAAGGTATCATGTGGATGAGGTCAAGGAAAATTTCAGTGCACTCATCAAAGAAGACTTGTTTAAGGCTGAAACTAATACCAAGGAAAATACGGAGGAGATTATAGAATTACACAATGTAGTCATAGAAGCCACCAAAGGATTGCTACGTAATGGGGGCATTGGTAAAGAAATGGAAGACTCTTTAGGTGGCTAGTTGAATGCTACGGCAAATACAACTATTCTCGAAAGTCATGGAGATCGCTTTAGTGCCTTGTTGAAATTGAGGGATATTGTACTCAAATTGAAGACCCCAGATACACCTCTCCCAAGTGCTCCTTCCTCTAGTGCTTGAAAATATTTCTTTCTAGTCGTTGTATTTTGAAATTTAGCTTTATCATCTTGAAAACATAAAATTGTAAATAAAGCTAACTTGTGTAATTCATTAATTAAGTGTTAGCACTTAATTAAAAAACAATTGATTAAGAAAGTTGGTTGCAACCACCCCTCTGCCTATATAAGGCTTTTTTTCCATTGTAAAGGGGTTGTTGGATTTTGGTGTCTTGAATGTAATGATACAAAAACTTTTGAATCAATACGAAGAATAAGTTTCCCTCTATTATTTGTGTTCTTCCCATTTCTATTTCTTGCAATTGTGAATGTAAATCTAGTATATTAGAATATAGAAATTGTGTGTTCAATTCATTTTCTATGGTGTGAAGAACTTTTTTTGTTTATTGCATCTATATCTAATGGATTTTCTGATATACTAATTCATGTGTTCTTGAAGTTTCATGCATGCATAAGTAAGGTGTTACTCTGCAATATCTACATCTAAACATGTTGCCTTCCTCATTCCTTTTCTTGCAATAGTGAGTGATCTTGTATAAGCAAGGAGAATACTTGTGTTCTTGATAGGTGGATAAGTTGAACTTTGTGTCTCTTCTTACCAGTCTTTCTCATTTAAACTATTGTTTCCTCTTCTAAATCTCCTATACCTTTTTCATCTTTTGTATTGAGAATAACTGGATATGGAAACATTCTTTACACCAAAATCCTCATCTGGATATTGTTAGATTGTATATTTGTAAATAGGTAGTTTTTCCATTTTTGGTGAATAAGGGAACCTCTCCCATAAAGAGGAGGGATTGTTGTCCCCTGAACTGTTGTTTGTGTCTAAAGACCAAATTTCCAACCAACAGCAGGGTTGATGACGATTTCAACCAAAGGGTCTATAGAAACATAATCAGATGATGTAGATTGTGTCATAGATGAGGATATTGTAAGTGGGAGTGGTTTCTAAATGATTTCGTGATGATATCTAAAGGGGTTGTAGATTGTGTAGATGTAGGATTGGTGGATGCAGGGATGATTGGAGTTGTAGATGTAGTGAGAGTGTCATTTGTAGATGTATTTTTCATAGTGGAGGATTCAAGAGGTGGTAGTGTTGATGTGGTCGTAGATTCAGATGTTGATGTGGGTATAGTCATAATAGTAGATGTGTTTGATATGGGAGTAGGTGTAGATGTGTGAGATGAAGGCATTGAGGTAGTTGTAGATAAAGGACTAGATGTGATGGATGAGGATGTGGATGTTATGGATGGAGAAGTGGATGTGATTAAATTTTATGGGGATGTAGTAGTTGTAGTCATGGTTGATGTTGATATGATAGTGTAGATATTGATAAAATTATAAGGAAAGAGTTTGAAATAGGGGTGGATGTAATAGATGATGAGGTGATGGGTGTAGGTGATGGTGTTGGATTTTGATCTATAGTATTAATTGTATGGGCATTAGGTGGTTGTGATGTGGAGGGTGGAGTTTGATTGTTAGGTGGATGATTAGGAAAGGGTTGTTTGAAGACGTCAAGAGGTTGATTAGGTGGTGCATTAGGATTGTCCACTTGGAGGTCACTAGATTCTATAAGTTTTGGACAATGTCTTTAAAAGAGAAACACTTCTCAATGTCATGGCCACAAACTTGATGATATTTACAGTAATGTTCCTCACAATACCATGTTGGTTTGGGTCGTGATTCATCAAAGGGTCGGATGGGAGGAAGATGAATGATATTGACCACCATTAACTTGTCAAATATTGAACTATAAGATTCCCCAAGAGGGTATAGTTAGGAAGTGGTCTAGGATCCCATAAAGAAGGCTTCATGTGAGAAGTGGATGTGGAGGAATATTTAACCACGATGGAATTAGCGAAATTCTTGGATTTATCACCATGCATGGAGGATTTATTGAACTCAATTTTGGGTTTGTTTGATCGGATTTTGAGGTGGCCTTACTCAAGGGCATGGAGTTAAAGTTTGTGAGCCATGGTAAATGCCTCTTCAAAGGTTTGAAATGATTGAATTTAAAGAGTGGAGGATATATGATTTACACAAGAACATGAGAAGAGTTCAATAAGCTTGGTCTATGGAAGGGAAAATGATATTTGGTTAATGATGCCACACCATCATGTGATGAATTCCACAATAGATTCTTCATCATATTGTCTAATGGCATATATGTCAGTAATTGTGATTTTATGCACAATATTGATTGATAAGTGTTCTAGGAATAATTGTGCAAGTTGGGTGAATGAAAATAATGAGTTATGTGGGATATTATTATACCAATCCAATGTGAGTCTGCTAACAACATAGGGAATGTGTGAAGCATGAGATCTTGATCATGGGCGATAAGGTAACATGTGTGTCTGAAGGCACAAATATGTTGTTGAGGGTCCTCCTTACTATTGAACTTAGAAAATTTTGGCATTTCCCAGTGAGGAGGATAAGGATTTACGGGATAGAGGGATTGATTGGTTCATTACAGATTTGTTCATATGAGAATGTGGTTTTGGATCCCAAGGTAGTGGCTTCAAGATTAGCCATTCTACTCAATAATGTTTGCAAGGGATCATTAGATGGATGGGGTTGTGATGTTGAAGGATGAGATTGTGATGCATATGAGGTGGATGGGTTATGTTGTTGATAAGTTTGATATGTTTGAGGATGAGTAGGTGTTGGTGGAAGCGGTTGATAAGGGGGAATGTAATTAAAGGGTTATGATTGGATGGGTTGAGATAAAGGTTGTTGTTGAGAAATGGGGATGTGGTAAGATTGGTTAGATTGAGTTGGTTATTGAGAGATGGGGATATTTTATTGGTTTGTTATGGGATGAGTTGGAATATAAGTAATGGGTGGTTGGGATACTTGAGTTGGTTGAGTGGGAAGTATGTAGTGATAAGCACCTCGAGGAGGAGGTTGATGGGTTTGAATTGATTCAGATGGATGAGGATGTGAAGTGATCACATTGGCATGGATATGAGAAGTGGAGATAAGGGTTAGAGTTTAATTATGTTGTTTGGATATGGGAGGAAGAAAGTGTGATTCTTGAGATGATTGAATGGGGGCACAAGTGACCGTAGTAGATGATGAGGTAATGGGGATAGAATAAGTGATAATAGTGTTGACATGAGGCAAATTAGGGGGATGGGGACCACCAATTGAGTGGTATGGATTTGTTACAAAGGAGGTCCATCAATGGAGATATTTATGGTCTTACGAATGAGATAGACATGAAGAGCAACCATATTAGCTTTGAATGAGATAGACATGAAGAGAAACTAGATTAGCATCGATAAAATCGTGGAATTCTACACACCCACAAGGAATGAGTGGATGGCCAAAAGCATTGATAGAGGTAGTAGATGGGGGTGTTATTGGTATAGATGGAATGGATTGATGAACAAGGAAAGGATTAGTTTCGACATGAGTGTTAGGTTAGATCAATTGAGTTTCTTGAGGAAGGGGAATGGGAACAGTGGGTTGAGAAACCATGGAAGAGATGACCAATGGGGTGGAGGTAAGGATGGACAGTGTAGAAGTTTGATGAGAGGCAGTAGTGAAAATAGGAATGTTGTTTGATGTCATGTTTTGTTCTATTTGTTTATTTTGGGATATTTTTATATCTTTCATGAAACAAACAATATACAAAATTATGTTGATTTTTAATTAACACAATCAAGTCAAGAAAAAAGTTTTGATTATCTTGATTATTAGAGATGTGAAAATAAATGAAAAATGGGCTTGAAGGGAGCCTAGGAAATGGAATTCTATACATTGTTTCAAGTAGTTTTGGTTGGATTCCTCGATATACCCAAATGTATGTGAGGCATGAATATATGATGAATATTGGTATAGGGCTTGGTATTGGGGCCTACCCCTCACTTCATGGTCCCGCAGCGATAAGGGATTTAGGTGTTTAGCTAATATACAGTGGAAAACAAATTGTAACATGGCTAGAACACCACGGTGGCTTTCCTATTGGGTGATGAAATCCCAATAGTTCCACCTAGGAGGAAGTTTTTTTATGTGTAAATTTTTTTGTGTTTTAGGATGTGTGTGATAAAAGTGTATGCAAAGTGTTAAGCCCCTATTAAACTAGATTTCCAAGTAATAATGACAAGGGTTCTTTTTAGATCCAAAACAAAATGTGTAGATTCGATGAGAGAAACAAACAAGTGATGCAATGCGATAAAATAAAGAGATGGGGAATAAAAAACAAGAATACCTAGATAATGTTTTTCCTTTTTACCTAATTTTTTTAATTTTAAGTAAATAAGGAAAATTCCAATCAAGCAACATGATCTAACACGCACGTAAGAAAGAAATGCTCCTTCCTGTGAGGTTAGTAGAAAATGAAGGAAAGAAGGTGAAAATGGAATACGAATAACAAAACTCACCAAAGAAGGGTGGGTCCCACTAGGCATGCTAGAATGTTAACCAAATTCCCTCATTCATGCTCGATTAGTGAACTAGTACTAAATAAAATAAGTAACTCTAAATATGAGAGGATTTAAGGTACCTCGAGATGCGATGGTGTTGAATATGGGCACAAGATGATAGATCCTTCTTCGCAATGAGCTAAGTGACCTACAAATCAAGTGAAACTCAATAGATGATGGATGAGTAGATAGATGGGGGTTTTCTGACAATTTCAGTCCCGAGAAGTGAAAAAATCCTAGGATGGATGTCAACCCTCGTTTTGATAAAGATAAGATAAAATTAGATATTGATAAATTGGATGTAGTAGAATTTGAGCCAAAAATAGAAACCAAAAAGAAGGATATGAGATAAAGATGTAGATATGATACGAATGCATGCAAAGTAAACTAAACCTGGGTAGGTTGACGATGACCCGAGATAACATAGGGTTATTCGATGGTGATCGAGGCGAGATCAACTAGAACAATGATGTAAAATGTAGATCCGAAGGCTCTTGAGGGTGATCTAAATTTGATGATGTACCGAGATGGCATAAAGGAACTTGTAAGATATCCGGAACAAGATCTAACATAAAAGATGAAATAGAATTAAAAATCTAAGGATGAATGCAATAAAGATAGATCTATTCGATGGTGATGGGGTTGAGTCGGCAAATGATCGGGAGAAGAACATATGAATGAAAAGATCTAAATGCTCGATGGATTTGGAAATAAAAATATGATGGTTGGGGATCGAATGATAAAGAAACTGATGGAAAGAAGGTTGGGTCGACGGTAACTAGGATCTGATCTAAACATGGAAAAAAATGGATGGGCTGAAATGAAGACCTGTAAATAATAAATTAAGGCTTGGGAATGACTGAGGTAGAGAGCTCCTGATGACAATTGAACCTACACAAGATCTGATGATGATATTTGCAAAAGAGGGCCCAAACATGCAATGATAAAAGAGGGCTTCAAATCTCCCAAATATGGTCACAAGATCTCCAAGAAAGCTTCAAGATGATCATGTAGCAGATGTAGAGAAAGTGATAAGTGAAAATAAAATCATAAGAAAGCTTGAAGACTCCAAAATTACATCCTAAGAAAAGGAGGGGTAAGGGCGGATTTATAGGGTCGATGGTGACCTAGATGGGTCACTGCTGATTACGAGGACCCATCTATTTGGGTGGTAGGAAGGTGGTGGACTCAAGACAAGGAGACCATTTGATGCGATATTAGGGTTTAAAAGAGATAAGATGAACTAGGGTTACTTAAGGATGAGTAAATGGGTAGGTGGAGGGTGGAAAATATTAAATAAAGGCCATGGAGAGGTGAAAACATTAAATGATGGCCTAGAAAGGATAAAATGGAGGATTTAAGAAGAGGAAATAAATTAAATGGTAGTTTGGAAATAATAATAGATGAATTAATGATGGGAGATAATGATAGGTGGGATAAATTGAATTTAGGAGGGAAGAAGAGGATTAAAAAGGGAAGAGTGTTATGTATGAAAAAATGATGGAGAGCGAACACGAGGTGAGGGGTAGCGATACTAAAAATCATAAAAGTGTCGCAACGCTGCACGGAAAATTACAAAAGTGTCAGATGTGTTGGGACCAGGGCATCATGGTTAGTACTATGGCACCTGGATGCTAGGATCCCTCTCTGGGTGACAAGGTCTATGCGCAGAACCTAAGGAGCTGAATTTCGAGGTTCATGGGGTTTTCATTGATCTTCGCTTCCGCCGCTAGTATGTCATGTAACTCCCATAGATTTCATTGATAACCCGTAATATAATATCCACTTGCAAAACCCTCAAAATGTGCATCAAATTCTAAAAAATGAAGATGCAAAATGAGGGGTCAAATTGTCCTCAACTATCAAACAAGTGATCTTACGACCAAAGTGGTACACTACATCTCAGACCTAGTGTAGTTCTATGTGTGTGTGTATGTGGAATTATGCCCTAGGTGGCTCTTATGCATGTCACACTTGATAGTGAGCAAGTAGCTAGATGTAAAAGATGTAGATAGATGTGTGCATGGAAAAATGAACTTCCCCTCCTATGAAGTGTATGTAGAATAACTAGCCATTTTCCCTTGAGTGGTGTAGATGGATGCAATGATGCTCTTTAGATGCTTTGTGGATGCAACCTTAGGTGGTGATAGTATATGCTTAGAGCTTGGTCCTTTAATTTGATCTCATAATATTGTATTTATATGATTCCCTTGTTTGAATTTCATAATTGATCACTAAAAGGCCAACCCCTAAGAGATAAGGATGCCCAATAGCTAGAAAGGACCCAAAAGGAGCGAGTAAGATACAAATAGGTCTAGGTGCCCAAAGGGGACGAGGGAACTTGGGTGCTAACATCGTGGTTGGGATTTGGTGTCTAGAGCCAAAAAGGTGAAGTATCGAAGGTCGATCTGGGGTAGGGTGTGTAAGGCCAAGAAGGAGACTAGAGAGGAACCTAAGAGGCCAAAGATAGTGATCAATTAGTACTTTTCTCCCTTAGGAAACATATGAATACAATGCATGTGATTAGGACCTAGAAATGTACCCAAGTGTGTGATTTAATGTCTACAACCATGAACAATATCATTTTTTACGCCCGATCCAATCGTAGACATCTAAAATGTCAACATGCTTAAGCACATGACTAATTTTTCCCATAAACATCCCAACATCATCCATATAATAATTAATCTTAAGATTAATTATTATTATATAATCCATTTTATCTTATTTAACCCATATCATTTATCCCAACATTTCATCATTAATCCTTTTAATTCATCCAATATCCCATTTTCATCATTAATCTTTTTAATCCATTATTATATCATATTATCATCATAATCCTTCATTAACATTTTATAGGAATTTAATATTCCTACATCTCACCTACCACCTACCCTACACATCCCTACACCTATCCTTTCCATGTAATCTCACCCCTAATCATCATTTATTAACCTAATCTAATCCTAATCCTAATCACATCCTCACACCTCTAAATCTAGAGGCTTCTATTTCTAGAAGCCTCTCTAACTTTCTCCTTCTATTGAATTTTTAATTCAATGGAATATTCTTCCCTCCATGAATTTTGAATTCAAAATTCTAGAGCCTTCCACTCTAGAATCCTCTAATCCTCACATGCATTCTCCACCCTTGATCCAAATCCAACATGGCTTCATCCTAGCCATTGAATCCTCCACCCACAAACTATAAATTGAGCTCTCCTCCTCCATGAGAGCCAATCTCTCAAATCCATAAAAATTTCTACCAATTTGTTTCATCACTCATCCATTTTTATCTTCAATCATTCAATCAATCCATTTTCATCTACAATCAATCTATCATCATCTTCAATCAAGCAATCATCAAGCAAATAATCAAGGGGAGGTGTTGCTCAAGTTTCTCCACCAAATCTGAAGCAAATCCAATCAATCCAAGAGAAAATCCAACACATCAAAGGAGGAGTTGTGCAACTTGTAGGTAAGTGTAGGTATTGAGTTCTCTCCCTTTCAATCCATTAATCTATCTCGAGGAATTGTTTAGAAGATTAGATTAGGGAAGCAAGTTTCTTTGTTTTCTCACATTTTACTCACTAATATTTTTAACATATACATTTTGGTGCCCATCATGGGGCTTACCCCCAAAATTTTTTGTTGTTTCTAATAACATTTTATATTTATAATAAACTATCCAAATTTGAAAAAAATTGCTTGGATTTTTACCTTAAATTTTTATAATTTTGTGACATTCTTCTGTTTTAGAGATTTTGACATGTCATTCAACGCTTATGTAGAAGAAACAATGCTTTTGACCTAAAACAACGCTTTTCTATGTGATACTAACTTATGTGGTAATAGAGATCTATGTTGGCTCTTTTGTAAAACTATGGCACTTTTGTAAAAGATTCAACGCTCTTGTCCGATTAAGTTTTTATAGGTTCAACGCTTTTGTTATAGTTTAGCACTTTTTCTATGTATTATCACCCTTGTCATTATTTTATCACTTTTGTTTTTGGCTTCGTTATGTGCAAAATCAACGCATTTGTTCACACTTCGGTGTTTTTTCCATACTTTAACACCTTTATCAATATTTTAGCACATTTATTCTATGACTTTGTTCTATGTAGGTTTGGCTCTTTTGTCTAAACAACAACACTTTTTCAATACTTTACCACTTTTGTCTTTTTATAGCGCCTATGTTTAGACTTTTAAAAATTGAATTGCTAATATTATATGTTTCTGTTTTAGCACCTTTGTGTATATTTTAGTGCTTTTGTTTATGGTTGAGAAATTTTGTTATGTAATAGCATTTTTGTTATACTTTGGCACTTTTGACCTGTATAGCGCATTTTTGTATGTACAACAACGCTTTTGTTATACCACAATTTTGTATTGGTGTTAACCAATTTAGCCACATTTTTTGGTTTTGTGTAATTTTTTACAGTTCTAACATTCTATTTTTATAGGTTTATTACAGAAACAAGGGGAGATTTCATCCATTTTGACATTTATCTAACCTTTTTGTGGTTGCGGTAGGATTGAAAAAACTACTAACCCTTTTGTTTTGTAGCTCGTTTTGTCCAAGATATTGGGGTGAAAAATCAAACTACTAACCCTTGTTTTGTAGGGCCTCCTCTTAAAGACCCAATCATCAAAATACTAATCTTTTCCATTTCATTTTATCATCTAGCATTTAATTATCTTGCATTTATCATCCTTCGTGTGTTTTCCTTTATTTCTTGTTCATCCGAAGGTGAAACCATGTATGCTCTCCTCTCGCATCCTAGGACGATCTTGAGGATCAAAAATGGCTAGCCTTCCCATTTTTATTTTTTAGGGGAAACATGATGTGGAAGTGATATCCACACACTTTTCATAGTCTAGGGGTCTCGTGATTGTGGGATTCATTTCCATGCACGTAGAGATGGACCCCATGTTCTGGGGGGTATACAAATTCAAGGACAGTTTTCATTATTGGCTAAGCACTTGCTTATTTTAAGATTAGCATGAAGTGAGGGGCTTCCACATTCCAATACCTAGACCTTAGAAAACATCCTTGCAACACAGACTTGAGCCCCACGTACCGCAAGGTATATCGGGGACTCCCTTAGTGAGCTCATGCATCCTAGACTAGGCAACCTCTTGGCCGCATATTAAGCTATAGTGCAAGGAGGCCACACTCCCCAAGATCACTCACTAGCTGACCCCACATTAACACATAGGTGGAGAGCCAATTGTGGCACCATCATTGGTGTGTGGTATTAAAAGTGGGCTATAGCTTGATTGTAATCCCACTTGACTAGTTAGGGTGTGTGTTGCATGTTTTTTGTGTTCTTGTGAACACCCTTAACCATCCCATCACATTAAAATTTTAACAAACATCCTTAATCAAACAACATCCCAATCAAAATCCTATCACTATCCTTAGTTAACAATCCTAATCCAAATCTAATCCCCCACACATCCTATCAAATCACTTCCTTTGACCCTCAATCCCCATCCTCTCCAAACCAACATCCAAACCCCTACCTCTTTTCTAAATCCATCAACCAAGTTATCCCATCATCCCCCACCTATCAAATTCAACCATCTCATTTTGACCACGAAGTCCCACACACTATCTAACACCCCATAAAAAAAATCTCAAATATCACATCCTACCATAACCAATCCTCTCTTCATCCAAATTAACCATCCCATGTTGATCCTAATATCCTAGAAATCATCCAACATCTCAATCAAAAATATCCAATCTTCAATCTTCAATCAACCAATCACCCCCTAAACCATCATCTCCCAACCAACCCCATCCACAATTTACCCTTCCTAATATCTCTTATTCTCACCCTATTTCCCTCCTCCTTAAGGAACCCAAATCATCTCAATCCACACCTCGACCTAAATAACATAAACCACTATCCCCAAAAGCTAATTACATCGACTTTGACCACCTCACTAACTTTGACCTAGACCAATAGGACCTCCTTTGTGTCCTTGCTAATCTAGCCAACCATCCCAAGCCCACACAACCATCCCAAACCTCAACCTCCAAACCCCCTATCAATCATCATAACCAACACCTTCCTCCCATCAAAACTCATAAAAACATCTACCACCATCCAAAATTTCAACTCCTAAATCTAATCATCATAAAACCTATCATCAAGTCCCATTCACATATCCACAACAATCACAACAACTTAACCCTAAATTAATATCCCCCACATATCATCTTAGTCATCCATCCTCATCATCTTCATCATCCCAATCCAATCCTACATACTTTCTCCTAGATAGTCCCACATCCCCTAATCCACCATCAAATTCAGCCTCTAAGCCTATTTCATCCCCTCCATCACCTAAGCCCAATCCTATCAAAACTATCTCATCCATTGTGACTCCTAAGTCACCCTCATCCCCTTCTACCCCCAATCCTAAACCATCTAATGTGGCTCCTATGCCACCCTCATCCTCTTCATCCACACCTAATCCTATCTTAACCCCTTTCATCACCTAAACCTAACACTATCCTATCCTCTAATCCTATTTCATCTCCACCATCCCCCAATCCTAAAACATCTAACATGACTCCTAAGTCACCAACTCCTAAACCTAAAAAATTCAATCCCAATCCTACCCAATCTAATGAGGCTCCTATGCCACCTTCATCTACTTCATCACTTAAATCGACTAGATCTAATGTGGTTCCTACACCACGCCCATCTCCCAAATCTCCTCCATCCCCAACATCACCCAAATCTAATGTGACCCCCAAAAACATCAAAATATCAAAAATCAAAAAATCATATCAAAATTTAAAAACCAAATGAAATCCACCTCAAGGCTCTCTCTAGGGTGTTTCCAACAACTCTACAAGTGGCTATGGATGATGACCTGGGCAAGAGAACAATGTTGTGACAAGAAATAAATGTATCTCTAAATTGTGGCTATGCACACACCTAGATAGAAGTGGAGAAATTCATGGCTTAACCTTACATTAACCTTCCATCAACCTACTTGACTTAATCACTCCCTATAAATTTTCTAGTTTGTCTATACACACTACCCATTAAGTCTTTCATTTCAAGCGATAATTAACCAACACAATCACACACACTTAAATCTCACGTAGAGACATAGGGCTCGCATGTTGCCAAATATTGTTTAGACCTTGGTCACACTTTTGTTTTAGTCTAACTCTTTCCTTACAACATGTTTCATTAGGCTTATCTTTTATTCATCACTAATGTTATTTTCCTTCCATCCATCCCATCCACATCCTTTTTCCTTGGATCAAACATCCGTGGGCAGGATGATCCTTTCCTTTTCATCAATCCTCCTCATGTCCCTTTTTAACTATCATCATCATGACTGGGGAAGCCTTACTACCATCTATTGGGGGCATCATCCATTTTAGATACCCTCACTTTTCCATGCTACCCTACACCGAGGGGTCAATCTAACCCATCCATCCATCCACACGGGACACCTTACATTTACACTTGGGGGCACACCACATCTATCCCTCAATCCATCCCCCTATACTTGGGGGTGTATCTTATCATCTTCCATACCCCCCATCTTATCCTATCCCATGTCCCTCATCTTATCTATCTATCTATCTACCATCCTACATCCCATCTAATCCTAACCTATCAACCCATCCTTATCCTATCCAAATTTTCCCTTTCATCGTACCCAAACATATTTTGGGACTTATAGGAGAAAGTCGCATCCCACCTTACATCCCTTCCCATCCCCTCATAAGTTATCCCATTTTGAATCCTTTCATCTTACCTATCCTCAACCATTCAACCCCCCATCCCAAATCCAAAATCTAAAAATAAAAACATACACAAATCTAAACATCCCCTAAAAATCCACAATCTCAACATCCAACATCCAAACTCCAAAATCTAAAATCCAAACATCCAAAATCTAAACATCCAAAACCCAAAATTTAAAAATCAAAATCCAAACTCCAAAATCTAAAAAATCCAAAAATATAAAAATGCAATGTGTGTACTTTTTTTTGTGTGTTTTTTTGTTTTTCTACATTTACATTTTGGTCGATGATATGAGGCCCCTTTTGTTTCTTTTTCTTTTACATGGTCCAATGATATGAGGACCATATTTTTTATATTAATATGTCCAATGATATGAGGACAAGGGCATTTGGAAATTCAATCATCATGGTATTTATACCTTGATGCATTTTGCTCTATGCCACATTCATAACATTGTTAATGATGATAACAATGGGCACTTTATGGTAGCACACCCCCTTCTATCATCATATTTTATCCTTATCATCATTCCACACCTAATCCTCATCATCATCAACTAACTATCTAACCTCCTCATCCCCCTATTCAATCAATCATTTATCAATCAATCAATCACAACATTCAAATCTTATCCTCCGCATCCAACATCCAAAATACTCACCCGCGAGGGCATCTTCTAACATCATTTCATCACCAAACCCGATCATCACACCCAATCCTTATTCTTTCATCCACACATCCTCAATCTTCTAATCCTTTAAAATCCTCAAATGTCACATCATCAAATCCAACATCCTCAAATATTCAAATCCTACCCCCTTGACTAGGGGCATCTCAAAATCTAATATCTTTAAATCTAATAACCTATAATCCAACATCCTAAATATTCACCCTTGTCATACATCGTTGACTAGGGCATCCTCTAATCCAAAATCCAATATCTCATAATCCTCTAATCTCTTAATTTCTCATCCTCCAATCTCCTCTCTCCTCATCCTCCAATCTCCTCTCTCCTAATCCTCTAATATCTCTCTCCTAATCTTCTAATATTTTAATCCTAATCCTCAAATATTCTTATCCTCTAATTCTACTCCTCTGAATCCTCAAATCTTCTAATCCTCTAATCCTAATCCTCTAATGCTCAAATCTTCTCATCCTCTAATCCTCTCTCATTTACTAACTTGGGAATATATCTTTTTTCGAGTGGTTACTTGCCTCGTTCCTCCCCACCTAACCCCTCGAGGGGGCATCATATCACCATCCTAACATCTTCTCTTATTTTATTTGAACGGTCATTGTTATGTAATAACCATTCAAAGAGGGGGAAATGTAGACATCTAAAATGTTGACATGCTTAATCACGATTAATTTGTCCCGTAAATATCCCAACATCATCCATATAATAATTAATCATAAGATTAATTATTATTATTTAATCCATTTTATCTTATTTACCCCTTATCATTTATCCCAACAATTCATCATTAATCCTTTTAATTCATCCAATATCCCATTTTCATCATTAATTTTTTAATCTATTATTATATCATATTATCATCATAATCCTTCATTAACATTTTATAGGAATTTAATATTCCCACATCTCACTTACCACCTATCCTACACCTAGCATTTCCATGTAGCCTCACCCCTAATAATCATTTATTAACCTAATCTAATTTTAATCCTAATCACATCCTCACACCTCTAAATCTAGAGGCTTCTATTTCTAGAAGCCTCTCTAACTTTCTCCTTCTATTGAATTTTTAATTCCATGGAATCTTCTTCCCTCCATTAATTTTGAATTCAAAATTCTAGAGCCTTCCACTCTAGAATCGTCTAATCCTCACATGAATTCTCCATCCTTGATCCAAATCCAACATGGCACCATCCTAACCATTGAATCCTCCACCCACAAGCTATAAATTGATCTCTCCTCCTCCATGAGAGCCAATCTCTCAAATCCATAACAAAGTTCTGCCAATTTGTTTCATCACTCATCCATTTTTATCTCCAATCATTCAATCAATCCATTTTCATCTACAATCAATCTATCATAATCTTCAATCAAGAAATCATCAAACAAATAATCAAGGGGAGGTGTTGCTCAAGTTTCTCCACCAAATTTTAAAGCAAATCCAATCAATCCAAGAACAAATCCAATGCACCAAAGGAGGAGTTGTATAACTTGTAGTAAGTGTAGGTATTGATTTTTCTCCCCTATCAATCCATTTCTCTCTCGAGGTATTGTTGAGAAGATTAGATTAGGAAGCAAGTTTCTTTGTTTTCTCACATTTTTCTCACTAATCTTTTTAACATATACACCAACAAACGGATTTGTGTTGAGATTGACCTTGCTAAAGACCTATGGGACCACCTAGATCATCAAGTGGGGTCCCCTGTGTTTCTCTCTTAAGGTTGTTTATTTCAATCTTCCTAATATTTGCTTTCACTTTGTCAATCCCTAGAACATCGCATTCATGATTGCCCTCTTCTCGGATCGATTTAAACTCCTCGTTTCTTCTTCGTTGAAACCCAAAGAGAATATTTCGATTGATGGTTGGATTGCAATTGGGAATAAGAAGGTTTCATGTTTGAAATCCACTTCTATGGTGACCCATGATTCTTCTTCTTCCCCTCTTCTATCCAAGGATAAGTCGGGTATGAGTCCTTCTCCTCGTTTGTTTCAATTCCTTCCCAACCCTCATAGAGGAAAGTTTCACCTAGGAAAATAGAGGATTCTAAGAATTTAGCTTCAATGTCTCAACCTCTATGATGTTCACATAGTCCACCTCATTAGGTATCCCATGGATCATAGGGAGAAAATGGGGTTAAACACGCTCCATTTATGTTGTGTATTCTCATTCAAACCAAATCACGCTTACTACTAATTTTACAATTCTTGGATTGGAGGATGGTGTTCCATATGGTCAAGGGAGCTCAACATGTCGAATTTCCATTAATTTCATCTCTTGGAATGTTCGGGTCTCACAGAGATCCCTCTCGCAAATATTCTGTGTGGTTAGCTTGTCATGGTTTTAGCAATTTGGATTTATTTTTATAAGAATTTAAGATTTCGGTTTTTGCTTCAAAATATGCTAATTTGCACTTCTCTTGATTTTTATCATTTTCATACTCTGCATATTAATGGAAAATGTAGTGATATTATTTCCATTGCCCCAAAAAATTCCCTTAATTACCTCCTCGAGACACGATCCTTCAAATTGGGTCGTGTGGGTGATTATGGTTATTAATGATCTTTCTTTTGGTATTCTTAATGTTTATGCTTCTAATGATGGCACGGAAAGAATGACGTTATGGAAATGGTTAGGTGATAACTTGCCTCTTGCCTATTGGTTGGTTTGTGGTGACTTTAATATGATTGAACATCTTGATGAAAAACTCAAAGGCACCTCCTCCCTATGTGTGTTGGGTGTGTGGAGCTGCAAGCGTGCATTGGTATTAATTTAAAATTTGTTGGGGATTTCTAATCCTCTACTCCATCAATGGAAGGAATTAAAGTATCTTACATGGTATACTTATATCAATCTCTAAGAAGGATCAATCGGATTTTAAAAAGGCTTGATCGTGTTCTTTCTCTTAATAGCATATCTTTGATTTTGACATGCAAGGCCTCTCCCCTATCACAATGTGGTCTAATGTTCTGTTGTCAGATCATTGTTTGATCTCTTTTAAGATTATCTAGAGTGGGGCCCCTTTCAAATTCCTATCTAATCAATTCTTTCTTAATGTTTCCTTGTTGATTCACTCGGGGTGGTCCCTCTTCTTTCCAAAGTCTAGAATATGGTGCCACGTCCACCTTTTTCTTCTAGCAGGATTGATTGGTGGGAGGTGGTGATTAATCACACCACCTAATTCCTCTTCCAATTTGGAAAATAGGTGGCTTAAGTTCCCAAGCGTGCATGGACTTTGCATTACACAAATAATTCCGATAGGTTTTTGTTCTCCTTAAAGCCAATCCTTTTGAAACCCTCTTTAGTTACATGATGCCAACATTTTTCATAGGATCAAGCTCATGGAATCTCACTCAACCCATGGAGCCTAGATCTAATCCATGTTGTATTGGCTTAAGGTGGGAGACAAAACGTCCAAGAATATTTTCAAATCTCTTTGTGTCAAACATGCCCGTGAACAAATTAAATTTATTTAAGTTGTTCAGGTTCGGATCACGGAAATGCTTGAGATCACTAACACTTTTATGGAACACTATTAATTAGTTTTCCAAGCACAAGATTTTACCAATGAGCGAGCATCAATCATGTAATAATGTGTAGAGGTGGTTCCCATCAAAATTTCTCCTCGTGATCATGCTTGATGTAATGCCCCACTTACTTTGGATGAGCTTTATCATGCTCTTATGTTCTTAGCTGATGATAAATCTCTTGGGCTAGATGGCTTCCCTCATGAATTCTACAAAACTTGGTCTTTTGTTGGCCTAATCTACTTCATGTCTACAATGAAGCTCTCTAATCCATTTCTTTAGGGAGATTCATCAATCAAGGAAACATCAAGTTCATCCCTAAAGCAGGAAATCCTAAATTGATTACTAGCTGGTGGCCTATCACGCTTCTGAATGTTTCTTACAAAATTCTTACCAAGGCCCTTGCTCTTCGCATTGCTGATATGTTACCCAAGATTGTTTGACTTGAGGAGATGAGGTTTGTCAAAGGGCATTACATTTTGGATAATCTTATTGTAGTTTGGGAAGGAATGGAATGGGCTCAAATGTCTCTGCAACAACCCTTATTTCTTAAAATTGATTTTGAGAAAGCTTACGATCATATTGAGTGGCCTTTTATTCTGGACATGCTTAAGGCGTTAGGATTTGGTGAGTTTTTATCATAGTTGTCCAAATGTTGTTTTCTAATGTGTTTACTCGACTCACTATTAATGGACAACATTTCTGATGATTGACCTCTTCGATTTATCAAACATGGGTGCCCTCTTGCGCCTAGTATATTTATCTTAGTTGTTGATGTTCGGGTATCTTATAGCTAAGCATGTTGATCAGGGTTGCATTTGGGGAATCTTCTTGCTAGATCATTCTACTCAACTCATTTATTCATTTTTCCGATGATTCTTTTATCACTCTTATGTAAAATTAGCATAATGATATTGAATTTTTTCAATTTGTTGACATTTTTTTATCTTGCTTCATGATCCAATATTCAGATGGCTAAAACCTTGGGCTATCAAAAATTAGTTGGCCTATGCTTGACTAGTTAAAAGCCTACCCCTAGAAGTGGATTGGTCATGGAGAACAATTTAAATTTTTAGACATACCCTTTTCCTTTGATAGTGATTCTACTACCCTATGGAAGTATGTGACTGATAGAGTTGAACATAAAGTCTCTCGATGGGTGTCTAAATCTCTATCTTTAGCTGGAAAATTTCAAGTGTGTACCAAGATTCTTGTTTCCACCCATGTCTATTATTCTGCTTGTTGGTGCCCCTCTCAGCTTCCTTTCCAAACTTGCTAAATTACTCAAGATTACCTTTGGTTTAAAAATCTAGTTCTAGGCAATTCTATTGGGTGGCATTGTTAGGAATTCATATGTTAGTTCTCCATTTGAATATATGTGTAAATAATAATTATGAGAAGTAATTATTATTATGTAAGAATGTAAGTTAGCATATTAGTATATAATTTAGTATTTTATTATTATTTGTTATAAACAACAATAACAAAATTATAATGGGGATATAAGTTTCAACAAACTCACGTAGGAGGTTTGAATTGTTATATCCACCTCCTATATTCTATGATGGCTATGTTCCTATTTGTAATGTGAAATACATGGGAAATATTGAAGATTATTTGTACAAGTCCCTCTCTCTCTCTCTCTCTCTCTCTCTCTCTCTCTCTCTCTCTCTCTCTCTCTCTCTTCTCTCTTCTCTCATCTCTCTCGGTCTCTATTATTTATTCATCAAGTATGGAGTGTGCGAGTCCAACAAAGAGGATTTTTCACCTAGTTTCTTGCCTCTATTTTTATTGCATTTGTTTGTGTGTACTTCCTTGTGAAGAAAAGAGGATGTGTGGTTTTCCAAAACAAGAAAGAAGACAAAGTCATATTTGGGTTGTTCTAAAGAGGTAGATGGAATGTTAAGGAGAAAATGAAGAAGGTTGCAGACAAAAACGTGAAGAAAGTTTGTTGTGAAATTTACACAGTAATTTCACCAACGATTCCCGATCAATCATCATGATTCCCGAGAAATCACCAACAATTATTAGTAACATTAGAAATATCTTGAAACCATATTTCTAATGCATTTTACCATTTGCAAAATGGAGCTTTGTTCTCAAGTTATCAACAAATCATCAGAAGTGAGTATTTTGTTAGATTGTTTTAGCATATAAAATATTTCATAAAAATAGTTTTTAATGGAGACATCAGTAGCACTAGTAGATAAATTTAATGGATTCAACTTTCATACATGGAAAGTGAATATTCAAATGCAACTGATGAATAAGAATCTTTGGGGAATAGTTAGTGGCAAAGAAAAAGAGCCTGTAGATGCTAGCAAATTGTTAGAGTGGAAAACTAGAGATGATAAGGCCAAAGCCATAATAGGGCTTGCAATGTCAAATTCCAAGCTTCATCAAGTAGATCTCAAAAATCCTTCCATGGGAATTTGGGGAGTTGCGTGTGAGAGAAGAGGGTGAAATTTTGAGCCGCATGATTTTCATTTGACTACACTAGCAACGTCACATCAGAGGACGGAGGCATTAGAGGTTGGAGGTCAACCAATGACCTCTCGTCAATCACCAACAATGTGGCCGCACAAAGGTTGGGTGACATGTGTGTTTGGAGTTTGCTTTAAGTTTTTGGCGTGTTTTTAGAGTTCCAGTGTCGGTGTTCTATTGTTCTTGTGTATTGTAATAAGTGGAAAATTTCACATTGAGGGGTGAACATAATCCCAATGTTTCATTTCCTTTTTGTTAGCATTTTCTATATGTGTATGAGTAGCATAATTTCCTATGTTATCTCCTAATGGAAGAATGTGATGAGGACTGATGATACTATTGCAACATCATGATATTATGGTTTTTGGTTATCCATTGAAAACCATCCTTTGTTGTGGTTGTTGGTAATCCACACGATGACCATCCTTGTTGTGGTTATTGGTTTTGCCACTTGAAAACCATCTCGAGGTTGTTGGTTATCTTGAAAACAAAACCATCTAGATCATAAACAAGCTTCAAGAGGCGCGTTGCGATAAAACAAGTTGTTCCCATGTTCGCACTAAGGGGGGAATGTTAGGAATTCATATGTTAGTGCTCCATTTGAATATATGTGTAAATAATAATTATGAGAAGTAATTATTATTATGTAAGAATGTAAGTTAGTAGATTAGTAGATAAGTTAGTATTTTGTTATTAGTTGTTATATAAAACAACAATAACAAAATTATATTTGGGGATGTGAGTTTCAACAAACTCACATAGGAGGTTTGAATTGTTATAAGCTGCATCCTATATTTTAGGATGGCTATGTTCCTATTTATATGGTGGATTTTTAATGTGAATTACATGGGAAATATTGAATATTATTCATACAAGTCTCATTCTATGATCTCTCTCTCTCTATAGATCTATTTTTATTCATCAAGCATGGGAAGTTTGTTGTGCCCCATGATCAAGGTGGTATGGGCATTATTGAAGTTCACCACCAGAGCATTGCTTTATGTTCTAAATGGGTGGTATGATACCTTTCGGGTAATCAAGCTTGGAAAATTTTACTTCGTCATTGCATTGCTTCAGTTCTCATTATGGTAAAAAATGTTGGAACAATGTAGGGTTACATACCTTAGTTATCACCAAAGCGCTGTGAAGATCGATGGCACGTTCCTCGCCAAAAGTATATGAAAGGCCTTTAAAGCCATGTGAAACCCTTGCTATGCCGGATTGGAGATGGATCGTATCGGGATATCTTTCAACTCCCATAATATCTTGTGGTCTCCCATTATCACGGAGGATAATATCCCGCTTGTTGAAACTCCAGGCATCAAAGCTCTCTGTTTATCTTGAAAAGGAATTCACACAATTCAAGATTTGGTTTCCTATGTAGAGGTGGCCTCCTAGCCTAAGCTCAAGATGAAATTCAATCTTGTCAATTCAAACCTTCCGTCTATCCACAAAATTCAAGAGTTGATGTCGGATGTCATGCTTCACAAGTTGGGTCTTAAACCTCCGGAGGCTTGGTGGCGGGATTAGCGGTGGAATCATAATATTGTTTTTTTCACCTGCAATGCAGACACTATCTACTAGCTTTTGAGTCCTATCTCACCTACCATTTCCAAGCTCAATGCTCGTTGGGGGCTTCAATCTGCCTCGACTACTTGGCTTCAACATCTTTCCCGTACCTAGAATCCTCTGTTGGAACCTAAAGTTAACCATTTTCTTTGGTGTCTCATTTATCAAGGTCTTCCCTTAGGCGAAAGGCTCAGCCACATTGGCATTTTGAATCCTAACCGCCCTTTTGTTTTGTGCCCATGCTCAAGCTTCTTGGTCTTAGATTCATTTTTTGTTTCAACCCTACCACCCTAATTTATTTCATTGGCGGGTGGCGTTGTTTGAGATTTTAGCCCTTGGCCAACCTACATTGACTCTCTATGGAATTTTTAGAGCTTGTATTCTCTTTCAAATTTGGAAAGCTCATAATGTTGTTATCTTCCAACATGATCATTCTATTGCTTTATTTTCACTAATGATAAAGTGGCTATTTTATCTATTGTGCAAATATAGATTCAAGCCCAAGTTGAAAAAGTTGCTCTAGATTTTTTCCACATGCAAGTATGTCTTGCTCACTGGGGGAGTGCTCCATGCATGATGAGTCACGTTGTTCCTGACCCTTTGCCTTCGATACCTCATCCATCATCACCACGCTAGCCACCTCCGCAAGGTCCGCGTCCACGAAGCCACTCTCGCAACCATCATTCCTCCTCTCCCTGGGGACGCCCTTCAAATCCGTCCTCTTCAAGGCCTAACTAGAGTCCTCCTCCTCAGGGGAAGGCAATGGCTAGTTCTCTATGACAAGCTCAACATGGAGCGCAAACATTTTCTGGCTCTCCATCCCTTGGTTAGGGAATTATGGTGCCTTTGCAAATCTAAATGCCCAATCAAGATGGCTGACAAGTTGATATTATGTCGGCTGAGCCTTTCAATGGAGTGTACATTCCTCCTCGGGAAGATCCTTCCTCCTCCTGAAAGGTGGCGACGTGTGCTTAATATTTTCTAGTTTGTTTTTTTAGTGTGGTGTTGAACTTTGCCTTTGTGGTGTTTGTTTTTGTTTGCCCTTTGGGCATTTTGTGGTGCCTTTGTGACTTTTTTGTGGGACCGTGAGTTCTCTCGATCGCCGTACTCGTATAACTCTATTATGTTTTATTAATATAATGTGCGAGTTGCAATAATAAATTTAACACCCATAAAATATACCCTAATAACATGATATCATTATTAAAACCCGTCATTTTACCAATACATATATATATATATATATATATATATATATATATATATATACCATCACAAGAAAAAATATTTAAAAACTCATCCGTTGAATGCATTATTAGTCCCTACCAAGACACTCGCAATGGAGGTACTTATAGGAATTGATGGGAACTTCTTTCAATGCATATAAACACTAACAACCCATCCATTTATTTTGTTTCTTTCTTATTTTCCATGTTAACAAAGGTTTCAATTCTTTATTCAATAAAACTTTGTTCTATTCTATTAATATTATAGTAATATTTTTTTAATTCGTATATTACAAGTCTTATCTATTAGATAATAACTTATTTTTATTTTTTATTTTTGGTATTAATTAGGGTTTGCATATAAGCTTGTTGTTTATAGATACCAGCATCACACAATCACAAGCGGCGAGGGCTATCCTCCACACAAAATGCACACACATACATCGGAGCCACCATCGCAAGCATCATGCCCACCATGCCGACCATGACATCATTCAACAACACACAAAGAACCCCATTAGGACTCAAACTCATGACCTGCATGTTCCCAACGCACCATCCCCACCGCACCAGCCATTGCAACTACCGCCCGCCGCATGGTTCAATTTGATTGATAACACTTTGTTGAAAAATAAGATATCCATGATGTGACCGTTGACACGCGGGTCCCACCGGTGCATGTACATTCATGGTTATGGTGTTTTTCATGGCTCGTGCATGGGCATTCGGTGCATTTTATGTGGAGGGTAGCTTTCGGCATAACAAACAACCCACGATACCATATGTAATTGGAGAGTACAACCAAACTCCATTGACAAGAAAAGTGACAAGTCGGTCCTTGCTCAAGAGCCCAAAAAGTTGATTCAAATTAACCTATAATGGCTCCACCGCATCTCTATCATCGATTCCACCATCTAAGAGCATGGTCCCATGGAAGGGGGCTCCATAAATATCTCAGCCAGGTGCTATTGAGAAAATTTAGGAGCATTTTAGCAGTTTTAAGGTCCCATGATTTTTTATTAGTTTCCTCAACAATATCCAGTTGAGATATTATAGGATCCCATTAGATTTTTATGGTTATTTGTAAAAAATAAAATCATATTTCTCTCTAAAATCACCAAAAAATAATGGCGGGAATGCATATTACATTCTATCAACCCTAAACTGTAGGGGGAAACTCCCAGCCCCCTCTCCAGCCACCTCTTAAATTTAGGGGGCTAAAAAAGTGGAGCTCCTATTTTTTAGGCCTAGATTCTATTATTTCCCGTGGTTGGCTTTAAAAATAAACATAAGACCTTGAACTACAAGAAAATAGGAGCCCAAACCCTCCATAGAACCATGCCCAAACTTTCTCTTCTTCCCCAGCCACGGCACTCCATCTTTTGTGGCGATGTTGGTTTTTATTTTAAATCAATTCGGATCAACATAGAGTCTCTTTCACAAGTTCCTCTGTTCTAATACACCTTCACTTGCATTGGTTGCCTTCATTCGGAGGTCACGCATTCGCACCAACTGGAACTGAAATTTCTGTTCCTTTTTCATTGCTGTTATGGGATTTTAGACATTTCTATGTTGTCTTTCTTTGTCTGTATGGTGGTCGTCATGGGTAATGTAGTGGAGAAGCATCATCCAAATGTAACGAAGTTGCAACATCATATCTGAAAGCTGTTGAGCGCATCATCCAAATGTATTGAAGTTGCATCATCATATCTGAAAGCTGTTGAGCTCCAATGGCCAAGCAATTCACAATCAGTTGTGTTTTAATACACCCATCTGCTATCATACACTTATCGGGAGTCGGATCCGTATCCTGCAACTTCTTGATTTCATCAGAAGGAAGACATAATCCTGAGCCTTATACAATATGTCAATATCAAACTGTGATGTTGCTCCTTACCCAATAATACAACGCTCCCCACTTTTCACAGGATTAAATTCTGTCATTTCTTAACATTAAACCAATGTTCGCCATTGATAACGTACTCTCAACACACGCCAAAATTGGAATTTTGTACTAGAACCTGGTTTGGACATATATCAAAGCATAATGAAATGAGATCTCTGCAGATGTCATAGCTTTGAGTGCAGTGATAGACATGCATGCAGAATGTAGAAACACACAGGGACCTGCGCACTGTTTGACAGAATGTCCAAAAAGCCAAGGAGTTCTTTTAGTAAAAGATCAACGGCCTTTCTTATATCGAGAAGACAAAATCACGAAATAATAAAATCAATAGTATTTAGCAGAAAATAGTAGAGTCAAGGAAGGTATGCTCCATAGAATAATAATGTTCACAGTAATAGAATTCATAAACTTGGAGAGCCATTTGTGCTCAGAAGAGACTCTACACGCTTCCAAAAATGTTCTTCCCAAGCCTGAAGCTTGATAAAGCAAGGCAACATAGAAATCCCTAAAATCCCAAACTGCAATGATAAAGACACACCCACATGGAGAAGCATCATCCAAATGTAATGAAGTTGCAACATCATATCTAAAAGCTGTTAAGCTTCTAGAGCCATGTAACTCATGATCAGTCCTACACCATGAGCTTGTCTAGTAAAACATGGTTTGTTGCTTTTTTAAGATTCTCTATTCAACAGTATATGCATACAGTTGGATATGCATCATAGCAGAAGGCTAGCAATACACCATTTCTTTCACTGTGTGTGTATGTGTGTATATACATTATACTGTAAATACATACATACATTATAGTGTAAATACATTCATACATTATAGTGTAAATACATTCATAACTTGGAGAATGTGAAATGGGCATGTATCATTGTTTAGTGAATAGCATTTTTAGATCTGTTATACATAACTGCACCCACTACAAAGGAGAATATTTATAAGTAGAGGGAGAAATACATAGAAACTTGTCAGCTATTACACCTGAATTTGTAAATGCAAATGACTAGAATTGAAAATCCTAAATCTGGATCTTAATAATGTATGTCAATAATGTTTTCTATGGAATTTTTACACACATTTATGTAATTTAATTACTCATCATGTTCTTGTTTATGGATGCAGATTTGAAGTGTTGTGACAAATGCAAATGAGAAACTCAAACAGAGACAATCATACAAGGTAAGACACAAACCCATTTCTGATCTTCTAGTGCAGTGGTTCTTTTCCATTGCCCTTTAAAGAGAACACTATGTTGAATAAAAAGAGATAAACCTGCAAAAGACATTGAAACAATCAATAAATGTAGATAAATATGAAACAACAAAACAACCACGCTCCTCTTACTTTGAGGAAATCTTGCAGCATGAAAACCTGATTAGGCTTGATCCATTCTTTTACAATATCGGAGACTACCACTTCGACTCTTTCCAAATATTGTTACACTTTCGATACACATCATTTGAGTTGTGGAATGGCACCACAGAGAGCTTCTTAACCAATTTAGCAGAAGGTTCCCCAGATGCACTGGAATCATATCTATACGAATTAGACCCTGAAACGCTGTACAGTTTACACAATATACGTGACAAAGAGACATACTTGCGTAGGATGATAATCTCTGCATCAGCCAATATAAAGACAACAGAAAAGGGCTTTGGAGAGATTCATTTTGCATTTATTGGTTGGCAAAATGACTAAATATTCAAATGTGTTTGGTCCTTGACAAGAAAAGACAAGTATTCGCATTACAATGTCAACTCGCCTTTTCCTCCATATTCTATCTTATTTCATGATACAAATTGATTTCTATATTTTTAACATTATAATAACATGCATTATTAAACACTAATATGATCCACCACGTGGTACTTATTGATTCAAAGTCCTCCATGTGATATGCTTCTTTTGGGGTCTTGAAGGCAAAACACTCGCCAAGCATTGAATGCCATTTTTCCTCATTGCTTTGAACTCAACTGACATTATTATTAGCATTGTTATTCCTGTTTGAAGTAGGGGAAGGTGCAGGGTTGAAACCTGAAACAACATTTTGCATATCTATTTGAAAATGTCAATAGATATCAATCTCAAGGTATATATCTTGGATATTATGCATACCACATTGATAAATAATTTTGTTACATTATTTTCATATTTTCCACTGGTTAGTGACAAAAAGTATTTCCCGAAAAAAGGGCCCCAAATTCTATCATAAAATGAAGCTATTATTAATTTTTGATTGACTTCTCAAAGTTATAAAAACCTTTTAAGTGACTGTCAAATAGATGTCAAATTTAATATTGAAAATAAAATTGTACATAGTCACACCATTAAATCTACAAACATAAACATAGAGGTATTGAAATAATAATACAAAATAGAAAATTATATATACAATATAAAATAATAGTAGTATTTCTTCTTAAAAGAGTAAAATTAAAAGATCAATGTATGCATATACCACATTGATTAATAATTTTATTACATTCCCTGTAAATTTTCAATTGGTGTGTGACAAACAAATATTAGTATTTTTTCTTGATTTATCGAAGTTTTTTTATTTTTATAATGATGTTCAAAGGAATGTCAATTTTAATATCGAAAATAAAATTTTCACAGGCACAACATTAGATCCCAGTCCTTACTGTTATTGTAGAATGCCTATCTGCATAATTATGTCTTCATCAATCTCCATCCCATGTTTCATAGCTGTCATGTCAGCACATGCTGGGAGAACACAAGCAAAAGTCTATGAATTGGGCTTCATACCTACTTGCTAGCAAATGCCATATTTGCTGGAAAACTTACCGTGCTTCTTCACCATGCCCATTCTTTGCATATCCTGCAATCATAGCCATCCAAGAAACCACATTCCATTAAGAATTCATAAATTGGAGTATCTCAAATGGACATGCTTCATTGTTTAGTGAATATCATTTTCCAGATTTGTTACAAAAAACTGCACCATTACAGGGGAAAAAATTATTAATAGATGGGAGAAAAACGTGGAAACTTGTCAGCTATTACACCCGAATTTGTAAAAATGCAAATGACTAGAATCGAAAATCCTGAATCTATATCTTGATAAATTAACGTAAAATTCTATGGAATTTCTACACACGTTTATCTAATTTAATTCCTGATCATGTTCTTGTTTATGGATGCAGATTTGAAGTGCTATGACAAATGCAAAAGAAAAACTGAAACAGAGATACTTATACAAGGTAAGACACAAACCCATTTCTGATCTTCTAGAGCAATAATTCTGTTTCATTGCGCTTTAAAGAGAACACCGCGTTAAATAAAAAGAGACAAACCTGCAAAAAGACACTGAAACAATCGAGAAACTTAGATAAATACAAATAAACAAAACACTGTGCTTCACTAACATTGAGGAAATCTTGCAACATGAAAACATAATTAGGCTTGATCCATTCTTTTACAATATTAGAGACTGCCTCTTTGACTCTTTCCAAATATTGTTACCCTTTTGGTATACATCATTGGAGTGCACAATGGTACCATAGATTGCTTCTTAACCCATTTAGTAGAAGGTTCCCCAAATACACTAGAATCGTATCTACACAGTTTAGACCCTGAAACGCTGTACAGTTTACACAATATACATGAGAAAGACATACTTGCGTAGGATGAGAATCTCTGCATCAGCCAATATAAATGCAATAGAAAAAGGGGTTTGGGGAGATTCACTTTGCATTTACTGGTTGGCAAAATGACTAAACATTCAAATATCTGTTTCGTCATTGACAAGAAAAAACAAGTATTTGCATTACAATGTCAATTTTCCTTTTCCTCTATAGTCTATATTAATATATTATTTCATGATACAGATCTATTTCCATATTTTTAATAGTATAATAACATGCACTTTCAAATACTTACATAATCCACCACGTGGTACTCATCGATTCAATGTCATCCATGCCATAGACTTCTTGAGGCCTTGAAAGCAAAACTTGCCGAGTATTGAATGCCATTGTTCTTCCCATTGCTTTCAAGTGTACTAATATTAATATTAGTATTGCTATTCCTATTTGGAGCAAAGTCCGCATTTGCTGGAAAAATTACAGTGCTTCCCCATCACACCCATTTTGTGCATATCCTGCAATCATAGCTGTCCAGAAACCACATTTCATTTAGGCATTCCCAAAAACATAATTATTTACCTGGAAACATTGGCACCAATTTTCATAGCTAGGACTGCCTTTTTACTGTAGGATTCATTGCCTGCCCATTTCCCATAATAATCGATGTATCTCTCCAAGGGCTTTTTCAATGGCTATGGTGTTTGTTCAAGCAGAGGCTTTGGGTTTGTATCAGAATTGGAACAAGAACTAGAACCACAATCGGAATCAGAATCAGAGTAATCCGAACAATAAGTATGGTCCTCTGGCCAATCAGCAAGTCTTACCCAACAAAAATGAAAATAACATGCAGCTGCACATTGCATGTTCTCACACTCTCCGCTTTTATAAATAGGACGATCACACTTTATGTAGGACGTTGAATTAACAAGTTTCCACTTATCTGTTTTTGCATTCTCATTGTTCTCTATCATCCACTTTTTAACACTAACACGACCAACTGAACGATGTGCTTCTCTTTACAATTCCAGAAAAATTTATGAGAGCATTTACAAGTAACCTTAGAGCATTTTCCACTCACAGGGCATTCAACCGATTCCGCAGTGCAATTACAGTCAGGAGTTGGACAACATTTGAGCTTTCTATTGTTTTCAACATAGTTTACTAGAAAATACCATTCGAGGAGTAGATTTTTTTCTCTATACTCTGGACCCAAGAAAGAAAACACCATTTCTTTACCAATGGCACACCAACAGACCATACATGTTAAGGTAAGACATCTTTCCCCTGTTTGATCAATCTGCTTTTGAATCCATTTTATCCAACACTCATTACAAAAGTAATGACCACATTTGCTTGCCTTTAGTTCCACTGAAGGAGCAACTGTTAGTGCAAACCCCACATTCAAAAAATGCATTTTCATCTAATTTATGAGTTCCAGGTGTAATCTCCATTTCCATCTCCATCCACCCATATTTCTTCCTTATGTACTACTGGTCCTGGATCGCAAAACAGTATTCAATCACCACCTCCACACTCCGTTCAAAGTGAATTAAAAGAAGGGCAGCCTCGTCCTTACAAACACTCATAATAGAGACCACTCTGCCCACTGCCTCTTGCCATTGGCTAATATCTTCCTTGCTTAATATGATGAAATTGTTTTCTTGGTCCCTACCATTGTTATCCCCTTCAAATGTACATTTTCTTCCTCAACATATAATACCTTACTATTAGTGACATTTTTCTTTTCTCCATTTGTTGTGTGGCCAACTTACCTATTTGCTTCAAGTTTCAACCAACAAAGAAAATACAAACAATCTTTGAGAGAGGATTCACCAAACTTTTTGTTGACAAAAGCGATTGAATTAAAAGGCTTTGTATGTTCCGAGAGCTAGTTGTTGGTGACGAATCACGACACCCACGGGACTCCAACGCGATCGTTTGAGACTCGGTGCGATTGCACAACATGGAGCTTTTCCCAAGTGTGGGACTCGCGAAATCGGAAAAGCTCTCGGATGAAGGCCGGCTCCTATTCCTCTGTTCAGATGCACCAATAAAACGCAGAGGTTTACCCCAAAAAACCTAATCTAACTACCAAGGAGACAGGGAGAGAGAAATGCATAAAAATAAACCTAAGCTAAGGAGGTGATGCACCGAGGAATGAAGAACACCCGTTTTGCAAGATTAAACACAGACCACATAGATGTAATGCCACACTATGCACAGATAGCCAAAATGCAATAAAAGATCAAAAATGACAGTAATAAATATGTAAGAGGGTTTAGAAGCAACCACAGACACACATATATTGCTCAAGGATCGATTCAATATATTGCAATGGCCAAGAGGCAAAAAACAGCGTTACAGTCCATATGGGAGGTTTTGGAACTCCACAAATCTTCTTGTGAACAGGAGAGAAGGGAGGGTGCAAAGCGAAATGTCCAACCTTTAAAAACAGCCCCTTCCTTACATTTTATATGGAGAAAAGAGAGGGAGAAGAGAGGAATTGGCCTGACCACCTCCAAAGCGCATTCAATTCTTCAACAACCATGGTGGTAGATGAGATCCCCAACGCCTGTCGGGTTCGGAACTCCCTCGTGCATTTGCATCGGGCTTGGAAACTGGCTCGACATGCTTCCTTTTCATGCTCTTAGACGTGTTTTCCCGATTTGCTTTGTGCGTCGGGTTTTGGCGACCCGAAAACATATTTTCTTTGTTGTTTCTCTGCCATGCTTCCTCGGCGTGTTTTCCCGCCCCCGAAACCCGAATTGCATTGTGCGTCGGATTTTTTAACCCCTCCGGCATGTCCTTTGGTGTCGGGTTTTGGTGGGCTCCTGACATGCTCCTTCGTCATGCGTTTCCGACCCGAAAACCCGATTTGCTAGGCGCGTCGGGTTTTGGAGACCCCCCGACACATTTCTCCTTTGGCGGGTTTGGAAGAAACCCCGACATGTTCTCCTTTGTTGTTTGTCCGACCTGTTTTCCCGACGCTTTTGCGTGGGTTTGCATGACCGAAAACATATTTTCTTGTGTCGGGTTCTTTAGAGCTCCCGACATGCTTTTTGACCATGCGAACCCGACTTGTTTTCCCGCCCCGGAAACCCGATTTCCTTGTGCGTCGGATTTTTTAACCCTTCCGGCATGTCCTTTGGTGTCGGGTTTTGGTGGGCTCCCGACATGCTCTTTCATCATGCGTTTCCGACCCGAAAACCCGATTTCCTTGTGCGTCGGATTTTTTAACCCTTCCGGCATGTCCTTTGGTGTCGGGTTTTGGTGGGCTCCCGACATGCTCTTTCATCATGCGTTTCCGACCCGAAAACCCGATTTGCTAGGTGCGTCGGGTTTTGCGGCCCCTGCAACATGTTTTCCTTCCTTGTTTATCCGACCTGTTTTCCCGACGCTAAAACCCGCGTTTGCTGTGCGTCGGATTTTTTACCCCTCGCGACATGCTTCCTGGGCGTCGGATTTTGAAGGCCCGCATACATATTTCTTTGTTGTTTCTCTGCCATGCTTCCTCGGCGTGTCTTTCCGATTCCCACGGTTTGCCACAGTGTCGGGTTTTACGCCTCCCGACATATCCCCTATGCGCCTGCTCCTCCCCCTACGAAACCGCTTCCATTCGCGTCGGCCGTTTTTATTCTTTGTCGCGGGGGAATATATACAACAATTTGGCGACTCACGGGGTTACATACATTATAGGTAAGATCGGTGGCCTTTTAGCAATCCATTGGGCATGGAGTCATAAGCGATAACTGAATGTGAAATGACCCGATATCCGATCCAACCCGATAGACTCCTTCTACGAGAGCACATTGAACTTAAGAGTTGTTCTCAGTAGAGGGGAAAAACATAGAAATGAACCATGAATTTGAGAAAACCAACACCACTAAAACTAAATACCTAAATCTGAAAATCATACATGTCCAAAATGGAATATGCAGAGTGTGCACACACTTCTTACTGCTGAAAGCAAACCTACCTACCCTACTCTTGAAGTGTTGTGGAAGCAAAGGCAAGCTAAACAAACCCTGCATACAAGGTTGTGCAAAATAGCTTCCTTTCTTCAAAATGGGCAGTTCATGCAATCAATTTGCTTCAAGAGATCACGGCTGTTTGGATGAGTGGGAAATCAACGAGAAAAGTCTTCCACCCAATCATCAAGGTATCGGTGAAAAATCCAATACCTCTTTTTAGTTGAAATCTTGCATTTGGATCGAAAAGGTATGGCGGTGATCCGTTCTGTAACTCACCCTCATGCTCGAAGCGAGCATGACCGGTTTGGCTTCTCTTTGGCTCAAGTATTGAAGCCAAATTTCGATTGGGCAAGGTTCGATCCGTTTTGATATGCCCATAGCTCGATTTCAACTCCAAAAATGGAGTTCTCTTGAAGGTTCCTCCGAGATGGATGACGTGGAAGAAATGGTGGAATCTTACGTCCTTCCTCTTCCTCCAGTAGAAGGACATGGAAGACTAAAATCTTCCAATTTTGATTCAAATATAAGATGCGGGCTGACAAGAATGAATGCTCTCCTTCGCAGGATGCTAATCGGTGTTTGGAATGTGGAAGATGAAAGAGAGAGTGGTGAAAACTCAACCGGCTCTTCTCCATCAAAGCGATCCTCCAAAATCGGCCAAAACCGCAAATGTGTTTGGTCCGTTGTTCAGAAGTTCAACTTCCTCCATGGTGTCCTCTCGGATTCGCAACTTGACCACCATGGTTTCCTCCATACTCTCCAATATTGAGTTTGAGAGATCAAACTCCTCTTGATTTCTAGAACTCGGGAGAGGTGAAGTAGAAAGAAGAAACTGAAGGTTCTCCTGTAGATCCGCTTTGTGCTCATAACCCTTGGATCGCAAGAAATTCCTCTTCCTGACTAGGATGTGCTCCTCTTCTTTTGCCTTTGGAGCAAAACACTTCTCCTTTCTCAGATTTTCGAAGACAATCTTGCTCTTGAATGAGCTCCTCCTCAAACATGAAGTTTGTCAAGTCAAACTCTTCGATCTCCTGCTCTGAAGAGGACAAGTTGGGACTGCGAGATCTCCTTCTTCTGCTGCATACATGCTTGTGAATCATTCACGCCCATTTGTTCTCAAACCCCAACCTCTCTAACTAGGCCTAACCATAGGGATCTTTGTCATCCCAAATCTAAGAGCCCAACTCTTGATTTTGAATTTCTTCATCTTTGTTGGCACTCTCTTTTTTTCGTTGTTTTCCTTGGTAGCATGATTTTCATCCTAGTGACATGGATTTTTGGGAAAAAGAGGGTGGGTTGAAACTCTACCGATTTGACATTATTTTTTTTGGTGGTGGAGGAGGTGAAACCTCTCGTTTCTTTGGAGGAGGGGGTATTTCATTTAGCTCTTGTGGAGGAGGTTCGGATTAGTCACACCAAAAAGGGAAGAAAACATGAGGTGGGATGGAAGACTAGGGGATGGAGGGATGGATTCAACATTTAGGGCAAGATGGTGAGTGTAAAATTTCTTGCTGAAATGATATAGATTGAGAAGGAGGAAAAGAAAGAGTATGAGATGGTGTGCTTACCCATGTGAAAGGTTCGAATACTTCTCTCATACACCTCTATTCCTTCAATCCATCTTGTAAGTAATTTTTTTACAATCATGAAGTCTAACTTCTCTTAAGATTGTAATGCCTAAAAAGGTCCCACCCATGGACAAGGTGCTCTGCTGACCAATTCCAAATGCTTTCATTTGTGCTACATAATTATGTCTTCATCCCTAGATTGCACCATGTTCACCTCCATCTTTTGGATTTTCTCCAAGAGATCTACATTTTCTTCTTCATTGTCTTCATTGCCGTACCCTTGCTCTTGGAAAGCTCCATTGCTGGAAAACGATTTTGGCATTCTGCTCATATGGGTATGCATGTTGATCCTGAACTTGACCAAAAATTGATTTGGAGGATTTGTAAAACATGTTGAGTAGGTGGAATATGACATGCTTCATTGTTGATGTGAATTTTCCATGATGGAAATGAAGTCACTGCACAACTTCATGGAATGGAAAAGAATGAAAGAGATGGAAAGAAAGATGGGTGGAAATGGATCAGCGGGTACACCCGTAATTTCGTAGAGAAATGGGTTCTTTGATCGGGTGGAGTCGCGAGATGTGTTTGTTTTTTTTTTTTTGAAAATGCCTCTAAAATTCTGGATGTTGCCAAGTTACACACCAAACTTGACAATATCTTGAAATCGAGATTTGCAAATTTGAAGGACCTATGGGGATGCAAAAGATCTTGATTCAGGAACTCATGTCATGTGTAACTCACAAACCCATTTCTATGTGTCTAGAGAACTTGGAACATGCGCATCCCTCAAAACCCGATTTTCTTTGTTAAAAAGGGAATAGGACCATGTAATGCATCCCCCAGAAACCCGATTTGTTGTTTTGATGTTCTCGGGTAAACAAAACACTGAAATCACTAAAAAAACCCGAAATTTTGAAATCAAAATATCAAAAAACTAAAAATACCCTTTTGAAGATTAGAACGGATCTACTCTTTGGTGAAATTTTGACTCGTTTTGAGCAAGTTAAACCCTTGAAAATTGATTTGAACCCATTTAGTAGAGGTTCCCCAAATACACGAAATTTGTAAAAACTTGCAATTTTAGTGCAAATTTCATGAAAACTCCTTCAAATTTTCTTTGAGAATGACCTCTTGGTCCCATGAGCGTCCAAAGCTGCAGTGACGAATCTCAGAAGCACCCAAGGGACTCATGGGCGATCGTTTGAGACTCCCGGTACTGATTGCACAACATGGAGCTTTTCCCAAATGTGGGACCTCGTGAAATCGGAAAAGCTCTCCGGATGAAGGCCGGCTCCTATTCCTTTTCCTCTAGATGCACCAATAAATAGAGGTTTCCCAATAAAACCTAATCTAACTTTTTAGGAGTACGGGGAGAGAGAAATGCATGAAAAATAAACCTAAGCTAAGGAGGTGACTGCATTGAGGAATGAAGAACACCCGTTTTGCAAGATTAAAGCAGACCACATAGATGTAATGCCACATTATGTTGATAGCCAAAATGCAATCAAAAGATCAAAAATGACATTAATAAATATGTAAGAGGGTTTGGAGCAAACCATTTGCTGGAAACACATATATTGCTCGAGGATCGACCCAATATATGTGCATATGGCCAAGAGGCAATCATAGCTGTCCAGGAAACCACATATGGGAGGTTTTGGAACTCCACAAATCTTCTTGTGAACAGGGAGAGAAGGAGGTGCCTTTTTAAGCAAAAATGTGCCCCCACCTTTAAAATGACCCCCTCCTTACATTTTATATGGAAGAAAAGAGAGGGAGAAGAGAGGAATTTTGGGTTTGACCACCTCAAAGCGCATTCAATTCTAGAACCAAAACCATGGTGGCAGATGAGATCCCCAACGCTGTATGGGTCCTCTGGAACTCCCTCGTGCATTTGCATCGGGCTTGAAACCGGCTCGACATGCTTCCTTTTCATGCTCTTCACACGTGTTTTCCCGATTTGCTTTGGACGTCGGGTTTTGTAGGACGTTGAAAACATATTTTCTTATTGTTTTCTTCTCATACTTCCTCGGCGTGTTTTCCACTTTTTAACACTAAACGACCAATTGAACATTGTGCGTCGGATTTTTAACCCCCTCCGGATGTCCTTTGGTGTCGGGTTTTGGTGGGCTCGACATGCTCTTCGTCATGCGTTTCCGAGGGCAAAACCCGATTCAGTGCAGGCGCGTCGGGTTGGACAACATTTGACATTTCTCCTTTGGCGGGTTTGGAAGAAGTTTACTAGAAACATGTTCTCCTTTGAGTTTGTAGATTTGTTTTCGCTTTGCGTGGATTTTTTGAAGAAAACATATTTTCTTGTGTCGGGTTCTTTAGACACTCTCGACATGCATTTTTGACCATCGAACCCGACTTGTTTTCCTGCTTTTGAAACCCGATTTCCAACACTCGGATTTTTAACCCTAATGACCACAGGCATGTCCTTTGGTGTCGGGTTTTGGTGGGCCCCACATTCGACATGCTCTTTCATCATGTGTTTCCGACCGAAAACCCGATTTCCTTGTCCGTCGGATTTTTAACCCTTCCCGCATGTCCTTTGGTGTAGGGGTTTTGGTGGGCTCCACATGCTCTTTCATCATGAATTAAAAGACCGAAGCCCGATTTGCTATAATGACCACTCTGGGTTGCCTCTTGCCCACATGTTTTCCTTCCTTGTTTATCAGAAATTGTTTTCCCGTCCCTACCATTTAAAACCCGCGTTTCTTTGTGCGTGGATTTTTTCCCTCAACATGCTTACAGGCTTACGGATTTTGAAGTGACCGCATACATATTTCTTTGTTGTTTCTGTGGCCATGCTTCCTATTTGCGTGTCTTTCCAAGATTCCCGCGGTTTGCAAACAGTGTCGGTTTTCTACGCCTCCCGACATATCCCCATGCGCCTGCTCCTCCCCCTCTGACAAAACCGCTTCCATTCGCGTCGGCCGTTTTATTGTTCCATCGCTGGGGGAAATATATACAACACTAGTTTTTATGTTTGAGGAGAGTTTTTTTAATTTGCTTTTTGCAAAGGTTTTATGATTTTTTCAGTTGTTTTAGGCATGTTACTTGGTATGCAATGCTCTCCTCAAACATTAAATTGCCATCCACAAATTTGCTCAATGATACTGACACTTTATAGGATTTTCAAAAGATATCAACATAGTTCATTTGATTTTGTTTCTCATAATGTCCAACTTTTCTCTTTTTATTAGGTACTCAGCCAGAGTTTTTGAATAAACACAATGACACAATCAGAATTGTTTATTTGCTTCTATTTTTCTTACTTATCCCAAGTTTTGTTTTCTTGATTACGTACAACAATGCGTACTAACATATACTCTATTAAGACTTAGGTGCGAGGCATTTTAAAAGTTCCTCACCCATTCTCTAATCCCTTTCAACCTGTCTGCAAATTATGCAACCTCATGTTTGAATATTTTGGGACACTCCGAGCTCAAACTGCTTACTGCCACAAATGCAAGGAGTAGGTCGCCTACAACTACTATTTTGATCTTCATCTGAAGAGAAACTCCAACCACTAGGTATGCAAGCCCAAATGTAAACACAATGAAAACTATCTATTATCAACTATCCATATTTTTCACTTACAAATTGCTTTTTTCTACAGGTCCTGCAACTTCTGTTGCATTTGTGGCAATTGTTTTGTTGCTTCAACGTCATGTATATGCGTATGAGACAGATGAAGCCCTACAAAACATTGCATTGGCAGGGACTAGCCACTGCCCGGCCCTTATAAATAAATATTGGCATTTCTCAATAGCGATTAAAAATCCCCTTCCGTACAGCTGTTATTGTCAGGAAAAAATACCCCTGGAAAACAATTTTAAGGCTCTTTGTTCCTGCTTTTCCAACCAATTTCTCTCTCAACCTAAAATCTTAAATCTCGGATTACTTCATACTAACTGAATAAATCAAGAACTCAATATGTTGAGGAATATGAAGCACTGATTGATCAATCTTGTCCGAAACGTACAAATTTGGAGCTGAAACCCAAAAACATTTTGAATCTTTAATGCTGCGTAAATGAGTTCTTACAACACCAAATTGTTTAAAGTTTGAGAGCTTTTAATTAGTATGATTCCTCGCGATGATTGGATTAAATTGTAAATGATTCCGTGTTTTGTATAGAAGCAAAAACTTTATAAAATGAAATGATATGATTGTAATTATGTTCCCCTGACAACAAATATTATAGGTGTCTCAACTACCAAAGGTACTGAAATTGGGGACACGATTGCTTCTTTAATAGCTTAGTTATTTATATATCGATTTACAATTCTAACAATAATGTCTTCATATATCTGAACTGCATGTCCCTGTAAATAGAGCATTCTATGATCTATGTAAGTTGGGCATTTACATGATGAAATATTCATGGTGCTATGATCATTTACCTGTCTCACAGGAGCCTATGGGAGCATGTCCTTTTTCGAGATATGGGTGTTTTGTTAAATTTAAGTACTATAATTTGGTAAGAATACATAGGTAAACATTTAGGAAAATTACTGGACTAGAAAATAAAAGGTACTAACCACAGGAATGGAATAGTAGTGCCAACAGCTGCTACAAAAGTGTGACCTCTCAATTTCAGTTATTGTGATAAACAATAGGATTGTATTCTAGTGAGGTGTCGGAAAACATAGGATTGTCGAATGCCGGGTTGAACAAATATAGGGAGAGGACCCTATAACCGAGTAGGCACCAAAACATGTACATCTCTTTTCACCATAGGTTGTTGACAAAAGCACCAATAGTTGTTCACTTTTTGGTTAATTACACTTTTTAAGAGTTAATGAGAATGTGACACATAGGGCGCTCGGTCATTGGTCCCTCTTTCAAATGCTTTATATTGATTTTCTTCATATTAAATCAATTCAAAAACTACTTTTCCTCCAAATTAACACGCGAAACGAAAATGTCAAAGACGATCATCGATGATATAATTTTTTACATTTACATATATTTGCGTGCCCATAAAGTTAGGTGCTCGGTTATAGGGTCCTCTCCCTAGGTCCAATTGAAAAGACCTCTACATTTCCGGTAATGAACCCAGCCTCAAACTCGTAACTCAAGGGCACATGTGATGATGTTGCAATTCAGTTTGTTTTCTAAAATTTACGGCACTTTAGATAACAAATGGTAAAATAGGTATAGAACTAGTACAAATATCTTAAATATATTTATTTGAAAAATGTTAATAGATATCAATCTCAAGCCTGTTATCATGGATTTTAGGTATACCACATTGATCAATAATGTCATTATATTCTCTTTAAATTTTCTGATAGTGACCAAAAATAATAATATGTTGACCATATAATAGAGTTTGACCCCTTGTTACCTTTGTAGAATGCCCATCCACATAATAACATAAGCCAAGTAAAAAGTTCATGCCAGTAAGGTCTTACAGCTCCTTTCTCAGTTCCAAAGGAAACTTCTACTTCTGTAAGTTTTCTTGCCTACTCCTTTTATTTAGCTGACCTGGTGACACACTTGCAGGATTCAATCGCTTACGGGGCCGTCCATTGAGTAAATTTATTTCGAGATTCTTAAGAGGCTCTTCTGCAACCTTCAGTTTAGCTGCTTTCCAAGTTGGACCGTTACTTTTCCCAAAGATTTTTCCATCTATTTCCACTTGTGCATGGTAATTAAGATTCTTTGAAGGCTGCTTTTGAAAATGGCAACTAAAACCCTCCTTTGCGCACAGTTTTTGAGTGCAACAACAGGATTATAAGATCCATTCGCATTATCTGTTCTCTGCTTGACAACCTTTTCTTGTACTGATGTAGATCTTTTGCTTCCTCTAGAAGACCGATTTTGATTGTTTTCATGAATTTGAGGTCCATGGGATTTAAATCAATGCTGTCCAGCGTCTTGGCCGTGCTTTAACATCTGAAGCCACCTCCCTGTGTTTAAATTCATTTCAGATTCAGGCATTTTTCCCTCCCCTGTACCAGCAGTGCTAGTATTGCATGGGTTTGAGCTAATTACTTGAGAATTAGAAGACCCTACAGGATAAATTTCATGAGGATATTCGAGAGCCTTCTCACATAGTTGGGTAGAAGCAATGGATGGAGCGATCAAAACTGCGTGTGGTTGCATACATGACTTCGATTCTCGATTTTCATTGTTCAAAAGTAAATTCGGATCTTGCAGATTCAATTTCTCACCAACCTCAGAGCTTTCCATGGCATATGGGACAGGTAAATTGGCATTGTCATTTGCAACTTGTTTCTTCTCTGTTACCAAGTACTTGCTGACATCAGGTACAACTGGAAGCTTTGTCACATCGGTTTCATAGAATACACCAGCCATCCTTTCTGAAAAGCCCTTATCAAAATCTTTAAAAAACCGAGCTCTGACACTGCAGACATTATCTTTTGCAATGCACAATATTGGATCAGGATTGCTTGTATCTGCCATTGGAGCAGAGTATGGTGCAAAAGCAGGAATAACATGCACTTGTGGTTGATCTGTATCCTCCCAGACCTTCAATCGATCATCAATTACCATCGCCATCTTGGGATGACAAATTCCATTATGAAAGACAGTAGCTAAAGACTTCATGAAACATGGCTTAACACAGACAATGCGATCCTGGAGCTCCTTCATACTGATCAAGCTCGTCTCAGGATCAAGAAGCCTCCACATCTCCAAAGCATATTCTTTTTGTGACATTGTACATACAAAAACCTCAAATCGTTTGCGCCCATTAACAGTCAGATAATTTCTGAATTCTTCCCAAGCTGGGCGCATCCTTACAAAGACACTAGAATCTCGATTATTGGGATCAATGCGTGTCAAAATAATATGCTGTTCATGCAATCTGATAATTGGCCGTTCAAGAGATTGTTGGGTTTTAGATGGAGCGGGCACAATCTCAGGCCGAGCCATTATCAACTTTCCTTTATCATAAATATGATCAGTCTCCGCAAACAACTCTAATATTTTTTTGTCATCTCGATATCTCTTTATCTCTGCAGACATTCCAGCCACACGCAGAGGATCAACCTCTTTCAAAATCTGCTGTTCAAGAGCCTCAATACGATCTTTAAAAGAACGAATTGTATTGGCAACAACAAGTGTTTCATCTAAATCAAATACAACTGCTAAGCATTTAATGTTCAACATTCTAAGACAAGAAGCATAAAGTCCCACCGCTACAATAAATCCCCAAAAGCAAGGCACCTGATTTTTCTTATCTCGAGATCTCATGGCTACCATATGCAGCTCATTTCCTCCAAGTGGTACGATGGCAGTCTTTGCCTCTTTTAGGCATGCATTATATAAAGAAATCAGGTTTGAATGATCATAATGGGGTTTTGTTCCTTTGGCTCCATTTTCAAAAGGACCCCATTTGAAGCAATAGAATGTAGCACAACTAGTGGTGGATACCTCTGACTTGGGCAAGAAAGATGAGAGATTTTGATTTTCTTACTAATCATCCTAATCAAATAGGCATCTTCACACAGAGGACGAAAGGACATTTCTCCCATACAAGTATTTCCTAGATAAAGGACAGAAGTGATGTTCTCACAACCCATTTTCACTGATAACCTGTCAATCCCCTTCTTTTGCAGCAGTTTACAGTCTAGAACAGTGATTCCAAATCCACTTATAGTTTCCTCCCCCAATCAGAATTTACAATTCCATTTCTTTACCTCTATGACAACTTGCTGAAATTTGATTGCTTTTTGAATTTCACACTTCCCAGAAAAGTTAAAAAAACTTCAAATTTGACGGAATGGATACCCCTCAGTCCTTTGCAATTAAGACCAAGAATTCTGTATATCTGTACGAGCTTCGGATTAAATAAAAAAAAAAAAAGACTCAAATTTTAAAACCCACTTATATCCCACCTTCAATTGCACACCAAACTCAGAAAAATTGCTTCGAACTACAATTGGAGCACTTAATTCCAATGCTAGTATGGTTACTGTATCAGAAGTAAATGCCAAAGATGAGTTCGCTGCTCTGTGCTAGAAAACACTTGAATTCGTAATAATGTCAAAAGAAATGTTGTGGGTTATATTATTCAAGCCTTCCGCGAAGAAATTTGGATGTTTTTCATTAGAGTTTTGAGGGATTCTTTTGTCTTTCCTGTTACGTTTGCTGCCACAGCCGATTGCTTTGAAAATTCTAATCAGCTGCTTTTTCCTATCCTGACTACCCCTTTTATAGAAGTATTTGAAGACGAAAGGTTAATAACGGTTGATAGCCGACTTTAACAGCTAACAATTAAAATTCTCTAATATGGGAATCTCTACGACCATCGGAAGGATATAGTAAGGTTTTATTTTCTACAAGTGGGAAAAACAATTATGTGCACCAAAAAAACTACATTTTATATTTGATAACTTTAATAAATTTAAAAATATTCAACTATGTTATTACCTATTTCATTTAATACTTTTAGTTTGATTTAAATATAGATTTTTGATTAAATATGAAGTTTGTAAAGGTTAGGGTACAAAATTATTGGGCTTAGCTACCAAGAATTGATGGGTTTTCTATTCTACCAAATACATTTGGGGCATGACCGTGGGCTTATCCTTTATTTTTGGTATCTCTTTGAATTGGAACCATGGTGGATGACTAGGTGATCTATGAGCATTCAGTCCACAAGTAAATTTGTATCAATAAAAACACTTGAACAATTTGAGTCAATTTGTGTTTGTATTTTGTTGTGCATTTTGTGTTGTTGGTGGGTTGCGCATTAAAGAAGTATGTTATTGGCGAGCCTTGGAGTACATGTGACATTTTGTTGAGTGCACAAGTCCTTTGCACAATCTATGTTGAGTGCACAATTCTATTGTGCAATGTTGATCTATTACGGAACTATTCCGAAAGTGTGCAACATTATCTGCGTAATCTTGTTCAAGCCGGGAACTTTGAATAGTTGAATGTTTGAAGCCACGACTTGTAGGAAGACCGATTGGTTGTGCTTTATGTTTGTTGTTTGGGTCCTTTAGGCCTTTGCATTTGAATTTAAAAAGTTTATGAGTCTTAGTTGTGGCATTAGATGGCTATATAAACAAAGTTCAATTGCCTTACAAAAATAGTTCATGTTTTCGGAACTTAGTTCGGAGTTCAAGAGGAGCTCGATGTTTGTTTTAAAAACCAGAAGTGTGGATGCAAGCTTAAAGCTCGAAGTCTAGGATGAGGTCACACTAAAAGATCTTACATGGCACGAGTATCGTGATACATTACGTAGAGAATTTTCCATATTAAATTATATGACACACGAAAGGATTGTGATGTATGACTAAATCATTCGATTGATTTGATTGTGTTATTTCTCTGATTAAATGAATAAAAACCTTGGTTATTCCCTCAGCATTCAAAATTTGTGTTTATTTGATTTTTCTATTGGTGCATGTTTTCTTTTTGTTTGGTTTCTTATTCCACGCATATTTTGTGGGTTGGGAGTTGTAAGGCGGCTCTTCGTTAAGTAGTTTGATCCCATCTCGTGTCATTTGGTATCGAGAGAGGATTTCTCTCCTTGCAAATATAGACATGACACACCTTTATGGTTTTCCACATTTGCGAGCATGGGTAGATAATCATTACGGCAGACATCTTCCAATAAGTGACTATTGGGAAGAAGGTGTGAAAGAGTACCATAGTAAGTTTTACGGATTCCCATAGTGTGAATTGTGGGTAGAAGGTTGTTTAACACATCTTCGATTAGTAGACTATTGGGGAGAAGGTGTGGGAATCAAAAGAAAACATTGACATTTTTCCATTTCAAGATAAGTATAAAAAATCGTCGTAGACATTTTCTAGCAAGGGAATTGTTGTGTAGAAAACTATAGAAGTCTTTGATCTCAAATTTAAGAGGATATTGAATGACACACTGCGAAGGAATATTAATGTGGGAGAACGTTGAGGCCAAGGTGCAAGAGTTAAAAACTTGGTCGAAATGATGCAAATGATACAAGTTTTCTTCGAGGCCATGGAAGATGCACAATGTCAAGGTGGTATTGTGGAATATCATTATGATAATGAAGGAGGACCCACATAGCAGGAGCATAGGCCATACATGTGAATGCAAGTGTAAAGGAAGAGGAAACAAAAGATGGTCGTGAAGATAGACTACTTCATGCAATTGGTAGAATGGGGAATAAATCAAGATTGAATAACCCTTGATATTCTAATAGTTTGGAGCCAATAGAGCTCATGGATTGGATAATAGAGATGGAGAAATATTTTGAATATGAAGATATGGAAGATGCCATGAGGTTCAATTTTGTGTACACAAAGTTGAAAGGCTATGTGTCCCTTTGGTGGGAACATATCCAGACCAACTAAGTGCAACGTGGAAAGTCGAAGATCAAAACATGGAATAGGCTAGTAGTGAAGCTCGAAGTGATGTTTTTGCCCTCAAATTACCAACCCAAATTTTTCATGAAATTGTAGAGTCTACGACAAGAGAGAGCTTAGTGTGAAGGAATACATTAAGGAATTTTACCGACTCACTATTAGAGTGTGATACGTGGAGAAGATCTCCATATATATGACTAGATTATGGGTTGCACTTTAGGATGAGTTTAGTATGTTGCAAGTTCATTTTGTGGAAGAAACATATTAGTATGCTATGAAGGCAAAGGAAAAACTAGTGCACAAATTAGATAGTGCTAATCACGAAGGGGAAAGGCCAAACAAAGCCACATAAAAGTAAAGGAAGAGAGAGTTATGCAAGGTGAAGGTGAGTTGAGTTTGACACCTCAAAGTGAAGGAACATCTCAAGGAGGTGTAAATGCATCTAGGAGTAGAGGATCCTTTGGACACATAATAGGCTACAAATTTAGCGAAACATGTTATAGGTGTAGAGAAACAAGGCATGGGGCATATGAGTGCCCTCACACCCATAATGGTGTGAAGAAAACCGCACACATTGTGTAAGGAGAGGTAGATGGCTTTTCAAGTCATGTAGAGGAACTAGAGATTGGAAAAGCACCGATGTTCAAGCATGTATTCTTGAAACTAGACATGGAAGGGATTGGTCATGAGCATAGGAGAAACTTGTTTGGGATGACGATAAGTCAAAAGGAAAAGTCTATAAGGTAATAGTGGATAGTGGAAGTATTGATGATAAATTGGTCAGAGAATAAAAGTTGGATAAGTTGAAGTTGAAGAGAATTGAGCATTTAAAACTATATAGGGTTTCATGGTTGTAGAAGGGACACCATATGTTAGTGAAGGAGCAATGTACGATTACATTCTTGATTAAGAGATATGAGGATGAAGTGATGTGTGACATCATGCCCATGGATGCATGTCATGTGTTATTTGGATGGCCTTGATAGTTTGACTTGAAGGAGCAACACAATGACCACACAAACACCTACATGGTGGGGAATGATGGAAAGAAGTTGACTCTAAACCCATTGCGGGAGAAGAGTGAAGCAACACCGAAAGTGTTGTTACTTTTGGGTAAACAATTTCCAAGTGAAGTAAAGAATGACAATTTCATAGTGAGCAATATGCAAAGAGAAAGGATGGTAGTGTAGACACCTATTTTTTCATCTTAATCTTTCATACATGTTACTAACAATTCCTTTGTGTAGATAAGGGTCATTGATGCATCTATTTCTTGAGCGGGTGCCTTAAGGGGCCTATCGGGAATGGGGTATGACTATTCACATGGTCATTATGGGTTAGAGACAAGATACATAGAGAGACATATTGCTATGTGGTCCTAGATTTAGTTACCTTTGTCCTTATTTTTGCACACACTAGCACTCTTGACACTTGCTTACATTTGACTCCATCATTGGCATCTTTTTCACTTATTCTTGTTTGATCCATGACACATTGCACCACTTTTGACATTTAGGCATCCTTGGCCGACGTCATCGCCTATGGGCGATGGTGTCGGTGTTAGGTTTTCCTTGGACGACACCATCGCTTGCGATCACCCTAACAAGTTTGCATTCTATTTATCATATCCAATCCAATCTAATAATCTTATCTTATGTTCAATCCAATTATCATATCTAACATCTAAATCCACTAATCATATCTAATTTATATCCATCGTAACATTTCCTTATCTAATCTAATTAGTTTTGCATCCAATCAACACATCACATCAATTAATCCATAAATCACATCATTATCCAAATCCAAATCTATATTTATTACATCATTTTCACAAACATTAATCCAAAATCATCATATCCTATCTAATCTAAATTCAATTCATCGCCATTACATCATATCTTATCTAACCATCATATCATCCATGACATTAGTTTTATATCTAGTCTAGATATATCACATCATCACATCATATAAGATAATCAATACATCATCAACATCCATAATTTAATCAACATCACATGATTGAAATCCATCACATACATCTAATCCATATATAATAACAAATGTAAGACATGACAAAATCATATATATATATCATCAAAATGTTTGTACATCCGTGATAGGCCTCAACTAGGCTCTATCTCAAAATATATACATCAAAATCAATATATACAATGTTCACCCACTAATCGGTGAACACCAAATCCGAGAGCCCGACTCCTAGTGCGGGGACCTGTCCACCTCCCTTCCCATCATCCGGTCCACCATCGCGCCAAGGTTGCACTACGTTCGTTATGCTCCCGAGGCTACATGTTTCCCTAATCTCCTCTCCCTAACCAAGTATTTCACATATTGTGGTACATCAGGTAACCTTATAGTCACTATCTGCTCATAGTAGTGCGCCTCATCTCCTAGAGCCGGTATTTCTCTAGCATCACAAAATTCAATGGAGCCATTTGTCTAGCCCCTATAAAACTCCCGGGATGCACCACTTGTCGCCTCGAGACAGAGTGCATGGATCTATGTATCTAGCTCACAAGGCCTCTCACTGCCTCCTTTATCTGTCCCTTTATTGAATAGAAAAGTCTCGCTCTTGGCACATTATATCACGCTCCTTGCACATAGTATCTCGCTCCTGGTGAGCCACATCAAACACCGCATGCAACCATTCTATCTCTATCGTTGCACCTCCATTTTCCCCTCTCCTCCTATAGGCGTTGTTACCACACCACTGCGGGTGTTGTCGCCTCCTCCTACATGTGCTTCCTCCTTAACACTCCGGGCCGCACACTACCGAGTCACCACTCCATGTAACCCTTTGTGATTCTTACATCATCATCATCTATATCATGCAACTCTACCACCTCCAATGGGTCCTCCATCATGGGACTAGGCAAGTCCCCCTAGGCCTCATCTTGTCTATATCTAATCGGCACCCCGTGAGCACCATCTACACCAACCACAGACCGCCTCATCACACGTGGAAATTGTATAGCCTCCACCATCTCCGACCTCCATACATGTACCCATCTCACTCTCCTCGTGCCTCGTAAGTTGTAGATCTCTGTCGGCCATGTACGAAACCCTCGATAAGGCACATCTACATCGAGGCTCCCAATCTCTCAAGTATACCAATCCTCTCCACACTCCCCTATCTCCATGAGCATGGTCAACTCTCATCACAAAAATCCCACAACCAACTCTATGTGATCACTTGTAATCCATGGAAGCCACGGTGGCCTAACCATTGTTATATGCTCATAGTCCCAACAAAGTGTAACAAAAAGCCCACATTCAATCCGGATCTCTACTTTGTCACATATAACCATAACTCGTGGTATACCTATGTCGGGAGAGTTGCCCCTAATGCAAACATTATCTTGTGCTCCATAATGTTTGCCACCACGATTGTTAGAGCCGTGGGAATCTCACCCCACCTGAATCTAGTAATGCATAACAAGATATCACCATCATGACCAAGCATATCAGTCAATTCCCGACATCGATGGATGATAATGGGTCTCAATGTGAAATGCCCCAAATACAAAAGTGATATGCTCAACCTCTGCTCTAAACAATTGTCTCAATACATCCATCTAGCCCTTCATTGTAATCGACATTATTGGTTCCCCCTTAATCAACTATCTCAAAATGTGATACACGTTCTCTAACGTGATCGTCATCTCTCCTGTATAGAACCAAAAGGTCTGGTCCTCGGATCCCATCATCTATCAAAGCTATGATAAGCCTTGTATCTCACTGGGAACCCCTCCAATAATGGTGGAATTCACCCAATCCCACTACATCCAAGTGATCCCACTCAGCCAAGATCTATCACATATTCCCTAATCATACCCATCATTCAAACACATACCCATCAACATCCACTCATCAAACATCACCATTTTTAAAATAAAAAATTATCAATCAATTCCATATTCTACCTAACATCGACCCTATCCCGGTTGATGTTGTTTTTCCCTCTAGGTAAGCGATGATCATACCCAATCGCCATTAATCGGCCTTTGGAGACCATCTAACATCCAAAATTAAAAAAATCAAAACTAAGCTAGGTTTTCAGACTTACCGCTCTCCGAGACCTCGACGCTTCCTTGATCTCCATTGACATCCATTATGCTTGAATCAAGATTTTATATGACTCATATCTCTCGATCATCAAAATTGTTTCGTTCTAAATGAGCCTTATCGACCATCTTCATTGCTTATATAGACACGAAAATCCGGTTGTTGTTGACTTGCCCAGTTGTCGTCGACCTAGCCCTAGTCATCATCGACCCACCCATTCATCGTCGATCCTATCCTATTTTCCACCCCTCCTCTTCTCTCATCCGATCTTTCTCTCCAAATTACCCCGGGTAAATATGGATAAGCGAAAAGATCGGATAAACGATTTCGGAGAAGCAAAGCGGAAAAAAGGACATGTCGGAAGGGTCGCAAAACCCGACGAAGGAAATCGGGTTTAAGTCGAGAAAATAGGTCGGGCGAGCAAGTCGCAGAAGCATGTCGGAGGAGCGGATAAACCCGACATCAAAGACATGTCGGAGAGGGTAGAAAACCCGACACAAGGCAATTCGGGTTCCGAGTCGGGTCGACAAGTCGGATAAACAAGGAAGGAAAACATGTCGGGTGGCTTTCAAAACCCGACACAAAGGGATATGTCGTCGGGTCGTGCCAAACCCGACGCACAAAGGAAATCGGGTTTCATAGTCGGGGAAAACATGGCGGGAAAGCTGTTGCGCCTACCTCCCAAACCCGATGCATATGCAAGTTACACCCCCGAACCCGAAAACAAAGGAAATTTGGTAATAGCGGCGGATGCGGGTTTCGGGAAAGCACGAACATCAAACACATGCCGCGGTGTCCTCTAAGCCCGATGCGGATGCAGAGGAGAGTCGAACCCAGTGAAAGCGGACTGTGCGGAAAATATGACAGATTCGCCATTTTTGGGTCGTTGAGGTTCTTACCTACCACCAGGGTTTGTGAAAGTTCGGCGCAGTCTTGGAGGTGGTTGGGCAAATCTCGATTTTCTCACTTCTCCATCTCTTTCCCTTCTATAAATTGTAAGGATGGGCTTTTTCTCAGGGTTGGACATTTTGTTTTGTGCCTCCTCCCTTCTTCTCCACTGGCGGGTGGATTTGTGGAGCAAAGGACCTTCCCATTTGAAATTATGTAATGACCTTGCCTCTTGGCATTTTGCGGTGTTGTATCATCCCCTTGGAGCAAATTAATGCATATCTGTGGATGTTTTCTCAACCCTCTACGTGTTTATTTGCGTCCTTCCGATCTTCACTGTGAATCTGGCTATCTGTGCATATCTTTTGCATTACATTTTATTGGTTTGTGTTTATTGGCAAGACATATGTTCTTCATTCCTCGGTGCATCACCTCCTTAGCTTAGGTTTATTTTTATGCATTTCTCTCTCCCTGTCTCCTTGGTAGTTAGATTAGGTTTTGGGGTAAACCTCTGCGTTTTATTGGTGCATCTGAACAGAGGAATAGGAGCCGGCCTTCATCCGGAGAGCTTTTCCGATTTCGCGAGGTCCCACACTTGGGAAAAGCTCCATGTTGTGCAGTCGCATTGAGACCCTCAACCCATCGCGTTGCGAGTCCCGAGGAGTCTTTGTGATTTTGCACCAACAGTTTTGGCACGCCCGGTGGGACCAAGAGGTCATTTCCATCAAGATTCGAAGGAGTTTTCGTGAGTTTTGGGCTAGAAAAGTGCAGTTTTTACAAATTTCAGATTTTGCGCCTCCCAGCCTGAACTCCGAAATCAATTTTCAAGGGTTTAACTCGCTCAGAACAAGTTAAAAATTCACCAGTTGGTAGATCTGACTATAATCTTCAAAAGGGTATTTTTAGTTTTTGAAATTTTGATTTTCAAAATTTCGGGTTTTTAGTGATTTCGGGATTTCGGGATCCGAGAGCATCAAAGCAGAAGCAGTAGTGTTTCGGGTTTCTGGGGATGCATTGCATGGTCCTCCCAGCGGCAGTGGTGATTTTTTTCGGGTCGAGAGCATCAAAGCGACTTTTCGGGTTTTGGGGATGTCGGACATGTTCCAGTTGACACATAGCAATTCGGTTTTGTGAGTTGCATCGCATGACACTGAGTTCGCCTGTGCTTTTCGGGATCGCATGGTTTGCTGACAATGAGGCCGAATTCGGATTGAAGATTGTCTCCTCTGGGTCCTTCAAATTTCAAATTATATTTTCAATATTGTCAAGTTTGGTGTGTAACTTGGCAAAATCCAGCCTTTAGAGGCTTGTTATCTAACACATCTGGCGACTCCGAAGGGATAGAGTTCAGTGGTGTAGCAGCACAAGTTGCCCAGGCACATGAGAAGAATTCGGACAAGGTCTTATACTCGAGAAGAAGGGCTATTTGTCCACTTGCAACTTTCACCAGGTTGGGGAAGGAGAGGAAGAAGATCACAAAGATCACCATCCCCACCTAACAGGACTTTGTCTACACCTCCACCTGGTAGACCTTTTCTCGCATCAACCAGGGTTCTTAGGCCAATCATAATGGCGCATCTACCACCGAATCCCTTTGTCAATTTCACGGGAAGTAGTCCACTTGCCCTAAATGCTCAAAACCAAATTCCAGTTGCAGCGCTGAAGAATATCCCCTATTTTACGGGAGAAAATCATACTACTCCTATTGATCACATCCAGGATATTGCTAATGTATGCGCGATCCACGAAATAAATGCAATGGATGTTGCGGTCAAGTTGTTGGCCTCATCTTTCAAAGGTAAGGCCTTCTGATGGTTTAGGAGCCTAGCGGGCGGGGTCTATTACAATTGGAACCAACTTTGTTCGGCTCTTTGTAGCCAATTCGGGGAGAGGCGGACAATTTGTCCTTATTGGAGCAGTGACAACAATCAAAAGGGCTCTAACGAACAAATGGCGATTTCAACTTGAGGTTCCAAGCGGTCATGGGACGAGGATCCCGATAAGCTGTCAGACCAATTGCCGAAGGAGCATTCCTTTATTTCTTAAAAAGGCTATAAATTGAGACATAGCCATGATGATCCGATCGATGGGAGGAACAACACTGCGGGGGCCTACGACACAGACAATCGGAGAAGAGGCTGTTTGATCAGTGTGCAAGCTTGCACCAAGGCCGCCTTGATGCCTCTCTATCCGAGAGATGGGAAATCCTGACAGTCAAGCACGAGTTGAATCCCATTCCAACTCCTAGAAATCAAAGCAATAATGAGGCATCCACATCTTCAAATACTTCAAAGGAATTGTAGGAGGTCATGAAACAAGCTGAGAACCTTGGAAATGAGCTAGTGACTATCAAAAGGCAGCAAGCTCAAAGTCTTTAGCCGTATCGACCTCGAAGCACGGTGCAGCTAGGCCCTCATACCAACAAAATAGACCACCACCGCCTCGGGCTGCAAATCAAAACCAAAACCAAGGACAACCTCAAGGCTGCCGAGGCCATTTCGGCCGTATGATCCAAATCTGACAACATCCTCAAGAGCCTTGGTTCCGACGCAAAACAACATGGCACGGGAATATGGTGGTGTTACCCATGCGATCTCCCTCACAATCGGTCGGCATGTTTGATGGTGCCTTTGAATCGAGGCCTTGATGGTGCAAACCATTGGTGTTCCTCAAGAACCAAGTCGGGGAAAGAATCGGCGCAAGAAGCAACAAGAAGGACCTCAGCGGAAACCACATTGGCAATTGGCAAGCGGAAGACTTACGTGGAGTTAACCAACGACCTTTTCAAGGCGTGGCTGCTGACACGGTCAAAGAAGAGAGGCATAGAAGAGAACAACCGTCTAATCTAGTTGTTTCTCGCCCACTCTTACACAACAAGAGGGGGCGAGACCAAACGCAGCTCAAATGTGCAAAATCAGCCTAAGGTACTGTTGCGGCAACACATGCACTGTTGAGTTCGAGAAAAGGTTGCACCAAGTAAAGGGGCAGCAAAAGGCGGTTCATCCCCCTTGACATCATCGATCAAATGAAGAAGACACATGTGAACATTTCCATGTGGGAATCACTTTGGCGATTCGGACACAGCGAGACTTATTGCAGCTGCTGATGGCTAATTGATGCTGCCCCACAAATGTATCAAACCGGGGACATGAGAAAGTTCTCACTAATGCGGTCTGCTGACATGATGGGGGCAGGACAAAGAAAAATTTGAAGCCTCCACCTTTCTATGTTTCATTGATTGTTGGAAACCACTTGGTACACTGTTGCATGATAGATTAGGAAGCAAGTAGTTCGGTGATGCCGAAGCAAATAGCGGATCAGCCGGAGTGAAGTATGAGCCGAGTCTTTGAAAGGAGTAGTGCGGCTAGATGGAGCAGCGGTGGGAGCAGTTGGGGTCATCAAGGGGTTAAGCCTAACACTACATTCATGTCCTAATGTTCTGATCTGAAGATGTATACGTAATTGACCTCCCGCCACTCTTTGCGTTGTGTTTATCAAGAGACTTCACTGCAAAGATTGGTGGATATTTATCTGCAGATTGGTCGCACATGATTTTCAGAACAAGGTATGGGGCCAAAGCAACAATCAGATCAGAATCAATTGCCAATTTCCATATTGAGCCTCATGTACCAGGTCCTATCAATGCAAATTGCTCAGCCTTTGATCAGGAAGAGTGTTCAAGTGATCTAGAAGCAGGTACTAAGGTCGAGGGAATTCCTGATTTAACTTTGGATGAATGGGCAAACAAAAGTCATGAATTTGACCCCTATAAGGAAATTGAAGAATCTGAATTGGGTGTGTATTGTGTACACGAAGAAAATTCACCCATTCCTGACATCATTCAGCCTGAACAAAGAGATGAAAGCAAAGTTTGGAAATTATTCTTCGATGGTTCGAGAAGCAGACAAGGTGCTGGAGGTGGTGCAATGTTGATTTCACCACAAGACATCAAGTATTATTCAGCTTTTCGTTTCCAGTTTTCTTGTTCAAACAACACAGCTGAATATGAGGCCTTGATTCATGGACTTCATTGGGCCAGGAAAAGGGGCATAAAGAACTGCAGGTGTTTGGAGATAGCGAGCTAATCGTCAACCAAGTTAGGGGACAACATGCTAAAAGAGCGACTTTGCTAAGGAGCTACTGAGAATAGGGTATGGGACCTCATTGAGGATTTGAAGCTTTGACATTGTGTCCATACCCGGGAAGAAAAATGAAGCATGAGACAGGCTCGCGGCGGTTGGAGCAACGTTTGATGTGGTTTGACATCGAAGAAGAAAACGCAGCCACACATCCATGTGGTTGTAAGGCCAGTGATTCAGATAATAACACAAGGTGGTGGCGGTGTTTGAGAAGCGATCAGCGGATCGTCGATTTCTTGCGAGAAGAAGCTGAATTCTCGGCTAGAAATCGGGATAGGCTAGAAGCGCGATATGGAGATCAAGTAGTGCACTACGGACAAACAAGCTTCTAAGGGTTTAGTAACGTTGGAGTCTATCTTGACCCTAACGACCCGATTTCGTAAGGAAAAGGCTAACATACTGAGTCAGAGAGAAGATTGAGCCAATTCGGTTGGGAAGGCAAAACACTTCAAATTGGTAAAGTGGCCCTTTGAGCGAGGAGAAATCAGATTTCATACAGCTTTGCCAAGAATTTCCAGATGTCTTCGCTTGGAGCTATGAAGACTTGAGAGGATTCGATCCAAATTTGGCACAACATACCATAGAATTGGATCCGGATGCTAAGCCCATCAAGCAACGAGAGACCAGTCAACCCTCACATTGAGCCTCTAATGAAGAAAGAGCTTAACAAGCTAATAGAGGCAAGCATTATATTCCCGATCAAGCACTCAAGCTGGGTTGCGAACTTGGTCCCAGTCAGGAAGAAGAGCGGAGAAATTAGGTTGTGTGTAGACTTCCGAGACCTCAACAGGGCATCCCTCAAAGATCATTACCCACTTCCTTCGATGGAACAAATATTGCAAGTAGTATCCGGTTCAGAGAGATTCTCTCTCCTAGATGGCTACTCGGGGTATAATCGAGGTGATGGTGAAAGAAGATGACCAATTCAAGACGGCTTTCACCACGAATGGGGGACATATGCCTCTGAAAATGCCATTTGGGCTATCAAATCTTTGGAGCCACCTTCCAAAGGGCAATGGATATGGCATTTAAGGGGTTGATCAATAAAATAGTTCTAATATATCTTGACGACATCACTGTATTCTCAAAAAATGCAGTGGATCACCTCTTTCATCTAAGGCAGGTATTTCAGAGGTGTAGAAGATTTGGGGTATCATTGAATCCCAAAAAATGCATATTCTTGGCTCACGAGGGAAAACTTCTAGGCCATATTGTTTCAAAGGAAGGGTTGACGATTGACCCAGAGAGAGTCGAAGCAATTCAAGCTTTGCCATTGCAAGTCAAGAAGGCTCTTGAAGCTTCTTAGGAAGGATCAATTTTGTCCATGAGTTTGTTCCAAACTTTGCGGCTCTCGTAAAGCCAATAACGCTGATGTTAAAGAAGAGCATGGCATTTAAGTGGACATCGAAGGCAAGGCAAGTTTTGAGGCAATAAAAGAGGCTATATCTCAAGCTCGACTCTCGTCGATCCGGACTTCTCAAGGACTTCGTGTTATATGCCTTTGGTGGTGGGGACACAATTTCGGCAATCTGGTACAACGGAACAAAGGAGGATTAGAACAACCAGTTGCTTTCTTCAGTCAAGGCTTGGAGGAATATGAAACTAGATACTCTTTCATTGAAAAGCATGTCCTTGCAGTGATCAGGAGTTTAAAGAAATTCAAGCACCTAGTCTCAAACAACAAGATCCAATTGTTGGTCTCTCATGCGGGAGTTAAGGACTTCCTTCTAAACAAGGATCTGAATGAGAAGCGTGCAGGATGGATAACTCGTGTCATGGAATATGACATCGAGATCAAGGTCACAAAGCTAGTACGTGGAAAGGGACTATGCGAACAACTAGCCTTGAGTCAACAAGTTGAAGCAGGTGATGAAAAAGAAGGCTGTCTTGGTGCTACAGGATGGTCAAGAACATGAAAATGATGATGTGCCTACTCCTTGTTGGACTCAGAATATGATTCACTTCCTACAGACAGGCCTATGCCCTCCAGAAATGAGCAAAGCAAAGAGAAGATACTTTAGATTACAAGCTATTCCATATGTGCTTGTTGATGGTGCTTTGTTCAAGAGGGACATCAATGGAGTTCTATTGAGGTGCATTGGGACAGGTCAAATTGAGAGGGTGTTACGAGATTTTCACGATGAAGATTCTGGTGGACATTTTGCCCCATGAGTGGCTTGACTCTCAAGATAATGAAAGCGAGGTATTATTGGCCCACGGTGTTGATAGCTTTATACATGGATAAGAAAGTGCAAGAAATGTGCACTCTTCACGAGGTAAAGAAAGACTAGCGACACTTCCATTGCACCCAATTTTGGTTGACCAACCATTTATGCGATAGGATTGGACTTCGTCGGGGTCATCGACCCAAACTCAAGCGAGGCCACAAGTGGATTCTCACGGACGGACTATTTCACCAAGTGGGTGAGCGGTAGCGCTCAAAGAGGCAAATGAGTCTAATATACTAGAGTTTTATGAAGGAATAGTGACCGAGGTTCGGTGTGCGGCCACTATCATATCGAGATAATGCATTGGCATTCATAGGTTCGAGGATTACGAGAATGGGCTATCAAGAATGGAATCTATTTGAGCACCTCTTCAAATTATTACCGCAGGGTAATGGATGGCGAGTCCACGAACAAAAATTTCTAAGAATCATCGGGAGGACTCGGATGAAAATCAAAGAACATGGCATACCGAGGCTAAAATCAGCATTGTGGGGTGACAGGATAACACCAAAAAGAGGTCTCTGAGGCGATTCCCCTTACAAGTTGGTCATGGAAAAGAGCGTGTGCCTATATCATTAGAAGCACTGCATTGGAGTTCATGAAGCAATTGGAGTTGGTGAGTTCGAACCGATGGAGGCCCGGTATGCGAGTTGATGGAATTGGAAGAAATTAGAGAGCATGCGGTTCAAGCAATCGAGAAAGATCGGGCCTTAGTAAAAAGATGGTTTGATAAGAAAGCGAAGCGAGGACCTTCTGGAAGGGGACTTAGTTACGAAATGGGATGCGAGATCGGGCAAAACCGGAAGGCATTCCAAATTTGATGCCATTTGGAGTGGCCCCTACATGGTCACGGGATGTAAAAATAGCAATGCCTTCGATTGTCTACATTGGACGGAGAAGAACTTCAGATTCGGTCAGCGGAATCTATCTTAAACATTCTTCTTGAAAAGAGAAAAGTTCTACCCTTGTAAATATTAGCCTAGATTTCAATTCCTCTAAGTGCGTGTGCACATTGTCTTGTTGTAGTTAGGTTTGGTTTCCCTAAGTGCTTTTTACGAGTTTTGTTGCTCTGGGTTGGTTTCTACGGTTCGGCGTGTTCTCGGAGAGGGTTTCGGTATCGGATCGGTTTGAGTTATTGCTTATGACTCGTGCCCGATGGATTGCTAAAGGCCATTGATCTTCTACTAGCGAGCGAGGTAACCCCGTGAGTCGCCAAATTGTTGTATATATTTACCCCCCCGGGTAAATATGGATAAGCGAATAGATTTCGGAGAAGTAAATGGAAAAAAAATCGGAAAACCACAAGTCGGAAACCCGGCCAGAAAGCCTTGACACGGTCGGGTTTCATGTCGGAGGAAAGCCAGTCGGGCAGCAAGTCGCGAAGCATGTCGGAGGAGCGGATAAACCCGACAGGAAGGACATGTCGGAAGGGTCGCAAAACCCGACACTGAGGAAATTCGGTTTCGAGAGTCGGGTCGACAAGTCGGATGCAAGGAAGGAAAACATGTCGGGTGGCTTTGAAACCCGACACCAAAGGACATGTGGATGTCGGGTCGCCAAACCCGCGCCAAAGGAAATCGGGTTTCATAGTCGGGTTTGCAAGTCGGGAAAAGCATGGGGCGAAAACATGTTGCGCCACCTCCCAAACCCGATGCATATGCAAGTTACACCCCCGAACCCGAAAACAAAGGAAATTTGGTAATAGCGGCGGATGCGGGTTTCGGGAAAGCACGAACATCAAACACATGCGCGGTGTCCTCGAGCCCGATGCGGATGCGAGAGGAGAGTCGAACCCAGCTAGAAATGGCAGACTGTGGCGGGAAATATGACAGATTCGCCATTTTTGGGTGGTTGAGGTTCTTACCTACCGCCATGATGAATCGAGTTACGGCGCAGTCTTGGAGGTGGTTGGGCAAATCTCGATTTTCTCACTTCTCCATCTCTTTCCCTTCATAAATGTAAGGATGGGCTTTTTCTCAAGGTTGGACATTTTGTTTTGTGCCTCCTCCCTTCTTCTTCTCCTGGCGAGTGGATTTGTGGAGCAAAGGACCTTCCCCATTTGAAATTGTAATCTGACCTTGCCTCTTGGCATTTTGCGGTGTTATGTATCACCCTTGGAGCAAATTAATGCATATCTGTGGATGTTTTCTCAACCCTCTACGTGTTTATTTGCGTCCTTAGATCTTCACTTTGTGAATACGGCTATGTGCATATCTTTTGCATTACATTTTATTGGTTTTTGTGTTTATTGGCAAGACATATGTTCTTCATTCCTCGGTGCATCACCTCCTTAGCTTAGGTTTATTTTTATGCATTTCTCTCTCCTGTCTCCTTGGTAGTTAGATTAGGTTTTGGGGTAAACCTCTGTGTTTTATTGGTGCATCGAGCAGAGTTGTGTAGTCACACCGAGACCCTCAACCCATCGCGTTGCGTGAGTCCAGAAGTGCTTTGCGATTTTGCACCAAAGTAATCCTATCCCATCTTAAGCCCACCGTTGTGGCCATTTTCCTTTCTGTCCTACCAAGACGCATAGTTGTTCAATTCATCATACTTGAAGGATATCGCATACTCTTTTCGCCCTTGCCTGTCATTTTTGTCGGACTTATTTCCCGACCATCCCCACATTTTGTGTGTACTTTTGATGTATTCCTTTGACCCATTGGTCCCACAACTTGCAAATCCATCCGAGTGGATTCCCATTGTATTCCCTTCATTATGCATGATCTTTGTTGACTCACAGGTCCGTAGGACATTAACATCACCTCCATTGAGGTTGTGTTATGTTCCCTACCAATGTGTTTCTCGAGTTCTGCAATCTTTATCTCATCCATTCGAGCTTGCATTCTCATTGGATTCCCTCTATTATGTAGTGATCTATGATGACTCATGGGTCCGTAGGATAACTCCTACCAATAATTTTCTACATTACATTAGGTTGATCCAACCTAGATTAATAATTAAATATTATTAATCTATTTCTAAAGTTATTTCCGGTTATAATCTTCTAGCAATGCATCCATAAATTCCTTTCTTAGTTTAAGTTTATTTCCTTTAAGCAATTAATATCCATACTCCACACTTATAACATTTACCCTTGGTTAAATTAATCCCCTTAAGTCATTAGCTTTAATGTCCATTCACAATACCATTATTTAGTTACTATAGTTTAATTCCATTTAATTATTTACTAAACCATATAAGAGGGTTACATTTTAACTTAAAACACTAAGGCCCTAAGTGGCCCCATTCACAAATTACACATACATTTAATTAAAACATATATTCCCATAAAATACCCTTACCTAAAAGTTGTAGGATTGATTCCCTACCCTTAGATTGATTCATTTTAGGCCCTTAGATCTTAGGTTTTCATTCTAACCCTAATCATCCTTATGAATTCCTTTTAACCTTTTTCTTGCCCTAGTTTCCTCATTTGTTCTCTTTTCTTTTCTTTTTTTTTGCAGGTTGGAGGAGAGGAAGCCATGAAAGTATGGGAGAAACCATGGAGGAATTTCCTCTTGGTTTTAGTATTGCAATGGAAGGAAATATCCTTCCCCATTTGGCTCACTTATTTGTTTGCATAGATCTTATAGAGTGTAGTTATTTTCATTCATTTTATTGGAAGGATTCATCCACAAATTTGGTTGAAGTTGTTTAATGGTTCTTATTTTCTTGAGTTACATTTGGGGAAACCCATTTCAAGGATTTAAGTGTATACACATTTATATACATATATACATGAGTGTATATATGTATATATGTATATATGCTTGTAGATCATTAGATCTACATTTTGTTCAAGTTTTATTTCATTAAATCTACTGGTTTGGTCCAAAATCACGTTTTATTACAAAATTATTTCTATGCACAGATGACGGTGGTGGTCACTTGATCGCTACTGGATGCTCTAGCTAAAGACACCGATTCCATTTACGCTGTTCCAAAAATCTATGGAAAATTTTAAAACAATGAATACAAAAATGAATATATCCTTAGATATATCCATCTGTATACATTCTTGGGTCATTTTATAGTTTATCATAGTTTGATTGAATTTTGGGTTTGATAAAATGTAAAAGTTTCTAAGTTTAAAGTTGAAAGTGTGTGTTTTACATACAGTTTCTAGTGGTGTCGGTAATATGAATGACACCGATACGATGCTTAAGAGTAAATACACCGGTGAGTTATATGTAGATTGATATAATTCAAAAACCTAAGTAAACTTATGATATTTTCATTTAAACATTTAGATGAATCTTAAATAGATGAGGAAGATATCTACAGTTGTTGTGCATTGTGTTCTAAAATATCGAATTGAGTAACTTAAGTTAGAAAGTTAAATTTTATAAAACTATAACAATATCGAATGATCGATGTCGGTACAAGAACTACCGACACCGGTTAAGCTTATCGGTATCAAGATTTAGTGTGTGGAATGTTCTAAAAATGGAATAGAATATATATAGGATATATATATATATATATATATATATATATATATATATATATATATATATATATATCAAAGATCTGAGTTTACTAAATTATTTTAAAACAGAAAACAACTATGAAAAGTAATCAAATCTCATTTCTTGATTAAAACACTAAATTTGTAACATTTTTCCGTAATAAAATGTAGAAGTTTGAGTATAACATCAACTTCAATCATTCTTTTCACATATACTATTTTGGGAACAAAAAAGATACACACACACTTAAATAAACATTTTTCCATTTCAATTTCAAAAAATACAATCCAAAGAACTCAACAACACTTTCTTTATACAACACCATTCCTTTCCAAAGAATAATATTATTTCAAATAAAATCCATTTGGAGATTTCTTTCCAACCAAAAATACAACTTATTACTTTCAACTAAAATCAACATTATAACTTGATAAATAGAATTTAGAGTTTCATTTCAAATGCAAGAATACAACTTCCAAGCTAAGTGGAAACAACATGGTAAAATATTTACAAATGTAGGATTTATTTTTGTCTTCTACAAAATGCACTATGTCCAAATATTCAACTTGAGCTCCACCATTTTCTTCAACTTCAAGCACAAAAACAAAGAAGGGGAGTAGGAAATGCTCTCCACCCAACCAATCATCCAATGAGGAGAAGAATCTATCTCCTCATTGGCCCCCGAGCCCAAACCATAGAGCAATAAGAAATGGATACAACCTAATGGAAACTTTCACAAATGCTTCCACATTACAACACACATGCCAACAATATTTCAACACACACACAAGCACAAAAATAACAATATCAAAGAATGCTAACTTTTCCAAACAAGGCTTGAAAACTCTAAGCCAATGGAGCAAGGAACTATGGGGAAATCACTTATGCCTCCCAATGGGATTAGGTGCCCACCTTGAAGCCTCCAAAACACAAAACACACCCAAACAAGACTCTTATGCCTCCCTCAAATTCTCTTATGCCTCCCTCAATCTCTTATGCCTCCCTCAAATAAAACATATAAGATAAGTAAGCATTTTTTCTTATCTAAAAGGTGGGGCACCCAACCCAACTCCCTCCCAAAATGTGCAACAATACTCTTATGCCTCCCTCCAAAATATCCCCATAAACCTTCTCCTACACCATACTTAAGGCCATACTACCCAAGCCCAAAAATATGCACACACAACATTCATTTATTTACATACACACACATATATAAAAATAAATTGCATGGGTGAAGTTCCTACCTTTCCATTGCAAAAAACTTGATCCAAAATCACAACTCTAAGCTCCTTCCAAGCTCAAGCCCAAATCCAAGCAATCTCCAAGACTCCTAAGCAAGCAACTAAAGCTAAAACTCCAAAATAACCATGCACAACAAAATGAAGTAACCCCAAAACCATCAAATTAACTTGCATATATAGAAAAAGAGGAGAGGAGGGTGAGGTGGATCCATGTAGGATGCCACATCACTTCTCCTCAACTCCACATCACCAAGTCAAACATCAAACCCAAGGTTAATAAATTGGTGGTTGAGGAAATGAAAAACCTCTTACACACACAAAATCTTACCCACACCTCTAAAGGACACAATTAAAAACTCATGTAAGAAAGTGCAATAAATATCACCTTTTACCTTACAAATCACATAATGGGGTATATTTTTGACCCCTTAACCCATAGGTATAGTTGGTAGATGAATTTAAGAGGTGTGGGACAAGATTAACTTATCCCACAAGCCTCCAAAATGGCTCTAAAGCCCAAATTCTGAATTTTGAAGAAGGTTGAGTACACAACACTTAAACCAATAAAAATCCTTTCAAATCCAAAATAAAATCAAGGACAATCTACCAAAATTAAATACCCCTTGGTCACATCCCAAATTAACTTAATAAACATGATTAATCAACTTAAATAAGAGTACATTACTCAACAATAATGAAGTGAATTACATTACAAAATAAATCACATACTCCACAAATAATAAAAAGGAAAGGAAAAACACACATAGCCCATGGTCACAATTTGAGGTCATCCCCCATGGGGACCTCCTAACAATCTAACAACACACAACAATAAAACTGAACATAAAGATGCCATGGTGACCTTCGTTGTATCCATCCAATATTCCACTATGGTTGGTCTCATATCCCCTTTTGTTTTTTGTGATATAATCACTGTAAAAATCAAACAATACCTCCTTCATGACCTCTCGTGGCGCATCAAATACATCAATAATAAAATACATGCACATCCATCAATAAACATCATCATATCACAAAGTCATCATCAAATCTAAGAAATGCTATCATTTGTTTATCATTTAAAAACATGTCAATTCTACAAATTCATCAATATCAGTGAGATCGTAAGATTAGTTCAAACACAAAACATAGTCCATATGATGGAAATTAAGAATGTTAGTATATATATATATATAAAAGCTAATCAACACATCATCATCATCGATAGAATGTCTATCCATTCAAATCTAAGAATCCATACAATCATAAAATAATCAAAACATCATTAATTCGAATATCTCTACCATATATCATTATGCTAAAAAAATAATATGTAAAAAATGATGGTGTCAAAGAGAAGTGGGAACTACATTAGATTCCCTTAGAAATATTGACTTTTATAAGTGAAAATATAATATGATAAATATGCTCCTTTATAATTTTTTACTAATAATAGGTCTTTAAGACATTTTTCCTATGAATGTTTATGTCTACGTAATATCAATATTGCAAATTTTGTTTCACTTGTCATGTTATGTGATAAAACTTATACCATCCCAACCGCCCTGGTGAAATTATATACATGTTAAAAAAATATATTTGATTGGGATGTATTTTTATGAAGTTAACATAAACATGGAATGGAAAATGCTCTACTTTATGTTTTTAGACCAGGCTAGATGGTAGGCTAAAACATCATAAAAATAAAAATTGACCTAAAAATCAGGAGCTAGCTTAAATCCTATCCCGTAATGGATAAGGATATTATGAGGTTTGACACGAAGAAACTTCTTCGTGCCAAATAACTATATATCAACTTTTTGGTCATCTAAATCTATCTAGCAAATGCATCCTACAATCTTATAGATCAAAACAAAAGTCTGCTCCATGTCATTGAACATAGTGTTGCCCAAAGATATTAAACTTGTCCATTTTAAAAACATTAGTAGTCTAACTAAATTCGGATGGTAAGTTTTTCTAATTTACCAGTGTATGCATTGCCTAATAAGCCCTACAAATTGATATTATGTTGTTATTTGCTCAACCAAGTACAAATATGATATCCACTTATGACATCCAAAGCATGTCCCTCAAATCTAGCACTTACCCATAAGTTAATCTCTCACATCATCATCATCAATGCAAAATTATCTATCCATGCATCTAAGAATCCATACAACCATAATATGAAGGGAACATGTCAATAGTCAAAATATCTCTACCATCTATCATCATCCTAAACCAAAATAACAAGTAAAGTATATGTTTTTAGTCCATATAAAAAAATCAAAATATGATAAGTTTGACCATGAGGAGTGGCACTACATCCCCCTCCCCTTAGGTATCTTCCTACTGGAAGTCATGGAAATAGGTGTGGAAATTTCCACCAGTATGGCATGAATATAGTATCCTCCTCATGTTGATGCTTAGCCTCATCATACCTATCCCACTGGACTCACGACCAAAATCAATCTCATGGGCTCTCAAAGCCAAGTGGTCTCGCATCTATGATGATCACATGGGATCCCATAATCACTGCCCATGCTCTGCACCAGTGCAATGTGGTCCTAATCTAATAAGGTGCATGATGAACATTTGGAATGTATCTCCTAAGAACTCAAACATGGAACACATCATGCACATGAGACAATGTTTGATAAGGCTACATCTAAATCCAAGGTTAAATCAAAATTCCCCTGAAGGGGTCTCCAAGATCTCAAATGGACCCTCTAAATATAGGGATAGCTTTCTTAGAGCCTTTTTGTAATGGATCCTTCTCTAAATATGAGGTCGACACAAAGAAAACACCTTCGTGCCCACCTGGGTAAATATAACTATGGTCAAATCTCCTCCGATCTACATATTTTTTTATCTATCTTGTGCCTCCTACTAGCACAAAGTTAGTTGGATCAAAATAACCTCTTGCTCCATGTCTTGTAACATAGCTAGCCCAAGAGATACTTTTTCCTCTAGTCCCAACTCAAAGGTGTCTTGCACTCCCTACCATATAACACCTGAAATGGAGCCATACCAATAAAACTTTAAAGTATTTTGTTGTATGCAAACTCAACCAAGTATAAATACTCCTCCCATCTTCGATCGATGATCCATGACATGTACATCCAAGCATGTCCTCTAAAATCAGTTCACCCACTCACCCAATAGGCCCATCCATCTATGTCAAATGGGTGATAGGTTGTGCTGAATTTGATTCTCATCCCAAGGGCATACTGCATGGTAGTCCAAAAGTGTGATGTGTATAAGGGATCTTCAATCACAAAATATCTTCAATGGAATTTTTGGGCTTGTTAACAATCTCATCCACCATACACTCTAGATGACTACACTAGTTGTATATGTGGTCTTTACTAGAGAAAAATGAGCCACTTTCATTCAATCTATCCACCGTGACCATGATGGCATCATGGTGGTATCTCGACGTAGGTAGCCCTACTATAAAATCCATGGAAATGGTGTCCATTTCCATCTCTCAGTATGCAACATGCTTGGGTATGTAGATATTTTTTTGAGAAAATAATGTTGATGCTTGGATGATTCTTCACCCTCTCCGGAACTCTAAACATCGAGACACAAAACAAGCTACATCTCTCTGAAGTCCTCTCCAGTGGTATAACTATCTCAAAGTGGTGTGCATCTTCTTCACCCCTGGATGGGCTGAATAAGGTGCATGATGAGCCTCTATCAATATATCATGTCTCAAACCTCCATCCTGGGTACATAGATTTGGCCTTTGTAGAGAAGTCCATCTGACTCTAATGTAAATCCATCAAACTTCCCTCAAGGGGTCTCTGAGACTCGATCTTGCTCTAAGGTCCCACACTAAAAAACTCCATGTCATGTGGAATTACATTGCAATATCTCAACTCAGTAAATCAAGGGTGTCATGATTTTCCATCAGTAGCCATAACCAAATGCCTCCAACGACTCAAAGTGTCTGTAACCACATTCTCCTTCCCCTTCACATGATCAATCTCCATGTCATACTCATAAAGAAGCTCCATCCAACACCGTTGATGAGTGTTGAGATTGGGTTGTGTGAAGAGATGTCATAGGCTCAAGTGATCAGTCCTGAGAATGAATCTCATGCCTAATAGGAAAATTTCACCAACGCACCAAAGCATGTACCACTTTCGCAAGCTCAAGGTCATGAGTTAGATAATTGAGCTCATAATCCTTTATTTTTGGGACTCAAAGGAAACTACATGACCATCTTGCATCAAAACACCTCCTAATCCCTGCCAAAGAAGCATTGTACACATGAAGAAATCCTCCGATGGATTGGAACTGCTAGAATAGGCATTGTCGTAAGGAATTCCTTTAGTTTCCTGAAGGCCTTCTCACATATTTTTGACCAAACAAACTTTTCCCTTTCCTCTGAAGGGAAGTGATGGGATGCACAATACGAGAGAAATCCTAAACAAATCTCCTGTAATAACCTGCCAATCCCCATGAAGTTGTGCACCTCTGGTCACACTAGTTGGTACTAGCCAATCCATAATAGCTCTAATCTTGGAAGGATTGACTACATGATACCTTCCCCATAAATAATGTGGCCAAGATACTGAACCTCAGACTGAAAGAATGCACACTTCTCTAGGTTCCCATAAAGTTGTTCTCTCAAAGACACTATGCAAAACCTGTCAAAGGTGATCCTCATGCTCCTCACGCATGCGTGAGTATATCAAATATGTCATCAAGGAATATGAGCATGAAGTGATCTAAAAATGTCCGAATACCCCATTCATCAAACTCATGAATACTATGGGGGCATTTCGTTAAACCAAATGGCACAACAAATGTGAACTCATAGTGGCCATATCGAGTATGGAAAGGTTATCTTATGAATATATTCCTCCGTGATCCTCAAGCTGATGGTAACAAAACTTAAGATCTATCTTGGAAAATATTGTGGCCCCCTTCATCTAATCAAAAAGTCATCAATGCATGGAAGGGGTAATGATTCTTGATTGTTACTTTGTTCATTGGTGGTAATCAATACACAATCTCAAGGATTTTCCTTCTTCTTCACAAAAATCACTAGTGCACCCCAAGGAGATACACTAGGATGAATTAGGCCTTTCTCAAGAAGGCCCTCCAACTACAACTTGAGCTCACAAATCTCAGGGTAGTCATCCTATATGGCATGTGTGAGATAGGCTCCGCTCCAGAACCAAATCAATATGAAATTCTATCTCACGTGGGGAGGTAGACTGGAAAATCACTAGGAAAAACATAAGAAAACTCCCTCAAAATAGGGTGATCATCAAGTGATGGCCCACTAGACTCATCCTGACCTATCACTAACAATGATAGCATACAACTGGAAACCTCATCGTGCACACTACTTAAGCTGCATAGTGAGATATGGTGTGAATGGATACATGTCTCCTAACTCCAACAATCATTGACTCAACTCCCAAATCGTCAACACAAGATATAACCTTGTTGTAACAATCTACTCTAGCTATGGGTAGATAACTAGTCCATGCCCAAGATAACTCCATATGAACCCAAGGGAAGGATATAAAGATCCAAAGTCATGGTAAAGGGTCCTAGGTCAACTACACACTCCTTAATGACTAAGGAGTCCATTGAGAGCTTGGCTCCGAATCCATCTCAACATCCCAACTAAGGCCCTTCCTAACTACCACCAGCCTGCATCACTCTACTAATGAAGGAGAAATAAAAGAATCTAAGGAGCTGAATCAAATAAGATAGAGGTAGAAATACCACCAATGCTACCTAAAGTCTCAATAATTGTGCCTTAGTGCTCAGCCTGATGATTTCTCGACCGCAACATAAATCTTGTGGCTCCTATCCATATCACCTATTGTAGGCTCTAAAATAGGTCCCTTACCCTTATTATTAGGGTTCTGTGGACACTCTCTCCAATGATGCCCCTATACACCACATCCATAACAACTACCTAGTCCCCTCCAATGAGATGTGGCTCCTGCAGGTACTCTAGTGGTCTATGTTGTGGATCTCGATGATCATGTCATGGAATGTTGTGACCGCTGTTGCCAAGCTCCATCAGACTAAGCTCTCTGTGGTGCCTAAGTCCTGACAAGTCCATTAGAGGAGGCCCCATACTCCATCCCTTGCATCAACTCTCTATGGAGGTCTATACGGTGGAACGATCTACTTGTTGTTGCTGTGGTGGTTGTGGTGGTCTGAAAGAAGACTATGTTGAACCATGTCCATCACGAGGAGGAGGATTCGAACCCCTCTGATTGGTTGTCCTGCATATGTTGAATATGGATCTCACTCTATCTCTCGGCCTTATGTCTTCCCCTGGTCTCCTCTTCACAATGTAGGCCTCTCTACTATGACCTCGGCTAAAGTCTCTATGGACAATGAATGCGCACTACCCCTCCCAAATCTAGGTTTAGGCCCCTAATGAACCTATGGATCTCGACACTGCTCATCCCGTATGTAGTCAACATACTAAAGAAAATCCAAAACCTACTCTCATACTCCACCATGTCATGCTAGCTTGTCACAGATCATGAAACTCATTGATCCTCTCTATTGTATAAATAATCTAGATAAGTATCGACTCCTGAAACACTCCTCAAAGAGCTCCCATGCAAATATCTGAATCCACATGGAGCTTCTACTCCTAGTCCTCCACCAAACCTGGCTCCATCTCTCAAAAGGTGGATGGAAACATGAGCCTTCTTTGTGTTGTTACTAGTACATGGACATAGCTTGAAGCATCCGCTCAAGCTAACCAACCATGCCTCTGCCTAAAATCCCCATTGTCTCCAACAAAAATGAGATGGATGAAGCTTTAGCTTCAGGATCTCCCGATATGATCTTGCCACTATAGATATTATCTACCTCTAGGTCTCTCATCATGGTTCATCTCTATATCTAGATTCTCTTAGATCTTCTCTATGTCATGTAGCCCTATCTCATGTCCCCTCTGAGGTGAACCCTGTCTAGCTGACTCCACATGGGAGTTCTCTTCTCTATGCTCCTCGTTGTGTCGTGAAGGGTGTTGAGCCTCATGTGATGGCTCCCTATCATGTTGGCTAGGTCGCCCCTATTGCTCCACCTCGTATAACTGCATTGACCTCTGTAAGGTCTACAAAATATGTGGTAGTATAGCGCAACAATCAAATTGCCTCTAGGGGTGGTAGATCTAACTCAACGTGCAAGAACTCATCATCTAGTCTCGCACCTCCTACACAAACCAAGGCGGGAGTTAGTTCATCATCATCTAGGTTCAAATATTTTCTAAGTTTTCTACGTTTTACAGTTATCCACAATGTCATGTGTTCTAAGTTAGAGTTGCGCTAAGTTTACTATTTTTGTTTCCATGTGTGTGGAGGATCCAAAGCATTGAACCACATGACTCGATACCAAGTGTAATGCCACATTTTCGACGTTCCAAAACACATTAAACCTTAAATAAATACTTAGATCAAATTTGGATTTTATTTTTTTAAAAAGGGTTCAAGGGTGTTAAACCCTAGAGTACATTTAATTAACTCCTACCAATAATTTCTACATTACCTTAGGTTGATCCATCCTAGATTAATAATTAAATATTATTAATCTATTTCTAAAGTTATTTCTAGTTATAATCTTCTAGCAATGCATCCATAAATTCCTTTCTTAGTTTAAGTTTAGTTCCTTTAAGCAATTAATATCCATACTCACACTTATAACATTTACCCTTGGTTAAATTAATCCCCTTAAGACATTAGCTTTAATGTCCATTCACAATACCATTATTTAGTTACTATAGTTTAATACCATTTAATTATTTACTAAACCATACTAAGAGGGTTACATTTTAACTTAAAACACTAAGCACTAAGTGGCCCCATTCACAAATTACACCTACATTTAATTAAAACATATATTCCCATAAAATACCCTTACCTAAAATTTGTAGGATTGATTCCCTACCCTTAGATTGATTCATTTTAGGCCCTTAGATCTTAGGTTTTCATTCTAACCCTAATCATCCTTATAAATTCCTTTTAATTTTTCTTGCCCTAGTTTCCTCATTTTTATCTCTTTTTTTTTTTTTTTTTTCAAGTTGGAGGAGGAAGCCATAAAGTATGGGAGAAACCATGGAGGAATTTCCTCTTGGTTTTATTATTGCAAATGGAAGGAAAGATCCTTCCCCATTTGGCTCACTTATTTTTTTACATAGATCTTATAGAGTGAGAGTGTATTATTTTCATTCATTTTATTGGAAGGATCCAACCACAAATCTAGTTGAAGTTGTTTAATGGTTCTTATTTTCTTGAGTTACATTTGGGAAATCCCATTTCAAGATCTAAGTGTATACACATTTATATACATATATACATGAGTGTATATATGTATATATATGTATATATGCTTGTATCATTAGTCTACATTTGTTTAGTTTTTTAGTTCATTAAATCTACTAGTTTGGTCCAAAATCATGTTTTCACAAAATTTTTATGATTAGAAATGTGATCCGGTGGCAAGTTCACTTACCTGATGCACCTAAACTGTGGAATATGCACCGGCTTCAACTAAAGAGCTTTCACGGTTCCACTACTATCGCCTGGGTTTGAAAAATCTGGAAAATTCAAAAAAAATAGTGTATACAAATGAATATATCCTCAGATATATTCATCTGTATGCATTCTTATGTCCTTTTAAAGTTTATTACAGTCGTTGAATGCTTTGGCTTACACAGAAAGTAAGAGTTTCTACGTTTAGAGTTAAAGTGTGATTTTTTTACATAAGTTTCAAGAACTATTGTTGGTCATAGATGTTCCGATGTGTTAGAGTATACGTTAGTTTATTGTTTTGTTTAGTAGTTGACGATGGTTATTTAGATTGATATATTTAAAAAACCTAAGTACAATTATTGATATTTTGAGTTTAAACATTTAGATGAATCTTTAAATAGATAAGTAAGGTTCCATGATGTTGAGCAATATTTTCTAAACAATAAATTGTTAAACTTAAGTTGAAAGTTGAATTTTTAAAACTATAACATATATAGTGACCGATGTTTATAGTAAGAACTACCGACGTACTTGATTAAGCCTACGGTATCATCACTATGTGAGGTAAGAATGTTCTAAAAATGGATATATATAAGAATATATATACCAAGTGATATATATATATATATATATCAAGATAATATATTACTAAACTATTTTAAAACAAATAACAACTATGAAAAGCAATCAAATCTCATTTCTTGATTAAAACACTAAATTTGTAACATTTTTCCTTGCAATAAAATGTAGAAGTTTGAGTATAACATCAACTTCAATTCATTATTTTCACATATACTATTTGGAGAAAAAAATAAGATACAACACACTTAAATAAACTCATTTTTCCATTTCAAGCTTGCAACAATACAATCCAAAGAACTCAACAACACTTTCTTTATAACAACATCATTCCTTTCCAAAGAATACATATTACAATTTGAATAAAATCTAGAATTTGGAGAGTTTCATTTCCAACCAAAAATACAACTTAAGCTTATTCCTTTCAACTACAACATTGTAACTTGATAAATAGAATTTACAAGGCTTTCTTTTAAAATGCAAGAATTACAAGCCTTCCACTCTAAGTGGAAACAACATGGAATTTAAATTTTACAAATGTAGGATTCTTCTTGTCTTCTACAAAATGCACTATGTCCAAGACTTCAACTTGAGCTCCACCATTTTCTTCAACTTCAAGCAACAACAAAAGAAGGGGAGTAGGCAATGCTCTCACCCAACCAATAATCCAATGAGGAGAAGAAGCTATCCTCCTCATTGGCCCCCGAGCCCCAACCATAGAGCAATAAGAAATGGATACAACCAATGAAACTTTCACAAATGCTTCCACAATACAACACACATGCCAACAATATTTCAACACACACACAAGCACAAAAATAACAATATCAAAGAATGTAACTTTTCCAAACAAGACTTGAAAACTCTAAGCCAATGGAGTAAGGAACTATGGGAAATCACTTATGCATCCCAATGGGATTAGGTTCCCACCTTAAAGCCTCCAAAAACACAAAAACACCCAAACAAGACTCTTATGCCTCCTCAAATTATCTTATCTTATGCCTCCCACAATCTCTTATGCCTCCCTCAAATAAAACATATAAGATAAGTAAGCATTTTTCTTATCTAAAAGGTGGGGCACCCAACCCAAACTCCCTCCAAAAATGCAACAATACTCTTATGCCTCCCTCAAAATATCCCCATAAAACTTCTCCTACACCATACTTAAGGCCATACTACCCAAGCCCAAAATATGCACACACAACATTCATTTATTTACATACACACACATATATAAAAATAAATTGCATGGGTGAATTTCCTACCTTGCCATTATAAGAAACTTGATCCAAAATCACAACTCTAAGCTCCTTCCAAGCTCAATCCCAAATCCAAGAAAGCTCCAAGACTCCCAAGCAAGCAAACTCAACTAAAACTCCAAAATAACCATGCACAACAAAATGAAGTAACCCCAAAACCATCAAATTAACTTGCATATATAGAAAAAGAGGAGAGGAGGGTGAGGTGGCTCCATGTAGGATGCCACATCACTTCTCCTCAACTCCACATCACCAAGTCAAACATCAAACCCAAGGTTAATAAATTGGTGGTTGAGGAAATGACAAACCTCTTACACACACAAACTCTTACCCACACCTCTAAAGGACACAATTAAAAACTCATGTAAGAAAGTGCAATAAATATCACCTTTTACCTTACAAATCACATAATGGGGTCTATTTTTGACCCCTTAACCCATAGGTATAGTTGGTAGATGAATTTAAGAGGTGTGGGACAAGCTTAACTTGTCCCACAAGCCTCCAAAAATGGCTCTAAAGTATAATTTCTGAATTTGACATGCAAGGTAGAGTACACAACACTTAAACCAATAAAATCCAACTCAAATCAAAAATAAAATCAAGGAAAATATACCAAAATTAAATACCCCTTTGTCACATCCCAAAATTAACTTAATAAACATAATTAATCAACTTAAATAAGAGTACATTATTCAACAATAATGAAGTGAATTACATTACAAAATAAATCACATACTCCACAAATAATAAAAAGGAAAGGGGAAAAACACACATAGCCCATGGTCACAATTTGAGGTCATCCCCCATGGGACCTCCTAACAATATAACAACACACAACAATAAAACTGAACATAAAGATGCCATGGTGACCTTTGTTGTATCCATCCAATATTTCACTATGGTTGGTCTCCTATCCCCCTTTTGTTTGTTGTGATATAATCACCTGTAAAAATCAAACAATACCTCCTTCGGCCTCATGGCCACATCAAATACATCAATAATAAAATACATGCACATCCATCAATAAACATCATCATATCATAAATTCATCATCAAAGCTAAGAAATGCTATCATTTTTTTATCATTTCAAAACATCTCAATTCTACCATTTCATCAATATCAGTGAGATCACAAGATTAGTTCAAACACCAAAACATAGTCATATGATATTGGAAATTCAGAATGTTAGTATATATATAAGCTAATCAACACATCATCATCATCAATGCAGAATGTTTATCCATGCCTCTAAGAATCCATACAACCATAATATGAATCACAACATATCAATAGTTAGAATATCCAAAATAACATAGCAAATTCCATGTCTATATTCCACAGTAATCGAAATCAAAATATGATAAGTGTCGAAGAGGAGTGGGCACTACACCTACCATCTTTATCCCATCCATCCGATTCGATACCCATTGGCTTCCCTCCATCTTATAGTGATCTTTGTCAACTCACGATTCTATGGGACATTAACACCACCTCCGTTGATGTTGTGTTATGTTTTTCTATCGTTGTTTTTCCAAAATCACCGCAATTTTTTATTTTCATGTTTATCCTCTCCTTTCTACAAAGGTCGCATCACCCTCCACTTGGGGAATCTTTCCTCATCTTTTCTATCCTTTTCCTCTCTTCCTCTATCTATCTCTTTTGACCTAGCCATCAATTCTTCTTCATGTCATTGATCTTTAGTTTTAGGGGGAGCACCTCATCCATCATTTTCTATCACTTCTAGTTTTTTTATCGTGGTTTTCTTAACACAAACCACTCAAAAAAAGGGGCAAATGTAGACACCGAATTTAGGTTTGTTTGTCCTCATCTGCATCCGCTCCCCTTCTTTGTCATCATGCACACTTGCACCCCTTATCCTATTAAAATTCCCACCTCCCTCCTAAACCCTCAATATTCTCTTAATTTCTTGATCCCATCATTATTTTACCCATCATTTTCCCCCCTAATCACATTTAATCACCCTAAACATGCTTACCCTTTTAATCACATCCCTAAGCCGCTTATTTATCCTCCCTAGACTCTCATCTACCCTCATTTAATTCCTATCCACCCTCTAACAACTTTTATCATCCCTATGCAAACCTAACACGCCTAAATAACTTAAAACCCTAATAAGGCCTCTTGTCTCGAGTTGTGCATCATTTGCACCGCCCAAATCAGTGATCCTCTGCGTGATTCGACATTAATCTATAAATATAGCATCATCTACCCTCTTCCAAAAGGATGAAATTTTGGGTATTCAACTTTCTTGCGAGCTTTTCTTATTTCCTTCTCTTCTTGTGAGCTACTATCGCATTTGAAGCTATCTTGGAGCCCTCATCAATCATTTTGGAGATCTAAAGCTTGGAGTTTTTCTTGGAGCCCTATCTTGTTTCATCATCTTTTCATCAACTTTATAGATTTTCTCGTCATCTTGGAGATCTATCATATTATCAGCCATCCTTGTCTCTTTCTTATAATCCCTTGGTCATCTATCAAGCTTTATCAAACCCTAATCTAGCCCATGTCATGTCATTATCGATTATACCCCTAGGTTGTCATCAACTTGATCTATGTCGTCTCTTTTTCTCGCATTATGTCCCCTCTACCACATGTTTCCCATCCTCTACAATAGTCGATCTCTCTGTCTCTGTGATCCACCTATCTAACAACCCAAATCTCATCTTTATGTCCCAATCGCCGCCGACTCTCCCATATTTGCTCCCAATCTTCATTGACTGATCTACATCCATTATATTTCCTGTAATTTGCATCATTTATGTTTCATGTGCCTCTACATCAAATCCGGGACTTCTACATCATTTGAGAATCAATTCCAGATGCATTGTTTTCACATATTTTGATTTTCTCTACTATAGTCATTATTGACAACCCACCATTTAATCTACTAATCTTTTCTTGTCTTGTTGTCCCATTGTTTATGCAGTTATCGAGCTCACTACGGAGAGGATCTTTGCACTCGTATCTCATTCATCATCATCACACATCTCGAGGTAACCTTAAACCCTCCCATATTTTGGAGTTTCTTGTTTTCTTGCATATCGATTCATTAACTTGAGATAGAGCGGAAAACTCATCAAACAATATATAATCTTTAAGTATTCTTTTATTAAATAAATATTTTAGAATTTATAGGGTTTATAATTTATTTATTTGTTTGTGCATATGGTGATTTTATAAAATACGTGATTTTTTTAATATATATTTTATGGTTTAGAAAATGTTCATTCAACATATTAAATATATGTTATATATTATTTAAAGAATATTTTAAATATAAAGCATATAACATGAATATTATATGTTAAATAGAAAATAATTTATCTCAAATATTTAAAGATATCTCTTTTATATTTTAATGACATTAAATATATTAGATATTCTAATGACATCAAATATACTAGATATCTACAAATGATAAATTAAGTATTATAAAATATTTGTAGTACATCAATTTTATTGGATATATAAAAACATTATTATATAAATATTATACATAATAGCATTATTTGATATTATCTAGTATAATTATAACCACTATATTAGCTACATTAGAAATTTCTTATTATATAATAAATTTAATATACACTTAGATTGTCCGATATTTTATAATAAATTTAAATAACTCAAAGTAATTAAGAATTATATTATTTTTCCTTACCATTTATAATGATGATTTTATCATATTTATCTTTCTTATATTTAAATGAGTAATGAGTTAATATATCACAAAGCACATGTTTATATACTGTTGCACGATTAAGAAACATCATTGCTTGGTTAGTAATGCATGTTCAAATTTTATGGAATTCTACTCTACAAGTAATAAATATATTTTAATCTCATTTTTTTATTATAATTGTAAGAGGAGTCTCATATAGTATACAATCACTATAACTATTTCTTTTCAAATATTTTGAAGATATGGCTTGACCAAGATTGCAATTTGAAAATGAAGAACAATGAAGAGAATGTCAAAGAGAATATTGAAGATGACAACGGAAAACAAATGACAGATGCACAAAAAGAGGAACTAAAAAGTAACCAAATGTTAATGATAGATGAAGATCTATTACACGCAAAGCCGAATTGAGAGTTGAAGAATTGGAAGCACAAAATTGAGAACACGCTGATACGATGAGAAGAATTTGTGCACATACATCTCAAGATGATCAATATGTGTTGAGAAGAAGAATACAAAGACAGTTTATGCATTCAAATCAACTAATTGAGTCTGAAAGACAAGAAATATAAGAATGAAATCATGAAGCATCTCAAAGGTACTATCATCGATCAAATTTTAATGTTCATGTCAATTTAGAAGAATTAAATTCAGTGTCGATAGATTGTGTGCTCAAAACACCTAAGAATGCACCTTGAGATACAATGGATGTTGATGTTAGAAACAACTTACAAAATAATGATCTAGAAGAGGAATCAAGATCACAACCTAGAAGAAGAAGACAAATGGAAGATTCACAAATTGAATGAGAATAAAGTATAAATAATCCCAATGGAATTCTTGGGAAAAATTTGAATACTTTTCAAATGATTTTTCAAGATGGTCTAGATAATCTTACTTCACCAAACATGTGATACATTTTCAAGAAAGTTATATTGGAAAATCGAAGCTAAAGGCCTTGATGTAATAGATGTCGACAAAAACAATAAAAAAATATGCTACAAACACATACTCACAACTTTGTTGATAAAATTCAAATATGAGTTTTGGAGGAATATCTATGACGTCAAAGAATTTGAGGCAAGTGCTTTTGATAGACCACCATATGATAGTCCACATATATGCATGAATGATGTTTACTTTTACTTTGGATAGATACTTAGACTGAAGCAAAAAGCGAGGACAAAGGTTTTTCAACTTCTATGATTTTCATCCTAATGAAATTTATCAAGAAAAAAATAGATAACATAACGAAGAAACAAAGAAATTTTCCATAACGATAATGTGAATAACCACAAATCAAAACAAAATGTAAGAGACTCAGCATTGTAACCCCTAGTAGAGAAGGAAATGTGAACTTGATGTGGAATTACTAATGGTTAAGGAGGCAAGGGTGATGAAATAGATAAATGCAAGGATTTTAAATGGAGCTAGGGTATAAGTATAATATAGACTCGGAAGTTCCAAACCAACAACATAGTTGAGTTTAAGCACTTCTCCTAGAGTACCATTGAAAATAAAACAATAATTCTTGGAGAAAATACAAAGGGGACACGCAAATGACTACAACATTAACAACTACCCTTAGTTGGCTTGGGCATTTCAAATCAAACGAATCTTCAAAAGATCAATTGATATAGGAGAAGAAGAAGAATAGGGTTAACTTTTTGGCAATCTTTCGTAAAAATTCTTTGGAATGTCTAAAAATATTTTTTCCATTACTTATGACCGATACGAAAAGTTGAAAAAGGAAAAAAAAAGCAAAAAAGTTGAGGAAGAAAGATTGAAATCCTTAAAAGATAAATAATGGCAGGATAAAATCTTCTTTCTATGAATTTAAAATGACTAATTTATTGATATGTTATGCTATGTAGTACATGGCACATTCGATGAATATTTTATTTTCATTTTATCTTATATTAATTTGGACTATTTTTAAATGCTTCATTTGTTTTTATTTAATGTGATGAATGCTACATATTTAATTTTAATTGAAAAATTCATATTATATGTAAATGGAAAATGAATGCCCATACATGTCTTAGATAAATCTATGTAAAACATATCAAGAGATATCATTCTCAAGCGCCTATATTCAATTTGAGCCTATACTAGAATAGGCGCTTGAAAATGATATCTTTGCATGTTTTACATACATTTATCTAAGATAGGAATGCTAGTTACAAATGATTTATGTTATGTGTGATTTCAAAAATAAATGTCCATGTGATGGATGGCAAACATGGAATGTGTGTGTTAGTTTCTAAACCCTCCATGGAAACATAACGTAAAAAATATATGATGAAGGGATTAAACTGCAAAACACAAAATGAACTATGTAAAATCAAAATCCAATCATTAAACGTGCAATGAATAAACCTGGATTATACCATGTTTTAAAAAGAAATTCACTCGATTAACCTATATTATTCCCTTCAAGATATAGAAACATTGAAAAAAATAACACAATCACCTTTACTTGAGCGTCATAAAACAACAATTAAAGAAAACACAACCGTCTTCATGGGTTTACGAAAAACAAGAATATTTAGATATAACATCTAAATAAATAGATTTTAAAAATTAAAGAACTAAATAAATATTTTAAAATTCAAATCAAAGCAAATTTTTAGTCAGGTTATGAATGCACTAGTCGTCTTCCATTGAAGACCCAATTTAAAAACCGAACTTCTTATTTATATTTATATATATATAAACACGCCGAAGGCACAAACAGGAAATAAAGAAGAATTTCTCTACATATATAAAGAAGGAGAGACAGATGTGTGGATGTATATACGCTCAATCTATTTCAACAATTGATTTTGTTGGAATTGCAATCAATGGCTCCCGGAGAAGAATCCCCATACCCAAAAGAAACTCTCCAATTCTGTGGAAATGCAAAGCGAAATGGAAAAAAAAACTTGCAGCCGCAGTGAAAATGCCCGCAACCAATTTTCTCCTCGAAAGAGAAGGCAGTCTCTCAAGTGCAAAATAAGCTCTCCAATTCTATCGAAATGCAAAGTGAAATGGAGAAGAAACTCGTAGGCACAGTGAAAATGTCAAACACATTTTCTCTATCAACAGAAAAGGAAGCTTCTGAGGGCAGGAGAAACTCGCAGCCGCAGTGAAATCTCCATTGACAGAAAAGGCAGGCTCTGAGGGACAAAATAAACTCGTAACCGCAATGAAAATGTCCTCGGCGAAACTTAATAGAAAAGGGAGCATCTCAAAAGAAACTCGTCACAGTGAAAATGCCAGCAGTGAAATCTCTTTGTCAGAAAGGTAGGCTCTGCAGACAGGCACAAGAAACTCTAGCAGTGAAAATGCCAGCAGTGAAACTCTGACGGAAAGCAAGCTGAGCGGCACTGAAAAGCAGCAGCGGCACTGAAAATGCCGAGCAGGAATTCTCCTTTTGTAGAAAATACAACTTCTGTGGAAGTAAGAACCAGCGAAAAAAGCATAAACATAAGAAAATGAATAGCGAATCATACAAGAGTCACATATTCAAGGTGTTAAAACAAGTCCATCCTGATGTGGGGATTTCCAGCAAAGCCATGGTGATCGTGAACAGCTTTGTGAACGACATCTTCGAGAATTTGGCAGACGAGGCTTGCAAACTCGCGAAGTATGCAAACAAGAACACTGTTACTTCCAGGGAAATTCAGGCCGCTGCAAGACTTATCATTCCCGGGGAGCTTTCTAAGCACGCCGTCAATGAAGGCACCATGGCTGTCACCAAATTTATCAACACCACTGACTAATTTTTTTTTCTGTCTATTTAGGGTTAGCATTACATCATATTCCAATAACTTTTCACTTCGCTTTTTGCCATCATTTAAATCATTTTTATCTTTTCATGTCTTTATCTTCTTGTTTTTATTTGATTAGATATTATACAAGTTAATGACCCAATGATCTGGTATATTTGGGCGCATTAATGTAGAATGAGTCTTCCCAACAATCAGCTATGCAAACTGGTATATTTGGGTGTGTTAATGTAGAATGAATCTTCCCAACAACCCGGCTATGTAAATGTAAGGGTAATTAGTCCCTAGTATAAGGGATTAAAACATGAATGGGTGGTTGGTGAACACTCGAGCCCCACCATTAGACTACACCCTTGCCCCTAATGATTAGTTTCAAAAAAAGTGTCAAACCTATTCAATTCTTTATAATTTTTTGTTAATGGCTTCTTGTCTTTTTCCAAAGATGGTTATTTCTTCAGCATTATTATTTGTAAAAAAAAGATATGGTAAACTATTTAATTTGTTTTAATAGAGCTTGAGCTTAAAATATGGTATTTAATTATTCATGGTTTGGAAATCATGCTCTTTTGTATGAATCTGTTGGTGACTTGTAATGATGTATATGTTAGTGATTGGACCGCTTGTGTTCATGGACAACATGTTACTTTTAAGTTGGTAACATTCCATTATTATTTTTATGTATAAACAAAAATTTAAACATTTATGTAATAGTATACTAGCTGGTTTTCATCTATTGATCCATTTATTCATGGTTTTCATCTATTGATCCATTTATTCATGGTTTGAAAACGTAATATACATGTTTGATTTAGAGTTGAATTTCATACAATAATCTAATATATAGAAGGTTCTCCATATATATAGAGAACGCTCCTCTCTCTATATTTAATTTTGTTATAGTTTAATAATAAAATGTTAGGGAGATATAAAATTGTAAGTTGGATTTTCTTTAATATTTTGTTAACCATCACAAATCTCTCTCATAGACATGTTTATAAAAATATTATAACTTTTTCAAATCCAAATTTATTCTATTAAGTTTGTGTACATTTTTAAAAATATAAAATAACACACCAAAAAGAATATATAACAAATTTAATAACATATTAATATCTATCAAATATGATGTATAAACATTTCTTTATCGCATTATAATTACTATAGTTCCATATTTTAAATAATTTGAAATTGTAAATAAATAAATCAATAACAAATACTTCATAATTTTACTAATTTAAAATTGTAAATAAATAGGCAAACTATTTGTATTACAAATGATATTTTTAAAAATTAATTATTTATATATGACATATAGGTTGTGCATATTTATTGTGTGATAATCATGTGATTAAGTTTGATTAAATGGGAGAGGTTTTAATGTAAAGTTACCATATTTTGGTGGATATTTAATCCTTGGGAATAATCCCCCATATTTAAATTGTTTGTATATAAATGATCTTTAGTAATAATCGGTATTTGCCCTCAATAGTAATAGGTAATTTTCTTAAATTTTATGTCTAACAAATAACTAGTAGTTGCTTCTAACAATGCAAGTCTACACCGTAAACCAATATATTACATAGAAAAAGTTGAAAACATGAGGAATCAACAACCCGGAACCAATATATTATCATATTCTTCCTTCCAAAGAGACAACCATCACAAAAACATCGGCATGATATTTACAGCTTGAGGTATATCCAAAAGCTCATGGAAGTCCATCCCTGCATTCACATACATATTTAGTATTGTGAAAACATAAGACTATATAATAGAGGTCCTCAAACAGGAAAGGAAAGGAAGCGCCTTAATTTTCTTCATGGTTGGGTTCTCGTGACACACCAACGGTTTGCACCATTAGAGCCTAATTTAATGCACCATTGAAACACATTGATTGATTATGTGGTTGATTGCATGGGAAACACCAATCATATTCTTGTGTCATGTTATTTTGTGCTGGAACCAATGCTCTTGATGTTGAAGTTGTGTTTGGATCATATGACCTAAAAGGTTTAAGCACTTGAGATTGCCCTTGGTGTTGACTCTTATTTACAACTCCGGGTTGGTGGTTTATTTTGTTGATCTACGAGAGTCTAGCCTCGATATTAAGCTTGAGGTTGATATGGCCTAGAACTCTGAGCCTGCTGTCTTTTGATGGTTACTATCTCATTTCCCAGGTTTTGCAGTTGTTTCATAACTTCCTCGAAGCTCCTTTGAGGTGTTAGATGATGAAGAGGAGGCTTGGTGAACTTTTATTCTTGGGGGTATAGGAGCTAATGTGGGTGTTTGGTTAGTACTTGGGTTTCTTAACTCGAGGTATAGAGGCATGGATGGCACGGGAGTAAGTTTTTCACTTGAATCAAATGATTCTCGGCTCTATGGAAAGGCTATAGGTGCAGTAAGGTAAGGTTGTGCCCCCATTGATGAATCATCAAAGAAATATCGAATTTAAATCTCTAAGGAAGTATAAGAAGGCACATTCATTAGTGGGCTTTCCGATGTTGGAATCCTATCCCAGGTTCATTGAAATCTGAGGTTGAAATCCGTTAGTTGCTCATTCGGAGCTCTCTTGATTGTTGTCAGCTCCTCCAAAGTAAGGATAGGTTATCTCCCTTTTCTCCAAACTGGTTGTGAAGAGCTATGCACAGATGGTCCCAAGGTTGAATAGAGCCTGCTTCTAGGCTCCTAAACCATTTTGAAGCTTTTCCCTTGAGTGAAGAGGCTAGCAACTTGACCGCAATGTCCATCTCAGTGATCTCATGGATTGCATGACATTTGCAATGTCTTGAACGTGGTCACCGGGACAAGTCTGGTTTTCTCTAGTGAAATATGGGATGCTCTTTAATGCTGCCACCGGGACTGGATTTTGTGCATTCAGAGTGAGTGGGCTATCAGTGAAATTGACATAAGGATTTGGTTGTTGGTGTGCCATCCTGATTGGCCTGAGCACCCTTCTTGATTGAAAGAATGGCCTACTAGGAGGAGGTGTTGATAAGGCTTTATTTGGAGGAGATAGAGACCTTTGGGCTCTTCTTCCTCTTCTCCTTCTATCTAGAGACAAGTGTATGTGTACAAACTGTCCTTCTTCTCTTGTTCTTGACCTTGTTTGTATCCTTCTCATGAACTTGGAAAACTTGGACTTGTTGAAATAGTGGATTTTGTCCCTTTTGGAGTCGTCAAATGTGTAGTTCTTAAAAGCTTCTTAAAAGCTAGAATCATAGCAAGTGCACATTGATCTTACTATAATAAAGATGGATACTTCTTGTCCCACCGGGCGTGCCAAAATTATTAGTGCAAAATCACAACACCCCCAAATGAGTCGTCAGATCTGCTTTTCTAAGGCTAGATTCATTTGGTATGATTCACATAACATTGAGTTATTCCCAAAGTGTGGGACTTTGCAGATGGGAAAAACTCTCCAGATTGAAGGTTGGTTCCTATTCCTCTGTTTAGGTGCATGCGTGAAAACTTGTAGTGTTATGTTTATGGAGCCTATTTTCATGTTAGAGTGAGGTACACCTTCTATGTGTTACACTGGTATTTTTACAACGGTCTCGCCGCAAAGTGAGTGGGTCGGGGGTTCGGGGCGAAGCCCCAAAGCAAATTTTCATGGGTGGTTTATTAACCCATGGGTAATGGGTAAAGCAATTATGGGCTTTTTTGGGCCCATGGTTTTCGGTACCCATTGTTTTATAAAACCACCTCTTCGGCTACCCATAGGTTTATGGGATGGTTTTGTTTTTGCCCATTGTTTGATACCCATGGTTTTGTAAAACTACTTAAGTAATTGTCTATTTATATGGTCTTATGCATATGATAGAAGTACAAGAAAATGTATTGCAGATGTGTTTTGAATTCGGGTGTGAATTCTTTAGAGTTTGTTGAGCATAGCTCCAAACGGATACGGATATTGTAATGAGAGAATGGAGGCTTGTAATAAAATCGAGAAAGTGGTTCTTGGTGGATGTAGCCCAAATTGGGTGAACCACGTTAAATCTTGTCTCTCGTGTTGTGTTATTTATTCTCGCACTTTTATTTGAGATCCGTAATATTTTTCGCATATTAGTTTCTCTTTGTTGCGATTCGTAAGGGATTATTCCGCATATTTTATCTCTTATTTCCTAACAATTGGTATCGAGCTGGTTTGGTTTCTCTTGAAGTGTTGAATCATAGGGAAAGTTTTATCTTGAGTGGGAGCTATGGTAGATGATGGAAGATCTAGGGTTGATAAATTCAACAGCAGAATTTCGAGTCTTTAGAAGATGCAGATGGAAGATTACCTTTATCGAAGGATTTTATACTCCGTTGTCGAGAAGGTGAACAAACCCTCGAGTATGACAGATGTGGAATGGGATTTATTGGATCGGAAGGCACTTGAACGATTCACTATGTCTTGCATCTTCGGTATTATTTAATGTTTCAAAGGAAAAACTACAAAAGATCTAATGGATGCATTAGGGAAGTTATATGAAAAACCCTCTGCCTCTAACAAGATATTTTTAATGAAAAATTTGTTTAATATGAAGATGTCTAAGAATAGTTTAGTAGCAGATCATTTAAATGATTTTAATATAGTTGTGAATATGCTAGCTTCGATTCAATAGAATTTGATGAAGAATTTAGGGCTTTATTGATTATGTGCTCTTTACCCGAAAGTTGGAATAGCACCGGTAATGGTGGTAAGCAACTTGGTTCCAGCTAACTCAAAGTTAAAGTTTGAGGATATTGTAGGGGTGATTCTAAGTGAGGAAATGTGAAGAAAAGCTCCAGGGAATCTTCTACTTGAGGAATGCTTTGACAATGGAAACTAGAGGGAGACAGGAAGAATAGAGGAAACCATGGAAAATCAAAAGATCGGCAAGGTCAAAATCAAAGAGCAAGATTATATGTTGGGCTGTGGAAATTTGGGCATGCAAAGAAGGATTGTTGGGAGCTTCGGGACAAGAAGAAATAACAGGAAGAAAACAAGGAGGCAAATGTGGCATCGGGTAATATATGTTAGGATGCTTTGATTCTTTCTTTGCATAATATTATTAAATCTTGGGTTTTAGATTCAGGGGCTTCTTTTCATGCTACTCCACATAGGCATTATTTTGTTGATTATGTTCAAGGGGATTTTGGGCATGTTTTTCTTGGTGATGATGAGCCTTGCAGTATAGTTGGAAAAGGTTATGTTCAAGTTAAGATGTAGAATGGGAATACATGGCTATTGAAGGATGTCAGACATGTGCCTACATTAAGGAGAAATTTGATATCGGCGGGGCAATTGGGAAGTGATGGTTGTACTGTGATATTTATAGCTAACTCTTGGAAGGTTACCAAGGGTGCTCTTGTGGTGGCAAGAGGTAAGAAGGTTGGAACCTTGTATTTAACCACTGATAGTACTAATGATTGTAATCTTGTGGCTTCAGATGCAGATACAACATTATAGCACTATAGGCTTGGTCATATGAGCCATAAGGGCATGAACATCATAAAGAAGAATTTACTGGATATACAGAAACAGGTTTAGATTTCTATGAGAAATGTATATGGGAAACAGAAGCGAGTAAGGTTTCTCAAGGTTGGACCTACGAAGAAAGAGAGTAAGTTAGAGCTGGTACATTCTAATGTGTGGGGGCCACTGTATCATCTCTTGGGGGTTCAAGTTATTATGTTACTTTTATTGATGATGCAACAAGGAAAGTTTGGGTTTATTGTATTAGAAACAAATCTGATGTATTTGACACTTTTGTTAAATGGAAAGCCTTGGTAGAGAATGAAACAAGTCTTAAGCTAAAATTTCTCAGGTCAGATAATGGAGGGGAGTATTGCAACAATGAATTTAATGATTATTGTTCTAAGAATGGAATCCGCAGGCAAAATACGGTTCAAAACTCCACAAAGCAGAATGAGGTATCAAAAAGGATGAACAAAACAATAATGGAACATGCAAGGATCATGAGGTTACATGCGGGATCGCCTCTTTCTTTTTGGGCGAATGGTGAGCACAGCTGTGTACTTGATAAATAAAGGACCCTCAAGTGCCTTGGATGGAGGCATACCTGAGGAGGCATGGTATGGTAAGAAAGTTGATTATTCATTTCTTAGAGTCTTTGGATGTGAGGTGTTTGTTCATATAGACAAGGATGATAGGACCAAGCTAGAGGCTAAATCAGAAAAATGTACTTTCATTGGTTATGGTAGTGATGACTTTGGGTTTAAATGTTGGAGTATTAAGGACAAGAAAATCATTCGGTCTAGGGATGTGGTCTTTAATGAGAAAGTCATGTATAAGCAACAGTTGTAGGAAAATAGGGAAGAATCCAAGAAAGAATATGCAGTGGTAGAGGATCTTCGGATGGGAAAGTGACCCATGAATCAGTTTAGGAACCTACTCAACAGGAACCCCAAACTCCTACAGTGAGGAGGTCTTCTAGGGTAAGAAAAGAACCTGAACATTTTTCTCCTTCTCTTTATTATTTATTACTCACTGATAGTGGAGAGCCAGAGAGCTTTGATGAAGCAATGCAGGTAGATGCCAGTAAGAAGTGGGAGCAAGCCATGGATGAGGAGCATAAGTCTCTCATGGAGAACCAGACTTGGGATTTGGTGAAGCTACCGGAAGGCAAAAGAGCATTGCAGAACAAGTGGGTGTACAGAGTTAAAGACAAAGAAGGAGGAAAGAAAAGATATAAGGCCCGATTGGTGGTCAAGGGGTTTGCACAGAAACAAGGTATAGATTTTGATGAGATATTTTCTCCTGTAGTAAAAATGACTTCTATTAGAACTGTTCTTGGAATAGTGGCAATAGAAGACTTACACTTAGAACAGTTAGATGTAAAGACTGCATTTATCCATGGTGATTTGGAGGAGGAACTATATATGCAGCAACCAGAGGGCTATGAGGTCAAAGGTAAAGAGGAGATGGTGTGTAAACTGAAGAAGAGCTTGTATGGCTTGAAACAAGCTCCACGTCAATGGTATAAGAAGTTTGATAGCTTCATGATGGAGCAAGGTTATATTAGATGTCATTCTGACCATTGCGTGTATACAAAGAAATTTGAGGATGGAAGTTATATTATCCTGTGTTTGTATGTTGATGACATGTTGGTTGCAGGTAAAAACATGCAAGAAATAAAAGTACTCAAGAAACAACTAAGTGAATCCTTTGATATGAAGGATTTGGGGGCAGCCAGACAAATCCTTGGTATGAGGATAACTCGAGATAGGAAGGAATGGAAGTTGACTTTATCTTAGGAAGAGTACATTAAGAAGGTATTGGGACAGTTTAACATGTAGGATGCTAAACCGGTTGGGACTCCTTTGGCAGGCCATTTTAAGTTATCAAAGGAGCAGTGTCCCAAGACAAAGCAGGAAAGAAACCAGATGTCCAAGGTACCTTACTCATCAGCGGTTGGTAGTTTGATGTATGCTATGGTGTGCACTAGTCATGATATTGCCCATGCAGTGGGAGTTGTGAGTAGATTTATGAGTGATCCAGGTAAAGAGCATTGACAAGCAATAAAGTGGATCCTTCGGTATTTGAGAGGAACCATGGGGACAATTTTGTGCTACAGTGGATCGACACCACTTTACGTGGTTATGTAGATTAGACATGGTGGAGATGTAAACAGCAGGAGGAGCACGACGACAAGTTATATTTATATTTGTAGGTGGGATAGCAGTGAGCTAGATTTCACGACTATAGAAGTTGGTGGCTTTGTCAACCATGAGGCCGAGTATGTTGCTACCACAGAGGCAAGCAAAGAGATGATCTAGTTACAACAATTGCTTGAAGAGTTGGGGCATAAGCGGGGAAGAATGTAAGTTGCATAGTGATAGTCAGTCGAATGTTATACACCTAGCTAAGAACTCGCTTTCCACTCCAAGATGAAGCATATACAGTTGAGATATCACTTCATCATGATAGCTTTGGAGGAAGATAAGTTGAAGTTAGAGAAGATTCATGTACAGTCGAGAATCATGCGAGACATGATGACCAGGTAATCATGAGGATAAACTAAAGCTATGTTGACCAAGGTTGGCCTTCACAAGGGATGACAGTGAAGGGTTGAGAAGCTTGCTCGGTGGAAATTAGTCTCAGTGGGAGATTGGTATGTTTGTGGAGCCTATTTTCATGTTAGAGTGTGGTACACCTTCTATGTGTTACACTTGGGTATTTTTACGGTGGTCCCGCTCGCCGGTGAGCGGGTCGGGGGGTTTGGGGTGAAGCCCCCAAGCAAATTTTCATGGGTGGTTTATTAACCCATGGGTAATGGGTAAATCGTTATGAGCTGTTTTTGGGCCCATGGTTTTTCGGTACCGTTATTTTGTAAAACCGCCTTTTGACTACCATAGGTTTATGGGACGATTTTGTTTTTGCCCATTGTTTGATACCCATGGTTTTGTAAAACTACTCAAGCATTTGTCTATTTATATGGTCTTATGCATATGATAGAAATACAAGCAAATGTATTGCAAATGTGTTTTGAATTCGGGTGTGAATTCTGTAGAGTTTGTTGAGCATAGCTCCAAATGGATCTAGCTATTGTATTGAGAGAGTGGAGGCTTGTAATAAAATCTAAGCAAGTGATTCTTGGTGGACGTAGCCCAAATTGGGTGAACCATGTTAAATCTTGTCTCTTTGTGTTGTGTTATTTATTCTGCACTTTTATTTGAGATCTATAATATTTTCTACATATTAGTTTCTACTCTTGTTGCGATTCTCGTAAGGGATTATTCCGCATATTTTATCTCTTATTTCCTAACATGTAGAGGGCCTATTACTAAACCTAATCTAAGTTTTACCAAGGAGGTAGGGATAAAAGGGATGCAGGAAATCAAACTAAGTTGTAAGGTGATGCACCAAAGGAATGATGAACATTAGTTTTGTTGATAGACACAAACCAACAAAATACATATGATAATCAAGCATGATAACAAGATTTATAATGAAAGACTAGATGAGAGCAAATGAGATAGGAAAGGATCTAAAATCGATCACGATCATATTTTATTGCTCGCATATTGATACAACGCATTACAAGCGCCGTAAAGGTAAGAAAAGTATTACATTCAGGGGAGGTCTGAAACTCCACGCAGTTCCTTTTCCGTAAGGAAAAGGGAGCCTACAAAATAGAATAATGTCCAACCCTTTATAAAGGTAAATGCACCAAGTTCGGGGGACAATTAAGTGGACATCAAATCCTCGAATTTTACATTAAAAACAACAAAACATCAAATTTAGTCTTCCATGACTTGAACCATGCCGAAAAGTAAAAATATGTCATAAAAATGGTACCATTAGAGGGGAGACTATTAGAGTAGAAATACTGATTTTAAAGTGAATAGAAGAGGATGAATATCATTTTAGAATTTTTTACTAATAGTAGGTCTTTAAGACACTTTTTCCGTGAATGTTTATGTCACGTTTAAGACTCGCAAAATTTGTTTCACTTATCGAATGTGATAAAAATTATACCATCCCAACCGTGGTGAAATTATACTGTTAAAAAAAATTATTTGATTTCAATATTTTTGATGAAGTTATGGCGGCAAACGGAAAGTGCTCTGTTTTCTTTATGTTTTCATACCACTTTCACGGAAAATATCATAAAAATAAAATATTATTCAAAAAATACAAAATAAAATCCATCCCAAGATAGATAGTGGCATATAACTTCTCACCAAAGGAAAAATATATATATCAATTTTTGGTCATCCAAATTGTGGGCAAACGGACTATAATCTTATCGGCGTTTTTAAAAAAAAAAACCAAGTCATTGAATTTTGAGTGTTTAATATAGCTAATCTTGTCCATTTTTTACAAAAATTAGTATTTTAGAAACTAGATTCCGGATTCTACGATTCATATTAATATAATTTTGTCTAATTTTGAGTTTATGTATTGTTAATAATCCCTACAAGTTGATATTATGTTGTTATTTGCAATATGATGTCCACGGATGACCCTATATTTGTCCATCAACTTCCTGCACTTACCCATAATGAGTCCGGACCCGCATTTATAGATTCAATCAAAGAGAAGAAAGAAAGAGAGAGAAGTAGGAAAATCAAGTCGAAGCTATACCATCGCTATTAATGCCTCTACAACAAAGCCTACCCCCAAATTTGCCTTGATTGCGATCAACCACTGGTTCGACACCTTGATAGAGGAGGAAATGGCAGAGCAGATCGAATCCGATCTGGTTGTTGGGGCAAAAATAAATCCTACATTAATGGCCCTGAAGACATTTCTCCATTTTTCTCCCACCTAACCTCCCCAAACTTAAAGTTTCAGATCTTCATGGCATGGACGAGGTCGAGATCTTTCCAACGGTGTTAGGTTTGCAATATTTTGAGCCCTGAGTCGAAAGATATGCCCCTTCGAAGTTTGATCAGTGTTCATGTACAAGAGGGCGGGAAACCCAGCTCGAAAAATGGACCCCCTTTTGAGGTTGGGACACGTGGTTGGCTGGCACATGTCTAAGGGCGGCCTCTGTATTTTCTCTTGGAATGGTGCGGGGCTGACACGTGGCTTCCTCCACCGGCCTGCTCAATTTCTTTTGTTTTTCTCTGCTAAGTCCTTTTCTCGGCAGGTCATATTTCTTGACCGGGACACGCGGTGGTCTGGCGCTTGTTTGAGAACCCTTTCTCTATTCGACCCTTGAGTTAGCATCATTTGGACACTTGGCACTCCTTGTCGGCCTACCACTATGCATTGATTATTCAACCCGACCTGTCCCCTTCGAAGAGACTAGACACATGGAGGCTCTGCGCTCGCTGAAACTCCCGATCAAGATTTTCCCAAGGAGCGTCGAGTTGACACTTGGAAGCCTCCGTAGGTCTTTGGAATTTTCAACGACCTCTTTCTTTCCTTTTTGGGCCTTGGGCTACGTGGCAAATTGACACTTGTTCAAGCCTCCGCTTTTGGATCTATCTTTGGAAATGCGCCACTTGGACACGTGGCAGTCCCCGCCAATACTCCTATACTTAGCTTTTTTTGAGGCCCGCTGTATCTTCCTTTTGACCTCTGTTGACCATTTGCTACGTGGAGGGCTAGCATGAGTTTGAGTCTTCTCCTTGGGCTCCCATCTTGGATTTGCGTTGAGCCGACACCTGACACCTTCCTGCCTAGCCGAAGACTTTTCAATGGCCATGCAACTTTTGGGGCTCTGAACGCGTGGAATCTTGGCACTTGTTTGAAATTCCTTTCTTGTATTCAACTTTGGAGAAGCATTGTTCCAACACATAGCTCTCTCCATTGCCTCCTCTATACTTAGCTGATTTTTGGGCTCGTTCTGAAATGTTTTGAACCCGAAGACCTTAGATCTTCGCCGCTTCTTCCCTTTCTTGTTCCTGGCTTCTTTCTGACATTGCTCCTTGACCTTTGACCCTGCTATTCTATTTCCGAGCCCACCTGTAACCTGTTAAATAGATTTAAGGCTGGATTAGCTCGACAGAGCCGTTTTCTAAATCTCTCGCACCGGGGGTTTTGATCTTCGCAGCCTCGCCACTTCCATTATAGAATCCCTCGTAATTTGTTCGCAGGATTTGAACATGATTTCTCATGTTATTTCGATGTAGGGTCGTTTTGATTCAATATTTTGCCCGAGGGTAAAATATGGATAACAGATTACACTCAAAATTGGAAGATGTTGTACTAACATGAATCATAGAATTTTGAGTCTAGTTTATAAGATGCTAAATTTTTACCGACAACGGATAAGTTCAAATGGGTCAAATAACTAAAATACCAATAGGTGCTCCTATTTTTGTTAAAAAACATAATAGAGTGACTTTCGTGCCCCCACCATTTTTTTAGTACCATTTAGTATTTTTGAAAACCCTTTGGTAGAAAGACAACTAGGAACATCTAGTTTGGGTTCCCTTTTTTTTAGATTTTTTAGCGAGTATTTTTTTATGATTTTTCTAGTACATGAATTTTAAATTTTAAAACATAACGGAGCTCCGACCATGCCCCCTAACTACCTCAAAAATATCAAAAATTAGAATTTTTTTTTAATATGTCTAGAATTAGGACTATTTTGGGCTAGTATATTTTTTCAATTTCGATGAGCCAAAAAAAGATACACGATGAAAGATAGACATGTTTAAACTTCAAAAATAGATATAAAAAGGCATAGTTAGAAAATAAATAATTTGAAAACCTCATATTAGTCAGCAAATTTGAAAATTTATATTTTTAGAAAGAAGAAACTTTTATCTACGTCGCAGTATAATTTTTTTAAAACAAATCGATCATTTGATGTTGATTTATCATGGTGGAAGAGGCATTTTTACATTTTCCTACAAAAATATGTTTGTTGTGTTTCAGGCAGTCCATGGCTCAGCTTGGGATCCAAAACCAGATCAAGCCTTGAGGCATGGCTTGGAAAATGGGAATAGAATAACATGTACATGTTATGTTCTTTACATATTTATGGGTCCCCAATGTCCTTTTACCCTCCTTCATGGGTTTTCTATCCTATTTCTGTCTATTTTTGTCTAGTATGCAAATTCTTGTACATTCTTTACAAAATTTTGAGTAGTTCATCTTGTCCCCTACCCCACAATATATTATTCTGCAATCATGGGTGACAAAAGAAGACGTAAGGACAAGAAGAAAGTCAATAACAAGATGCCGGAGCAATTAGAAAAGATGAGAATTAATAAAGTGAAGAGAATGCAAAAACTTCGTGTAGGGCAAGGTACATCTATTGTATCAAATATATTTGATGTATCTGAGAATAATGATTTTACAATGAATGTTCATATTGAATTGAATGATAATGTTGGTATGGATGAATAAATTGATATGAATCTAATTGTTGAACTATTAGTGTAAAATCGCAGCACCCCGAATGGACTCATGTGTGAGTGGGGCATTCAAAGTGTGATTGCACAACATGGGACCATCTCTCAAGTTGTGGGAATTGCAAACCTAAGATGGCCCTCCGAGAGAAAGCCTACTCTTGCTTCCTAAACTACTTACCACAAGCTACTCCAGTGCAGGCAAACTAATCTATCCTAATCTAACCATTCCAAGGAACCGGGGGAGAGAGGAGGGTGAAAGAGAGCCTACACTAAGTGGTAATACACCAGAAAAGGAAGTGGTGAGATGCTGTTGAGGGAGGATGAAACAGTGGAAAAGGAGATGAGGGAGGTCAGACATAAGTGACACAGACCCAGATCCAAATCCGCCATCGAAACTCCACAAAGCACAACATCTTACACCTGCAAACATGAAATACATGCACAAGAAGCAAACACAAAATGGAGAGGCACAGAGAAACAACAAAACATGAGAAAGGGTTGAAGAACACCACAAAAACATGATTTTATTGCTCTATGAGGTGCATGAGACCATCACATTCCTACTTAGAGGCACAAATACGCTCATGGGATGTAGGAGAAGGCTTATAGCTCAAATGGAGTTGGGAAATAAATTTTACAGAGTTTCCCCACACCCAAAATTTCCCTCCCAAATGAGAAGTGTTTACAATATATATAACGTCAAGGTAAGAGGGAAAGAAGAAAACTCAAACTCTACTCTAAAAGCTCAACCACCAACCATTAATTCCCCCCGCAAATCTACCTACAATCCATCAATTCGGTTCCCCATGTCCTGTCATTTGGCGTGTTGAAGAAGGAAGAATAGCGGATCAAATCAAATTTGATATGGTTGTTGAAGCAATCAGAGCCTACATTAATGGCATGAAAGGCATTTTCCTACTTTTCACCCACCTGACCTTATCAAAATTAAATTTTTAGGCTTCCATGGCATATAGGATGTCAAGACCTTTCCAAAAAGTCTTCTCCCGCCCAAATCTAAGTTCCTAGTCGAAAGATATGGTCTGTCTCAAGGTCCTCGGGTCAGGTGCTTAACACGGCTAGAAATATGCAAGGGTATGTCCATACAAGGGCCACGTGGCGCCTCGCGCGCTTGAAGATCTCACCCCTACTCTCGCTCTTGAAATTGTGCCAGACTGACACGTGGTGGCTTCTGTGGGCTCCCTTATTTCCTTTGTATTCTACCTGAGTCTTTTCTGGCGGCGGAGGCACTATGCTTGACCCGAGACACATAGAGGCCTCGCGCTCGTTTGGAAACTACCTACCGATTTTACCTATGAAGTTGCGTGGATAAGACATGTGAGGCCTCCGCAGTTTTGGACTTTTCAACACCAATCTTACCTTTTCGTAACTCGACCATGTGGCGGGTTGGTGCTCGTTTGGAGACTACCTTTTGAGCCGCACCTTTGAAATTGAGCCGATGATGCACATGGTATCCTCCGCGGCTCTACCCTATTTATTTATGTTTTGGCTAAGTCCCCTTCATTTGGCAAGGCCATATGTTTGAACTCTAGACACGTGGGGCTCAACGCTCATTTGGGAACCGCCCCGAGTTGATTTTTGAAGCCGCGCTAAGTCAACACGTGGCACCTTCCGTCGGCTCGCCCTGTTTAGAATTTTCAACAGTTGACGAGACCTTTTTTCTCTGTCCCCGGCTATGTGGCGATCGACACTTATTTGAGGACCGCTCTTTGGACCCAACTTTGGTGTTGCGCCGAGATGACACGTGGAGGCTTTTTGTCGGCTCGTCCCGAGCTTGGACTTTTCAATGATTGGCTCTATTTCCATTTCAGACCGAGGACACGTGTCGCACTCATTTGGGGGACTTCCTTTGGCTTTGACTCTTGAAAGTGCACCGTTAAGACACGTGGAGACCTCATTTGGTATGCTTTGTACTTAGCGGATTCATCAACTTTCTTTACCCCCATTTGGAGTCGACCACGTGGTGAGTTGACGCTTGTCCATGGACCTGTTTAGACCGTAACTTGGAGATGCGTCGTTGAGACTTGTGGAGGATTTCGCTTGACCGAGAATTTTTCAACTATTTATGAGATCCCCTCTAGGTCATGGACGCGTTGCGGCCTGGCACATGTTTGGGGGTCAGGTCTCGGATTTTGCTTTTGTAGGAGCGTCGAGATGATGTGTGGAGGCTTCCGCTTGACCCGAGACTTTTCAATGGTCGGCTTTGTCTCCTTTGGGGACCTTGTACACGTGGAGGCTCCGTGCTCATTTGGGGTCTCTATTTTGATGCGCCTTTTGGAATTTTGCTAAGAGGATGCAAAGTGCCTCCCGTGAGTCAAGTTCGGCCCCGAGTCAACCCGTATGCGGTGAAGTCCAAAACTTTGAGTCTTTCCCCATCTTCTTCCTTTTGAGCCTCTAGTTTCCTCTTGTGTCATTCAGCCACATATTTGACCCTTCTACTTGAGTCGAGCTCGCCTCCCCCTTGTTTGTTGGATTTGAATGTGAGCTCGCAGGTATAACCCACCCCTTCGATTATATCTTGTGCGGGTCATGTTTGACCAAATTTGTCGGGGGCAAATTTGGGATAACAAAACCTCTACATGAGAACATCTACATGAGAATCCAAATATTTAAATTTGTTACCGAATGAGAAGTAACCATGTTAATGAATCTTCACCTCTTAGAACATCTCCTTCCATTTTGTGAAGAAAACCAATTCACTTAATTGAAATTGATGAAAACATTATAAAACCAATGCCTAACAAAATGTCTAACAAAAATGCAAGAAGAAAAGATAGGGGAATTTGGGATAATTACTTTGAGAATTTAAATGACACACAAAGATGTCAATTATTTGTTACATTGATGAAATTAATTAAGATGAGACCTACAATGAAGACCCAGGGTTAAGAACATCTAATGTTGTTGATCAAAATGTGTCAATTATTGAAAATATACATAAAGCATACCAAATTGTAGGTGCCAACAGAGGGGCCAATGAAAGTAATGGTACACAACGTGCACTTACTAATTGTATAGTAAGTGATAAAATAATTAATACATGCTTTATTAGAAAAACAAGCAGAGCTTTAAAGCTAAACATAAAAACACTAATGAAAGCAATAGGGAGATGCAAAATTCTTTTGTTAGTCAATAACACTGACTATTGGGCTTTCTCTAGTAGACTACCACGGAAAGAAAAGAATACGTCCGATATTATATAATAATTAATTATAAAGTTTTGGAATGAGAACACAACAAAGGTGTCACCAAATAAGAGATATAAGTAAAAAGAAGAATAGGTTCTCGTAATCATGAATCATGTGCAAAACATTTCTTAGATATGACTCAAACACAATTGTTATCTAAGTTTAAGAATGAAAATCCACAAATTAACATTAGCCAAAGATTCTTTGAAATGAATAAACCCTTTTATGTGAAAATCAATCACTCACGTACTCACTTGTTGCGAGGCATCGTGTTGAATTTTCAATGCATTATGATGTTTTTTGTCAAATACGTTGTGTTTTGCATACTAACATCATGTTGCAGGAGTGTGGATTAAATGTCCCACCAAAATCTGCAAGGGAATTTATTCCTACAATATTTTGTGAAAAATCAACTGGACAATTTTTTATAACAAAGCATGTTTGGATGGAACGTGCAACATATGTGGTGGCTTGCCAAAATTAAAAAGATGTATCCATGAGGAGAGTATAGATTCAATAGGAAAAGAATTGGTTGGTTTCAACAAATATAAATCTATGGCATATCAATAAAAATATGGAAAATAATCTAAGAGGTGTGAACTTGTTACGTAACAATTACTGTATCGAATGTTTGGTCAAATTTAGAGAGAAAATTGTTTATGAGTATACAAGTCTCACACATAGAGCTCGATGGTTGGATGAAAAATTCAAGTTAAGCTAGGACACATTCCCACTTGGCACTATTGTTTCAGTAATTGGCTTTGTAGAGAATTACACATTGCAGCCACAAATGGAGGTTTAGTCTCAATAATATAACTCGGTGCAAGTTGCTATTTTTGTGCATATAACATTCAAGCACTCTCAAGAAAGCACTGAGAAAGATCAAAAAATATTAAAAGAGTATCATTTTTATATCGGTGATGATTAGACATATTCTGCTGAATATGTGCAAGGGTGTTTCAGTGTTTTATGCGAACTTGAATGAGAGGAAAATTTTATTCAATCAACATTACATTTGGTCAGACAACTATACATCACAATTCAAGAATACACGGATGTTTTATTGGCTAAGTAGGATGCACAAAGAAACAAGTGTACAACATATATGTATTTTTACTGAGGCATGACATGGGAAAGGAGAACATGATGGTGCAACAACATGTGTGAAAAGAGCACTTACAAGAAAAGAGTTAAATTTCAAGGATGGTGTTAAATTTACAGATGCAAGAAGCATTGTTGATTGGTGTATCAATAACATGGGCTCTCAAGATAGTTCAACGGTTCATAGATATTTTTGGTTGATAGAGGAACAACATTTGGCAAGCTATAAAGATTGTCGGCAGGATTGCTAGGATCAAGTGATATGCACTCGTTCCGTAGTTCAGATGCAAGTTCTTGGACTCTTTATACTAGGTGTATGACATGTTTTTATCTATCATGCATGGATTTTGTGTGGAATGAATCTAAGTCACAATAGTGGGTGGATGAATGGACTTGTATACCTCTAATTCCACTCGACACATATCAAGTTCCACGAGCATTACAACTTGCAGTGTCTTCAGATCATATGACAACATCACTTAACTTTGACCAAGTCTCTTATTTAGTGCAACAAGGTACATATGTATGTCATGTTTTAGATTTATAAATTATTAAATGATCAAATCTTAATGTATTTTAAATTTGACTTGAGTTTTACTTTGTGATGTAGGGCATGTTTTAGTTATTGTGATAGAATTTAATGAAGAGGGAACAGACTACTTCTTGTCTCATTGTGTAGAGTGGAAAAAAGTTGACTTCCACAGTCATTAATGGTGAAGGCCTTGAGTATCCCACTAGATCAGTGGTAGTCACTGGAACTTGGCTTCAATGATATCCTATAAAAAATCAAACACTTGGTTGTTTAAAGACTATGAAGTACATCGAAAGATACTTCACTATTCACATTTGGTTCTTGCAACAAATATTAAATTAATAAAATATCGAGGTAGGCCATTAAACAAGAATCTGTGGAAGGTTCGTGAATCAGATCATGAAGTAATTCTTTCTACTGTCAAAAGTAGAGTTGATCCATGTAATTCATTGGATTGAATTTGCAAAGGTATGTTCTTCATGAATTTAATTTGAATATTTACTTTAATGATTTTTTTAATTTTGTATGATTTTAAATTCTATTTAATTGTTTTCTAAAATGTTTATGTAGGTTAGTGGTGCCAGAAAATATTCCACCTTCATGTGTGTTGTCACTTGCCCAAAATGTGTGTATTTTTGCTATAAAAATTTGAAAATTTTGAGTTAGTATTTTTGCAATGCTTAATCTTTTTCTTCAAATATTTGGTGGTTCTCTTTTGTAATACAGTCTTTTGGGTATTTACATCCCTAATGTCCCAAGTGTTTTCAAGCCCTTAGTTCCCCGATTCCTCGACTTATCCGTGGTAGTCTAACCTACTTTGGTCTGCAGATATTTTGGCTCTGTGTCCCTTGTGCATCCCGACCACCGGCTCCCACATTCTGCAGCACCCACAAGCCTCCGTTCCTCCGCAACCTTGATTCTAACTTTTCCTAAGTCCTTTGTTATGCGAACGTTTCAGCTCAATGGAGAACCAGTGTCCCAATGTTCCATGGGCTGTTTGTGCAAGTTTTGTCCGACTTGTCTAATGTTAGTGCCTTGCGGCAGGTTTTCAGCTTTCCCTATCCCGTGTGTCCCAAGTGCGTTCCGTCCTTCGTTTCCTCGTAGACCTAATTTTTTTGCACTTCACCCACTATGGGTATTTCATTCATTCGCATCCCAAATGTCCCATGTAAGCTTGGGCCTCCTATGCTACTTTTTTCCACCATACCCGCACTATATGGAAATTGGTCTAAATATCCCGAGCCATTAAATGCCCTCATTAATTACTTCTTGCTGACCTTCTTTGAATGGGGTTATATAAATGAATGGGTTATTCATTTTTCATCGTCACAGCCATAACCAAAGCTTTACGCATCCTGTTCTAAGTTGTTTTAGCCGTAGCAGCGAGTTACCCTGACCATTTTCAAAATTTCAAAGTGTTTTCTGATCCTGAGAAGGTCGTCATTCATTCAATAGTCAAAGGTTGGATTTTCGTAGCCCTTGTGTGCTTTCCAAGGTCAATCCTATCCTGTGCCCTATTGTATTTTTGCTCCTAAAGTGAGTATCCTCTCTTCTACTATTCCTCGGCTCTCTGTTGCCATCATGAAGGTTCACTATAAGGGTCACGAGCATCTTTCGTCCCTTGAGACCTTCATACCTAATATAGGAGATACAAATGTACATCACTTGGATTTCAACTATTTTCTGTGCATGATTCAATGACACGAATCCTCAGGTGCCTGTAGCACAACACATCAAAGATTGCGGGATAAGACATGCAGGAGGTTTCCCTGTCTCAGTTACCAATGTGCAAACACAATTTTGGCGTGTGCTTCCCATTTTGACCCTAATACAAGAGAAATCACAGATTCTCAGGGATAAGTAATTGCCAAATTGGACATGGGATGTATCAATGTTGCCCTTGGAATCCCAGATTTGAAGATGCTAATGTCCTTTCCATGGCACAAGCTCAACACTTGTTTGATCAAGAACCTGATAAATATAAGTACATGGTGGCCAAATCTTGGTTCAAGAACCCAAAGAAAGGAGCTTCTAGATTGCCTAAGACCATGTACCGAAGTGATTTTAAAGAATAACTCTCTGACATCATCATTCTCCTATCCAGGATAATGGGGCTCCCGCAAGCAATGAATTTCATTTTTGGATGTGTCCTTTCATCAATATCATATGTGAGGGGAAATAGAATTTGGACTGGGGAAATCATTTGTACTAACCTAACTGAATAGTTGGCTAATGTACATAGAACTCATACCTTCTACATGACCTCCTATCTAATGTACATTTTGGAGCATATAGGGAATGGTTGGGTATTTCTCCAGATGACACCAAGAAAAATGCTCCAATATATGAGTACTATTCAAAATTGACCCTGAAGAATAATAATCATCATTTTAGGAGGGTCAATGATGCCTTCACAATGTACATAGTCAGGATTTTAGAAGGAGACACAACCAAAAGTTTTCTAAGGAAGCTAAGCAATTGATATCCACTTATGGCAGTTATTACATTCAATTCAGAAATTTCTCCTACATCAGGTTGGCATGCTTTGAAGATTCTCCCTACAAGCTCCCATGTTCTACAATGACAAGATTGCCCTGGTAGAGATTTGTAGGCAACTTGATAAGCTACACAGAACTTACAAAGACAAGAAGATAGGAGGTATACAATTCCCTATCACTCTAGGAAATTATACTTGTAGGACTGCTTAGATGTAATGTAATTACTTGTATAAATCTGATTATTAGCATCAATATAACACCAATGAACACAATATTTCAGATAAATGATCTCAATGTGCAATAAGAATAGCTTAGCCACTTCGAGGGGGCAACCTCCAAACTAGACAATAAGACTCAAATGTTGAATATGATGATCAACTACTACCTACTAACCCCTATATATACTATTCCTATGCTATGGCCAACACCAAGGCCGACCCACTAATGAAAATATAACATATATGAAAGAGATACATAATGATAAGAAGTTATGATAGCCACAAGTCGGCTATATACATCCAATATAAGATATATGATTAAGGGTGTAGCATGCCCCTCCCCTTCGAAGCAACATTATCCCCAATGTTGAGAAGATCGGATGTTGCTGTAGGAAATTTACATCCTCCCAAGTTGCGTCTTCATTGTCTAGATTTTTCCACTTGATCAAATACTCAGTGATGACCCTTGTCCTCAATCGCTTAGTGTGTGTTTGAAGGATGCATTTTGGTTCCAAGATGATTCTGCCCTCTTCATCAAGCTCGGGTAACACTATCTGGGTTGATATTGTCTGTCCAATTACCTTCTTTAGGCAAGATACATGGAAGACTGGATGAATTTGAGTAGCTGGAGGAAGTTCCAGTTTGTATGCTACATTGTCAATATTTGTAACACTTGATAAGGACCATAATACTTAGGTGAAATCTTGTTATCCTTTTTATGTTGTTTTAAGGACATTTGCTTATATGGTTGTAAACGCACAAAACCCAATCACCAACTTCAAAATGTATTTCACTGCGATGTTGGTCTGCCTGCTGCTTCATGCGGTTTTGTGACATGGCCAAATTCTCCCTGAGACTAAAAAGCACCTCTTGTTGGTGTTGAATATGTTCTTCAACTGCTCAAACCTTTGGTTGGACTCTCAAAGATGAAGTGATAGATGGTGGATGGTACTCATATAATGCCAAGAAAGGAGACCTTTTAGATGAAGTATGAAAGGGGGTGTTATACCACCATTCGCCAAAGAAGAACTATTGGACCCATCTCGCTTGCTTATCTGATGTAAAACAATGAAGATATCCCTCTAAGCACTTGTTTACCACCTTTGTTTTCCCATCATATTGGGGATGATAAGAGGAACTTTGAGCTAGTTGTGTGCCAAAGCATGAGAACAAGTTAGTCCAAAAATTACTACTAAAGATAGGATCTCGATCACTTACTATAATCTTTGGTGTCCCATGTAGCTTCTGAATTATATCCCTGAAGGTTGTTATTCGTACTTCGCAACAAATGGATGTGATAAAGCACAAAAATGGGCATATTTGATGAGTTTGTCCACCGCCACTATGATTACATTTTTACCTTCTGATTTAAGCAATCCTGTGATGAAGTCCATGGACACCTCTTCCCACCTCTGGCTAGGAATAGATAGAGGTTGTAAAAGACTTGGGGACTTAATTGTTTCACCCTTATTTTGCTAACAAACCATGCATTCTGCCACAAACTTTTGGACATCTCCTTTTAGCCCTTCCCAGAAAAAATTATGCTTAATTCGATGATAAGTCTTTAAGAAGCCAAAATGACCCCTTACTGGAGAAGCATGGAGCTCAGATAGAACCCTATTTTAAGGATTGAATTCTTACATAGATATAATCTATCTTTATACCATAAAACATATCCTTTCCATACAAATTTTTCTGACATGCTTGGATCTTGTTGGAGATTTTGAATGAGATTTTGTGTACCTGGGTCATTTTTCCATTCAGACCTTACATCCTCTATCCAATCCTCCTGTAATACAAATATGGCACACAACAATGCCTGGGCAGATTCATCCTTCCGAGATAAAGCATCAACAACTACATTCTCTTTCCCTTTCTTGTATATTATCTCAAAATCATACCCCAACATTTTTTAGACCCATTTCTATTGTTCTTCTGATGATAAATGTTTCTCTAAGAAGTATTTCAAACTATCATGATCTATCTTTACTTTGAAATGTCGTCCCATTAGATATGGTCTCCATTGCTTCACTGCATGAAGTATTACTAACATTTCTTTCTCATAAACTGGTTTAGAGATATTCTTACCTTTGAATTGGCAGCTCTCAAAGGCAATGGGTCACCCTTCTTGCATGAGTACCCCCCATACCATACCCTAAAGCATCACATTCAACAATGAATGTTTTTGAAAAATCTGGGGTGGCTAGAACTAGAGTGGTGCACATGGCCTCCTTCAAATTCTCAAAGGCCATAGTAGTTTGCTCGTTCCAATAGAAAGAGTCCTTCTTTAATAAAGCTGTGAGTGGTGCTGCGATGCTACCATAATTCCTTACAAATCTACGATAATAACCTGTAAGCCCCAAAAATCCTCGAATATTTTTTAGGTTTTGGGAACCTTCCATTCAAGCATGGCTTTTATCTTGTTAGGATCCACTTTAACACCTTCATAAGAGACAATATGACCCAAATATTCAACCTCCTTGACACCAAAAGAACACTTAGAAGGATTTGCATAAAGTTGATGTTGTTCAAGAGTTTCCAACACCTTATTTACATGATGCAAGTGTTCCTCCCATGTTTTACTATAGATTAATATATCATCAAAGAACACTAAAACAAACTTTCGAAGAAATGTCTTAAAGATGGAATTCATCAAGCTTTGAAATGTAGAGGGTGCATTTGTTAGTCCAAAAGGCATTACCAAGAACTCATAGTGTCCTTCATGTGTCCTGAAGGTTGTTTTATGAATATCTTCATCCTTGATTCTAATCTGATGATATCCAGAACGAAGATCAAGTTTTGTAAAGTAAACAACACCATGTAACTCATCTAGCAAATCATCAATTACAGGAATAGGAAACTTATCTTTAATTGTGTACTTATTGAGTTCCCTGTAATCTGGACACATGCGCCAATTGTCATCTTTTTCCATACCATCACTACAAGAGAAGAGTAAGCACTTTGAGTATGACAAATAAGTCCCGCTTCTAACATCTCTTGAACTATCTTCTCAATCTCACTCTTTTGCATATAGGGGTACCTATAAGGTCTGATGTTGGGTGGTTGACTCCTTGGTACTAGCTGGATGGCATGGTCATGGTCTCTTTTCGGAGGCACTTGGGCATTTCTCCAAACACCACTGAGTGCTCATCTATAATTGCTTACATATCTACAGGTATAAATGTATTGGAATGATGTGCTTCTAATGAAAATAGTTGTACCACAAACCCTTCTACACCCTTTCTAAGTAATTTTTGCATCTGATGAGAACTTACCATTTGTGGGGACTTTGCTCTTAGTTATTTTAGTTTAAAAGTCCTCCCTTCTGACTGAAATTGCATGAACAACTCTTGGAAATTCATTTCAATAGTTCCCAAGGTGGTAAGCCATTGAACTCCTAACACAATGTCTGCTCCTCCCATGGCAATGGCATACATATTGCTAGTTAGCAAGTAATCTCCCATGGCGAGATTAATGTTATGGCATTTTCTTGAACAACTAACAGTTTTCCCATCAGTGATCATGACTTGACATTCTGGAGTTGGATAAACAAAGCAGTTCAAGTGTACCACCAACTTATGATTGATGAAGTTGTGAGTACTTCTTGAATCAATCAACATTATTACCCTCTATTTTTTTAAGAATCCAACTACTTTGAGAGTTTGGGGAGTGCTAATACCAGAAATTACATGGCATGATATTGTTGGTTGGGGATCTCCTAATTCCTCCTCTGGCTCTACCTCTTCGTCTTCTTCATTTTCTTCTTCTTCAGTAGGTCCCTCAATGTAGAACAACTTCTTTTCAAAGCACACTTATGTCCTGGTCCAAATTTTTTGTCACAATTAAAACATAACCCTTTGGCTCTCTTTTCTTCAATTTTTTGAGGTGTCAGTCTCACTGGCCGAGGGAATGATGGTGGAAGGGTGCTACGATCTCTGATATTACTGACAATTTGTTTCCTACTGGAAAGAAATTTTTTCCGCCCTACATGTCATGATCATAGAGTCTAAAACCTTATGAGGATTAAACATACACACCTCAGTCTCAATTTGTTCTTTAAGACCCCAAGAAATAAGTCATTCAAATTATCTTCAGGAATATTTTCCACCCGCAAGGAAAGGTTCTGGAATTGATGGATGTAATCTTTGATTGTTCTGTTTGTCTGAGCTTTGCTAATTGACTGAAATAATTCTCTGACACACTAGAACTATAGTGCAATTGCAACTCTTCGATGAATATTTTCCATGTAACATTGAGGCCACTCTTTTTCCTTTGAGCACATAACCATTGATACCAAATGAATTGGTCAGGTTCAAGATAAAACGATGCCATGGTAACCTTTTGTCCCGATGGAATCTGATGAAGATCAAAGAAATTCTCCATCTGGTTAATCCAATTGAGTGGATCCTTTCCATCAAAATTTCACATTTCCACTTTTGGAATCATGTTACGAGGCTTGCAGAGTGTTTGTATTTGGATTGGTCATGTTTGCAGATCCACCCTGGCTAGTTTTTCTATTACTTTGACCTAAAGATCCACCTTGGTTAATATGAGTATGATTGAGTTGTGGCTGATTAGGAAGGATATGATTACCCATGACATTGTAACTAAATTGGTGAATGAAATCCTCCTATCATTGTCCAATCTTTCTACATCTTCTTTGCTAGCCACTCTACCCTCGAGGTTTCGCAACTCTAACTCAAGATAGTTGACCTTATGGTCAGTTGAAGTAAACCCTAAGCCTAAGGACTCTGTAGATACCCCTTCTAGCTCTGACTCCTCAACTATTATCTCATACTTATCAGGGGTTTTACCTAGAGTGATGGGATTCTTTTCGCCTCTTGTCGGAGGCCCACCATGATGCCCCAAAATGGTAAGATTTAAGGATCAAGGTCGAAATTTAGGGTTTGGGATTTCAATAGGAATTCAGCCAAATTTTATAAAACTCAAAGAAAAACTCAAACTAATTTTTAATCTTATTTCTGGAAATGTAAATAACTTTGAAAAATTCCACAAATTGCACCCTAGGTAGCCGAATTATGAAAAACATAAAACCGCTATAACTTTTGCAAAACAAGTCAAAAATTCTTAAAATTTGGAGGGAAGCTTACTTGACTGATTTCGCCACACCACAAAAAAAATTTGTAGAAAAATTCACTACTTATTTTGAGATATGGACGAACCTTCACAATTAGGGTTTGACGCAGGCCGAGTTCAAGCTCTGATACCACTTGTAATGTAATTACTTGTATAAATCTGATTATTAGCATAAATATAACACCAATGAACACAATATTTCAGATAAATTATCTCAATGTGCAATAAGAATAGCTTAGCCACTTTGAGGGGGCAACCTCCAAACCAGACAATAAGACTCAAATGCTAAATATGATGATCAACTACTACCTACTAACCCCTATATATACTATTCCTATGCTATGGCCACCACCAAGGCTAACCCACTACTGAAAATATAACATATATGAAAGAGATACATAATGATAAGAAGTTATGATAGCCACAAGTCTGCTATATACATCCAATATAAGATATATGATTAAGGGTGTAGCATTAGATGCTCATAATGTTGAGAGAACAGTGGTTGCTTTCAATTTCCATTTCTTTCAGAAAAGGTCTTGTTTTGATATCAAGGGTTTCATTGACAACAATGTAAGAATGTCTTTCCATCACCTTCCTGATGTGGAAGACTACTGGGCAAATTTCTCAAACAATTATGAAGCAAGGAGAAGATATTATGGTCATCTTTCTTTACAAAAATCAAAGATTTTGGCATCTATAAGGTACCTGATGAAATGCAGGATGATGATGAAGAGCTACAATCTCTTGAGTTTGACAAAACCATCAGGCATACTCCCCTTGAAACCATTGATTGGTTCAAGAAGGAAAAGGACAACTTGCAAGAGATTATAAACCTAGTCTTGGTCAGGACTAAGGTCTAGTTTGATAGGAAAATGAGAGCCTACAAAAACAACAAAGTGACATCCCCTTCTTAGGAAGCATCTTCATCTCAAAGAGAGGCCTCTACTCCCACACCTGAGATACCAACTCAGACTGCTCCTTCCCTTCCGGAACTTCAACCTTGGTGTATACCAAAAAGGGGAAGGTTGAAAGGATGGAAAAAGTGAAATAAGTAGTTGAAGAAGAAGGTAAGAAATTACCTTCTCCAAAGCAATCTGAAGCAATGTCAGATATTGAGCAAATTGTTGATCTCTGTGGAGATGAAGAAGAAGAAATAGGAGAACATGAAGAAAGCAACCTTGAAGGAGGCAACACAGAAAAAGAAGAAGAAGAAGATGATAAGCAAAAGGATCACACTTCGGAAAGTTTGAGACAATGGTTGTCTTGTAATCATCAATCAAAGAAATTTTGGTCAAAGAAGCACATGTTTCTAACATTGGAACATTTGTTTTAGAAGTATTAATTACACATACCTTAGGGTCAATGAGCACTCTAGCATTGGGGCCTATTGTTCCTCCTCCTTCTAGTACTTCTTTTTCTTGGGTTCAACCATTTGTAGATAGTAAGAAAAGGAAGACTTCATCTAAGATTGTTTCTCCCAAATTTGATGTAGTGGCTACTCTCCTAGGAACAACTCCAGCTCCACCTGCCAAGAAAGCAATTACTTCTAGATTGGTGTCTGATTCTCAAGGCCAACAATTTTTGGAGATTGTTAAGCCTAAAATGGATAAAGATGAGAAATATTTGGTGTTGAGTGATTTGGAATTGACAAGGATCCCTTTGGGAGAGTCTACCCCTGAGAGTGAAGTGCATAACTTAAAAGAAATAGTGTCTAAGGTGATTGAGAGAGTGGAAAAGGGGAAACAGTCTCAAGAACAGCTTGAAGAACATATACAAACTCTCTCGATTTTATCAGATCTCTACTAGCAAGTGACAAGGTGATTGATCCAACTCCTTTGAATGCAATGCCTCCTCCTACTATCCTCACCAATGAATAAGTTCAAGTTATTAAGGATATCCATAAGCATGTTGCCTATGGAAAAGCTATGGAAGCTATGGTGGAGGAAATGTTAGTCACTGGGCTCAATTTCATTGAGGAAGCCTACAAGGCATATGATCAAATCATTGGTATATGGTTGAAGTTTACTACAACACTCAGTAGTTTGACGAGGGAATTGAAAATGTGGATTGAGTGTATTCAAGACATCAGACTCATGAGTGAAACAGATATGCAAGTTCTCTTGGCTAACAAAGTGTTTGATGATCCGAAGAATAATTTGACCAAGCAATGGGTATTCAACATTGATTGGAAGATGAAATTTCTTGATGAAGCAATTGATGAACTAAGAAACATGCTGCAAAAGGGAGAAGCATTTCAGGCTTGTATTATATCTAAATTCCAAGATCTTCATTGCCAACTTCACAAAGAAAATTCTGAGGAGAAATACATTATCCAAGAAATCAAGGAAAAATTCAAAACATTTGTCAAAGAGGATCTGTTCAGATCAGACACTATTTCAAAGGAGAAAATGGAAGAGATTTGTGCTCTGCAAACTTCAATTAAAGAGGCAAATAAAGGATTCTTGGACAATGTAGGGTTTGGAAAGGACATGGAAGACTGTTTGGGAAGTTGGACTCACGCCACTACCAACACCACTATTCCTTGGGGTATGGAGATAGCAGGAGTACTGGTGAAGTTCGAAATCAAATACTAAAAGTGAAGACTTTGGCGGCAACCTCTTCAAGTGCTCCAATGGCTAGCTCTTAGGCTTTTCTTTTAATTAATGTATTTCTATTAAGTTGGCCACCTTTTGTTGTAGTCATGTAATATTTAAGTGGGGCCAACTTAGTAATATAAACATTTGATTAAAAGAAAGGAAACTGAAAAGACTCATTTGTAACCGCCCTAGGGGCTATTTAAAGATCTCTCTATGTCATTCAAGGGGTTGGATTTTGATGTTTTGATGTAGAGACAAAGTGAATTTTGCAATCAATACAGAAGAAGTTTTATTCTCATCTTTTCTTGTGTTCTATCTATCTCTACTTTCTATCTGATTCATGTGGATTATATATGTTTGAATAAGAAACTTTGTTCTCTTAGTTGATGTTATCTTTAGAACTTTGTGTCTATTGCATATATGTCATGTATTCAAATGTGTATGATTCAAGCTTTATTTTTCATGCATGCATAAGTAAGATATCATTCTAAGATCTATATATCTAAAAGTGTTGCCTTCCTCACTTTCTAAATCATTAATTCTTCTGCATCCTTTTTCTTTTGTATTGAGAATCTTATGAGATGGAAACATTTAAGGCATCAAAATCCTCATTAAAATATTGATAGTTTATACATTTGTAAATAAGTAGATTTTCTTGTTTGTTTGTGTTCAATAAGGGAACCTCTCCCATAAAGAGGAGGGATTGATGTCCCCCGATCACATTACTTATTTTTCAAGTCAAATTTTACAACCAACAACGTGGTCGGGCATCGTTAGTAGAGAATTTATTATTCTTGAAGCCAAGAGAAGCTAAGGGAAATTAAATATTGAAAGCAACAATAAACAGAGATTTTCATTTCACCACTTATATTATTCACATGGTTGGCAATGGACAGCCTTACACTGACTCAAACTAGACTATTCGGTTCTTTTAAAAATAATAGGACATAAAGAGGAGTGAATTAAAATGAGGAAAACTCGAGATGAAATTTTGTAGAGGGTACTAACACAGAGGTGTAGGATCTAACGAGACGTCTCTAGGTGCCACGGAGATCGAGTAATCACCCGTTGAAGTTATAGCATTTTTCGGTCTCGTGGATCTTGAGGACTACACCGGACAAGGTAGTAGCCTGAAGCACCGGGAGCATAGGTAACTAAAATGATGCCTCCCAAGTGTTTACCAGGCCATCCCAACGTGTGTGCATAGTTGGTTTGGTCCCACGAGCTTCTGTTTGCAAAATATAGCATATGATAGCCTTTCACCGACTCAAACCGCAGATTTGGCACGTTTACAAACAATAGCAAGAGAGAAAGAACCGAATCAAGATGAAGAAAAATGAGATGGAATTTCATAGAGGGTACCAACATAGAGGTGTAGGATCAGATGAGACATCTCTAGGTGCCACAGAGACCGAGTAATCACCCGTCGAAGTTATAATGTTTTTGGTCTCATGGATCTTAAGGGACTACGCCTGACGACGTAACTGGAAGCAACGACACCATCCCACACCGAAACGAATCATCCACTAATGTTTATCAAGCCCTTAGATGCGTGTGCGCAGTCGGTTTGGTGCCACGAGCTTCGTTTGTAAAATATTACCTCAGACAACCTTACATTGACTCAAATTGTAATATTTGGCGCATTTGCAAACAATAGCATAACAAGAGAACCAAATCGAGATGGAAAAAACTAAGATAGATTTGTGTATAGGGTCTCGACATAGAGGTGTAGGATTAGACAAGATCTCTATAGGTGCCACGGAGACCGAGTAATCACCCATCAAAGTTATAGCATTTTTTGGTCTCAAGGCTCTTAAGGGACTATGCCCGAATGAAGTAGCCCTGGAAGCAACAACATTTTCCCACACTGAAACAAAGCCTCCACTAGTGTTTACCTAGCCATCTGGATGTATGTGCACTATCGATTATGTTCCACGAGATTCCATTAGCAAAATATTGCCTCAGACAACCTTACATTGACTCAAACTGTAATATTTGGCATGTTTGCAACCTTACAAGATAATAGCACAACAAGAGAACCGAATCGAGAAGGAAAAAACTAAGATAGGATTTTGTAGAGGGTACCTACGTAGAGGTGTAGGATCTCGACGAGACATCTTTAAGTGCCATAGACTGTGAGAAATCACCGCGAACTTATACATTTTTTGATCTCGGGGCTCTTAAGGGACTACACCTGGACGAAGTAGCCGGAAGCAATGGCACCATCCCACACCAACACGAAGCCTCTACTATCATTTACCTAGCTATCCAGATTCTTGTGCATATTCGGTTTAGTTCCACGAGGTACCGTTTACAAAATATAGCATCTAAAGACCTTATATTGACTCAAACTGCAATATTTGGCATGTTTGTAAATAATAGGACAACAAGAGAACAAAATCAAAATGGAAAAAACCGAGATAGAATTTTGTAGAGGGTCCCGACATAGAGGTGTAGGATCTAACGAGATATCTCTATGTGCCACTTGAGACAGAGTAATCACCCATCGAAGTTATAGCATTTTTGGTCTCGGGGCTCTTTAGGGACTACGCAGAGACACGGGGTAGCCGAAAGCACCGGGAGAATAGGGAACGAAAAAAATCTCCCAAAGCATTTACCGGGATAACGCAATGCGTGTGCACATTCGGTTTAGTCCCAAAATCTTCTGTTTGAAAAATATAGCATCGGGTAGCCTTACGCCGACTCAAATTGTAGTATTTGGCACATTTGCAAAAAGTAGCACAACGAGAGAACCGAATCGATATGGAAAAAACCGAGATAGGATTTTGTAGAGGGTCACGAAATAGAGGTGTAAGATTAGATGAGATGTCTCTAGGTGCCACGGAGACCGAGTAATTACCCGTCTAAGTTATAGTGTTTTCTAGTCTCAGGGCTCTTAAGGGACTACGCCCGGACGAGGTAACCCGTAAGCAACAGAACTGTCCCACACCAAAATGAATCCTCCACTAGAGTTTACCAAGATATTTGGATGTGTGTGTATATTTGGTTCGGTGTCACGAGCCTCCGTTTGCAAAATATTGCCTCAGACAAACTTACATTGACTCAAACTATAATATTTGGCGCGTTTGCAAATAATAACATAGCTAAAGAACCAAATCGACATGGAAAAAAAGATAGGTTTTTGTAGAGGGTTTTGATGTGGAGGAGTAGCATTATACGAGACATATCTAAGTGACATGAAGACCGAGTAATCACCAGTCGAAGTTATACCATTTTTTGGTCTCAGGGATCTTAAGGGACTATGCCCAGACGCATTTAAGTAGCACGAAAGCAACGACACCGTCCCGCACTAAAACAAAGCCTCAATAGCTTTTTACCTAGCCATGTGAACACATGTACATAGTCGGTTTGGTGCCATGAGATTCCCTTTATAGAATATTTCCTTGGACAACCTTACATTAACTCAAATCAGAATATTCGGTGCATTTGCAAACAATAGCACAGCGAGAGAACCGAATCGATATGGACAAAACCGAGATAGGATTTTGTAAAGGGTCATGACACGGAAGTATAGGATCAAAAGATACATCTATAGGTGTCACGGATACCGAGTAATCACCCATCGAAGTTATAATGTTTTTGGTCTCGAGGCTCTTAAGGGACTATGCCAAGACGAAGTAGCCCGAAGTAACAACACCATCCTACACCAAAATGAAGCCTTCACTAGTGTTTACATAAGCATCAAGACACATGTGTGCAATCGGTTCGGTCCCATAAGCTTCCTCTTGAAAAATATTGTGTTTAACAACCTTACATTGACTCAAACTACAATATTTGGCGTGTTTACAAACAATAGGACAGTGAGAGCACTAAATCGAGATGGAAAAAATTGAGATAGAATTTTGTAGAGGGTCCCTATGTGGAGGTGTAGGATCTAATGAGATGTCTCTAGGTGCCACAGAGTCCGAGAAATCACCCGGTGAACTTATACGATTTTTTTTGTCTTAGGGCTCTTAAGGGACTACACCCGGACAAAGTACCCCAAAAGCAATGACATCATCTTGCACCAAAACGAAGCCTCCACTAGTATTCACCAGGCCATCCGGACATGTTGGCGCAGTTGGTTTGGTCCCACAAGGTACCATTTGTAAAATATTGCATTTGACATCCTTACACTAACTCAAACTATGATTTGACTCATTTGCGCAAACAATAGGACAACGAGAGCACCAAATCGATATGGAAAAAATCAAGATAGGATTTTTTAGAGGATCCATATGTGGAGGTGTAGGATCTAACGAGATGTCTCTAAGTGCTACAGAGTTTGAGAATCACACAGGGAACTTATACAATTTTTTGGTCTTAGGGTTGTTAAGGGACTACGCCTGCACGAAGTAGCCAAAAGTAATAACATGGTCCCGCATCAAACAAAGCCTCCACAAGCGTTTACCTAGCCACTTGGATGTGTTTGCACGGATTGGTTTGGTGCCATGAGCTACCATTTACAAAATAATGGATTGGACAACCTCTCACTCTCTCTCCCTCTCTTTCTTTCTCTCTCTCTCTCTCTCTCTCAATCTCAATCTCACTCTCACTCTCTTTTCCTTTCTGAAACAAATTTCACATTTCTCATATTTCCATGTATGGTATTATGCAATCTAGGATGACCCATTGGAAGTTGGAAAAAAAACCACATGTTTGACACCTTGTGACACATGTTCCCGACCTCCACAATGTATTGAGCTCACCATGTTCTTGTTAGTTGTTACTAAGTATCACTGCCAAAGTTTTAATTTTCAAGGTACAATGATTACATTAATAGGGAATTTGGAAGCCATATTAGTCTTGTTGATAGTACTAATTACCCATGAAATCTAATTCTCCAGCTTTCATTTGCTTTGCTCATCTTCCACGTCATACTGATAAATGATTTGACAGAGGAGCTTCCCTCTTTGATGGCGATACACCAAATATGAATATGATCCTCGAGAGTCAATCCTCATCCCACCATAATAGTATGAACTTAGTTCTTGGTAATGTTGCACAATAATTGTCCTTTTTGTGGGATATGTTTTTCTTAACAGATTTGTTCAGATTTTCTGATACATATGTTGTAAAGACATATACTTATTGAGAGCAGTGTTCGTGGACGTAGAGGAAGAATGGAGAAGCTGAGCGTGATGGAGAGAGAAAGTAAAAATTTGAGGGAGCGAAATAGGAGGGCCATTACCACCAAAATATTCAAGGCCTCGAGCAACGTGGAAATTACAATCATAAAGAACAAGGGAATGAATAAGAACACACATGGGTTATCAATCACCTAGTAAATATTTCTTATTTAGTTATGAATGGAGTCAACTAGCCTACGGTTTAGTGACCTTCCATTCATTGATAATTCCTATTATATACAAAAAAGTTCATCCAAAACCATTGTTTTATGTTGGCTAGATTTTCCGCATAGCTGAAAACCTAGGCGATCATGAGATAAATCTCCCTCATTTACCGGTGAGGCTCCTGTAAGATTTGTCAATTAAATATGCTAGTATCTATTTGGGGGTATTACTTTAACCATGCAGCTCATGAACCATAGCTGTATAGTTTTGTAGCAAGTAAGCAATTGTTAAAGAAAGGAAAAATCTGATGAAGAAGGAAATAATATAAACATAGGAAAGACAAAGGAGGGATGTGCAACCCAATCAATAGATTACAGTGAGTTGATTGCACACACATAGACAAAACCAAATAGATATTAACACACAAAATTATAAGCAAAGGAAGCTTTCAGATCTAGATCTAGAATAACACAAAGCTTATAAGTAGATCTAAGACAAAAAGTTAGAAACAAAATGCACCGTGACACAAAGTTCTCCGGAAATCTATCCTTTCTATTCCTTTACTTCAAATAGCTATCAGGGCTTTCAACACAAAGTCTGGAACACAAGAATGTTGCTTACAAATTCTGATCATTTAACTCGTAGGTTCTTCCTCTACTTATAGCATGTAGAGGGGAAATTACAAATAGGAAGCCTTTAGTGAACTGGCACATGTGGAAGTCGAAAGGAAACAATTGGCAATCTCCCTCCTCGAATTCCTCTTTGCATGACATGCATGATTTGTAACTAAAGATAAAACCTTCTATTTTGCATGTCTGCCACTTATTTCTAAGTAGTTGAATTCTTCAAGTAATAGCTTTTAAACCAATCACTTAAGTTTTATAATTTAATTGATCACTCAATTACTTTGTCGGATGAAATAAAGAAAGAAGAAGAAAGAGGAAAGTTGCAGTCTTGTTCTTTTTCATAATCTGCATGCAATTGATTCTTTTGCCTTTGATTCTCACCAAATTGGATCTAGAAGTAGTTGGATCTGGAAGCGGCTAAATCTACGGAAGTGGCTGGATCTAGAATTTTTCTTACGAGTGTTGCCTTTGCCGTGTCTTCCCTCTTATCCTTGAAGCTTTTGCAATTCATCTCCAGTACATGTTTGTCGTAAATAACTCATCTTTTTATTTTTAATTGCATATAAGCAATTAAAATTTTTTGAAAGCACTGGTGAAACAAATTCAATGAAGGCTTCAACTGGAAGATTGGGAGCACATGCACAAGATCCTGGAAGGAATTCTCCATGCGTTGACGATTTCTACACAGGGTTGCGTCGAGAAATAAGAGGATGGATTTTTGTCGGAAGCCTTTGCAATTATGGATCCGGATTTGGATTTGGATTTGGATCTGGAAGCTATGCATGATTCTCGTTTCATCCTTTTCTTTCATCATGTTTTTGCCATGGCTAGAGCAATCTTTTGTCTGAAAGCAACTCTTTTCTTTTATTTGGACGAAATTCTTTACAATTGGTGCAGATCTGGGAATTTCTTCAGATTCGGAAGATATATTCAATGTATTGGACATTGATTTAAGCTCCCTTTCAATTATATAAGCACCTGTAATGAATACCTACAATTAATTCAGACAAAGACGGAATCCAGAGCATGAACACTTGATTTTTATCATAAAAATCTGCATATAAAGCCTGTTGCCCTAAAATTTGAGGCTTTGCTTGCATGCAAAGCAAGCATAAATATTGTCAACTTCACCTGGGCACCTGTACCACTATGCAGACAATTAATCAGACTTAAATCAAGCTCCTTCAAACCTAGGCGCCAAACTTTGAAGCTTTCCGGTAGTGAAAACACCTTTTTATGAGCAAAATTCCTCCTTCTTTGGGCGCCAAAATTGCCTGGGTTGCATTCCTTTGCTAGAAGAATTAATTACTTCATTAATATGGCAGCCCATGCTTATATAACCTTCATCATTCTATAATTAATTATTGCCTCTTCTATTCCTGGCAATTAATCAATTAATAAACATGCTTTTCTCTTCAATTTGGGCGCCTATTTTGTGCATGCTCATGGCTGCCATTAAATTTATTTAATTTTAGCTTTCTACTTCAATCGCTTTGACTTCACACTATGCTTTGACCTCATGCGCCAAAAATAGGAATTAATTCCATCAATAAATACTTTAAAAAGTATTATTCCTCCTCTAGGTGGGTCGCACTTTTTTACATGAGAGAGGGCTGCATTAAATAAATTAAATTTATTTAATTTTAGAATTCTATTTCCAATTTCCTTTATCCTCTTATCCTGTGTTGACTTTTCCTCATGCTTGGGCGCCAAAATTAGGAATAGAAACAATTAATAAATGCAATTAAAGCTATCCTTCTATTCCAAAAGGGGTCACACTTTTTTGACATGGCTGCTTTCTATTTTTAAAAGTCAATTTCCAATGGGATTATTCACCCTGCACCGCAGCTCCAAAAATCCCATGATCCACTTAAGCTATTTGACTTTCATAATGAGATTTTTTACCTTGCAAGGCAGGTAAGAAATTCCCATCAATGCCTTAAGTGATTTTCTTTTATTTCATAATGGGAATTTTCACCCTATAAGGCAGGTAAGAAATTCCCCCCGATCACCGCCTCTAATTTTCCCATCATGACTCAAGTGACTTTGCTCCCATGGGAAAAATTACTGCAAGGCGGTACAAAATTCCCATCCGCATGTTGCTATCAAAAATCTCATTATAGCTTAAAACCATCCATTCCCAAAAATGTGACTTGCCTGGAAGAGGCCTTTTCTATGCACGACTTCATCTTTCTAGAGAGAACCAGACCTCTTGTGGCGAATTCCTTCTGGCATGATGTCCGTAGATGATCTCCAGATACTCCAGGAAAGAAAACAAACTAAACCGCAAAGGAATTGACCTAGAGAAATTTCACAGAGAAAAACACCCAAAAACACAAAACGAAAAACGTTGCGAAGTCACGAGAAAGCCCAAGATCCATTCTTGGTGAAAACCCTACTGGTATATGGGAATATTGACATGTAAAACCTCAACAGGGTTAAACCGAAGCACAATTTACCTCAAACAAGGCTTAAAATAATTAAATAAAAATTTCCCGCAGCAAACCCCAACGACAAAATATAACGAGTTTGGGCATCTGGGTATTTGGCGAAATTGGCTTATATGACTCTTTGGGAATATCTTGACACAATACAGACATTTTCTAGCAATAAAAACACAAAATGACCCATTATTTTAAAAGTACAATTATTTTTAACATGGGGTAGTCTCAGATTTCAAAGTGAAATCTAGGGACACTATTTTGACATGAAACCCTAGCTAAAACCTAAAAATGAGGGTTTGATGATTAAGAGAGATAGAAGGAGAATTGAGAAAAATCCCATGGTGAAAAGGAAGAATGAGATAAAGGGTGTCTGAAAATGTAATTCTTTTTGGTTGATTGTTTGTAGGTTCTTTAAACTTGGAGATTTACAATGTAGGAGGGCTAATTGGCTAGAAGGCAAAATTGCAAAAAGTGGCATAACTTTTCACTGGAGTTGAGTTAGTACTTGAAATTTGACATGCACCTTAATGAGGATAATGGGTGCCTAAAACACTTACCAGTCAGGTCTGAAAGCTTGTGGTTTGCAAAATGTGTCAGAATTTGTCTTTTTCGGGCTACAAGGACTAGTGAGGGTCAAAAAGGAAAATGATGAAAGATGGATTTGTGAAACTGATTTGATGGTTTGAGCAAGTGTAAATAGGGTTTTTAAGCATGTTTAAAGAGTTTTTCAATCATGGTTCAGTGTTCTATTTCTTTTTGGCGTATTGAGCTAGTATTTGCAAAGTGTGAACTATTGAGAGAAGTGAATGATAAAGCTCTAAGGAGTTGTAGAAGGAGTTGGAGTCTCGAGATTTTGGGAGCACCTTAGGGATGGAAAAAGTGAACTATTGAAGCTTGTAAGACTTTTTGGGTATCCTTAGATCCTTCTATCCATGTTTGTTGTAAAAAACATTGTCTTAAGGGGCATAGTTGGCAAGTTTTGGTAAGATGAACAACAATGGTGTTTGGAGCCTTATGAATCAAGTTAGTGATGGTCTTAATGATTGTCTGAGGTGTTTTAACAAGGGAGAAGACTAAGAAGCATTGAAGAATGTAGTAGGTGCATGATAAGATAAGAACCAATACAAAGAGACCATGAGCAAGAAGAAGCACGAGGTAAGGTAAATACACATATACACATTGATAAATTGAATGAATAATTACTTAGATTAGGTAACTCTTTATATACATACATTATATAAATATTGATTTCCAAAGTTTGATGCATATTATACATTGAAAACGCTAGTACATACATCACCAACAAATGAAAAAATAATCCATAATGTCTTAAATATTGTCAAGTGCACATCATATTAGTTTCATACAAAAGTAATCTCGAAATGTAAGGTCTCATAAAAATATCGAGTTCCAAATAGTATTAACGTGCACAAAAAATATCGAGATAGGTCATATAATATAAAGTTCAAATGTCATATAGGCGTATATATAATGCCATGTACATAATGCCATGCAAGACATACGTATATACATATATATATATATATATATATATATATATATATATATATATATATAATCATCAAAATATATCCCTCTCTTGGCCTTGCTCAAAGAAGGCCCTCCCTTAGACGAAGATGGAGATCTGTGAGATGACTTCGGATCGTCTATGCCCATGCTACGAGTCCTCTTCCGCTGAAGACTCGCCTATAGTTGAACCTGTAAATGCAAACATTTTTTTGTCAAAACTTAATTTATATATGTTTTCAACATGTATTTAAGACCATGCTAATGAAAGTATTTACATAAATACACACACTTACCGCAAGCTCTTAGTCACACCGAATCAGATCTCACGCTCAAATGAGTCATCGGGAGCTCTGGAGCATGAACGGGGTATCAAAATGATGAGCTCAAGGAGTCTGTGCCCTCGAAGTCAAAATGGAAGGGGTTGAAGTTCCCTACATACACATAAGATCACAAAATCAAACATCAAAATTAGCCAAAATAGAACTATGTTAACAATAATTTTTTTGAATGCAGATAAAAAAAATTACGCCAACTAAGTACATGTATGTGTAATGACAATATTTTAAATAATTTTATCAATATACAAACTTTTTTTTTACCGTGCCACGCCTGTGAATCAAATGAATAGGGTTGCTACCTATTGCAGGTAACTCCTACGTATACACAATGAAGGACATTATTAACATGTAATTTAACATAATATGAATTACATGAGCAATTTAACAAAAATACATGTTGTTTGAATACCTCGGTGAGTTGTTGTGCAGATGAAATCGCATAATAACACCTTTCTCTACTCGTCGTAGAGATGGTGGGGTGTCTAGTGAGGTCATCAACTTTATCAAACATATATCACATCAAGTTAGTTGAACATACAAGAACATACATATATTTGAGTTCAAAAGTTATATACATATATATATTTTCATACATGAAAATTTTACACAATTAACATTCTAAATTACCTCTATGAATGTATGTGTAGGCATGGTGCTCATGCCTCTATGGTCGGGATGATGATGCCCCTCTCGCGTGTTGTAATATCAATGCATACATGTACAAATACAATTATTTCAAAATTTAACATATATAAGTAAATCAAGTACTTCGATCTTTTTGTAACACACATAATAAAACATAACAAATATTTGCGAAGGTGACGTTGATGACTATAATATACATGTCTCACTCGAAAAAGCATCTGACATAGTGGCATTATCGTGTGCACCACCAAATGACAAACCCACCAAAACCAATATGCATGAAAGTATTGTCCTCCTCGGGCCCCAAACATATGCTACCACATGTCGAGCAAAGATGTGGCCTTATGCTAGTACTGCTTGAGGGAATACTTTGTGTACCTCCACAAACATCTGGATCAGAAATCTCCCTCGTATGTCAAACAAGGGTATTAGATAGCCCCTGAAGTGCATGGAGTGTATCAATATCTACTGTCTCCTTCACTGCTGGAGGGACAGTCTCAGGGTGAGAGGGCTTTTATGCGGGGACTCTACCCTGTTGAATAGGTGCACGTTGTGCACCTGGTCGATCTTGTGCAGAGCCTTTTCCTCCCTAGAAATCCCAAAAATCAAAATAGTTTGAGATCTCATTGAGGATAAAATCGCAATAGAGTTTCCTCAAAAAGTATAGTGGCACCTCATTGTTATTGCAAGGTGGAAAATAAAACACCATCCACCATTGGTCCCAATTTTTTTAATCAAATCATTATTGCACCAGTGGATGGGAAACTATTTGCATGACAACTGAATAGGAAAATTGGTTCGAGGGTCCGTGAATAAGGCACATATGAGGTCTTTTGTAATTTATTTTTTCTTTACATCCGCATATGAAAATTTGTTGGCATAATAAACCCTAAAATGCTCTTTATAGGATGTCCAACGATCAATTTGAGTCATTGTTGCGTCAACTTGAGCCACTAATGCCTCCAATGTGTTTGCAAGAGAGGTGCGGTGGGGGTTTGTAGAATGTGAATCCCTCATTGTTTTGATTAAATCCTCAATTTCAATCTTGTTTTCCACTATATGGGATGTTAAATCTTCTTGACTGCCCAGGGGATGTTGAGCAATTGTAGGAGGGCTAGGAGGGATCACAGGAATTGTAGGGTTTGGTTGTGGTTGATTGGGTTGACATGGAGCTGTAACAATAAAAATATGTATTTAATTCAAATTATACTCTATAATTACCAAATTTCAATGAAATTTCAAGAAAAGAATTGTGCCTACCTCTTCTCCATGGTGCCAATGTCGATTCCAATATTCGCGGCAATTCTAAGACAATTGTTTGATCAATATCCAGTTGAATTTGAAATGCAAGGGCGGGTTTTCTTTGTTTAACATAATGTGTATGCGTTACGGAGTTCGTGAATTACCTAGCCAATGAAAACATAACGTGATTGTGTTATTACAAAACGCGTACACGGTTTGTTCCTTTTTTATTTTTTCTACTTTTGGCCCCAGATTGGTGCACTTACCCTCAATAAAAGTAATGACGGGAGTAAGAAGATCGGTAATAACAACAAGAAATCCAAGAGGATGATCCGAAGATGATGGAGGTGGAACCACATGATAAGCATGATTGGAAGAAGATTCAGGAGCTATTTTTTCATGTTTAGGTAATGGATCATTGAAAATCTTAAGTTTTCCATTGTCATTAGTAGATTTAGAAACAAAAACAGTAGGCTCAGGTAGTTCAATTTCATTATTATCAATCAAGTCCTGGATCAAATATATATAAGTTTAAAACACCTATTAGTAGAATGGTCATTACACTATGATAATCACAATGTGTATTCTCATCAAAATTCTTTCCACGAGGATGATTAGGATCTAGCTCAAGAGCGGATGAAAAAGAAATTAGATTACTTTCAATGAGATGAGGCAACAACATGTGAGGTGGATATGGAAATTTGTACCATCAAATGAAGCAAGATTTACCTTACCTAACCTTTGTTGAATGTCTTTCCTTGGTGTCTCTTGGTGAATTCTTATATTTCTCCTTATACCTTTGCTATTTTTAAACTGATAGAAGTCTCTAAAGGATAACATCTCTCTTACTCTGAAGCTAAGTTGCATCTACTCATCACCACATGCTTCCACATCATCAACATCATTTTGGGCTTCTTCTTCAATTGGTTCCTCTCTTTGGAGAAACTTGGCTCTGAAAATCTGTTGAGTAGGCTTGGGAGAAGTCCTAACCGTTCTGATGAGCTTCATTCTCCATTGTTGGTTGCTCCTTGATTTGTAGTTGCATTGTTCCTGTTGTCAAAATATGCCCCCCCGCTCATTTTTATGGCCAACTCCTTTGTTCCCCTTCTCTTGTGCCTCAGTCTCCATTTTTGATTATCAGGCACTCAAAAGTTTCTGGAAATGGCACCATTGGATAGAGCTCTTTCTCAGCTTTCCAGAAAGGTAAAATTTTCCTCCTAACTCCTCATATTTTTAAGTTATGGCTCGGTGGAGATTTTGTGGGAAATTTTCCCTAGAGGCCCGCAGCCAATAGGAAGCTGCCACGTGTCCCAGGAAGTGGCGGAGTGCGGAGGAGAACTTGGAAAAAGTTCCAAGTTTTGGACAAAAAATCAAAAAGGGAAAATTTTGCCCGCGGGCCCGCCGGCGAATCAGAACGCGCCACGTGTCAGAGGGGGGAGCGGGGTAAAAATTCGCTAAGTGTTTGGCGCAAGGGAAAGTTTTGAATTTTGGCCCGCAGCCAATGAGGTGTTGCCACGTGTCCCAGGGGAGATGGCGGGCGTCGGGGGAGAAGTTGGATTTTTGGCCAAGTTTTGGTCAAAAAATCAAAGTGGAAAGTTTGGCCCGCATGGCCCGCGACCAATGAGAAATCGCCACGTGTCTTCACCATCGGGCATCGGCGTTGCCGCAAAGAACATGTCGCAGGGTTGGAAAACCCGACGCAAGGCAAATCGGGTTTCGGAGGCGGAGAAACATGGCGCAGAAGCATGTCGGAGGGGTTGATAAACCCGACATCAAAGAACATGTCGCAAGGGTTGGAAAACCCGACGCAAGGCAAATCAGGTTTCGGAGGCGGAACAACATGGCGCAGGGACATGTCGGGGGGTCTCCAAAACCCAACAAAGAAAGGATATGTCGGGGGGTCTTCAAAACCCGACACAAGGGGAAGTGGCGGAGTCCGGAGGAAAACTTGGAAAATTTCCAAGTTTTGGACAAATTTGCAAAAAGGGAAAATTTTAGCCCGCGGGCCCGCCGGCGAGTCGGAATGTGCCACGTGTCAGAGGGGGAAGCGGAGTGAAAATTCGCTAAGTGTTTGGTGCATGGGAGAATTTTGAAATTTTGGCCCGCGGCCAATGGGGTGCTGCCACGTGTCCCAGGGGAGATGGCGGGCGTCCGGGGAGAAGTTGGATTTTTGGCCAAGTTTTGGTCAAAAGGTCAAAATGGAAGGTTTGGCCCGCATGGCCCGCGACCAATGAGAGATCGCCACGTGTCAGAAATTGGGTCTCGGTGTCGGGCAAAGGAATCGGGTTTCGGTGGCGCGGAGCATGTCGGGGGTTCTCCAAAACCCGACACAACGAGAGCATGTCGGGGTCTCCAAAACCCGCCAACAAAGAAAAGATGTCGTCGGGTCTCCAAAACCCGACGCAAAAGGAATCGGGTTTACAGGGCGGAGAAGCATGGTGGAACAACATGTCGGGTGGTCTCAAAAACCCGACATCAAAGAAAATATGTATTCGGGCCTCCAAAACCCGCCAACAAAGAAAAGATGTCGCCGGGTCTCCAAAACCCGACGCAAAAGGAATCGGGTTTACAGGGCGGAGAAGCATGGTGGAACAACATGTCGGGTGGTCTCTCAAAGAAAATATGTATTCGGGCCTCCAAAACCCGCCAACAAAGGAATATGTCGTCGGGTCTCCAAAACCCGACATCAAAGCAATCGGGTCTCAGCGTCGGGGAAGCACGTCGGAAGAACATGAAAAACAAGCATGTCGAGCACCCCTCCGAGCCCGATGCAAATGCGCGAGGGAATCCCGAACCCGACAGGCGCAAAATCCCGACGCTGAAATGGGCAGTTCGCCATTTTTTCGAGGTTGTTGGGTTTTACCTACCGCCATGAAGAAATGAGTTAAATGCAGTCTTGGAGGTAGTTGGGAGCTCCGAACTTCTCTTCTCCCTCATTTTTCTCGTATAAATGGCCAGAGCGGCTCTTTTCAAGGGTTGGGCATTTCTACTTTGCATCCTCCCTTCTCTCCTACTCGCAAGAGGATTTGTGGAGTTTTCAAGCCTCCCATATGGATTGTAATGCCGTTTTTTGCCTCTTGGCCACTGCAATGTACTGTATCGACCTTTGAGCAATGTATATATGTCTGTGATTGATTCTAAACCCTCTCATGTATTCATTGCTGTTATTTTGATCTCTCATTGCATTTTGGTTGCCTGTGCATGGTGTTGTATTGCATCTATGTGGTCTGTGTTTATTTTTGCAAAGCAAGTGTTCAACATTCCTCGGTGCATCACCTCCGTAGTTTAGGTTTTATTTTCATGCATTCTCTACCCTGTCTCCTTGGCAAGTTAGATTAGGTTTTTGGGTAAATCCTCTGCGTTTATTCGTGCATCTGAACAGAGGAATAGGAGCCGGCCTTCATCCGGAGAGCTTTTCCGATTTCGCGAGGTCCCACACTTGGGAAAAGCTCCATGTTGTGCAGTCGCACTGAGACTTTCAACCCATCGTGTTGCAGAGTCCTGTGGGTGCTTTGTGATTTCACCAACAATTCCCTTATAGAGCCATGGCCAAATCTCGAATAGAGCTAGTAAATGTATCACATTTCTCTTTGATTCTCCCCATTGTTTATTCGCAACTCTCTTTGACTTTTAGTGACGGCCTCATTCATGTAGCTAAGAACATCATTGGGGGATCCCTTTGATCTTGCTTTTTCCATAGTCACCTTCTTTGGAGTGGTCATTCTTTGATAGACTATGTGACTTTTTGCTGATTGGTGAAGAATTTCAGCCCTTTATTAACCATGGTGGCATCTTAAGGTATGATACAAGCAATTTAATATCATATATGCAACACATTCAAATTTATTTCGATAAGAGTGGTGATTTAGATGATGAAATATGCAATTTGCACTATGTAATGCCTTGGGTACAACTGTGTATATATAAGCACCTTGTGAATGAAATGTGGTGGCAAGTATCTCATCTAACAAGTACAGGTGCTAGAATCTTGAGACACTTCAGCATGTTTTGTCTATTGTGCATGACACTTAGACAAAAGATTTTAGAATTTCTTGAGGGAAAGCAATCTTGGGAAGGGAGGACTGAAATGTCCCACTTCCTAGGATAGTCATGACGAAGACCCTTAGCCTATTTTGTCTTCCCGACAGCTAAGGAGAATTTTAAAAGGGAGACTTAAGTTCTAATATTTTATTATTAAGTGCAAAAATAAAATAAAACATTATAAAAAGCACTTATAATAAATTATTAAGGACTTAATGATAAAATAAACATAGAAAAAGCAAACAAGAGAAAAGCACTTATTAAAATTGTTTATTCCTATGGAAAAGTGTGACTAGCTTAAGGAGCAATAAAAAATGGTAAAAAAAGGCAAAAGCATATGGGCAAAGTTATCCACACTAGAAAAATGTGACTTGCATGTGGAAGGCCTTTTGGGTTAAAAACAAAATTAAATATTCAAGTTTGCATTTGGTGTTTGGATTTTCCTAAAATCCAATGGGGAAGTCAAATATGTCCATTTGGGGACATTACGGAGGTGGATATGTAAATCTAGTAAAATTTCATCATGTAGGTTGTAGTTGGATATTTGTAGGTTGAGATACATCGTTGATAGTATGTTTAGGCTCACTAGGCTTGCCTTTAAAATCCGATTTGGTTGAAAACGTATTAGCTAATTGATTAGAAATATTATCACTATACTTAAGCTTGCCCATAGAAAGTAACTTATTTTCACATGCTTTAAGAGTATGACATAAATGATCAAAAGAGTGAAAAGAATCAAAGAGCACACATTCTTGCAAAGGAGGCAATAGACTTTGGATAAATATATCTTGTAATTCAGATTCAACCAAGACATTGTTCATTTTAGAAATATTATTCTTATAGCACAAAACATAGTCACTAAGATGTTCATTAGATCCTTGCTTCATTTTGGCCATTTGTGCATATGAAATTTTAGTTCCAATGTTCATAGAAAAGTGAGCCAAAAATAGATTTGCTAAAGGAGTGAAAGATCTAATAGAGTGTAAAGGAAAATCATAAAACCATTGTAAAACATAGTCTTGTAAGCTCCTAGGAAACAACTTAGTCAATAATGTATCATCACAAGCATAGTCCAAGCATGCAACATGAAATGATCTAAGATGCTCTTATGGATCTCCATGGTTGTCAAAAAGAGGAAACTTAGGTGAAGCAAAATTGGGTAGAAGTGGGTAAGATGAAACTTTGGGTGCAAGAGGACTATGTAGGAGAAGTGAATAATCAAGAGAGAAGTGAAGAATTCCAACAACACATACTCAATTACGGGTTACTATCTTGTACGACATGAGCAAAATCAGTGGTAAGTTTCATACTTTGAGCAAGGGAACTATTTACCCTTCTTTCTTGGTTCACATCTTTTTCTATCAGTATCAAATAAGGAGTGACACCTAGGGCATATGCAAGACAACGATATGTTTGGAACAATATGTCATTTATGGCTAGTTTCTATTGGGTTTGTGACCATCTGTAGTGGCACTTATCCATGGGGAAGCATCAATGGGTGGAGGGAAAATCCTACAACTTTCCCAAGACACTTTCTTTTCGATAGGATGCCTAAATCATCAACACATTCAAACAAGTTCAAGAATTGATCACTCTCGACTCTTCCAACCATATCCAAAGAAAAAAAACACAAAAACATTTTTATCTCTTCTCTCATGAAATTCATGTGTATTTTATCCTTAACTCATTTTTCATACATACTTATATGTTGATTTCTCTAAGTTAAAGTTCAATTTCATATATCATGAGCATTGACTACACTTTTCTTCTTTTGTAGGTTCATCCTTATCCTAACAAAGGCAACAAAAATGGAACAAGGAATAATCTCAAGCACAAGATGCGCAGAAAAGGCAATATTCAAGCTACAAATGTAGACATCAATTCCACTATGCACATATGGTCACCCCTAGGTAATTCATCCCCTTTTAGATTCCATGATATACGTCTTACAATATCCATTTGATATGTTATCGATTCTAATCTTCATTCGGGATGATATCATTCTAACCTCCTTTGGATCTCCATAAGGTACTCTCTTCCTATCTACTTTATGCTATCAAATATTCATTCACCATCATAAAGTGGGGGAAAATATAGACATGAAATAACACATTTAATATTATTACATCACGCCTCTAGTATGTCATTATATGTATGATTCCTAAGCAAGAAGATTAGATATTAATAACATTGTTTTGCTTTACATTTGCATTGTTTTATCTTTGCTATACTCTTGTCCTTCACTTTTCTAGAAACTATCCCTTATCTTTTGGACATTGCACAACATGTGACCCAAATCAACATTTTTGTCTTATCTTTGGAGCCTCTCGGACACTAGTGCCCAATAGGGACAAGAGCGCATATGTGATACTATCCCGTTTGGGCACTTCTACCCCTTTCCCCTTTTCTCATGTTTAAAGTGCCACATTGATTGTTATCTTTTCTAAAAATTTTACTTATCATTATGGGTCATATTTTTAGTTGTTAATGACGAAATTCAAACAAGGGAATCATATATATACATGACTTACTATTCTAAGGGGAAATTTTGGGTTATTACTTCCTATTTACTACTTGGGAAAGAATGAAACATTCAAGGATTGCATTTGGGATGCATAGGAAGGGTTATTTCTGAATTCCATCTCACACATTCATATGGGGGAAAGTAGTTCTAACCCGCTATCTTTGTGTGACTAGCATAAGGGAAACCTAGCTTCAAAGGACACAATTCTATCACACATACTAGAACTACATTGAGTCTGAAATGTAGTGCAATACTTGGTGATAATCACATTGAGTGACCTACGAGGTCAATATGACTCAAGCATGTGCATTATTTATTTCATCTAATGTATGTTTGAGCCTTATGTAGGTAGCTAGGGTTTGTTTTACAAGTACATATGCCATACAATGAAACCTTAGAGTAAATTTAGAGCAACAAAGTGTGAAGGGAAGAAGATAGGATCATACCCTAAAAAGATCATATCCTGAACTATTGTTAGGAAAATAACACCCAATTTGGACACTAGCACTGAGGTGGTCTTGTCCTCCTTTGGGTGGTATTATGGGAAGAATTGAAATTTTCTATCCTCCAAATGAAGCTTACTTAGTTCAGATCTAGCCTATCCTAACCATTCTCCAGTCAAGAATCAATGCATATAGTGAGTTATCAACTAAATCATTTTTTATCCTCTTGTTGCTTACACCTGCTTATTATTACATATTATATCTTTCTTTTTTTCTGATATATTTGTTTGATCTCAATCTTCTGATAAAAAATTAATTCTATTAAATCATTTGGTGAACCCAATCCTTACAGGCCCATTATCGGATCTATTTTTCTAGTGGTTATAGGCTTTATGTGTGTTAGCGAAATAATTTGGTGTGTTACAAATTATTGAGTTTTCACCGACGCTCCGAGGCTAATCCCCTCCTTCTTTGATATGGGGAGGATCCTATTATTGAATTTAAACTACCTAAATTTGTGGGGTGGTCATTAAGTTGGGGATCACATAGGAATACTCCACTAAATATGTGGTAAAGTGCTTGACGGAGTACAAGGGAGAAATTTGCAGTGAGGAGAGGTAGAGGGGAGTAGGAGAAATAAGGAGAGAGGGTTACCGTTGCGCAGTAGGCTTACAAAATTCACATACAATAACTATGTTAGGCCCACATTCAATTGGAATAATTTAATAATGTAAACAATGATAAGACTAACAAATCATAAACACAGACTTCTATTGATTAATGTATCAAAGGCACATACACCTTTCTTGGTTTTACAAGATTACCATGCTTACAAAGTTTGAGAGTAGAGAGAGTAAAGGAACATAAGAAAATAAATAGAAGAATTGCATATTTTATTGTTTGATGTAGTAGTTCCAAATCTCAAAGCAACAAACAATCAATCAACAAATGGCCGCCCTTTGAAATGAAGGTGTCATTCCAATATATAACATTACAACTATCCTTTTATCTCCCCAAATGAATTTTCACCTTCCTCATGAATTTTGACCTTCCACATTCAATCGCGGTCTTTTATGTCCCTTCATCACTCGTGACCTTTCATATTCCAAGTGTTACAAAACAAGGAAAAAGTGCATTTTCAATGAGGAATTAGAATAGAGGGAGAGATAGAGAGGGAGAGAAGGGTTGACTACAGATGTATGAATGCATGCTCTAGACACCCTCAAGATGTCCGACAACTGCCCTCCAATCACACCCGATTGTGCCCTCCAAACATCTGAATTCACCCTCTAAACACCGATTGCACCTTAGATGCTTAATTGCATGATCCAAATTTTGGTTACATGATCCAGATGCCCGATGCATGTGTAGGTGTTTGTTGTCTAGTGATTCCATACATATGAGTCATGTGCATTCGAAGACGTCGCTTACTTTGCTTCTGTAACAACTAACTCGTATGTGCCTTTTTGAGGTCACTCCCTTGCGTGAGTGAAACAAACTTAAAAATAATGTTAGAACGTTCCTCTCGGACCATAATGAGGGAAATATCATTGAAATGAGAGGAAAGGTTCACATTCATAGGAAAGGGAATTTCAAGTGTGGGCTTGGTTGTCATGACCAAAATTTTAACTCTTTCATGTTAGACATTTTACATGACAACATCTCTGTCTCTAGCTTGAGGAAATTGGACCGTAAAGGGAAATAAAAACCTCAAGAATCTCATGGGGTAATAGACCAAAGTGCTTTTTCAAATTGGGTAATAGAGTCAATTCTTCATTGCTAACATAATTAACAAACACACATGAAAGGACAAGGAAGAACACACCGGACATGAAGGGAAGCACGCCAAAATTGGAAAGGAAACACACACACAAAGAGGAAAAACACAACCTAAATCACCTATGGTACATGCAGGGACAACCTACTTTCACTGTAGCACTTTTTATCCTTTGGATGTTACCCATGTATGGGTAAAGACCAAAATGATTTTGTTTGAAAACCCATTGACAAGTTTGATGAAGTATGACCCCTTTCTCAATTTCTTGAGAAAGTTTACATGATTGTTCTAGTAAGTGAAGATTGATTTAACAAAAATAAATTATGCTAAACCATAAATAGTTCAAATTCAATTATGATAAATAAACATCAAAGCAAATATTTTACTCAAGTAATAACCTAATGAAAATTAAAACCCTAAGTGCAAGAGAGGGAATAGAATACTTAGTTGATTTCATAATTGATCTTGAAGTATTATGGGCTAGAAGATTGATGAACAAGAGGAGGATATTGTCACTACCATACTAATAAAATTTTGTAATTGTCGATGAGCCTAGACTAGGGCACCTGGAATGAGGCAAAGGTGCCTAGGTATTATAGACCTTTGTTGGGCACCTGTGATTACACAAAACCTCATAAATTGATTCTTCTTGTGTCTTAAGGTGGTCGCTAACCTTTATTGTTTGTCACCTATATGTCACTGGATGATCGCAAAGTTCACATGTAACCTACAAAACAAGTGATATCCTACAAAACCCCAAAACACGTCAAATCCTAAAAATAAAAAGATGCAAAACAAGGAGTAGACTAATCTAATGGCTACCCGACATAGTGAACTTATGACCGAGCACCGCACCACGTTTGGACTCCATGTAGTTCTTGTGCGTGTGTGTAGAAATTGTGCCCTAGGAAGCTCTTGGCCAAGATGAACTTGATTAAAAACAATAGCTAGATGTAACAATGTAGATAGATATGTGGATGGAAAAATGAACTTCCCCTCCTATCCATGTATGCAGAAAATGTAGTCCCTGTGTCCTTATATGGGTGCTAGATGAATGTATTTGATACTCTTAGATGGCTTTGGATGCAACCTTAGGTGGTGATAGCGAGATGTTTAGAGATTGGTCCTTTATTAAGGTTACATAGCTTAGTATTTATATGATTCCCTTGTTTGAATTTTGTAATTGACAACTAAAAGGATGACCGATAAGAGAAGAAGACACCCAAAAGATAAAAGAGGCGCAAAAGGGATGAGTAAGATACAAAGAGGTCGGGGGTGCCCAGAGGGGATGAGAGCTGGGTGCTTTAGTGTCAGAGTCAATAAAGATAAAGTAACAAGGATCATCTTGGGATGCGGGGTTTGCAAGACTAAAGAGGAAATAAGAAATTTAGAAAAGATGCCAAAGATAAATGTCAATTACTAGTCTTCTCACTTATGAATCATATGAATAGTGGTGTGTGATTAGTACTAGAAATGTACCCAAGTGTGTCATCGGAAATGGTTTGAAATGTGCACTAGATAGATAGATCAATGAAGCATAGAGTGTGAAGAGTGTGAATGTGGTGAGGTTCATTTCAGATTTAGACCCTTAACAATCAAGTGTGAACCTTAGAACAAGATCATGTCATAGGGTAATGATGATACAAGTGTATCAAAGGGTTTGAAAGTGCTTAGAAAAATGAATCATGAGGCGCAAAGCATTAAGTTTGATAGTAGATTGTTAGAACAATTGATAGTGCGAGGAAGGGGGAGAAGTGTGATGCCCCTAAGTGTGCCAATGACAGAGAGCTATGTGATGATGTGAGAGATACCATGCCATTGCAGGAGAGCGTTATCTGTGTCATGAGAATAGAGAGAGTTGGCACAATGGTGGGTAGAAGTAGTAGTAGGACCATGCCATGGTGGCGGAGCTTGAAATGTGTTTTGGCCATCAATATTTGTTTGTTTGAAAAAATGAATTGGAAATTGAAGTGGAGTAGGATGAGGAGGAATTTTGAACAATGGAAGTCAAATGAGGCCTTCTAGAGTTTGTTGGTCTAGCTTAGTGAGTGGTTACTTATTTGGGATTGGTAATGTCATAGAAGACATGAGATGAGGAGGTGATGGAGGACAGACCTTGAGAGGTGATTGATAAGTTGGAATGGGTTGGATAAGCGACACTTGACTCGATTCGACAAAGGAACATTAAAAGTAATAACATGATGCTCATTAGATATAGGTGAATCAGATTTAGGAACCCATTTGGATGTAACATTTTGATATGGGCATGTAACAAAATATTGTGCAACGAATGAGATAAAACCTTGACACTCAAGATGTTTGATTCTTCATTGTAAAACATAGTAATCATTGTCATTATGCTTATTGACTTGATGATAAGAAAAAATGGGAGATCTTGATATTTGACCATCGATAAGGAGGATAACAATGAGTACTTAGCAAATTGATCAATTGATGATTAAGGAGTGCAGTAAGAATGTCATGTTGCTTAGCATTGAGATCAAACTTGAGAGGTGCATGTAATGGTAATACTTGAGGTTCACTGATATGAGCACATGTAGAAGACATAAAATGAGGATGAGAAGAAGAACTAGCATGAGCCTGAGAAGCATCCTTAAGATGTTGGATTTCAGATTTAAGAGATGTAATCATGGATTCCATAGCTTGAAATTTATCTTAAAATAAAGAATGTAAAGCTTGAATGGATTTGCAAATAGATTTATTGGAATTAGGACCAAGAGAGGGTCATCGAGTGATGAACATGAGGAGGATATTGTCACCACGCAATCATAAAATTTTGTAATGGGCTATCGGATGAGCTTGGACTATGGCACTGGAATGGGGCGAGGGCACCCAGGCACCGAGATACCTCTGTTGGGTGCCTATGACTACGCAAAACCTCAGAAAATGATTCTTATTGTGTCACAAGATGGTCACTAACCTTCGTTGTTTTCACCTATATCATTTGGATCATCACAGAGTTCACTTGAACTGCAAAACAAGTGATATGGCGAAACCCCAAAACACATCAAATCCTAAAAAGAAAAAGATGTAAATGGGGAGTCAAATTGACCCCGATGGTCACCCGAAAGAGTGAACTTATGACCGAGTGTTGCACTACATCTCAGACTCCATGTAATTTTTGTGCATGTGTGTAGAAATCGTGCCCTAGGAAGCTCTTGTGCAAGATGCACTTGATAGCGAGCAATAGCTAGATGTAGCAATGTAGATAGATGTGTGGATGGAAAAATGAACTTCCCCTCCTATGCGTGTATGCAGAAAATGCAGTCCCTTGTCCCTTGTATGAGTGTTAGATGAATGCCTTTAATGCTCTTAGATGCCTTTGGATACAACCTTAGGTGGTGATGGTAGATGCTTAGAGCTTGGTCCTTTATTATGGTCACATAGATTTGTATTTATATGATTCCCTTGTTTGAATTTCGTAATTGACAACTAAAAGGATGACCCATAAGAAAACAAGATGCCCAAAAGATAAAAGAGGCCCAAAAGGGGTAAGTAAGATACAAAGAGGTCCCGACCGCCAGAGGGGATGAGGGGTGCCACGCTTGACTAGGCGTTGGTGTCAGAGTCAATACGAGATAAAGTAATGAGGATCGATCAATGGGTCATGGGGTGTGCAAGACCGAAGAGGAAACATGAAAAATAGAAAAGAGGCCAAAGATAGATGTCAATTACTAGTCTTCTCACTTAGGAATAATATGAATAGTGGTATGTGATTAGGACTTAGAAATGTACCCAAGTGCGTGATTTAGTGTCTACAAATATCCATCTAGACATCTCACTTCCTTCATTTCTTTGACATCTCATTTCTATCTGCTCATTTATTTCTAAATTCATTCCAATTTCTGATTTTCCATTTTTCATTTTGTCACTATCACAAGATTGATTTTTGATCATTATGAGCTCACCATGTTTCAGAATAAGCCCGTGCTCTCCATTGGGAAATTTCTCATGATTTTTCATGTTCTTTATGATTGTTGCTTATGTGAGATGGTTCCTTGTAGATATTTTAAAATCCTCAACATCATCATGGACCTCTCTTTGATTCATGTTCGACAAATGCTCCAGATGTTCCTCTTTCACACCTATTGAATCATTGTTGACCTCTATGTCATTTTCTATGATAGAGGTACTACCCTCGTGAATGAAGACATCCACCGAAGATTCAAACATTTCCTTTTCATCCCATTCAAAATGAATACAATCTTCTTCACAAGATGGGGAAGATAAGGACTCATCTTCACATTCATTTTCATCAACCAATGTTTCAAAAGGACGTTAAGCTCCTTTGCTTGTTCTATTTCATTATTGCACATTTGTGCCTCAAATGAAGAATTAAAAACAAACGTATACTTATCTTGTATATTCATAACATAGGTCAGGATTTCAAGTCTGATTTGAGGGTCTTCAATTTCTTTTACAACCTTTAAAATATCTTACAAAAATTCCTTCTTCAAAGATGCCACATACTCACCTTCACATTGGGTCTTGAGAATATGGATAAGAGAGACTAGTTCACTTTCACAAGGTTTATTGAATATCACCCTTTCTTCTTCATGAGTGGCATCACCTTCGAGAGACTCAAGTACCTTCTTATCCATATATCCACCATCGAGAAGGTCCTCTTCTTCAAATGGAAAGGAGAAAGCTTCATTTTCACAATTATGTTCATTAGTTAATTTTTGTGCGGAACTCATTTGAAACATCCTCTTTCTCATGATGATCTGTATAGCTTATCATTTGGGGGTTGCCTTCTTGCAATTCATGGCATACCTGATCTTCATCATCATAAAACAAATAACTAATATCAATACCAAATGGGAAAGGTGAACTATGCAATTCAAGGTCCATCAAATCATCCTCGTGTTCCTCAACTGGTTTGATCACATTCGAGAACTCTTCCACCAAGATGGGAAGTTCAACATCTTCTTCTGAAGTCATGAAATAATTACAACCTCTTGAATCTTGATATACAATGTCCACCCTTGGATCATCTTCCTTTTGCACAATATATTTCATTTTTCTTATCGAGAGTAACTTCTTCATGATACGTTTGACTAGTATGGTGGAAAATGACTAGTCCAACTTTATAACTCCATCAATGTCTCTGCAAAATCTTCAGCTTAACAACCTCCCATGTATAGCTGGCATGTCTGCCACAAGTATCTTGAGATTGATATTCTTGTCTAGAAAATCCACAATTATTACTTGAATATCTTTGACTTGACCAATAAGAGGTACTTCTTTTGTCTCCATGGAGTAACAATGGCCAATAGAAGGGATAAGACTGAGACCAAGAGCACGTGCAAATTTTACAGGCATGACATTATCCAATGCTGCAAAATCAATGATACAACTATTCAATTCATATCCATTAATCAACAAGGCTAAATAGAATGGTTCTATCTTCCCAGAGGTAGAGGGTGTGGAAGCAAGAAAGTTCTGAGGAGTGGTATGAGGAGCGAGAGGTAGTTCTTTGGCAATAGCATTTTTGGAACATGTACTTGAACTAATATCTCTCGACTAAACCTGGACAATCCTATTAAATTCCTTTTGATGAGTTCTCAAATATTCATACTCAAAGATTTGGATTTTGGACTTCTTAAAATGTTGAATTATGTCAAAATGAGACTTAGATGAGGAGGATGACAGTGGATGTAGTAGAAGAGGTTGATTACTTCTTATAATGGAATTGTTATTATTCTTATTCATATCATTACACTTGAATGCAAAAATGGGAGTATAACTTAGAAAAGGAGAGGCAAACTTACCCGCATTGAAGATGGTGTGGCAATTGTGGATACTTCGGGCTTTTTCTTCAGTGATTGCATGGGAGAGGGCAGTGGTGATCCTCCTTTTGTTATTGTTTTTTGTAGAGTCGCCACTTGAGGATATTTGAATTTGCAAGAATTATCCCTCTCTTGAGCCTTTGAATGATGAACACCGCATAAGAATGAATCTTCGTATCAGCAATGGTTTCATCATCCTCATCAACCAAAGAAGGGTATATTCACAAAAGCCGATGTTTCCAACAAAGTCAATCTCATCAATAGCCAAAATTCCCTCATCATTTTCATATTCAAATTGAGCTTCATCAAATTCTCCTTCAGCCTTGCTTCACATGTGGCATTCACGGAGGTGCTTCAAGAGATAATATTCTTTCTCCTCCACCTATTTTGTTTCTATTCTAATTTTGATTTTGGTTTTGATTTAGCCCCTTGGGACGGTGGCTTGTGCAATTTACTTCTTCAATGAGAGCACATCATTAGCCAATTTTTGTAGTAATGGATCAACTCTTTCATCTTTGGAACTATGGGCCTTATCCTTCATTGAATAGTTCTTGATCTTTCTGACATGATGAGGTCATCTTCCATTATACATATTTGTGTTAGTCTATTAACCCTATACCCTAACCCAATGGAAGATTGTTCATAAACCATTGCCATTGTTTGGTAGTTGACATCCTTACCTATTTAGTAAGTGTACGTCCAACCTCAATAGGTCATTACCCCATTGGCATCATTTATTAGTAAGTATGAAAACCTTATAACCAATCAATGAACACCCAAAACTCCGCCTGGGTCAATAACCACCCCAAAACAAAAGGATCAAATCCGAAACACTATTTTATAACCATATTGAATTTATTAAGCACATGTTTTGGGTTTTCTCTCATGCTTGATTGGATGGAAGTGGATTAATTTATTTTTCCAACCTTTTCCACGTAAAATGTTCTCCTAGAACATGACCTTATATGGGGATCTTATACTTCCCACAAAATTTAGCTATGTTTAACACATTTTTGTTTAGAAAAACAACAATGAAAATTTATTTTCTATAAAGTTTTTATGCTTAAAATTTGATATTATTTCACAAATTAATGTGCTATCTAATGTAATATTGTAGATTCAAGTATAAAAGGTGGCCTTGCAGGTCTAAAGCACCTCAAAACTCTCATTGTCCACAGAGGTAATGCACCTCGTGCATTAACTCGAGTTCCTCCAATTTTTCCACCCCACCGTTGCCATTAAGGGCGTAGTCAAGGATTTGAATAGTGGAACCACTCCCACTCCTAGCATTGTTCCATAAGTCACCTTGCATTTGCTTTACCTAGATGTATCCATCTCATGTCTTGGGGTGGTAGGGGTGGTGCATAGGGGCAACATTATGACAAGTTTCTACATTGAGCATTACCCACTTCTTGCCTAAACATAACGAAAATATCACAAGCTAAAAAATAAATGGTTAAAAAGAAATTTAGAGTGGATGGGAGTATCTTACCCGAGGATGTATATCCCCTATTGAAAGACATGGTTGGAGTGACAAGCTAAATGACCCCCGACCTCTTCCTACCAATGGGGCATAATTTTTTTATCTTGTGTAATGACGTTTTATTTTTTCTTTCGCCCATTTAAAAAAAGTAACACATCAACACAAGTTAGAATGCCATAAAGGCAACTAAAAGGCTTAAATTACATATATGTGACATAAGACATAGAGTCAAGCACGACCAACAACAACACTAAGGGAGGTGGTACATCATCGTTGGGAGGGAGAGCCCCCAAACCAATAGGTTTATGTGTCTGAGGATTTAGAGTGATCAAGGTCAATAATTTGCCCTACATTTCCTAATCGAGTGGTAGTGAGTCACAACAATAATGTCGCTTTGCACCCGAGAGGGCCAATGAGACAGACCAACAATAGATGGGCCATCAACAAACTTCCTTGTGGTGGTAATAGACTACAAGGGCTTTGCCAAGGTGGTGTCGGGGTAGAGAAGGGACGAGAACCAACTTCGGCTCTATCGAGTGGGTGACAAAAGCCCAACTATGGAAGATCCTGGGGAACCCAACTCACGGTACAAGTGTTGAAATTTGAAAGCCACTCAACCCGTGGTTGGATAATTTTATCATTCAATGAAAACTACTTTGTACCACAAAAACATGGAGATAAGAAAAGTCACCATGGATATCGGGTGTGACTCTTTATCGTAACCATCTCATATTGATTTTTGTTTAATATTATGGTACTTCCCCAATAAAAAGAGTAATACATCAGCGAACGTCAATTAACAAATTTAAAAAAACAGGACTTTCGAAAAAGAGAAAAATAAAGAATGGAACGAAAGATAAACCCTGGGAGCGCTTAAACCCATAGGGAACCGGTTCAGCGCAAGTTTTAACCTGGCATATATCATGGCTAAAATCTTGTTCTGGCAGTTTTATCCGAGCATTTAATTATATTTCGCTCTAATTAAGTTAATGTATTGGCAGTTTTTTTCTCAGGGTTAGAAATTTAAGTTATGGCTACCATTCTGGTGCGGCATTTTCCGGCCATTTTATCGTCTTCAGTTTATAGTAAGTATTTGTTTCAATACAACTGCTTATTAATACATAGCATTTTGGATTTGATCTTGATATTACCTAACTGTGAAATGCAATATAAACCAGATTTTCTAGTAAGTATTCTAAGTTCGCAAATTTGAACAATGAAGTCATTTTTAAGTTCGCAAGTTCGTTTTTCAATCAGTAGGCTTGTAACTACTCCGTTTAACTGTGGATACCGCTGTCTGTTCTGCTCCTGCATTGGCTAACATTCTCGATAACATAGCATTTTTTGGACTGGTAAAAAGAAATGCCAAATTTGTTTGTTTGTCATTTTAGAAACATGCAAAAATACATTAGAAACAAGAAAATTGTTTTCCATTTTCATCATTGGGACTTTGTGCGCTGCAAATATCTATTGTTTATGTTTCTTGGGTCTATTTGAACTTTGCTTGTAAATGTTTTTTATATCGGTTTTGTGTGTATCCTTCACTCTTCATACAGGGGTCCTTGGTAGATCATCTATAGCTTACTTCCATAGTGTATGAATCAATACAAAGTCGAGTCTCGTTTCTCTAAGTATTGGAAATTTATTTTCATGTTCTGTAAAAGATTTCAGGTTGTGTGGGTATTAAATTTCAAAATATAATTAGATTCCACAAGAAGTACAAAGTAGCAATTATATAGGGGTAATTTTTATCTACATTTTTTTAAATTGAAAAGCACGCTTTTATTGATAGAAACAGGTAATTACAATGTTGCTCATATAAAAGATGGGTGGAATAGATTACATCCCGAGAATGCCAATAACGGCCACTAGCAAGGCCTCGAGAAAAAGGCCAACTAAACCAAACATTGACATTAGTATAGCAAGAGAAGTAGGTAGTCCAATAGGGTCCTAAGAATAAGAGAATTTAGCAAAGAAACCCAAAAATTGAGGGTAATGTTTAGAAATCCATCATGATCTTCAAGAGGGTACTCTCTAGAAATCCATCATGATCTTCAAGAGGGTACTCTCTAGAAATCCATCATGACCTTGAATAATGAACTTAGCATTCGTCATCGGCCTTTGATATAGATGTGGAATTTCGTGGCTTTGAACAACCCAAAAATGCCTTTTTAAATTAATCCTCGGTTCATTGAACATAAAAACTTTTCTCGGAAATATCGGAAGATGGTGGAATGGAGTCGATATAGAAGGGTCCGATATGTATACGTTCCATTGCACTAAAATATACAACAAAGGAATTGTTATGAAGCGAGATTGAGTCAAAAAAAAAAAGAATTCGTTCACCATTGTAAAGGCCGACAAATATCAATACTGGCACTGTTTGACAATCATTGTAGTATGAGTTGACCCTGCTGACAAAGATTGTGGAATTTGGCTTCATACCCGCGCAATGCGAGTGTAAGTGCATGAATGTTTGTAAGTAATTATAACACATTTTCAAAAAATCCATTCTTCACATACCCAGAATCATTACTGTTCATGACACCGCCATTTTGGCCATGAATGTTTCTAAGCAATTATAAAAGGCATTCTGTCAAACAGTTTACGTGCCTTGTCTACGGTTCCGCATTTTGCATAAAAGTCTACCAGGACATTTGCAGCCACATCTGACAAAAATCCTCTTTCCTTTACGCTTTGATGCATGTCCATATCGTTTTCCAGAGCTCCTATTTTGCCGCAGGCTGGGAGTATGTTTGCACATGTTAACTGACCGAGTTTATGGCCTGTTTCTTGCATAATGGTGAAACAATGTCAGTGCCTTGTGATAATAACCATGTTTTCAGTATGCTGCGATAATTGTATTCCATGACAAACTGTCTCGTCGTTTCACTTGGTCAAACTCTGTATGTACATCTATCAAAACTCTGCAATGGACATACATTTAAATATGTTCTTTATGAAACCCATGCTCATGAAAATACAAGTCTGCAATAATTTGAAATATGTAATCTTGAGAGCGTTGTGTGCACCCGCTGCCTCGGCAAAGGTACTATTGTTTTCAGCTATTTGTATTGCTTGCAAAGCGGCACGACTATATTTGCTTGGCAATGGTCACAGTCAGTGCTTTATCTTGTAACTGAGATGTATTTATGAACCATAGATTTAATTAATATGACTACACCTATTAGAATCAACGTATATTTTCCATACAATGGTGCTCTTATATGCCAAGTTAGTGTGTCTGATAGACATAAACTAAAAAAATGACTTTGTCATAAATAGATTTAACCCAAATTTTCAAAATAGGTCACTAATTAGTGGAGAGTCGAAATCTTCACAAAACTTGACTGTCCATCAGTTTGGCTGGGATGTGTAGGCATTTTCAAAATGGCACTACAAACTCTCCGGCTAGACTCAAGATACCTTTGCTGAGTTGTTTTTATGATTTTGAGCTTAAAATTGACAGGACATTTTTTAGATTTATGTGACAAATGGCATCTTTCTCGCACGCAACAAATGTAACTGCTTCGTGCTATCACAAATGTGATGCATTTTCGTATTGTAACCTCGGCCTTTATTTGACATTGCCCGAGCATTAACAATGATATCATAGATACTTCCATCTTTCATGAGAGCGTTTGGGACATGTTAGGCTTTTGGAAAGGTTGGGGTCCCCATATCTTTCTTCATTCTTTGGAGGAGGTTGATGTCTAAAAACTTCTCGATGATATCGGATACCTTTTGATTGATGCATCGAAAGTAAGAATTCGATCTGGTTTTCTTACCGCCGGGTTTGAAAATTGCAGCGGCATACAACCCGACATCATTGGTTCTAGATGCTTGGTAGAAAACCTTCTGTCCGACCCCAACCTATACGTGTATTGACAAAAAAAAAATTGGTTCTGCTGAATGCTTTGTCATGGCCCATACATTCTACAGACCGCAGTTCATAAAGAATCTACTCGCTATCGTGTGATGTGCATATTTGTGCTGCAATAGCTTCAGGATTTCTAACTCCTGCGCATATTCCTTAACTAGATAGATTTATAGTTTAGTTACAATCCAGATCAAAATTTACAAATTTACCTGGCAAATTTCTTCCTCCTTTGATGCTTAATTATGCTAGGAGATCCATCCATTTTAAGAAGACATGGAAGCAGCTCCAGCATCTCTGTGATTAGGAAATTAAGATTTAGGAAATTAGGACACTTTGAATTTAAAAACTCGTGTAGCAGATTTATTTTTTGTGGATAATTTGAGAGCATTGCTTGTTTTGTGCACTGCTGGTATTAGAACAGAGTAATGTTGTTTTCAAATGGATATTTTATTTATCAATCACATATTTTTGTTTCAAAAAATAATTAGTTCATATTTTTAAGACATTTCATTTCCAGAATTTATAGGTTTCACTTTAATTCATTACAGTATTCATCAGAGCTATTTGATCAATTTTTTGTTAGGAAAGTGAGATTTCTCTCTTTATCTCTTTGAGGATATTATGCTTGTTATTTGGTCAAAAAGTAGTATTTCCTTTTTGCTGCGAATACATTAATTCCTGGATATTATGCCTGTTATTTGGTCAAAAAGTAGTATTTGGTTATTGAAAATGTGTTGTTTTTTTCATTAATTCCCATTTACATTTTCATGGATTCTTAATAATGTGGTTGAAGTTGTCTATCTTTAATTATCTTATTGTTGTATGTCTTGCATAAAGAAAACTATTTTTTTCTTTCAGTCTTCAGCCACGGCATAGAGGGGCAAGTGCCTTTGCCATTGGCAGGATTCGGTGTGTGCTGAGGGGTTTTTGCCCCTAGGATGCCTCATCGAAACGCCCTTTGTTGGGCGTTAGACTGTCCATTGGCAAGGCTTTTAAAGCTGACTGCCAAAACAGACAACACCCAAATATTTGTCTTTGATTCCTTGTTTGTGCTTTGCAACAAGAAACAATGTATTTAACTTCCATTTCCAGCGTAGAGCTTATCGAGGTTCATATGGCATCTATGTTTTTTTTTTTTCCATTTTTATTGTTTTTGGTTACTTGTGAGCTTGCAGCTATGAAGACTCGTAATACAATTGTTGTCCCTCCGCACGGTGTGACAATCACCACTCCGTACTTGGAGCGGGAAGATTCTTTCAACCGGACAAAGTTTGTTGTCAATGTACTCCATTGTAGGCAACCAAAGCCGGCAAAACCTGTGATCGCTGATTTGGTTAGAGATCGTCTTCGCTTGCAACCTTCTTGTCCTCTTTATCTTTCCAAGTTCCGTACGGCGGGCTTCAACTCGAGGGGATTTGGACTTGTATATGATCGCCCCGAAGATGCTGTGAAATACGAACCTGAGCACAAACTGAAAAAGATGGGGATAACTGCAAAAGCTATACATGCTGGAGGCAAAAAAACATGGTGCTAAAAAAATTGCTAATGTCATCAAGGGAAAAAAACGAGAAGCCAAAAAAAAATTGAAAAACTTTAAGGGCATGCTCTGTTGAACTTATGTACATAAGTGTAATTTAGGTGACTATATGGTACAAACATCTACTATGTTGTCTTTTAGTTGCTCGATCAAAATAACAGTATGTTATGTTTTTGATAGCTCTTGCTCGTTGGAGTTTGAGACTTGCTTCATTGTACATTTGCCATTTTGTCAAACTTATTAATATCAAACAAACTTTTAATAGACAGATTTCATACTATGTTTGGTTTTGTATTCAGCTAGCTTTCCTCTCATCATATTATCCATCTTGTGAACGTATTCTGTTTTGGGAGTACTGAATACATATCAAGTAATGCGTACGGCTCATTTGGAGTTCACCTTGTGAGTACATAGGAGATATTTCAGTGGTTTGGATTTTGTTTTGGCAGCTAACATTCACCAGAATTGAACCATATAAATTTATCTCTTATTCATATGTTTGACTCCCTTAAATTATTGTTCAACATTATGACAAAATCAACCTAGATCATGCTTGTGGTTTACAAATGTGGTTTGCGTCAGTTTATCCCTGTTGGCTTTTCATCTTGTATATATATTCGCTTCTGTGACCTCTTTTATTTCTATTGTTGCGGGAATGTTTATTCCAAATCAGTAGTTTTTATTAATGGAATAGAGTTTGTTTCACCTATATGTTAATGTAAGGATTGTACGCTTTATGTAATGATTTTGAGCTTCAAATGGACAGGACAATTTTAAAGATTTATGTGACAGAGGCATCTTTGCCGCAATGAATGTAATCTGTTTCTGTGCTGTCACAAATGTAACGCATTTCTGTACTGTAAGCTATGGCTTTTATTTGACACTGGCCAACCATTATCAATGAGAAAACCAATGATTACCTCAAACTTGTCAAATGTTAAATGTATTAGATTTTGTAAATATTTATTGTTTTTGTTTTGTAAACTCTTCTGTACATCTTTTTCTTAGAATTTGGAGAATACTTCCAGCTGCCCCCTTTTCCCTATGATTCGAGGGATACTTCTAGCTGCCCCTTTTCCTATGGTTTGAGGGATACTTCCAGCTGCTCCCTTTCTACTACGATTTAGTGGATACTTCCAGCTGTGCCCCTTTTTCCATCCCCACATTTTATCATTCCTTTCGGAGAGCATAGTCAATAATTATTTGGATTCAATCATATTGCTGGTTTTCCATAGCATTATCGCAACTAGAATTTTGTATGTTCCTTAAATTTTATTTAAGTATATGTATTTTTGTCCTGGACAAATCGACATTTCACATCTGAATTCGTTTGCATGTGAAATTTGGAAACTGGAGCGATTTACTGGAAATGCCTTTTTTTTCTTTGTAATCTGCCATGATGATTATGATGCAACTATTGTTGAAGGACAATGCTACATTTTGAAATTTGAAGTGATTATTTTGGTAGATGTTAATGAATATTTAACTGATATTTGCTTTTTTTAGTTTTTTCCTTGAAAAGTATTTGATTCTATGGAAGATTATAGTAATTAAAGCATGGTACAGAGTAGGTTGACCAGTCTTTTAATTATTGTGTGCGGGATTTGGAATGCAAAAGGACACTTAAGCCTGTTCGGGCTAGAATGAGTGAAAGGAAGAACAATTTAATGCTCTTATGACTCTCAATGGTTTCCTGTTTGTTCGGGGATAATTATAACCAACTCCAGTATAAGTTTTTCATAGTAAGATTAGCCTTCTCACCTCTATTCTGATCCTGTTATCATGGAAGATCATCCACAGAAGCTCATTCGGCTCTACACATTTATTTTTGTAATTTTTTTTATAAATTTCGAAAACTTTCAGTGTAGATGCCATTTGTAAAACTTATCCTTGTCAAACATGAACTCAAACTTTATTCATTTTTTTAACATGGGAAGTTTTGACATACTTTTGCATTATTATTATTTTATATATATGTGCATATATATACAAATTCCGACTGAAAACAAAGAGCTAAAAGCTCTTTTCTGGTCTCAACCTCCAACATATTTATGCATTCATTTAAAAAAATTAAAATGATTAAAATATTTCTATTGTTTGTGTTTTCTTTGCCTTTTCAAATTTTATCCATTGTTGAATTTGAACCAAACCTTATCCCCGTTGAACATTAACTTAAACTCAAACTATGTGACTTAGGCCTCATCCATGGAGGTATGCCTCACACAGCATGTTCATCAGGAATTTTGAGTGACAAGTTCCTAAATCCCGTAAATTGTATTATATGGTTTAATCGTCGTTTTAATTTTTTCTTTTGACTTGTCAAAAGTATTATGAAGATTTCCAAATTCCTTGCACACACTCACCTCTATCGAGACGCAAAATATTGCATTTGCTTAAGTCCCCAAATATTGTATTTGCATAAGTGTCAAGATTTCTATTTGAATACAGATTCAACTTCCTCAAAAAAGTAGTTTACTCATGTTCCATTTAATACAAATCTATGCACTATATGGATGAATCATAATTGTAGATGACATACTAAAAAAATATGAATCCTATATGACATTCGTACTTACAAAACTTGTCAAGATTTTTTCTAGGTAATGAATTTTGAATTAATTATCGATTGCACATGACATTAAAATAGTACATCAAAATAAGTAACTAAATTTCCAACTGATAAATTTTTTCAAAGTTTTCGCTAGGATCAACTCCGACATGATTTTAAGCTCCCATGAATTAATTGATTTAGTGAATAACAAAATAATAATTTGTTGTACTTACAACTAGTAACAAAATCAAAATATTTACTTGTGATAACAAAGAAAAATAATCAATTAGTCTACCTGTCCATTGAATGCTACAACATTTCAAACCGCCTTAATGCAATATGTCCCAGCAAATTACATTTTTCTTTAAAAATAATGACACTATATGATTTATACAATTATTGATCTATATATACCTTTTGATCCCGTATATAGTTGCTTTTCTCATTGCACTTAACCTATCGAAGCGGGTTTTTCCTTTCCCCAGGCTAAATCTATACGTTTCATCATGGCTACACCTTTGACATATGGTGGCATCTCCATGTTGATTGAGGGTAGTACAGACGTCGAACCGATAGTCCAACTTCTCAACATTTGTCCCCTTCAATCTGCGTTGAACACTGAGCTCCAACATCGCGTGCATCTCTCCGATGGTGTGCACTTTCAAATAGCTCTTTTCCCTCTAAATTTGCAAGCCAGATTTCAGATGCCCGATTAAAAGATGGAACCATTGTCCACTCTGCAAAACCATTTGCAGAATGATAAAACATGAATTGTAAGCATCCATTTTCCTTTGTGCATGTGTGCTCTGCTTTCATTTCTTTTATATTCACTAAATTTTTGTCCCTTTTCATTTTCATCCTTTGCAGGACTGTTCTTGTCTCCGAACTTGAAGTTGTGATAGAAACTCATCCACAAATTGGTGCTCCCACTCCTCTTCCTGCCCATGTCGTTCGCGGAAAGCAATCAAATCCCGATACAAACCATGGAGCGGACGGAAGTTTGGTCCCACAAACACCTCCCCAAAAGAAAATTGGCCTCCCTAATAGTTCAAGAATGCCTCTAAAAATAAGTGCACTGAATACAACCATGCGTACATGGTCTATTGAAGGTCGTGCCCTTGGGAAAACAACACTAAGGGAATATGCTAATGCAAATGGCTCCGGCTCATATTTCGGCTTTGATTTTGTGGATTGTGAAGGTGGGGAAATACGCGTTACTTGCTTCAACGAAATTGCAGCAATGTTTTTTGGACAAATTGAGGCAGAAACTTATACACCATCGCAAATGGAAGGATAGGGAATGCAAAACCAGGTTACAACCACCTTAACAATGAATTTGAGATATTCCTTCAAGCTTCTTCCACTATCTCTCCACTGCTTGTCAATAATGCCACGATACCTTTGCATAACTTTCACTTCACAGGAATCAAAGATATACCTGCAAAACCTGTTGGTTCCTTCATTGACATTATTGGCATTGTTTTAGCAATCTCTCCTTGCTCCACTATCCGCAGGCGGGATAACAGTGAAACTAAACGAAGAAGCTTACAATTGAAGGATATGTCAGGATTTAGTGTTACTGTAACTTTATGGGGCCAAAGCATTTACATGATCTCGCTCAAGAACTTGAGGAACTCCTTTCTATTCCACAACTCCCAGTTTTGGCTTTAAAGGCGGCACGTGTTTCAAGTTTCAACGGCACTTCCATAGACACTGTCTCCAGCACAAAATGGTTTGTTAATCTTCAGATTCCTGAAACTAAAACATTGCACGACTGGGTTGCCTCTGAAAATTACACTGTTGAAACTCCCTCTGTAACGAACAAATTTCTAGGTCCTCCTCAAAGCTTAAAACCAGTGGCAACAATTACAGAAATACTTCAAATGGGCAATACAGAGAGCAATGAATGGGCTACTCTTAAAGCTATAATTGCAGACATCACAATGGATAACTTCTACTACATGGCTTGCCCCCTTGCAAACGGTGATAAGCAATGCCGAAAGAAAGTGAAACCAACAAACAATGGCTCGTGGTTTTGTGCGAGTTGTAAGTCTCATGTGCATCAATGCAATTATAGGTATGCTCTCCGTATAAACTTGCAAGATGACTCAGGAGAGCTACAATCGGTAACAACATTTGACATACAATTTGCTTTGAAGAAATCATGGGTGTCGCGCGTGAGACCTCAGTGTTGTGCATAGGCGGCGACGAGGCTCAACAGAGATTACAAACCAGATAATTGGCCGTGAATACAAATTCACTCTATCCGTGAAAAAAGAAACCTTCCGTGGAAATACACAACTGAAATGTGTCATACTTGATTCCCTTAAATTGGACGAATCGAAAGTCGTTACTTGACTTTGCCTTTCCTAGGCACCATAACACTTTACTATATTTTAGTTTCTTCATTGTTTGCTCATATCTCCTCTGTAATATATTTTTGTCCATGCAGATACATTTGTAATATGCTTTTGTCCGCATGTTATAATGGACTATAACTCTCCGAGTTTTCCATTTAATGGTTGTTATTATTGGTTTACATGCACATCTATATCGCAAAGAAACCTTTTTTGTAATTGATAAAAATGTATGGTCAATGTGTATATATATATATATATATATAGTGTTTTTGCTAACATTATGGAACACTTTATTCATTTCTTTAATGTTTGTCTATGTTTAGCATTAATTTTTTTCTTCTTTCTACCTTGTTCCTTCTTAATACCTATGTAAACAAAAAATGAAGCCATACCTCTATGTTTTTTCCTAATCAAAAACTCCATACACACCCTTGTAGTTCTTCCTTTACTTCCTTAAAAATATATGCAACAACAAATCATTTTGCTTTTGTTTTATTGCCTTTAGCTACCAAAATATAAAACATTTCCACCAAGATTAGCATTTACAAATGGTTTTTGCATTCATTTCCCCTTATCCACATACATAATTTAGCACTCTTTTAATCTTCTCTTATGCCACCTTTTTTTTAATTCATTTTCACAGGTTGTTTTATGCACAATGCCTACCTCGGAGCAACGACAACGAAGAAGAGATATTTATGCCTTGCACAAAGAAGAAATCAATGCTTCCCGACGCGAGCGCTATCGCCAAATCCAACAAATGCCTGCAAGTTCTAGCCCTTTCCAAACTAGTGTCCGCCCCCTTTCATGTCTTCCCCTGTTGCTTTCCCCCACCGCACAATTCTCCTTTTCCTCTTTGCATTAACCACACCACTTGTGTCGGACCTTGTCTTCATCATGTACGCAACAATGAATCGCATTCTTCGGACCTCGCTCCCTTCCTCCCATATTCACCGCAATGGTCAACCCGAAGTTTCCACCCTCCCCATTCCGCTCCACAACACATTCCCTGCGTTACCTTCTTGGGCAGATGCCCAGCGCAAATTCCGCCAAAGACTGGATCTTTTATCGCACATCCACACCTGCTCGATTTGTCTTGAGAACTACCCGGGCATACACACAACCTTCCATGAAGGAAAACACACATGCATTAGGTGCAAGTCCGAAAGAAATGGACACCGCTTCTCCTCTTGGAACAATATGGATCCTGGCATTCAACCTTCCGTTCTCAAATCTTTAACCCAGGTCGAAGAAATGTTGATTGCTCGCATTAATCCAGTTTTGCAAGTCACACAAATGCGCGGGGGACAATACAAATATTCAGGTCACACAATAAGTTTCCCACAAAACATTTCTTCCATTGCCAAATACCTTCCTCGTCGGCTAGGAGATTTGGATCTCTTGTTGGTTCAAAAAAATGGAATTCAACAAACAAAATACGACTTCTATGTTAGCAGGTCCCGTGTTTGGGAAGCGCTTCAATATAAAATTATCCATGACCCCTACTATAAGGATGTTCTTATTGACACTGAAGCTCTTTCCTCTCTCCCGCCAGAACCGACAAACATTTCCTCCTCCCTTAACTCTATTCCTATAGACCTTCCAGCCTCTCACTTCTCTGAAGCACAGGATAATGACAACCCTCCTTCCAACCCCTATGAGTATCCCGATGAAACATCCTCATTTGTTCCTTCAAACCCAAACACTGGCACTGAAGAGGAGTTAATCGAACAGTACCTGCTTTCAAATGGATGCGCTACACCCTGCTCCTTGGCTTGGCCTGAAGTCGGGAATTCACCAATTAATGAATACACAACAGAGGGCCTTTTCTCAATGGCTTTTCCAACTTTGTTTCCAACTGGTGCAGCATTATTTAAACAACCACGCATGAAGGATGTTCAGATGCATGAATATGCCCTCCACTTGATGCGCTACCATGACAATCGGTTTGGCTCGCACCCCAGGTTCCGGTATTTTTTGCTTAACCTTATTATGAGACATAGGAGCCAATCTACAGCTGCAGTTTTCATGAGGTTGAACCTTGAACATGGTGTCCCCCCCACTATAGGCCAACTACGGCAACGCCTGCATGATTTCCCGATGATTGCCTTCCACAGAGTTTAATGAGATTCGGAACCAACCTGCGGGGGACACGAACATTTTGGTCAAAGAGCAAAGGGGAGGTCTCAGACATGATTGAACAATTGGGGGCGCCTACACTCTTCTTCACTCTTAGTGCCGCAGACACAAAATGGCCAGACCTACATAACATCATGCCAGGATTTAGTCCTTCTGAGGCCCGTGCAGCGCAACAATGGAGGACCAAGAACATTGTTAGCCACCCTCATCGTGTCACTGCATACTTACATCAAAGATTCACAATATTTCGTGAAGAAGTGTTGCAAAAACATCTTCGAGCCAAAGACTATTGGTACAGGTAATTTTCTTCAATGCTCTCTACTTTTGTTTTGCTTAAATACATAACGATTAACCTTCCTTTACCACAGGTATGAATGGCAACATAGAGGTTCAACACATGTTCATGGTTTCCTATGGCTTGAAGATGCTCGACGTTGATTGCATCGACTGGTCAAATAATGAATCTGTGAACAAAGTAAGACAATACTTTGATACCTACATATCTGCATGGAATATGTGCCCTCCTTCCATCCGCTCAGAATTTGTTCACAGGAATATCCAGGATGACCCTTGCCTTTTAGTTTCATCTCAAGTCCTTGCAGTTTCCCCGTTACAAGATTTGGAGGAGTTGATAAATCGAGTTCAACGACACACAAAGTGTTCCGAGCATACTTGCCTCCGAAAAAAAAAATCACCTCCAGTGTCGGTACAACGCACCTTGGGAGAATAGAGCCACTTCTCTGTTGTTTGTTGATGAGAGTGCTTCAGTTAAATACCTTCCTACAAGGAATGATGATAGATTGAACACACACAATCCAAAGAATGTTATCCATATGGAGAGCCAATATCGATTGTCAACCTGTGTTATCTCGCCATGTTGTCCTCAAATACATTGCTAAGTATGCTTCCAAAGCAGAGCAAAGGTCAGAAACATACCACCAAATGCTTTCTAGATTGTCGACAGCTTTAGATCCTGATCTGCCAGCACAATTAGCCATAAAAAAATGTTGACTGAGAGTGTGGTTGAACATGACATTAGCGCACAAGAAACATGCCACATGCTCCTCAAATTGCCACTTGTAATGTGCAGTCACACTTTTGTGTCGCTTAATGTAGGTAGAAAAATCTTAAGAAAGTTGGTTGAAACAGAGTGTGAGGATGCAGAAACATCCCTCCTTTTAGATGCATACAAGGTCCGACCTTTAACCATGGAAAACCTTACACTCATTGAAGTTGCTCGTGACTGGAGTTACAGCAAATACCACAAACACAATCGATGGAAGAATCGTTCCATTCCAGCTATTGTTCGAGTGTTCCCCAGGTTTCAGTGCGTTCCATCTAGGATTCCCCCTCTTTTGAACTTTTCTGTTGGTCAGAACTCCTTCTATACAAACCTTTCCGCAACATTTCTACTGATATTGGTTCAACACCTCAAGAAACCATTTCTACATGGAATTTATTCAGATACAATTATCAGCCCTGGCATATTGCACGACGCGAATCAAATCCGTCACCAGCCTCCGACAGTGACAATGAATTAGAGGGCGAGCCCCCCCTGCCTGTTCAACAACTATATGATTGGCAGGTTTTGGCTCGATTCCGCCGGGAACACTTCTCTCCTTGACAGCTTGCAAATGTTGGGCCTTCGTGAATTTGACACCCTGCACAATTGGAGTGCACATCGAGTTCCTGTTTCTTTGCAGTCTCTTGGGGCCACTTTCATAGAAGACAAAAAGGCAGAGCATATTTCAACTTCCCTCGTGGACAGATTCCACCCTCCAGCTTCAGGTTTATCTCCAGAACAACAACAAGCTTTCGACATAGTTATTCAACACTTCGCTCAGAAATCCAACCTTCCTCCACTGAGACTTATTATACAAGGTACTGCTGGTACTGGAAAATCATTCCTCATTAACATTTTAAAGTCTTCATTTGCATCTTCATCCATCCAAGGCCTTTCACCTCTCCTTCTACTCGCCCCAACAGGGGTTTCACGCCGCCTCCGAATTCCCATTAAAGAACTCAAACCCTTAGAGGGCCAAGCTTTGTCGTCTCTTCAAGACTCCCTCAAGCACACCGAATACATTCTAATTGATGAAATGAGTTTCGTCGGGCCAAAGTTGCTTTCCAAAATCGACTATCGTCTAAGGGAGGCTTTCCCGCACTTCAAGAATTCTACATTTGGAGGCAGATCTATGATCCTTGTTGGAGACCTCGGTCAACTTCCTCCGGTTATGGACATTCCTCTCTATGCCAGCAAGTCATACGGAGCTACCCTTTGGAAAGAATTCAACATATCTGTCTGCCTTCATTCAATCTTCCGTCAACAAGGTTGTGATCCAGCACAGGCATCATTCCGTAAGTTACTGCTCAACATTCGTAACGCAGTACCTCTACTGCAGGACTGGGAAGCTCTTATGTCAAGATCTGTTTCCTCCCTTTCCGAACAAGAAAACATTGATTTTAAAGATGCCCCTCATCTTTTCGCTCAGAATGACCTTGTGGACTCCCACAACCTTATTATGTTGAAATCCCTTAACTCTCCTATTGCCAGATCAATTGCTGAAAAAACCAGACGTTCTGCATCAGGTGACACAGAAGACGATCAATTAAAGCCCAAGGTTCTTCTTTGCATCAACCAAAAAGTAATGCTTTCCGCAAACTTGTGGGTTGATAAAGGTCTTGTCAACGGCGCTACTGGTTCTATCATCGACATAGTCTATGAGGAATCATCCGGACCTCCTGGTCTACCTCTTTTTGTCGTCATCAAGTTTGATCGTTACACAGGACCTCCCTGGGATTCGAACAACCCCTTGCATGTTCCTATTCCTCCCATTTCTAGAGGGGGTCGCAGACAACTACCACTCAAAATGGCATGGGCTTTTTCCATCCACAAGTCTCAAGGACTTACATTAACACGGCTACAATCGACATTGGCGGAACTGAAAGACAAGGCCTAACATTCACTGCTATCTCAAGAGTTCCGTCTCTTTCTTCCCTTCGAATTTCTCCATCATTCTCTTTCTCCGTTACTCTCGCATGTCCTCCACTCCCCTTCTTCAATCCAGGCTACAAGAGGAATCTCGCCTTCACTGCCTTCCATCTTCTCTCCCACACCTCCCCCAACACTTGTCTTAACAACTTCACCTCTTCCACCTTTCTCGATCTACAAACTCCATCGGTGCAACAACTTCCTTATAGCAAGATCGCATGTACATATCGCGTACATTTTGTATCTATTTCCCCTTTTTTCCATGAGTTTGCTATGTCTGCAACTACTTTTAATGCAATATTTAAACTATGTTCCTGAACTTAAGTTTTCAAAAGTTTTTTTGGGACTGTACTGCTAGCCGATCTACTAAAACTTATACTTTTATAATTAACTTTCAAAAACATGATGCTTTTGTTTTATTTTCACATTTTCTTAATTTGCTCTCTTTCGGCGTTTCCATCGCACACATCACGTGCGATTGCTAGTTGTTTAATATTATGGTACTTCCCAATAAAAAAGAGTAATACATCAGCGAACGTCAATTAACAAATTTAAAAAAACAGGACTTTCGAAAAGAGAAAAATAAAGAATGGAACGAAAGATAAACCCTGGGGAGCGCTTAAACCCATAGGGAACCGGTTCAGCGCAAGTTTTAACCTGGCATATATCATGGCTAAAATCTTGTTCTGGCAGTTTTATCCGAGCATTTAATTATATTTCGCTCTAATTAAGTTAATGTATTGGCAGTTTTTTTCTCAGGGTTAGAAATTTAAGTTATGGCTACCATTCTGGTGCGGCATTTTCCGGCCATTTTATCGTCTTCAGTTTATAGTAAGTATTTGTTTCAATACAACTGCTTATTAATACATAGCATTTTGGATTTGATCTTGATATTACCTAACTGTGAAATGCAATATAAACCAGATTTTCTAGTAAGTATTCTAAGTTCGCAAATTTGAACAATGAAGTCATTTTTTCTTTGATCTACAATCCAACAATGCTTTTTCCGAGTTTCCAGATTATGTCAGAGACGAGTTTGAATTTGACAATTATGAACTTCAAAATGGAAGGAGTTGTGGAGTTCCGAACTAGTGGTGGAACCTCTCTTTAAATGAGAGGCCCATTGATGGCATCCAGCAATATTCACCCTTAAGTCGAAAATAAAAGATAGTTGTAGGTTCAAGCCCTGTGGCAATAAAAAGGCTCATAACTCCAGCAGTCGTGTCCAGCAGGCATGCGGAGGCTTACATGTAATGCCTACGGGGTGTATTAGAGTGTGGTGAATGATTACAAGTCTTAAGAAAATTGTACAAGCAGAAGTATGGCTAAATATGGGGTACATTTGAGTGTGATTAAAATTTACAAGTCTTGAGAATACAGTCGAAGCATACTTCACACTGTGTTAAGTGTGGGTCACAACCTCACCCAAGATTCATCAGGAATCAAATATAATTCTATGCATGGTAAGTTAGCTGTAACAAGTATACCAACTTGTGTAAAGCGTCATGTTCATATTAGTGGAAGTGAGGAATATTAGGTTAGGTTAAAGATTAAGCAACTTCTCAACGTATTCAAAAGGAGCTCAGAAGAAACTTAAAAGACGATATAGGGTACCACCCATTACAAAAGGAAATAAGGTCAAATTAGGAGGCTAATTAAAGCTTTGAGATTCCACAGGTAATCAGTTTGAATTTTTAAAATATATATCTGGAATCTACTGTGTTTTATCCTCTTTTATTTTTGATGTTGTGGCTAAGTTACTAGGAAACAGAAACGGACATGGAAACAGAAACAGAAACAGAGATGGAAATGGATCTGAAATGTGGAAATGTTGATTTTCCAAGAACCCTTGGAAACCAAATGACATGAAAACATCACAATAAATTATAAAATACACACACACACATACATATGTATGTATGCATGTATGTATATGTATATGTATATGTACATACATATACAGTATGTATGTATGCATAATAGTCTTTTTATTCCATAAAAGATAAACCTCTTAAAAATATAGTATTCACAAAAATTCAAAACATTCAACATGCTTAAAATTTCACATGTTCATGTGACATACCATGTTTTATAGGTTCAAACTTCAAAATTTAAATGCAAATTTTAAATTAGTTTCAAACTATGAATGATCAAAGAGATTCACTATCAATGATAAAAGGAGCGGGCACTGTTCCTATCCACCTTATGAAAAACAACATGTTTTAGGGTTTTCAAGGACACAAATTATGAATACGGATGACACTTCTATAACTTTTCGCAATGCTAAACCCGTGACAAATTTACCAAGCACCCAATCTGTTAAAAGTATGCTCTAGCCTCCAGGAAGTTATGAACTCGGCCCCATAGAGGACATATGGTGGGGCAAGTGTACATTCAAGTCTTAAAATGCCCTATCAAAAATGGCTCCTTTTAATATATTATATATTTGACTAATTTGCTAGGAAACGGGTCTGAAATGCAGAAACACAGTTTTTTAAAGAACCCGTTGGATATGAAATGGCACAGAAATGTCCATACAATATATTGTAAAAAATCTAAACACATTAAAATGTGTAATACTCATTTATAGTCTATAAAAGATTATAAAACTCAAAAAATACAGTATTCATGAAAGTTCAAAACATTCAATTTTTGTTAAAGTAGCAATGAATGAGTGTGTTTTTGCAATGACATTTAATGTGTTTGTATAAGTGTGTTCTAGAAGATTAGGGTTTTTTAATGTAAGAGTTTTTTTTTGAGGTTGTAAAGTACGTGTGCAGCCGGGAATGCCCAGCCATGTGCTGGAAATGGCACTGCCATCTCCGTGACGTTTCCGGCATGTGCCCAGAAAAACACGGTATTTCAGGTACATTTCCTTGCTGTTTTGTACCTGCAAATCGTACCTCTTAGGTTTCCACACAAATATGTGGTGGAATGGGGACATTTCCTGCCTTTTAGATATTTGATAATTTTGCATAGGAATTTGGAAGTAGATTGCTTCTGCTGTTTTTTGTGCTGTTTTTGGCACGTGCCCAAAAAAACAATGCGTTTCAGGTATGTTCCCATGCTGATTCATTCCTGCGACTCGTGCCCGGTATGTTCCAGGCAGATACATGGTGGGGCAGGGACATTTCCCTCATTCTAGATATTTGGTAATTTTGCACAGGAATTTAGACGTAGATCACTTTTGCCGGTACTGCTTTTGGAGGTGCAGAGGAGATAGGTATAGTCTTATAGGTAATGAAGCTTTATCGTCTAGTGGATCGACTGATATAATTTCAGATTGTGTATCATTCAATACACAGACCAGATAAAGCCTAAGTTGCTGCATTCAAATTCATGGAGGATAAAATTGAAAAAAAAATTGTTACTACAAAAATTAGGCATAAAATTTGCGATTAAATTCAGCTAAAAGAAGTACTATGCTTGTATTTTAGATTAAATATTCAAAAAAGAATGAATTTTAATGAATTTCAATGAATTTAAAACGATTTTTTAATGAATTTCAACAAATTTTAATGAATTTCAACAATTTTGTTGTCATATATACTATATGAAGATCTCGAAACTTCTACATCAAATTTATGAATGCGGTTACTTAGGATAAAACGATAAACCTAAATGCAACTTTGACAACATTATCATTAAAGTTTATAGCAGCGATTGAATCGAGTAACATAAACTTGTTATCCCATTTTTGAGTTTATCGACAAAATGGGATACCCAATCAAATTTTTCATGATGAACCTGTTTTATGATCCATTCTTCATCCATGAATTGCTTTTAAAATGCCTCACTTGCTTTTTGAATCAGCCTTCTGTGGTTACTGTTATCCCAAATTCGCACCCCTTGCAAATTTGGATAGATGGACTTAGCCATTTTTCTCTACAAAAGCCGCGGGACACTAATTCAGTTTACCGCGGAGTGCAAGAACTTGGTGTCTTGCGGGTTTTCCTAACCCGCGGAACAAAGGAGCATCGGTCAAGGACTTAGGTGGGTTTTTGATAAATCCGCGGAATACTAGAAGGCCGTGCTAAACTTGGTGAATCCGCCAAACATTACGAACCCGTGGGAGACTAAGCTAATTCATTGACGAGCTATATTTAAAAGACCACGTGACATTCATTTGGCGTCAATTTCAACGATCAACATCAAGCAACAGGCCACATGGTGGGATTCCGGTTCTTTCGCAAAGGTTTTGGCTTCGGCGGATGTGAGACCCCGTAATAAGCCGCATTCCTTAACATTTTGGGTCCGTGGCGGGGCAGACTAGGTCAATGCAAGTGAAAGAACACACGGTGGGTGAAGGCAATGACACATGGCAACATTCCCTGGAGCCAACAGTTTAAGTCCGCCCAAGATAGAAATTGCGACGCAAAGGCGCAACCAATGAAAGGCAAACATGTGCCATACGTGGAGCTTTCTCATTGGCACACGTCTTGCGAATGTCGGTCACGAAAGCAAGAGAGATCTGACACGTTCCATACGCGGAGCTTTTCTATTGGCTCTGGTTTCGCGGTGGTCGAAGGGGCTATCAAAAGACTGACATGCGAAGAAGTGTGGAGCTTCCCTATTGGCTCATGCTTCACAATTGTCAGTCAAGGTTATCAAAGTCTGACACAAGGAAGGAATGTGGAGCATTTTTATTGGTCGGTGTTTCAGTTTGACAGGATCCTTAGCTAAAAGGTGAAATGTGAAGTAAGTGTGGAGTTTTTCTATTGGCCTATGCTTCACAATGGATATTAAAGGGTTGACACCATGAGGGTCGTGGAGCTTTCTCATTGGCTCACACCTGCAGTAAGCATGCCTGATAAAGGGTTTGGAAAGTCAACAAGGACACATGACAAAGTTGGAATGGATAAGGCTTCGTGTTCGGGTGGTCAGACAACTTCAACAGATAGGTGGCCCAATTAAATGGCACCACATGATGCAAAATCAACGGTCCAAGACGAACACATGGTGGCATTCCGTCACACTTCAAGGCGATGGACTCTAGCGGAGCTCAGACCTCGAAATGAACGGGATTTGGTAAAAGGCGTTGGGTCCAGAGGAAACAAAGGGGCATTCAGAAAAGAAAGGAAGTAAAGCCCAACCCCGCGACCCAATGGGTGGCTGACACATAGCAAAAATGCGGTGTAGGGCACATGTAGGCGAGGTCGATCCCCGAGCTAATCAAAAGTTGCCATGTGTTACGTTCCTGTGCATCTTGGCATGCAAATATTTAAATGGCCATAACTTTCGCTCCAGAGCTCCAAATCACGCAAAATCGATCTCGTTGGAAAGGTCTCCTCGAGCCCTTCAGTTTGGCATCATGAGATTCAAGAATTAATAGCATATGCCGTGAGAAAACGGAAAAAGAATAGTTCGGGTATTAATGTGTAGTTGCTGACGGCTCAACCGCCTGAATCGATGGAGTATGGGGCTCTTGCCTTCTCTTAGAATCAAAATGATATTTGAGAACGGGTCGGCAGGGTGCTCGTAATGTTTTTCAGAGATTAATGGATGATTGATGACGATCAAATTTGAGGAACCGTGTTGCAGGGAAAGACGGTGATTTTCATTAATGGCAAGATCAAATTGGATCTTCCTTCTTCTCTTTTCCCTTTTCTCTCTCCTCTTTGGAAATATATAAATGTAAGTGCTTGGGCACATTTGAAGAGGCTGGAGATTCTTTGTAGAAATTGGATCTGGGAGTGGATGAGACAAAAACTGTGTTTTCTTTTTCACCATTGAAGAATATTAAAGATATTTGTTACAAACTTTGTGTTGTGGATGTATCTTTTTCATTTGAGGTATTGTTCTTACGTTCAATGCACTAAATGGTTCTTTGCTTTCATATCTAGTTTATTGAATCTGCAGCCAATTATTACTATCTATTCGCGTGTGATTATCTTTTGATCTGCGTTTGCTTAAGTGAAAGCACGTTCCTTCTCATTCTTTTGAAATTCCTCCTGTCTTTTCTTCTTCTTCTCTCTCTACACGCCTTCCTTTCTAACAGAACCAATCTATTGGGATGAGATCCCAACCCCAAATGGTTAGATTAGTGTAGATATTGTAAATAGTCTTTGGCGTGCTTTAGATTAGTAATAAACAAGGCACCTCCCCTTTATTTGAGGAGGGACTTTGTCCCGCATGCTGTGGTTGAACCTCATATTTTGTCTTTGACAAAATATCCAACCAACAAAACCAAGATATCATGTCTCTCTTGTAACGCATCGGGAACAAAAGAACCCAAGAAATGGATACCAAATATTACTTTGATTTGTAAAACTTTCATAATCCTAAATATGTTTTGACAGTTGCATTTCAGTAATAGTTTTAGTTTTGAAGGTTTTTAAACTTTTTTTTTTTTGATGAAAAGATTCCAAAGACGATCAGTTACCTGACTTTCATGGCACATACTTGGACAGTAACGCTGTTTCAGAGGCATTTCCAAGGTTTTCCAGTTCACTGTTTGCCCCCAAAACAGTTTCCCAACAAAGGACTCCTGCTACTACTGTTTCTTACAACATAGTGTTTTGGGTTTAAGAGGGGTCTAGAAGTTAGATTTGAAAGGTAAGAAATAAAAGAGGCCAGAAGTAAAATACAATTGATTCCAAATACATATGTCAAATAGCTACTGCCAAACATTACACTAAAATGGACATATACACACATGTTCACCCAACAATGGAACATCACAAACTTTATCTTTATTTGATTTCAATGAGCAACTGCAAAACATGCAAACACTACAACTTTCAGCCTTATTGCAGACTACAACTAGATAGAAATTCATTGTTAGTCCCTAGAATGAACGTGACTCATTCTATAGCTATCTGTGCAGACCTGTGCGTTCCCGCAAGTAATCCCTGCAAGCCAGGTCTAATTGGCTTTCCTGAAGAAGAACCAACCTCCTAGCCAACCCCTTTCAAAAGAAATTCATTCCTTGTCAAGTTGTCATCAAGAACCGTGATGGAAGTCTAAAATGGTTCAGCTTCCATATGTGAGATGCTTCATATTCCCTTTGCAACTCTTCAACTTCCATCGGTTACAATGTTCTGACAGCCTGGCATGCAGATGTTGGAGCTTGCATGCATGTGAGTCATAATTCACACACTCTGCAGAGATGGTACTCAGTTCTCAGGAGTTGTGTGTGTTCAGGATGAAACACCGTGTAGAACATCGATACGAGACACTATGCAAAGGTTGATCGTCAACACACTTCACTCCTTCCAAATGAAAGCACTGCGTGCATTCTAGGCTATTGTGAATCTTTTCTCTGCACGGAGGTTGCGAGTGGATTTATCTGTATGAAGCTCCGCAGAGCTTTGCAAGCTTAGCAAGAAAAGCACTTGTGCAGAGATTCACAGCATTGAGACAATTTCTGACACAAGAGGACTTAGGCAGAAAGATGCACAATTGTGCTAATCGTTCATTGTTGTGTGAAGATGCATGCACGATCAAAGCACTACAGCTCAACATCACCTTCTGAGTCAGATAGTAGGTATCTATGCGCTACAGGAGATATTTATGTGGCTGCAGAACCCTGCAGAACTTTGGAGACAGATAAAGTTGTGTGGGGCATCCTAGACCTATGCCAGCTTGTGAGGTTGTGCGGAACTTTGCATAGCCTCTCAGACTTGTGACATTGACCTCGCAGACTCAGTTGTGCAGAGGTTTGTAGGAAACTGGGCCGTACACGGATCCAGCCTTGTCAAGTGTCTACCAATTCCAACTTTCAGCATTTGAGTACATTTACTCACCAAAGTCTGCGCATAGTACTTATTACTACTACTAGTTTTGGTTGATGCAAGGTTGTGTGAGAACTCGGATGTTCCTACTTCAAAAGCTTTCATGGCACTTTGAATAAGTACAGTATCGTGAAAACAGAACATTCCCTTGACAAACTGCGAATTTTCAGTTCAAATGAATCAATTTGTTGGAAAGTAAAGCTTTTTGATTTCAACATGTTTAACTGATTGCATTGTAAGTGATATCCTTCAGAAAAGTATCTTATAAATGAAAGATATTGATCTTTTCATATTAGGAAGTTAAAGCAACAGAAGGGGGAAACCTACATGCATGCTTTCTATCTATATTAGATAGTTATTATATCCACAGTATAATCAGTGAATAATGTGAATTTTATTTGCAATGCAATGTTGGTTGGATGGGAATATTTTCTTTGTTGCCATTACAATTACTGGGTGTTAATTGTTTTTGATCTCACGTTAAGCTAGATGTTCAAATTGTTTATTTCTTTATAAACATCTACCTTTTGTTCATCTGCCATGTTGTAGCTGCTGTTGAACGCTTGCAGCCCTATTTGGGACATGTGATGCACACAAACTGCGTCTGGAGGATTTATCTATGTGCCATGTTGTCAAGCAGGTTTTATCATAAAGGGAAATTTGATCTAACAGACTTGACGTAAGTAGTAACATAACTGGTTTCTTTATTATATAATGACTAAGTTTTCTTTTGTTCAAGCCTTTGGTTGATGCCGAGAAAATGCATTTATGCACACGTATCAATGTTAGATTTGGCGGTAAACTCTCCATATGGACTAAAAACAACAATAGAATGGGCATGCCTACCCATTTAAATGTAGTCATAGATAATTTCTACATTGTTAACTTTAAATAGATAATTTCGCCATTGTTAACTTTAAAAACATTTGTACATAACGTTAGCATGGAGCTTCATCTTGTCGAAAGTCAAAAGAATGTTGTAACATCCCTATCTTGTTGACAGCCAAAAGAATGTTGTAACACCCCTCGTGCTACTAATGAAAAATTTGTTCTAACAAGGCTCTATCAATCTGAGCAATTTGTTTTTTCACTTTCAAAGGGTGTAGTATATCTTTCATAACAAACTGAGGTTTACCATACATAGACAGCTATGCTAAACATCACTCTAGGGTCATTACGTTAGGTAGCTAACTAAATATGGTTTGGCGCTGAAAAGATTCCCACCCTACACTTCTAGACTTAGGGTTCCCTTTATCATGTCTAAGGTAAGAGTCTAATGTCACCTCCTTACGACATTAGATGATTAGAATATCATACGCCTCTACTTTAGTTTCCCTTAATATGCCATACCAATCATCAAAATAAAATCAATCAAAACTAAACTATCATCAATCATGTACATCACTCCACATAAACAAATGCCACAATAAGATATAAGAGTCAAAGGCAATTAATGATTCATTACTCAAAAGGATGGGACCAGAATAGATATAAACCAAGAAGGCAACTTTAGTGGTGTAAATCCACCTTAGTGGTTCCATTTCACTTGATTTTGGTCCTTTAGGATATTGTGTAATTCTCTCATGTATTGTTGTCCACCCTTACTATTGCCAGTTATATTTTTTATCTATGAACAGAACTCACTCATTTTACATTTGACAAGCAATTGATTTCATTCATAGAGCATTGTAATATATTTGCTCTTCATTTCTCTATGTTCATTCATTGCATTTTCGTTTCTGTGAGTGCATTTAACATGGTAATCATAACCTAGGGTTTCAGCCATACACACCTACGGTCTCCTTAGTTTGAGATTGCATGGAGATTTCAAGTGATCAAGGAAGATCAGTGTTTGTGGCTTGCCTTAAGAGTGATTCTGCGTCTTATCACCCGACTTTGCAATTAGGAGGGAACCTTGGAGCTCATTGGAGAAATTTGCAATTTTTTTCAGATTTGTTTAATTTGATTATGCTAGTAGCTCGCTAAGAGAGGACCCCAAGTCTTTATTTTCACATCCCCAATGCTCATGGTTGAGGAGATATTGCTATTTCTATCTAAATCACAAATTGCACATATCTTGAGATTGTGCCTAGTTTTGCTAAACTGTCTGCAGATTCGGAATCCTTGCAGAAAAACAGTCGGGGTCACTTTTCTATTATTCTCGGATTTGTCTATTTAGGGCATGAATTATTGAGCTTAAATTTGATGTTCGCTTGACTTTTGTAGGTGCTGTTTCTCTTCTTTCTTGGGGAAGTCAATTGAAAAATCGCGATATCTTGGACATACAAATGAGTTTTAAGCCCATCTTTTTCCTTGGAAAGCTTATTTTGGGCCCGACGCATTGGTGCAACTAGATTGAGGCCATCTATCATTAGCTAGTGGGAAATTCATAGGAAGGTGATGAAGTTGTTAATCAGTGTGGAATCCTTCAATGGTCAAAATTGTCTTGACACTAGGTGGTCTACCTATGGTCACATCTTCAGTCTTGGTTCGGTTCTTGTATCTTGGTTCTTGAAGAAGCAACCTTGTATCACATTGTCTATCAATGAACCAGAGTATTGTGGAGGATTTGAAGCGGCTAAGGAAGCATGCTGGATCGGAATTTTTCTCGAGGAGCTTGGATTACCCAAAATGTTGTCGACAACACTCTTTTACGACCAGAGTACTATCAAGGTAGTTGAGAACCCATTGGAGCATTACTCCAAGCATATTAAGAATCATGTCTATGTTTGAGAGAGAAAATCAAGGAAAAGATCATCCCTATGCAATACTATCCTGCAAAGAATATGATTTTCGATATCTTCACGAAGCCCATATCTTTGATCCTTTCACTTGTCTTCAAGGGATGATGGAACTTCTTGATGCTGCCCTTAACAAGCAATGCCAGGGATTGTGGTTGTAATGTCAACATTGCGAGTCCCTCAACTTGTGTTTAAGGGAGGATGTTAGTGGTGGGTGTTTAAGGGGGATGTTAGTGGTGGGTGTTTAAGGACTCTTGGAATTTTTGACGGAGGAGGTGAGCCACCACTCAACCATGTCCGCCTGGAATTTTTAACCACCATGACCTCTAGCAGAACACGCACATCAAAATCAAAGCCATCAAGGTAGGAGCCATTCCTGTGTTGATTGAATTGCTTCCCAAGTAGACGTTGGAGAGAAGAAACACATGTGATCACAATAGCAGTCACTGCAACAACGGCCAATCAAACACAAAAATGTGAAAGCAATAATTTGCATAAATTGCTTCCTATGACAACATGTTAACCAACTCCTGCACATACATTTAGAAAGGGAAAAAATATGGATAGCAATATCACAAATTTTGTGCTTGTTCCATCTGCAACTGCTACTCCTCATCACATCTTGTGGGTGTCAAATAGTGATTTGCTTTTAAAATTGCATGTTATCACCGCCTACCTTTACAAGCCCTTTCAACATTTTGATATGGAGACAATATGTCAAGAGCCGAGAGAAGCGCCTAGTAACGTCTTTGGTGCATTTTTATCCCTTAGCTGGAAGATTAATTACAGACGAGACGGGACGAATCTCTGCCAACTTTAACTACCAAGGGGTGCTATTCCTAGAGGCCTTTACAAGGTTGAGGATTGACGATTTGGAAGATTTGAATCCCCTTTGGAGCCTGCAAACCTTGGTCCCTACAGTCAACTACATCGATGACATTTTAACACTCCTCTACTCATTCTCTAGGTATAACCGCCTAACTACCCATTTTCACCAAACTAACTAATCGCAAATCATTTGTATTGTGTGACAAAATGTCGGCTATACATTTTTAAGCACTGGTGTGATATAGCTCGTGGGTTAGATGTGAGTGTTGTCGATCTCCACACAGATCTCACTCTGTTGCATGCGCGAAGTCTGCCACAACCCATTTTTGCGCATCAAGAGTTGTCCTTACCACCTCCACCCCTCCACAAAGAGAGGAGGAGAAGCATCATTTGTTAAGTTTAGTATAAGTAAAGAGCAATTGTTTCCTTGAAAGCCGTGGCCGCAGATAACCCAAGTAAGTGCATCTACACAACCTTTGTTAGCCTCAACGCTCATGTTTGGAAATGCCATTGCATTTCCCGTGCTTTTCGAAAACCCAGGAAGTCAGATTACACACGTTTGTAGATGGGCGAAGGCATCTCCACACACCTCATGGATATTTGGGCAACATTGTTTTCCCGGCTCATGGAGACATTGTGTCAAAACCAATTTGGTATAGTGCTGGTATAATCCATGAAGCATTAACCAAGATGAATGACCAATACCTGCGGTCTCAACTGGATTACTTGGAATTACATCTAGAGATTGGCACAAGTTGCGGACGATCCATTCAACAATGCTGCCTCGCTATTGTTGATTGGACTTCTTCTGCAATCGCACGAGGTAGATTTCGGATGGGGTGCCCATATAGGAGATTGCCACAACCAAAGCACAAACGCCATTTCGTAAAGAAGGAGACACAACGCGATAGGCATGCATGCACAAAATAGAAAATGGAACCCGTAACATGGCACGAAATTACGGAAGCTGCTTTGCACTATAAAATGCCTACGACGTAAATATGTAAACCAATAAGGTGTTCAATAACCAATTTCATACATCCTCTACTACCATGGGCCTAAGGTCATCTAAAGAATGAACACAAGATGCATAATCAACTACATCACATAAAGTAATCACCCTAGTCTAATCATGCATACACCCCAATGTGTCATAAACAACAAAACATATGACAAGTGCCTCTACAAGTCCCAATGTTGGCTAGATAAGATAAGATAATTATATTAATGTCCAACGAATGACCACAAAAGTAGGTCAAAGGGACTGCAGAGTACAAATGTGTCCATACAAAGCAGAAACCAAAAGGTTTCGAAAGAAGTGCAAAGCAAGAGAAGAGGCTAGAGCAAATTAGATATTTGAATTTAATACATAAATTTACTACATGGCCATGAAAGGCTCCATCATAATGACAAGATTCTCTGCTAATTATGCGAGGCAATAACAAGAGGGTTGTTCCCAATGTGGAAAAGGTCTTTTCTCCAAGGGAACAAAGGCCTCAATCACTCTCCTTCAAGGTTGACAATGGAATCCTCCACGTGCTACATACTTCATGCATATTACATCTCCATCATATACAAAGGCTACATGAGCATAGGTATATAAACATGTCCATCTAACATAAAAGAATAAGAATCTACACCACGTAAGACAAATTGAGATTAGGATAAGTTGAGAATACAAACAATTAATACAAGGGTGTTCTTCAAAGTCCCACATGCTCTAGTGGTCTACATCTAACAGTTCCTTGACAACTCCTCACCAAATGTCATTATTAGAGGATTACTCCCAGCCAACCCCAAGCCAGTACATAAGTCATAGGGGCAAAGACTATATATAGCCAACACTAGTTGAGTCTCTACCCAACTAAGGTTGTTCTTCTCTACCAAGGGAAATCACATAAGTCAAATTGAGTATGAAAGGAAATCTGAAGAGCAATCTACTCTTAGATGTAATAGGCTCACATTTGTTTAAACGTTCTTCCCCACAAGGGTATACTTATGACATCATTTATCCCCCATAAGAGATAAGGTCTATGTATCTAAATAAAAAATGCAAGTTGACCATCCATCAGTTATGGGTATAGTATGACTAATATTCATCTAATAATCTACTAGGTACTCCCCTAACTCCTAGGAGGTCAACGGTTAGGTGTCCCATCAAGAACAACACGTCATTTTAGCTACTTAATTTAGGAATAGGAATGAAACCAAGGAAACAAGCTAAAAGCTTAATCTTGAAATTTGGCTAAGTGCTGAAATGGTAAAAGGGACTGATTTCCACTTCTTTGTTATAGCTTGAGAAGATTTGACATCTATGTAGAAGTTGTGGAGTGGGGTACATTGTTACTTTTATCGCAGTATATACTTAAATATACAAATAAATGTAATCCTAAAACATGAGCCAACAAGATAACTGTGTCGCTTAACAGCAAGGAACAAGAAGTGGAACCTGTGGTTGTTAGTAGGGTGAAATCACGGCTACAGGAAGAACCCACTACTATCAACAGTGTGGACTTGTCGTTATTCTAATACATAAGGCAACAAGCTAACTATAACTGTCTCTTACCGGTAAGGAACAAGAAGCAGAACATGTTGTTAGTAGGGTGAAACCATGGCTACAGGAAGGACCTGCCACTAGTAAGGGAGAACTTGACGCTTTCAAGAGTGAGAATTTTCCGCTGTGTAATATAAGTAGTGGTGGATGTGTGAGAACATGGAAAAATAAAATTCTGACCCTACATTTCCTACTTGGCTTAGATAATTTCAAAGTGTCCTAAGGCATAAGAATACTATGCTCTATGTATTGATTAAGGATCAACTACTTGAAATCATCAAAAGGTCAATTCCTCAAAAAAAAAAATGAAAATGAATTTCATGGTAACAGGTCACAAACTGTGTTCCTTTCTGGTCCTCCATTGTCATGGTTTCTGAGAAGTAAACATATGAGCAGAGTGGAAGTAAAGAGAATATCAAACTTTCTTCCCACAAAGTTCCTCAAAACACCTACACTTAGGAATACAAATCAAGCTATCACAAATCCTCCCAATCTTTCCACGTATGGTAATGGCTTCTATAGCCTCTGTACCACACACTATCATACGAAAAAATTTACATAAGAAAAAATCCACACAATAGCAAGAAAAATGCATTCATTTGAAGCTTATCCTTTCTACAACCATTTCCTTAAGAGAGGGAGAGGGAGAGTTGGACTCACTTCATGGAGCATAATTTGTGCAAACTGATGTACAAAAGCAGAACAAAGACAAACAACAGGTGCGGTGGTACAAGGATGATCCAAACATCTCGGGCCCATTTCATTTGTGAAAACAGTTGTAGTGGACAGGTTCAGCTATGCACGGACCTGTACTTCAGGGTTGGCTGCGTACAAACTTGTATTCAAATGTTACGTGATAGCTTGAATAACTTAAATTATCACACATCGTTAAATAATCAAGTTATGTTCAACTGGAAAAATGCATCATCATGACAAATACTAAATACAAAATCTGAGATCCAATAAGTCTATGAATACGCCTAAGTCATACATAAAATGTCTCAACATACCTGAAACTTGAAAGTATTAAAATGTACTTGTACAATCCAACCTGATCAAAATACATGAGTCCTACTAGAAACAAGGAGGCAAAATAACAATAATGTTAGGTCAAACTTCAAAGATGCACTAGATGTGCATACAAAATGGGTACCACTTAGTGTAACACCACGTGGTGCTATTCCTTTATTGTTTGAAACGATCATTTTTGAATGTGTGCTTATGTATAGAAAGAATTCTTTTCTCTTTTGAAGCACACATGATATATTATATCTGGAAACAGTAGAAGTCATGTACTAGTACAACCACCGCCAGTTTTGCAGCCATAAAGGCCTTCCAAAATAGGTAAGGTGGGATAACTTATCAACTTTAGCTCGAACATTTAATGAGTTAAAACTTAATTCATCTTCTAAATTTATCCCCATTGGCTGCAATGTGAACAGCTAAGTCCGTTTGAAAGTCTCAACATTCCCCAGATGTAGGTGAGTAATCTCCATGAAAGGTTGTTTTGCACCACATCTCCATAGGTAAGAGTTGCCAACAAGGTAGATGGTTTTCTAAATGCCATCTTGCTTCTGAATCATACATGTCACTTGTCATAGCCTCTTTCCACTGAAGGGGCAACAAGATAGTATGTTTCCATAGAGTCTAATCTTAAAATGCACTTCCAATAAAAGAAATATTGAACTATTTTTTTCTTTAAAAGTCACATAAACTTCATTAATCAACTTAGATTTATCAATCTAGCTTTGACTGCTAGATTTTGGTGGATGAATATGCAAAAACAGATCTGTAGCCTGAGAGATACCTGTGATTTCCAACATTCAATGAGCTAATTTATTTTCTAAATTTATCCCCATTGGCTGCAATGTGAACAGCTAAGTCCGTTATTCCCCAGATGCAGGTGAGTATTCACCACGAAAGGTTGTGTTGCACCACATCTCCAAATGTAAGAGTTGCTGACAAGGTAGATGGTTTTCTAAATACCATCTTGCTTCTGAATCATATGCATCACTAGGCATAACCTCTTTTAATGAAGGGTGCAACAAGATAGTATATTACCATAGAGTCTAATCCTGAAATGTACTTGCAATGTGACAGAGGTAGAAGAAATATTGCACTACTTTTTTCCTTAAAAATCACACAAACCTCATTAGTCAACTTACTTTTACTCCGTCTAGCTTTGACAGCTAGGTTCTGGTGGATGAATATGCAAAAATGATTCGTAGCCTAAGAGATATCTGTGATTTATATTTGGATTTCCACCTTTTTACCCACCTATCTTCAATTTCCTACACTTGCCACCGCATCTTCAGTAGGCAGATTTATTGAAGAGAGATCTATTCCCAGCTTAGGAGGGTTGAATAATTTTTAAACAATATTTGGCTATGCATGTTAAATCCAAAACTGCTTTTCTTTTAGAAAGATTATCGATATTGACATTGAGTTTTTGGCCTCTTGGGGCAGACGCTTAGATGTTAGCTTTTCTATCTTTCATGGGACATGACTTTTCTTGTGATCCCATTTCTCATCTGATGTAACTCTTTTGATCTTTGGCAAAAAACTTTTATTTCTTCAAAATTAATTTTTAACTTGCTTTCAAATCTCTCTAAATTAATGTTGTTAGGTTGTTTGGGCTGTTGGCTCTTATTGCCAAATAGGTGGATATGGGTCAAGCCTATTTGATCTTTGATCTTTGGCTCTTTTTGCCTACCTTTCTCCTTTATAGGAGTTGTAATGGTCTATTTAATAGGCTTTCAAAATAATGTATTCATGGGCTTGCATATTATGGATTTTATGGTATTAGAGCTTGCAGTTGAGGAGCTTAGGAGAGAGCTCTGTGAGGGAGTAAGAGGACAAAAGAGATCTTGTCAGGGAGCACCCGGTGGAGATTCTCTTGTAGTGTGAGAATGTAGCAGTTAGCACTATGGATTCTTCTTACTCACTGTTAATCAATCTTACATGTGGCGGTTCAGCCAAAGTATTTTGGCAAAAATAAATTTAAAAAAACAACCAGGAGGCGTTTTTGCTGTTGCAGGCCCTGTTTGAGGGCGTTTTGGTGAAAGAAAGGCATTTTTTGTGAAGAGAAGGACATGTCTTTGGTGTTTGAAGGTGTTTTTTGGCAAGCTGCTTGAAGAGTGACATCCCAAGGAAGAGTGGCGCTCTGATCCTTGTTGCTGTTTGAAGACCAAAGAAACAAATTCAAACCTGTTTTTATCAGTTTTTGATCAAATCCAGCTTGGAAGGAGGCATACCAGTTGAAAGAAGGCGTGCCTGTGAAGTTTTGGATGCTGCTGTGTAGGAGAAGGCGCTGTGTGATGCCATTGTAGCAATGATTCTTCAATTTTTGGTCTCAGAATAGCTCACAACACCAGGAAAGCATTGCTAGTGGCGACAACGGAAGATTCAGAGAAGTTCCTGATCAATTTGGGCTGAGTAGTCACCAGGAGGAGGACACCATAGGTGCACAGCTGCGTCATTTCTCTGCAAATGCACAGGTTCCTTCCTTTTTGTCAAAACTTTATCTCTTTTTATCCAAAGTTTTGAAAAATAGGTGAATTTAGGTTTTTAATGATTATTACGCTGGAAAATCATTTAAAACCTTAGAAAACCTCTTTTACTCGAGCACTAGCCTGAAAATGGTACATTTAATTTTGTTGCTGGCAAACTGTAGGCCAGAATCACTTGAAATTTTGCCGCATTGTCTGGTTTGAGGTCCTTGTCCGCATGCAAAAGTAATTTTTGCAAACGGAGCTGTGAAACTTGAAATTTAATTGTTTATGTGTTTTTAACGCTATTTTACGAGAACTGATAAATTGAATTTCTCATAAACGGTAAAGAGTTTTTTGCTGAAAACTGGCAGCATTGTCCAGTTTTAGAGTAGAATCAGTGTGCAAAAGATTTTTTTGTAAAAGTCATTATAGTTTTTCCGATTTAATTGTTTTAGTGAAAAACTAGGTCAAAATGGCTAGTTTACAACACTTGTTGTTGCCAGATTCACAAAAATTGACAGGCAAAAACTTTAGTTTGTGGAGTCACAAGATACCTATCTATGAGTATTGGAATCTAGATCAAATTGTACTTGGCAAAGAAACAAGACTAGATGATGATGAACTTTCAGTTGATGAACTTGATAACTATGATAAGCGTCATAGAGAAGCATTGATGTTGCTAAAACTTTCAATGGCTGATAATTTGATTCCAGAAGTTAGAAATGCAACTAGTGCTTCGGATTTGTGGAAAAGTCTAACATCCAAGTATCGAGGTTTGAAGCGGGTAGAAATCTTTGTAATATCCCATTCTCGGTCGAAGAACCTTAGCCCAATTTTATTTCCATTTGCTAAGGGGTGATAAAAAGGAAACTATAGTCTTAATAAATTATTATAAAGTGCATAAAAAGAAACTTTATAAAAAACACTTATATTAATTTATTAATGACTTAATAAAAATAAAAGAGAAAAGATAAAGTGAAATTAGAAAAAGAAAAAGAGAAAAGGTCACTTTATATTTTTATTTCCCCTAAGGGAAAAATGCGACCCATGTTGGGGATGAAATAAATGCCAAAAATAATTAAATGTGGAGAAAAGCATGTGATTGGTGCTTGTGGGTGGCTACTAAGCCAAGTTTTCCTATAAAAGCAAGTCGACTTGGCTTGGAGAGATATCTCTTTTATTTTATAAAATTCTGATTTTTGTCTGAGCTTGAGAGCTTTGCAAAAATAATTTCTAAGGATGAAAACCCTTAGAGATTATCTCTTGAGGACGAAAACCCTTTAGAGATCTAGAAGAAGAACAAAAACTCTTCTTCTAAGTTGTGAGGATTCTCCATTTAGGGGTTTCCATTGAAGGTCAAGGAGTTATCTGTGTTTTCCAGTAATTGTTGAAGGCTAGATTTGCAGATTTGTGTTACTTCTAGCGAGGGTTTGAAGGTGGAAGTTTTTGCAGTTTTTTACCTCCATTTGCAGCCATATCTAGGGTTATCTACACCTTGGTTGGTGGAGTTTGGTACATTCTAGGGCACGGCTGTTCCGGATCTCATCACCAACAACTTTGCCATAATTTTAGAAGCCAAGATCAGCTGGTTTGCATAATTTTTGGGCCAAGGAAATTGTATTTTCAGCTGTGTTTGAAGGAGCATTCTGCAGATTTTAATAAAATAATTCAACCTTCATTTGGGATCAAATCTGGTACTTTTCTTGAGTATTTGTCTTTATAAAAATAGCTGATCTATTTTGATGATAAAAAGAGTTATTTTGGTTCAGTTTGGAATGATTTGCATACCCTAGGCAAGTCACATTTTCCCATAGAAATTCAGATCTGCACTTAATTATTTTTGTATAATTTCTACTACTTGCAATTTTATTTGGGATTTGTGGGAAATCCATCTAGGGTCGAAAAATGTCCATTTGGGGACATTACAGTGGTATCAAAGTGTATCCTCCCAGCCTGTGAAGGAAAGAAGAGGAATTATTAGATCGGAAGCTAGAGGTTAGAAATATTCAATATGAAGTGGACCCAAGTTCCTTTTTTTTGATGGTACTAATGAAATTTCTGCTAGATCTTGGTTGAAGGAATTTGAGACATATTTGCGATGGAATCCTATGTGTCAGGATGATGCCCTCATGCTCATCTCTAGATATACTTGGATGGAATAACACATAAGTGGTGGCATCATTTGTTGAAGACCCAAGGGGTCGAATCCATTGCCTCCCTTGAAGATTTCACCCAAAGGTTCCTAGAAAGGTTTGATGTGCAAGATTGCAAGGATGAGCAAGGTAAAAATGCCTCATTAATTGAAAATGTTTCTTTTCCTTCTAATGATTGCATGCATGGTGGTGAAGTAACAGGAAATGAAATCATGGAGTATAACCCCAAGGAGGAAGAAAATTCAGATCTACAAGTTGGGGAAGAGAGTTTTGTGGCTAAAGCCCAAATTCTGAATATGGATGTTAGTATTCAGTTGGCTGCCTTATCCGGAACAACAATACATGAGGAGATACGGGATGAAGATGGTGTGGAAAGAGGTATGTCATCTTGTTTATTGCAGTAGTTATATCAGGAGGAAATTCAGCCTATTGTGGACAAGAATGATGAGGATTTGATACAACAAAGTCAAGATATCATGAAAACAAGAGGAAATGAAGATCTCAATGACATTGCAAGGTATGAAAGGAATGATAATATGTCTTATTTATTGCTGCATATTCAAATTTATTTTCCTCATGAGAAGCATGATAAGATAGAGGATGAAGTTTACAATATGGAGTATGTTGAACCATTGTTCCAAGTTCATGTCTATGAGCATCAGGAGAGCTATGTATTGTGGCAAGAGCTCTCTCATTTAACAGGTACAGGATCAAGACTTTTGGAGCACTACAACATGTTCTATCTATTGCATATGGCACTTGGGTGTAAGAGCAATTTGGGGAAGGGAGGATTGTAATATCCCCTTCTCGGTCGAAGACCCTTAGCCCAATTTTGTTTCCGATGGCTAAGGGGTGATTAAAAAGGGAAACTATAGTCTTTTTTTTTAGATAGATAAACGCTTTTGATTAGAGCTATGAACCAAAGTACATTCAACCAAGATATAACATTTAAGCTCAACAATTAGCGAACCAGATCCACCACACTTGAACACACTTCTAGCAGCAGCAATCTCGAACCAGAATCCACCTTTGTTAAATCAGCTTGCCAGCTGTGCCACCTCGGACATTACCACCTTGAACGGGGATCGTGCCTAAGTGGGATTTGAACCTGGGTGGAGCCGGATACAACCATCCATCTTAACCACTCCACCTAGACCCCATTGGCAAAATTTGGTTCCTTAAACACTTTTATTATACCAGAGCTATGAACTAGAGTGGTGGAGTACTTTCTCTAAGTGGGACATGGGGTGGGCTTGGGTCCTTAATGTCCGCCGAGTGATCCGCATTCGGGCGCCCCACTATGTTCTGCTTGGTCCATATGGAGAAGTTCGACCCCTACCTCAAGGTGTCCCCATGGTCACTTATCGAAAGCATCCAATGAAGTCAATGGGAATGGAACTTGGGTTGATGATTACAACTACTTGTAACTCACCAATAGCCCAAGACCTTGAGTACTGAGGGAAATTATAGTCTTAATAAATCAATATAAAGTGCATTAAAAGAAACTTTATAAAAACACTTATATTAATTTATTGACTTAATAAAAATAAAAGAGAAAAGATAATGTGAAATTAGAAAAAGAAAAAGGAAAAGGCCACTTTATATTTTTATTTCCCCTAAGGGAAAAATGCAACCCATGTTGAGGATGAAATAAATGACAAAAAGAATTAAATGCGGAGGAAAGCATGATATTGGTGCTTATGGGTGGCTCTTAAGCCAAGTTTTCCTATAAAAGCGTTCCGCATTTAAAGTCGAATTGGTTTGGAGAGATATCTCTTTTATTTTATAAAATTTTGACTTTTATTTGAGCCTGAGAGCTTTGCAAAAATAATTTCTAAGGACGAAAACCCTTAGAGATTATCTCTTGAGGACGAAAACCCTCTCATGAGAGATCTATTAAAAATAAGAACGTATTCGCCAAATAAAACTCTTCTTCTAAGTTGTGAGGATTCTCCATTTAGGGGTTCATATTGAAAGTCAAGGAATTCTTTGTGTTTTCCATTGTTTTACAGCAATTGTTGAAGGCTAGATTTGCAGATTTGTGTTATTTCAGCGAGAGTTTGAAGGTGGAATCATTTTTTTTGCAGATTTTAACCTCCATTTGCTAAGACATATCTAGGGTTATCTACACCCTGGCTGGTGGAGTTTGGTACATTCCAGGGCACGACTGTTCCGGATCTCATCATCAACAACTTTGCCATAATTTTGGAAGCCAAGAACAGCTGGTGTGCATAATTTTTGGCCAAAAAAAATATATTTTCAGCTGTGTCTGAAGGAGCATTTTGCAGATTTTAATAAAATAATTCAGCCTTCATTTGAGATCAAATATGGTACATTTCTTGAGTATTTGTCTTTTAAAAATTAATTGATCTATTTTGATGATTAAAAGAGTTATTTAAATATTTTGGTTAAGTTTGGAATGATTTGCATATGCTAGGCAAGTTGCATTTTCCCCTAGAAATTCATATCTGCACTTAATTATTTTTGTATAATTTCTACTACTTGCAATTTTATTTGGGATTTGCGGGAAATCCATTTGGGGTTGAAAAATGTCCATTTGGGGACATTACAAATACTTGTGCTTGAAAATTTTGTTATTTTCCACTAAAATGCAGGAGGGTGGTTCGATCTTTGAATTCTTGTTGTAGTTGAAGGACATTTGTGATCAACTGAAAGTAGTGGAAAAGCTTGTAGATGAGCAAGATTTGATTGCTTTGGTGCACGCAAGAACTTGCCAACATCATTTGACTCATTGCATATGGTCGCGAAGATCTAAGAGATTGATTTTGAGAAGCCATCTATACTTCTCATGTAGAAGGATAGAAGGCAAACTCATGTAGAAGGATAGAAGGCAAACTCATGCAACTTCCTCATCATCAATGGCTACAAAAAGTGCATTCATGGCACGGTCAAAGGGAAAGGCAAAACAATGGAATACAAGCAATTCCACAAAGGTAACCTCCAAAAGTATTGTAAATGATTCTAAGAAAGCCAAATGGAAATGTTTTTATTGCAAGCAACTGAGACATTTTAAGAAGGATTGTAGAAAGAGACAAGAAGATATGGTTAATGCGAACAAGAAGTCTAGACATGCTAATGTTGCAGAAGAAGCAAAAGGAGAGGCATCTATTGAATTTGCATTTACAACATCACATGACCAATCCAGTGAGTCACGCACATGGTATTTCGACTTAGGAGCATCTCGCATTATACATGTCATAAAGATTGTGAAATGTCCCTTTCTCTAACCGTAATGTCCCCTTTTCCAAGCAATAATTAATTGAGGCAAGTTGAATAGCCTTTAATCCACTCCCCTTGGATTAAAGGATAATTAATTGATTTGTGCTAATGAATTAAAAATTAAAATATTATTTATTTGTGCAAGTCAAAATAAAAGGGGTAAAATCGATTTATTATGGGCCAATTAAATATCATTTGAAATAAATTGATTTACTTGGAGAAAAGAAAATAAATAAAAGACAAGTCGATTTCTGGAATTAATTAATTATTATTTATGGGTAAATCGACTTTATTTGGCAAAGGTCAATTCCTTTTGGGCATCAATTATTATATTTAATTCTCCCATGTATTTTATTTTCAAATATTACCTTGGGAATTAACATTTGCATTGGAGTTTGACTTTCAGACTATTTTAAATTAAAAACTCTCCTCTCTAGAAGATGGCGCCAAAAAGGAGAGAGAAGCATTGGAGATTGCACAAGGACAAATCTATAAAAGGAGATGATGGGCACCCTTTTTGCATGTTGACAGTTTTGCAAACTTATCTTCATGCTTGAAGAGGGATGTATGCCCACTAATGATCTAAAATAAAAGGTGTTCTTCAACACCACCTATATGTGAAGTGTGTATGCCCTTTGAGCTATGAATTGATGAGTTATTGCTTTAATTAATTGCCTATGTGAAGTCGCCATTTTTGAGAGTATGTGAGTTTGATTTATGAGGGTATTTGTGAGTTCTTTATGGTGAATGCAATCTGAATATTGCTGTTGGTTATTGTGATCCAAATTGACTTGCTTGGAGGAGTTTTGTGGCATGTTTTGATGGTATTTGACAAAGGTTTAAATCTGGTTTGTTCTTGCATAATTTTCTAATGGTTTTGCCCTTGTTTTAATGATATTTTGGGCCTTTAATACTGTTGTTAATTATCTAAGGTGGATTGACTGGTTTGGGGAATTTAATATCACATTTGGAAGGGTTTTTGTTGAGTTTGCAATTTGTTGTTATAAATTATTTATTGCAGATCTGGAAATGATATTTTGAGAGTTGGAAAGCTAAGGGAAAATCTGGAAATTAATTTATATGTTGTTCTAACCCTAGGCGACTTGTTTCCAACTTTTGTGGGCAGATTTGAGGGGTTTCCGGTGCTCAGAAAATTCTGTTTAATAGCTGGTTGGAAAGGCCATAATTTTAGCTTTCAAATGCATTTTATTTCACTGAAAAATATTGAGTATTGATCAAGTTATGGAATTTTGAAGTTCAGCTGGTTTTTCAGTGTTTTAAATTAATTTACTACTTGAAAAGGGGATATTACACTATCATAACAAGTCGAAGACCCTTAGCACAATTTTGTTTCCCAGCGACTAAGGGAGGAATAAAAGAGAAACTTGTCATAATAAATTAATCATAAAGTGCATCGATTTATTTCCCGCATTTAATATGTTTCTTTACCTTTTTTCTCCTCCACACGGGTCGCATTATTTTCCTTAGGAAAATAATAAAAACAAGTCGACTTGCAAGGGGAAAGCATCTCTTTTGTTTATGATAATTTTCAGATTTGTGGTGTAAGCTTGCATGCTTTCCATAAAAACTCCAAAGGACGAAAACCCTTTGAAGTTAGCTCTTGAGGACGAAAACCCTCTTGAGGATTAGAGAGAGAGAAATGAAAACTCTTCTTTCTTTTGAGAGGATTCTCCATTTAGGGGTTTCCATTGAAGATCAAGGATTTATTTGTGTTTTCTAGCTGTATTTTGCAGATTTGGGCAAGGGTTTGAAGAAGAATATTTGTTGTTGTGATTCCTCTTCATTTCCAGCTTATTCATGGTGGAGCGACCCATATAGAGATTTGTTTTGGTATGTTCTAGAGCTATTTTGGATCAGATCTGTATTGTTGTTCCAACATCTGATTTTTAGAGATCAAATCAGCCACTTGGTGTAATTTTTGGCACAAAGGAATTGGTATTTTCAGCTATGTCTGAGGACTATCATCTGCAGATTTATAATAAATAATTCAGCCTTCTATTTTGATCCAATTTGGTATTTTTCTCATGTTCTTGTCCTTATAAAAATTGCTGATCAGTTTGGGAAAGAAATTTAGTTGATTTACTTCAGTTTTGGTTGAAATTCTTCCTTCATGCAAGTCGCCATTCACTAGTAAAATTCAGATCTGCATTAGAATATTTTTATATATTTTATATAACTTGCTCTTTGGATTGGGATTTGCGGATAATCTATTTGGGGGTATAATTTGTCCAATTGGGGACATTACAAATTGTATGTAGATTTCATTGAGGATGTTAGTAGTCATGAAACTGTTTCCTTGGGTGATGGATGGACACATGATATTAAGGGATATGGGGATGTGCAAATTACATTGAACAATCAGTACAAATATACATTTTGTAATGTTAGATATGTACCTGATATGAACAAGAATCTCTTATCTATTAGTGAAATCACTAAAAAACAAACTGGTAGTTAAGTTTGAAGGAAACAAATGTAAGGTAACTACACTCAATGATGATATAGTTGCTATTGGTATAAGGGAAAGGGGTCTATACAAACTTATAGATCCACAATCAGTAGAACAATATGCTTTAACAACAATTGAGCAAACTAGTACTTTGTGGCATGAAAGATATGGTCATCTTAATTATTAGTACAATTGAGCAAACTAGTACTTTGTGGCATGAAAGATATGGTCATCTTAATTATTAGTATTTGAATGTCTTGAGCAAAAATCACATGGTGAATGGACTTCCATCTATTCAAGAAAATTAAGTTGTATGTGTAGGATGTCAGTTGGGTAAGCAGTTAGGCAACCCTTTCCTACTAGTAAAGCATGGAGAGCAGAAAATGTATTAGAATTGGTACATGTAGATCTTCATGGTCCCATGAAAACTAGTACAATATTTGGTGCACTATATTTCTTGTTGATTGTAGATGATTATTCTTGAAAAATGTGGGTGTATTTTTGAAGAAAAAATCAAATTGTTTTTCTAACTTTGTTGCATGGAAAGCATTGGTTGAGAATAAAATAGGTAAAAGAGTCATAGCACTTTGGACAAACAATGGAGGGGAATTTGTTTCCAAACAATTCAATGATTACTGCACACAAGAAGGTATACACATGCAATATACCATTCCTTACACTCCGCAACAAAATGTAGTGGAAAGGAGAAATAAGACTGTTATGGAGATGGCATGTTATATGGTGCAAAGTAGAAATGTACCTTTTCGGTACTAGGCAAAAGTTGTAAATACTGCAGTGTACATCTTGAATAGAAGTCCATGTAAAGTTGTGCAAGACATCACTCCTGAAGAAGCATGGTTAGGTAGAAAGCTTGATGTAAGTGATTTTCGCATTTTGGTTGTATTGCTTTAACATTAATTCCTAAAGAAAAAAAGAGTGGTTTAGATGCTAAAAGTAAAAAGTACATGTTTGTGGGATATAGTGAGCAATCCAAAGCATATAGATTACTAGATATCTCTACAAATAAGGTTGTGATAAGTAGAGATGTGAAAATAGATGAGAAAGTTCCATATTTCTCAAAAGATGGTACACCTACGATACTAGTAATATTTGGATTCCTATTGATGATTGTGAATCAAGTGCTAGTCCTAAAGAGGAACAAGACTTAAAAAGACCCACACTAGAAAAGTCTAGCTCGATGGAAGGATCTAGTGAAACAAATAGTGATTCAACTATTCAACATAAAAGGCCAAAGTGGTATTATAACACATTATAGAGATGTTCGACAAGATGAGCTTCCAAAATCATTGGAAGGTAGATCCACTAGATCTGGGAACAAGTGGTACATAATCTTGAGTAGGTAAACTTTGCTCTCAATTCAGTTATGTGTCACAAATCTTTGAGCCCAATACTTATGCAGATGCTAAAGGAAAGCCAGAATGGGAATCTACCATGAAGGTGGAGTATGATGCTCTAATGAAAAATGGAACTTGGGTCTTGTCAGATTTACCCCAAGTAAGAAAGCCATTGGTTGTAAATGGATTTACAAAGTAAAATGTAAGTCAGATGGTTCTCTAGATAAGTATAAAGCTTGTCTTGTTGCTAAAGGATATGCACAGGAAGGAGTAGATTATGAGGAAACATTTGCTCCTACAACAAAAATGGTAACATTCAAAATGGTTATTGCTATTGTTGCTCAGTTTGGTTGGTAGGTATATCAGATGGATGTCAAGAGTGCTTTCTGAATGGAGACTTAGAGGAAGAGGTGTACATGGTACAACCACAAGGATTTTAGATTCTTGGAAAAGAACATCTGGTTTGCAGGTTAGTGAAGTCCTTGTATGGACTTAAGTAGGCTCCTTGAGCTTGGTATTTCAAAATTGATAAATATCTTAGAGAGTCTAGTTTTAAAAGATGTGATGCAAAATCTACTCTCTATGTTAAATTGGTTGGTGATGACATAGTGGTTCTAGTTGTTTATGTTGATGATCTTGTCATCATTGGAAGTAGTAATGACTTGATTAAATAGGTAAAAGCCAACATTTGTTTTGTATTTGAAATGATTGATCTAGGACTGCTTCAATATTGTCTAGGTGTAGAGTTTTGGCAGTGTTACAATTTTGGTTATACTATTTTTGTATCCCAAACAAATATGCCAAATCCTTGTTAGAAAAATTCAGAATGTATGATTGTAATCCAACAACTACACCTATGGAAGTTGGGACAAAACTCTCAACTAACATTGATTCACCACTGGTCAATGAAATAGTGTATCGGCAATTAGTAGGTAGTTTGATTTATCTTACTACTACTAGACCAGATTTGTGTTTTGCAGTAAGTTATCTTTCTTGCTTCATGGCTAAACCACATGAAGAACATTGAAAGCTACAAAACGAGTTCTTAGATATGTCAAATGAACTCTTGATTTTGACATTCTATACAAACAAATTGTTGATTTTTTGAGTTGATTCTAGAAAATCTACAACAGGTTACATTTTCACTCTTGGTTTAGGAGCATTTTCATGGCAGAGTAAGCTTCAGAGTACAATTGCATTGTCTTCTATTGAGGCTGAGTACAAAGTAGTGGTTAGTGCAGGTCGAGAGCTGATGTGGATTCAATTAGTATTGGAGGATCTTCAACTTGATTCATCAGCACCTACACCTATCTTTGTGACAACCAAAGTGTACTAAAGATGGTGAAGAATCCAATTTTTCATGCTAGGACAAAGCACATTGAGGTTCATCATCACTACATCCAACAATTGGTTACTAATGAAGACATATGTCTTTATTATTGTCCTACCTCTGAGCAACTAGCTGATATAATGACTAAACCTTTGTGTAAAGACAAATTTGTAAAATTCCAAGATAAGCTTGGAGTTGTTTCTGGTTTAGTCATTAAGGGAGGGTATTAGAATAAATAGATTGTTCTGGTATGTAACTTATGTTGTTAGGTTGTTTGGGCTGTTGGCTCTTATTGCTAAATAGGTGGATACGGTTCAAGCCTATTTGAGCTTCCTGTACAAATTGGTTTTGCATACCTTCCTACTTTATAGGAGTTGTAATAGTCTATTTAACAGGCTTTCAAAATAATGTATTCACAGGCTTGCATATTATGGATTTTATCCACCTCCATTGATTAGTATGCTACTATGCAGCGAAGCCAGTCCAATGGTGATGCCAAAATACTTATAGTAGGCCTTCAAATGACAAGTTTCCGCTCTTGCTTGAGCGATACTATAAGTGTGCCCTAAAAAAATGAGAATCACTTTGTTTTCTCTTAACTGGTCCCGAATCTTTCTGCATATATAACAGGGTACTAAAAGTCTCCTCCCAAAAAGTGTTTTGATGGTTAAAACACAATTGTCAGCAAAGTGAACATTTAGAAGTTGAACTACCTGCAATCTCCTATGGTTGCTATGACTGCAATTATAGGAGATTGCCACCTATCTTCAACTTCCTAAGGTTGCCACCTCCTCTTTAGTAGGCAGTTTTATTGAACAGATATCTATTTCCTGCTTAAGAGGGTTGAATAAATTTTAAACAATATTTGGCTATGCATATTAAATCCAAAATTGCTTTTTTAAGAAAGATATCGAATTTTAGTTTTTTGCCTCTTGGGGCAGGCACTTAGATGTTAGCCTTTCTATCTTTCATGGGACAGGCCTTTCCTTGTGATCCTGTTTCTCATCTGATGTAACTATTTTGATCTTTGGCAAAAACCTTGTGTTTCTTCAAAATAAATATTTAACTTGCTTTCAAATCTCTCCAGTATCCACCTCCATTGATTAGTATGCAGCAAATCCAGTGCAATGGTGATGCCAAAATTCTGTATAACATGGCTTAACATGACATGCTTCTGCCCTTTCTTGAGTGATACTATAAATGTGCCCTAACAAAATGAGAATCATTTTGTTTTCTCTTAACTGGTCAGAATCTTTCTGCATATATAACAGGGTACCAAAAATCTCCTTCCAAAAGGTGTTTTGACAGTTAGAACACAATTGTCATCAAAATGGACAGTTAGAAGTTGAACTACCCACAGTTGCAGCAATTTCCTATGATTTCTATGACTGCAATTGTAGGAGATTGCCACCTTTCATCAATTTCCAATGATTGCGACCTCCTCTTCAGTAGGCAGTTTTATTGAACAGAGATCTACTCCCAGCCTAGGTGGGTTGATTAATGTTTAAACAACATTTGGCTACGCATATTAAATCCAAAATTGTTTTTGTTAAAAAAATATCGACTTCAAGTTTTTTGCCTCTTGGGGCAGATGCTTAAATGTTAGCCTTTCTATCTTTCATGGGACAGGGCTTTCCTTGTGATCCTGCTTCTCATCTGATGTAACTATTTTGATTTTTGGCAAAAACCTTGTATTTCTTCAAAATAAATATTTAACTTGCTTTGAAATCTCTCCAGTATCCACCTCCATTGATCAGTATGTTACTATGCAGCAAAGCCAGTCCAATGGTGATGCCGAAATACTCTATAATATGCCTTCACATGACAAGTTTCCGCCTTGCTCCAGCAATTCGATAAATGTGCCCTAGCAAAATGAGAATCACTTTGTTTTCTCTTAACTGGTCTTGAATCTATCTGCATATATAACAGGGTACTAAAAATCTCCCCCAAAAGTGTTTGACAGTTGAGTCACTTAAAACACAATCGTCACCAAAGTGGACATTTAGAAGTTGAACTACCTGCAGTCATAGCAATCCCTTTGATTTAACCCTGACTGTGGGAAACATCTGGTAAGGAATCAGAGGCCTTGACTTCTTCTAATATGTAGTAGACAATTTAAAATAAAGAAAAATCCACAAAAAATTGTTAAAGAATGATCTTGCCTTTGCTCTTAAAAGCTCAGGAGAATAGATGTGGTAGATGAATCCTAGGTTGGAGCTTAATTTGTTGTCTTTTTTTTCTACACCACCTATTTTTACTACTCGAAATCATGGCTATTTTCTACATTGCCTTAGAAGACTGACCTATTTGAGCTTACCTTTTCGTCAGTAAATTCATGTCTTATATTTTCCAATAGGCATGGATTTAACTGTTAACTTGCATTTTACACTATGTAGACATCCGCACACTTGGTATCCACTTGCTCGGGAAAAAACCGCAGAGTGTTATTGCATGTAGGCCCCACAAATAGTGGGAAAACTTATCAAGCATTGAAGCGATTGGAATTAAGTTCCTCAGGTATTGGAAGGATTTCTTTGTTTTAAATATAATTTGGTTGATATCCATATTCCAAATCATATTAATGAAAACAAGGATTTTTAACAGATTTTATGTTGAGACTCTATATTTCTGTGAATGAGCTCACTTTGATTGGTGACAGGTTTATATTGTGGTCCATTAAGACTTTTGGCATGGGAAGTGGCTGACAGGCTAAACAAAGCAAATGTTCCATGCAATCTGATTACTGGACAGGAGAGGGAGAGGAGATTGATGGTGCAAAACACATGGCAGTGACTGTTGAAATGGCTGATGTGTCATGCACGTATAAGTGTGCTGTCATAGATGAAATTCAGGTATGTTATTCTACTTTAAATGCACACAGGAGATCTTGCTATGATAATCTTCTAGTCAAAGAGAAATGATTTGTGAATCTTTGTCATTGACATTTTGTATACTTTTGAAATAAAAAAGAAGATTTATGTAATGATCTATCAAAAAAGTAAAACACCATTAACACAACCAACTTGACAATATTCTTATGCCATCTGCATGATGCTAAATAAGTCATACTACCATGTCTTGGCTTTCGTTACGGATCATCTCATTGGGATATTTGCACACAACAAAAAAGTACAATCAATCTGATTACACTAGCAATCTACACAAACTCAGGCCATTAATAATCAAAACCCAATAGGTCTAGTAGGTAGAAAGCTATCACAGATGGTAGTTATAGTGACAAGTATATCTCTAGGTGAAGCTAAGAGCTTAAAAGAATATGCTCAATAAAGGAATGGCTATAACAAATGTATAGTACTTGTGACCCTTGTTTTAATTTTTGGATTAATAATAGTTAGTCTAAGTTACCCAGCTATAGGGGTTCGGGGATTTGTTTTGGGATCCCGGGTTTGGTATGGCTTGGGTTTGTTCATTCAAAAAATAATAAAAATTAACATTAATATTAAGGAGAGGAGCCAATAGTGGAGCATGGACCAATAATGGTGAGGGTAGATGTAAAGTCAAGGACTAGTACATGTACATTTCTCACTTAAAATTTGAAAAAAAAGTAGCCAATAAAATGAGTCACATCAAATCACATCAAACAATCACCCAATCAAATGATGCCACATAAGTGAAAAAATATGCATGACATAATGCCCAACAAATGGTCCACCCTAAATTTCTTTGTATGGAAAACTACTTGATTTAAATACCTTAAAAAACCACTTTCCATACAATATAAATGCTCAAAAGAAAATATGTACATTAAAAATAAAAAAATCTATTAAAGGGTATTTTTTTTTCAAATTTTATGGTATTTATGTGGGTGTTGTACACCCCTCAACTTAGGGTGCACAACCATTGGCTCCTCTCCCTTAATGTGTGGTTAAGTGTTTTGTATTGCTTTTTGATAGAGCTTTTTGGTTTTTTTAATTTGAATGTGCTTTCTGATGGATACTGCCCGGGTATGCCAGGACCTGCCTGATTATGTCCCAATTGCAGCAGTACCCAAAGAGGACTTGGAAAAGTAGCTAACATGGGACATGCTTGGACTGACATCAGCACCAGAACCTTAGCAATATGGGTGCTGGGGGTTTTGAGCAGTTCCTGGTAATGTCGATAAATTATAATGGTAAGTTTACATGCAAACCATTGCGGGTGACCAACCTGCTTGCCATGTTCCCCCTATATTACTTGGGTCAATATTTTTGGAGTTCTTTTGTACGAGGCAATGTACATTACAAATATCAGTAATAAAATATTCCTATTCATCTGGTATTGTACGTGTTTGGTATATTTTTGACATTTTTTTAAGGACAGGTATATGTGCATTTGCTGTGAATGGGATGTTTCTTTAAAGTTTAAGCTTTTATGGTGTTCAAGGCTTCCCAAATGCTGAGCCATGTAAAAGATTTCCAAGAATCTCTAGCACTGAGTAATTCTTCAAGTGCAGAGGAACCATATCAGACATTGAAGGATGACCTAGGAGGATAGGACCTATGGAATCAGATCAATCAGATCAATTTCTCAAGAAAAACTCCTTCCCAGAACCTGCTGAACTTGAGGATAATTTCCCAGAGGCCACAAGCAAATAGCCCAATGTTTGTCAGTGTCATTGCTGTAGGAGCAGCCAGCTGGCTGCCCTGGCCATCAGATGGTTCCCTTATGTGCCTCGACTGCTTGAGGGTCTGAAACAATCATCCCTAAATACTGCCGCATGGTCATTAGAGTGGGTGTTGGCTGGCACAACTCGTCACTCAATTGTTAGAAAGCCAACCTTGAGTTGCCTAAGTTGACTTGGAATTGTCATAGTTTGGCTCCTCACTTCCCAATCCAATCTTTTGGTTGTCACAACCCACCTTTTAGATGTCACAAGCATCTGCGGATATCAGTAGGCTCCAGTGTTGTATATTAAAAAATAAACAAATCTAAGTTAAACAAAACAATTTCCATGGTTTCGCTATTAAATTGGCAAACTTTTTAGACAATGCAGAAGTCACAACAGCCTGACAATGGTTTGAAGCAGGAAATGACATCACCCAACAAATTGAATATGTTTGCAGAAAAAGTTCTGCACTGAAACTTTAAAATTGCTAATTCATTTCTGTTAATCAGATATTGTATCATGGAAACCTAAGATACCGACACAGCAGAAAAGAGGGCAGGACACAGATATGGCCCCGGATACCCCCTGGATATGATGTATCTGTAACATCGAGGCTGTATCCTGGGCATATTCAGGGCAAAAAGCAAGTTTTTAAATTTTTTTCAACATTCAAACATAAAATGACCCAATTTAAAAAAAAACACCATGAAACCCTAAAAATCTGCAGGCTCTGAATCCTCACTTGATCATCTTATCCATCTCATGAAACTACCTTGGGAACAAATCGTTAGGGTCTGAATCATCCTATCCATCTTGGGAACAAATCTGACCAGGAGGGAACAAACACAATTGACCAAAATACTCGTTTCACTCTATCTGATCACTTACATGCAGATATTCAATTCTGGACAAAGAACTATTGTGAGTAAATCCCACCGCAAATCTGATTTTCAATGCCCAAAAATAAGACAAGTTTTTAAACAAATCATAAAATGATTTTCTAAAAAATCTGCAGGCTCTGTGCTGAAACTATGGGAACAAACGTTAGGGTCTGAATCATCTTATCCATCTTGGGAACAAATAAATAGATCATCTGATCACTTACATGCAGATATTCAATTCTGGACAAAGAACTATGTAAACTAAATGCATCTTCATTATTGTTTATAAAACCAAAAAATAAGATGTAGCTCTTGATGTACATCTTCTGTTTTAATGGCCATGGGAAGATTCAGATCCTGCTGCATTTTCCCCTAAAGAAATTAAACCCTAATTTTGATGTGATAATAAAATTTAATATTTGCCATGACATTTGTGATGTTTCATTTGGCATCTGGTTAGCATTAAATAATTTATTAGTACTGTTTTTGTGGTTATTTTGTTTTTTATATGCATACTATGTGGTTAATTCCTATTTATCAGGCTATAATTTGTATAATTTTTATTTTTCATACTGCCGTATTCAAATCCGTGTCCGGGGTAAAAAAATGCCGTATCCACTTACTGAATTATTTGTATCTGTACCCATATCTGAAACGTATCAGCTACTCAGATGGAAGCTTAGTCAAATTGGACTTGAATCAACAATTCCAGACGTTGGGTGTGTTGGGGTGCTGAATATTTCTGCACTCACTTATGCTGTTGACTAGAGCTAATATGCTGCTAAGGGTAGACACTAGACTTAGACATTGGCTTGATTGGCAAGCAACATGTGTGCTAAACACTAGGTACATAACATGAGCTCCCCTCCTGCCACAAAAAAACATCCTTTGCTCTTAAATCATTGGCATATTTGGAAAATTCTGCAAGAGCTGCTCACTCTCCCAATTAACATATTTGGTGGTAAGCTGTTCCATCTCATGGGCTGTCTAGAGCGGACATTAAGAATGCTTTCTATCTCTAACTATTTTCAACTACCTTCTTCCAGTTCTGGGAAATCTTATCTTTGTGGTATTCTTCTGTCCAATCCACTTCATCAAATAGGATACATGAATCTTGAAGATGATAGGCAGCTCATGTGGGTATACCACTTCCTCAATCTGTTTAAGTACCTTGTAAGGATTGAACAGACAGTTTCTTTACATTTTAATGGATGGAAAAAGCATATATTCTATGTGTTTATGATATTCATTGCAAGATTTTTACCAAGGAGATGAAGAATGCTATAAAAGTTACTTATTCTTACATGCCTATATGATTGGCTGTAAAATGTGGGGTTTATGTTCAATCGAAAATAAAAATAAAAGAGGGGTTTATCATTTTTGTGTTATGTTTTTGCTTGGGGTGCTCTGAATGATGTGCATTCAGTTGTAGATTCTGAATTACATTATGTAGTATTTTTCTGATATGCTGCTGAAGTAGAGGCTTTTCATTGGCCTCAAGGGTAATTTCGAAGGAAAACTGAATTATTTGTTTTCAACTGCACTGTCTGAATTGCATTCTGAAGCTCCATTTTCTTGCTTGTATAGATGATTGGCTGCAAACGAGAGGTTTCTCATTTACTCGTGCATTGCTTGGAATTCCGGCTGATGAGTTGCACCTTTGTGGCGACCCAGCTGCTGTTCCTCTTATTCAAGAAATGCTTAGTGTTACAGGTGATATTATCCAGGTGACAAATTAGGACCTTCTAAAATTTGTTTCTGAGTTTATTATTTTATAAATAAATTCTATTTTAGGTTTTTTTAATTTTCTAATATTTTTCCTATTTTGATACAATTCTCCCTCTGCTCAGAGTGAAGACACGATTCTGGATGTTAAACTGATTTAGAGTTTAATTCTCATACGAGGAAGAAGTTGAATTGCATTGTTTTTATTCTTTGTAAAATAATAACTATCATTCTACAGTGGCAAAGGTTGTGAGACACTTTTTTATTTTTATTTACAATTTGCCTTGGGAGTTTAATTCTCATACGGGAAAGAAGTTGAATTGCATTGTTTTCATCCTTTGTAAAATGGTAACTATCATTCTACAGTGGCAAAGGTCGCGAGACACTTTTTATTTTTGATTTACAATTTACCTTAGGGAATTTGAGTATACAAAGTTTTGAAGTTGTATAGTTCTTGGTTTTGTAATTGCATATTTGGCTGTAAGGTTGTTGGAGTCTGATCATGTCAAAATATGCCTCAGTTTGCTTCAATATTTTAACAGATTTCATAAATTATGCAATTTTTAGACTGTGTTTCTTATCAGCAGTAAAGTAATAAATGTTGATATGCATTACTTTGTGCTCTGTTTTTCTTGGTGAAACACATTTTAGATACCAAATATCTTAGCTTCATGCTTTTATTTTCTTTGATTTATCCAGGTTGAGTATTATGAGAGACTTTCTCCATTAATTCCATTGAAAAGGCCATTGGGTTCTTTTTCAGAGATTCAAACAGGAGATTGTGTTGTTGCATTCTCTCGACATAATATCTATTCGACTAAGGCAAGTATACTGATATTCATGCTATATCAAATTTAGAGCATTTGATTATGATTTAAAAGCGTGCACAAAAGTTAGTTTTAGGAAATGTTGTAGTTTCTACAAAGAGACAGGATATAAGGCAACTTTGTTCGGTTTCTAGAAAAGATGCAGTGCTTTGGTAGTTCTATATTGTGAACATGGTAGGTGGTTGTTGATCCTTAATTAGGATGGATATTCCATTTCTAATTCATCAACATGAATCTTAACACTCTACAATTCAGATATGATTTGATCAGATTGCTCTCCCTTAAAAACTATGCTAAAAGAACAGAATTTTGCTTAGAATGGTGATACTGTAAGTGCTGAAATTTGTGAAAGCAGTTGCATAGAATGAGGATCAAGGAACTAAATGACTGAAACAAACATGAAAGAGAGAGAGAGAAATAATGAAAGAAATTATATTTAAGTTCACAAGTGACCAAAGCAGGTCAATGGGACTCAACAAGTACATCTTGTTATAATAGTGTTGGAGGAGCCCCCTAAAACAAAGTCGAAGATAGTTTACCCTTGAGAAGTCAATTTTGGAAGATTCTGAAGAGTGCGGTTGTGCCATGTCATCCTTATTTATATTAGTTATAATCAATTTTTAAATTCTATTAGTTGTTCTGGCTTTCCTTTTGGCTGTTCCACCACAATATCAAAGGATTAGGAGGTAAGTAACCAAAACACGCTTCAAAAAAAGACTTATTTGTTGAAGTTTGAATGGCTCTATTGTATCATTGTATGAGTGATGACTGGATAGAAAATGGTTGACCTCTTCAACATTGTGTCCATTCTCTCCCACAAAGTGGTTCATAATCTGGGTGAAAACCTTGCATCTCTATTTGAAACTGTGATGGTCTTTTCATTCGCGACTCTTATGTGCCACCATTTTCTCTTATCAAATCCCTATCTTCTTATTCCTTCTTTTTGGGTTGTTGACATTCCATTTTCTTGATTCCCATTCCTCAAATTGACAATTCCATTTAAATATGTATTAATGGTGTATTAGTCAAAGTCACACCACTTAAATTGTTATTGGTAATAATACTATCATCACCATGTTAGTTTTATTATCATATTTATATTATAATAAATTTACTAAATGCATGATCCTCTTATATTCATTTTTAGATTTTAGTGATACACTTCTTTAATTTTTTAATCGTTCTTATTTTCTTTTGGGGAAGTGTGTTGTACAAAAAACATATGGAATGAGTTTTCTTGCATGGAATGATTATACACATTTCGCTAAACCTGTCTACAATGACAAACAAATAATTATGCCCTTTCTCTAACATGGGAAAGTCTCTTGCATGATCCATGGAAATGCTTCTAAGTAGCTGATATGTTTTGGATATGGGAGCGGGTATGGAGTATTCGATACGCCAAAACGGCAAAAGTTTTTTTGGGCTCGGATACAACGTAGGATATGGCAGTACAAAAAATATATAAAAATTAAAAATATATAAATTTCAGCCTTCTAAATAGGAATTAAGTTATTAACCACATATTATGCATATGAAAGACAAGATAAAAGACAAGTTATAAGCTAAATAAGTGAATAACCACAACAAACAAGCTAGGATACCGATAAAACTTAGAAACTTAAAAGCTTAAAAGTTAAATTAAATTTTTAAAATACTTAAATCGAACACAATGTGAATGTCATGATATATTAAATTCAATCTATTAAAATTTACACCAAATCAGTCATGATCAAAGTTCAAATGACAAACTATCTTTCAATATTCATCATATTCCTCTTCATCAAGAGGATCAACATCAGCTGCATCATTATCATTACGCAGTTCATTAGAACCACATGGACTCGAACCATCCCCAGTTAGGGCACTCCGTTGTGCATATAGGTCTCGCGGTGCCACAAAACTCTCCTCATCATCTAATGCTCCATGGTGGGAAATGGAAGCATCCAAGTCAACTATCTCTGGATCAATATCCCAATGTTTTGTTGTCCCTTCCTTGTACTTCGGCTGCTTGTGGGATAAAAGGCGCAAGTTGGAATGTATGTATACCAAATCTTCAGCCTTTTTAGCCCCCAACTTGTTGCACTTTTGTGAGTGGATGAAGCTATATGTACTCCAGTTGCGCTCAGAGGAAGATGAACTTGCAACCTATTGAGGCAACGCAAAGTCAATGCAAAGTTCAAACTTAAACACTCAAACTTAAATTTAAAAAACTAAAAGTTACAACAAAAAAAGGAAAGAGAATAAAAAAACTTACTGTGCAAGACCTTGGGAAGAGTGTTGTACAAAAACACATGGAATGAGTTTTCGCATGGAATGATTATACACGTTTCGCTAAACTGTCTACAATGACAAACAAATAATTATGCCCTTTCTCTAACATGGGAAAATCTCTTGCATGATCCATGGAAATGCTTCTAAGTAGCTGATACGTTTTTATATGGGAGCGGAGACGGAGTATTTGATACGCCAAAATGGCAAAAATTTTGGGCCCGGATACGGCGTAGGATATGACAATACAAAAAATATATAAAAATTAAAAATATATAAATTTCAGCCTTCTAAATAGGAATTAAGTTATTAACCACATATTATGCATATGAAAGACAAGATAAAAGACAAGTTATAAGCTAAATAAGTGAATAACCACAACAAACAAGCTAGGATACCAATAAAACTTAGAAACTTAAAAGCTTAAAAGTTAAATTAAAATACTTAAATCGAACACAATGTGAATGTCATGATATATTAAATTCAATCTATTAAAATTTACACCAAATTAGTCATGATCAAAGTTCAAATGACAAACTATCTTTCAATATTCATCATATTCCTCTTCATCAAGAGGATCAACATCAGCTGCATCATCATCATTACGTGGTTCATTAGAACCACATGGACTCGAACCACTGCCAGTTGCACCCCCTTGTGCATATAGGTCTCGCGGTGCCACAAAACTCTCCTCATCATCTAATGCTCCATGGTGGGAAATGGAAGCATCCAAGTCAACTATCTCTGGATCAATATCCCAATGTTTTGTTGTCTCTTCCTTGTATTCCTATTGCTTGTGGGATAAAAGACACAAGTTGGAATGTATGTATACCAAATCTTCAGCCTTTTTAGCCCCCAACTTGTTGTGCTTCTGTGAGTGGATGAAGCTATATGTACTCCAATTGCGCTCAGAGGAAGATGAACTTGCAACCTATTGAGGCAACGCAAAGTCAATGCAAAATTCAAACTTAAACACTCAAACTTAAATTTTAAAAAACTAAAAGTTAAAACAAAAAAATGAAAGAGAATAAAAAACTTACTTGTGCCAAGACCTTGATTGCAAGAGGTTGCAAGTAAACCGATGCATGACCATGGAGGTACCACCACATATGAGCATCCATCTTGTATTTGCTTCGAAGAGCGAGAAGGCTATGACTGTTTCAGCTATGAAATTGCCAAACTCTACCATAACAATGTCTTGGGCCTCAGGATCAGGGAAGAGCCTAGCCAATGCCGCCATATATCCCTCACTGACTTCCACATCCTTGTATGGTGCTACCCTCCCTGGCAAGGAAAGGATCTCTGTGTTGTAGAATCTAGGAGTCAATGCAAAAGCAAGTAGATGTAGCGGGGTGGTCATTTTGTTCCACCGCTCAATGAGGATTGATTGCACTTGTTTGAAAAATGTTTCCTCGGGATCTTGTTCTTTTGCATTTATGATGGCTTTTATCTTCTCAATCATTGAGTCGATACCATCATATATCTCTCCTAGACATGGCTGATCCATGTTAGTAAAGCGGATCATGCTCATAATGGGCTTAGTAAAACTCAACAGATAGTCCACTCGATCCCACCAAGTGTCATCTAAGATCATGCTCTTCACTTTTTGAGCCCGTTCAAGTGTTTGATTGCCTCCATACAAACCAAAGGTTGGAGGTTACCATCTTCATGAGTGCCTCTCGCACCTTCACAAGTCGTCTCAAGACGATTGTGTGTGATGCAAACCGAGTCTCAACAACCTAATATAATAAGAATGAGAAACAAAAATTAAAAAAAAAATTGAAAACTTTTGAATACTAATTATACTATATTTTAAAAATAAAAAAACTTATATATAAATTTTAAATTAAAGAAAAAAGAAAGGTAGCTTTCTTACCTTCAGTAGCTCCAACTGCGAGAATGATCTAAAATGCCCGTGGACTGGTGATGGTTGGTGACAAACATTTGGATCTCTTCAGCCTCTGCATACACTTGTTGATCCACTCTATTTTGTTGCCATCTTCTTTAGCATTAAATTTAGTGAATGCACGACACATGGTGTCCAAAAAATATGCCCATACCTTGCCTCAACTAACATCCCCGCGGCTTTGCAATTTTTGGCGTTGTCCGTTATGACTTGGACAACATTTTGAGGCCCCACCGCCTCAATGGATTCGAAGAGGATGTTGGCAATGAATTGGGCATCCTTCACTTGCCCCTCACAATCAACCGCTCTAAAAAAACATTGCCCCTTTAGGGCATACTGCAATCACATTAATTAAAGGGCGGTTTCTTGCATCTTTCCATCCATCAGAAATGATGGACACACCTGTTTTGGCCCATGAGTCCCTAATTGGTTGCAAGGAGGTTTCCACAATTTTTTTGTTTATCCAATAGGGTGGTGCAGATCTTCTCATAGCCAGGTGATTTGTACCCTTTTGGGGCCTCATTGATGGCTTTCACCATCTCATGCCAATAAGGTGACCTCACAACATTAAATGAAAGCCCATTAGCATATACACACCTTGCAATGTGTTCATTTGCAATCTCCCTGCTCTCATTCTAAAAGGCCTTTTCCAATGGCCCTTTTGTCCTACTTTTCTTTCGTGCAAGGGAAGCATCCTCATCATCCGTGGAGGTAGGAGCCACAAATGGATGTGGCATGGCCACAATTGGGGATCCACTAGGTGATGGGGCAACAGGAGGCCTCGTTGATCGAGATGAACTTCCTCTTTTGGCCAATGGATGACCCGCTCTCATAGCCACATTTGCCTCTGCATCTTCTTGCTCTTTGATATATGCCAAAACTTTTGCTTTTGGCACCCCAACATTATTCCTCCTTGCATACTCTTATACCATTACCCGTTATCGCACACAAGTGGCTTTTCACCCGACTGTAAGAGCCTTTGAATACTCCATCACAATCATTGCATTTCCAAACAAAACAACCACCACCTGGAAGTTGTTCAACTATTGTTACATGCCTCCATAATGGCGAATTTGGGTCAAATTCCTTGACCAAAGATTGCCAGAAAAGTAGAACTTGTGCCATCTGTAGAAGTACCTACAAGGTTCAAAACAAACAAAATAAGCAAAGAAAACAATGGCATGTATTGAAAATTAAAAAATTAAATAGAAAGAGCAAAAAAATGATGAACATAAGCAAAAAAATGAAATGTGTGAAAGATTAAAAATAAAAAAAAAAAGAGAAACAAACTTAGAAATTAAAAAAAACTTACCTTCACTTAGTTAACCACAAATCCTTCATAAATCTTCCTCCTTTGCAGCTCCTCACACTCCTACAAGCTTAACAATAGCTCCTCAAACCCTAGACAAGCACAATCTTTTGGAGAGCCACAATGTAAGTTTGTTTGCTTTATGTTTTGTTTTTGTGTTGTTCTTTTGTTTTATTGTTTAGAGTTAGCTTTTAGGGTTTAAATTAGAAGATTATTATATTTTTTAATGTTGAGGTGCTTTAACAACATGAAAAAAAAAAAAGAAAAAAAAACCCATATTTAGCCATGGATACGGTCTTTGAGGGCTTGACCAGGTATGGCCGTGTACCACGTGGATATGGCGTACCCTACTCGCACCCAAGCCGCTCCCGAGGAAACGCGTTTCGTATCCCACTGAGGGGTAAGGTGCCGTATCGGTATCCTAGAAATGCTTTACCATGGTCTAGAAGGAACAAAAAGTTTCATACACAACCCTAAATTTGGATTGACTTGTGCTACACAACATGCATTCTCCTATATACTTGGCCAAATGTCTGAAGTCATGTGCTACACCAAAGTGACCAGCAACTTTTGAAATGTGAGCCTCTTTCATTAGCTGAATTCTTCCATCCCTTAGAACACAAAGCTTTCCCAGTTTATATATTTTTTAGTCAACCCATCTTGTAGATGTTAGGCTTATTCATGCTCCATTTAAGCACTTTTTGCCTCTTGTGCAAGAGCTGATATGACTCCCAAAAATTTGCATGTTTGCATACTCCCCATAAGCCTTTGGAAAATGGTTCAAGCTGAGTTATTTTGCCCGAAGCTGAAATTAAAGGTGGTCTAGACAACATATCAGCTAACTTGTTAATCACCCCTCTTTTTATATTTGATAACAAAATAAAACTGCTGCAAGAAACCCATTCATTTATAGTGCCTTGCTTGCTGCAATTTAGATTGAAAACTATGCTGTGAAGTGTTGAGTGGTTGGTGATTGTTGGTACAATAGTTTATTTCCATTTATTAACTATTGCTTCCATATTTTTAACTGCTTCAACAAAGTGCTTATAATTTTTATCATATGTAGGATGTTTCAAAAGTAGCAGACTAGCATATTACCTTGTGTATACACCATATTATTCACTCTTACCAATGATTTCTTTTTGCAGGCTATTGGCACATTAACCTCCTTGAGTGTGTGCCTTAAGAGGCATCATGGGATCTGATTTGGGCTGATTAGCAGTATCTGGGAGAGCTGACATTGTGTGTGGCATCATGTTAGCTTTCCCTTATGCCTCCTTACTACATTTTTACTACCTTCTTTATTAACCATTTATTATACCCTTAGTATTATTTCCTTCAAATCACCTCAGATCCCCTTTAGATCATTGTCATATCGACTCCAAGAGTAATTTTTGCCTCTATGCTAAAATTTTTTCTCTTCTTACCTTTATGTGACTATTTGTGGGACAACAACAACCATATTGATGTCATCTAGAGATCATTTTTCAGCCAAAGGCATTGATCATAAGGGAGTTCATGACTTTAGGTTGTGTCTCTAAAATAGGTGTCATTGTTCTCATTTCTTTAAGATCACCATCACAAATTTTCCGTGCTTTCACTTGCAAAATTTCCGTTAAGGTATAAGAGGTTTAGGGTTTAATGGAGCTTATAATGGAGGTCTACATTGGAGCATTGGGTTAACCCTAGGAGTCACTAGGGTAGGAGCTACATCAACGAGGTCCACAAGACTTTGGAAGTCCCTAACCTTGGTCTATTTAAGTCTACCACATATCCCTCTTGTAATCCACCAACAATAACTCTCTCACAAGGTACTACTATTTTGGGGAGTTAATGCACGAATAGTGTCTTCATAAAAGTAGCCTCGACCTTTCTCTTATATTATAAAAATCTTAAAATTTAACACACACACATATATGCATAGGCGCTCATTTTCAAAATTTTAGTCCATGGACCATAAGAGATAAAGCACTCAAAATATTTTGTATTCATTGAAGTTCTAAAGATTCATCATTCAACATGGTTACAATTTCAATGTTTCATATATACATGATTATAATCTAGATTCTAGAATATATCATCTAGATTTTCCTCATAATCATCTCCATGAATACCACTGACAGCTCCACTCCCACTAGCTCCACTATCCATCCCTTGTGTAGAACTTCCCGATCTTCATCATCAATACCAAGCAAAGTGAAAGTTGGCCAAGAGTAGCAGCAGAAGCATCAAAGTCACTAGCCTCAGGATCAATATCCCAAAGTTTGTTGGGACCTCTAATATAGCCTTCAATCTTGTGTGATAGGATGCGCAAATTGGAATGTACATACACTAAATCCTCAGCCTTCTTGGATGCTAACTTGTTCCGTTTGGCTGAGTGGATGAAGGTATATGTACTCCAATTCCGCTCTGCTGAAGAATTACTAGCCACTTGTTACAAAAAAAGGTTGTTAGAAATTTCCAATTAGTAATAATATTAATTTACTAAGAACATAAATTTTTAATTAAAAACAACAAACTTTTGATTTCATTTTAATATTTTATACTGTGAGAGGATTTTAATGGCAACAAGTCGTAGGTACTTGGCATCATGGCCATGTACATACCACCACATGATTGGGTCATGGTGTACTTGTCACATAATGCCTCCATTTCACCCATGCTACCATTAGACGCAGAGACAAAGATCCCCATTTCATAGCGGACCGCACTAGCTACAACTGGATCAAGAAAAAGCCTCCGGAATGTTGCCTTAGTTCCATTTGCAACTTCTTGGTCATTATATGGTGGTTGCCTATCAGGTAGCCCAAGTATTTCATTGCTATAATATTTGGGATTCAGGGCATAGGCAAGGAGATGCAATGGGGTGGTCATTTTATTCCACCTTCTCATGATCACACTTTTAACTTCATTGTAGAAGTTTTTTCAAGATCTTGCTCTTTTTTTTGTATGATGTCTCTAATTTTTTCAAGCATAGAGTCAATGCCATCATAGATTTCCCTATGCAAGCATGATCTTTGTTTGCATATCTAATCATGGATAAAATAGGCTCAGTAAAACTGAGCAAGTATTCAACCTTTGCCCACCAATCATCATCAAGTATCAATGATTTTATCTTGATGGCTTGTTTCTGTGTTTCCTTGCCTCCACACGGACCAAACATCATCAATCACCATATTGCTTAAGGCTTGTTTTACCTTCACAAGTCATCTCAAGACGAGTGTGTGAGAGACAAATCTTGTTTCAACAACCTATTAAAATAAATTAAAACAAGTTAATAAAGTATAAAATTAAATTTAAAAGAAATTCAATTGATAATTTCATAGAAAGTTAGAAAATAAAAATTAGAAACTAGTAAATTGTTCCCTTACCTTCAACAACTCCAACCTTGAGAACCTCCTAAAGATAGCTGGGACATATGATGATTTGTGACAAACATCTTGAATCTCATTTGCCTTCGTATAAATCTCTTCTATCCATGGGATTTTGCCAATCTTCGCAACATCAAATTCAAGGAGTGTATTGCACAAGGTGTCCAAAATATGTGCTCATATCTCCCCTCTACAATCAACCCTGTTGCTCTACAATTTTTGCATTGTCCGTGATGACTTGGACAACGTTTTGAGGGCCCACCGACTCAATAGCCTCAATCAAAATATTAGCAATAAATTGTGCATCTTTCACTTCGCCCTCACAATCAATGACCTTTAAGAACATTGCCCTTTAGGGCACACTGCAACAATGTTGATTAGGGTCTATTTCGAGCATCTTTCCATCCATCTGAAATAATAGATACCCCTAAGTCCTTCCATGAATCCCTAATTGGCTGCAAAGAAGTATGTATATGGTCCACTTCTTTCGCCAACAATGATGTTCTAACCTTCTCATAACTAGGGCTTTTGTACCCTTGTGGTGCCTCATTAATACCTCTCACCATTTGTTGTCAATATGGTGATCACAACACATTGAAGGGCACCCACATGCATAAATGCATCGAGCAACCAACTCATCAACAATTTCCCTTTTCTCATTTGCAAATGCTTGTTCTAATGGACCTTTTGTTCTCTTTCGTGAGGAGCTCTCTTCCTCTAAGGGAGTTTCAACTTCAAGTGGTTGGGTTGGAGTTTGAATGAAAGGATGGTTTGATGGGGTGGGTGGTTTTTTGAACCCCTCCTTTGCAAAGGAATGGTTTTAGATCTAGCTCTAGACTTGCAAGTCAGCCTCCTCTTGCTCTTTCATGTATGCCAAAATTTGTGTCTTTTCAACCTTGGAACATTTTCTAATCCCCGTTCCCGTTATTCCCCATTAAATGAGCTTTGAGTCGGGTATATGAGGACTTGAAATGCATATTGCAATGATTGCATATCCAAGATCGAGTGCCACCGCCAACAAGGTACTCCAACACTTGCACATGTCTCCAAAGAGGAGCTTTAGGATCTTGTTTTGTGGGATCCACCCCTCCTTTGGCTTGCTTCCCCATGCCCTCCCCCGAAGCTGAACTGGATGCCATTTATATTTTATATCTCAAAGTTCAAACCTATAATGAAAAAAAAACAAAAACTTAGAAAACAATAAATAAAACTACACCCTACATATCCTATTTTGCTTTTGATCACCAAGTTCATTGTATAGGCACGAGGTGAGAGCATACGTAGAGTTTCATTTTTTAATTAAAAAAACAAAATAAACTTTTAAAAAATAGCAAAAAGAATTAAACCCTACACATCCTATTCTGCTTTTGATCACCAAGTTCACCATATAGGTGCAAGGTGAGAGCATACACAAAGTTCAGATTTTTAATTAAAAAAGCAAAAAAACTTTTAAAAATAGCAAAAAGAATTAAACGCTATGCACATCTTTTTCTGCTTTTGATCACCAAGTTCACCGTATAGGCGCGAGGTGAGAGCATACACAGAGTTCATATTTTTAATTTAAAAAAAAAAAAAAATTTAAAATAACAAAAAAAATTAAACCCTACGCATCCTATTTTGCTTTTGATCACCAAGTTCACCATATAGGTGCGAGGTGAGAACATACACAAAGTTCGAATTTTTTAATTAAAAAAACTCTTAAAAATAGCAAAAAAATGAAACCCTACGCATCCTATTATGCTTTTGATCACCAAGTTCACCGTATAGGCGCGAGGTGAGAGCATACACAAAGTTTGGATGATATTTTTAATTAAAAAACAACATATAGTTTTTATTAAAAAAATGCAAAGGAAATGTTACATTTTATTTTTTTTTTACATAGAGTTTAAAAATTATTAAATTAAAACTACATATTGATATCATGATCAATGATCATGATGATGCATTATGCACACATCATTCGTGATCATTGATCACATTAACATTTTCTTTAAAAAAAAAAAAAAGCTTGAAAAAACAGATTTTTCCTCCTTGAAGTTGATCCCTCCTTCCAAATCTGCTTTTAAACTCCTCCTTGATGCTCTTAGCTCTTAGTAACACCTCCTAAACTCTTCCTTCAAGCTGCTCCTTGATGTCTCTTTGCTCTTCACAATGCTAAATGTTAGTTTAATAAAAATTGAATTCAACAAGAGAAAAAAGAGTGTGATTTAGAATGGACCAAAGATGTCATTATATAGCTTTTAGGAAGTGTCTTTAGGAAGGTTGGGTGGGTAGATTAGGTTTAGAAGCAATAAATGCCAAAAATCAGGTTTTTTTGGTATGTTTTGAGTTTCAAACATCCAATAAACATGGAAACGTACCAGAAATGTCCTCGGACGTTTTGTACATGTTTCCGTACTAGAAACGTTTCGCAGGAGGTACGGAGGGTGGGGACATTTCCTGGTAACATAGTTGTTCTTACAACCTTAGGATGAGAAAACCGCATACCCTCTCTTAAACATAGGCTTTGGAACACAACACCTTGGATACGAGTGTGGACTATCATCTTCTAGATCCCCGATTGTTATGCCTCTTGGCATTTTATTTTTGGCTTGTGTGTTGGTCCTACTATGGTCTTCTATTTATATCCGTAGTATTTTGTTGAACAATTCTGAATTTGATGATATCTAATTTTAGAGAACAATTGAGATCCTCTTAACTGTTGAAAACATCAATTTTTTTGAAGAACAGATTCTTATCTCTGTTGTAACTTGTAACCCCAGTTACTGCACTTTAAATGAAATTGCTTTTCGCAAAATCCAAATCATTTTTTTCTTTTACATTCATACAAAGGTGGTTTATATTTTTCATGCTATAGATTTTTTTATGTTTGCTTCTGTATTGCTGTTGCTTATATTAAGTGTATTTATGGTTGGTGACTGGGTAGTTGTAGAATCAGACTTCATTTTACATCTCATTTCATCGAGCTGGTTGGTTTCACATATGGTTTTGGAAATATTTTGTGATTTGTTATAGTAATAAAGCATATGGACAATAGATATTTTCAGATGTAACATTATTGTTATCACAATTAATAATCAATTTTCTCTATAATTATAATGATCACATGGTAAGGTTAGTCAGGTCTTCACTTTTCTGTTTAATCTCTTTCATTTTCTTTTTGGGAACACATTTCAAACAGAAAGAGATTGAGGCCAAAGGGAAACATTTATGTTCGGTAGTGTATGGATCATTGCCACCTGAGACACGTACAAGACAGGTATGTTTAGCTTGTATTACTACTATCATACAAAGTGGCATTGTCAAGAAATCTCTTGAATGGCTGAAAATATTTGTCCCTTCGATTGGAATTGTTCCTATTTCATTATTTGTTTTGCTTGGTAGTTTACTTATATTTATAATTTGATTAATCCTCACTTTGTCTTTGAAAATAGCACTACATTTATTTAATGTTCTTTTTTTTTTATAATTACTTTCAGTTATAGAAATATTAAGTTGGTTTAAGAGACCCTCAAAGCGTAATCTGTAATATAGAGTTTTGATATTTGTATTTTGATATACTTATCTACGTGCGTTGTCAAAAATTAAAACACATGGTTAAAATAAAAGGAATCATCAAAGAAAGTGTAACATACTTAGATCTCTTTTAGTTTTGGATATGAGTTCACCCATCATACCTATTATAGTTTCTTACTATGTGCATGTCTTGCATTGGATTCATGGACATCTCCATGAATACAAAGGCCCTAAGTTTCTATTTGGTATTGCTACTGCAACCGGTACAGGGATTGGTTATGCTGGTACACGGATTTTTGTTTTTGCCCTAGGTTTGGTATGTCTGAGTGCAGTTGTATAGAAAATATTAAATATTTATCCAAATAAGCAAAATTAACCATATAGTATGCATGGGGTAAACAAAAAAAGTTAATAACCACAAAGTAGTTGAAAACACTATTGATAACCAATAATCCAATGCCAAATGTCATGATAAATCCAAATAGATTAATAGTCAGTGGTCAAACTTAGAAATACTAATTCATAGTGCACCTGTAAACTCAATATAAACATCACATCGTTCTTCATTGAGAGCATCGATATCATCATATGGTTCACTAGATTCACAAGCATCAATAGTGTCACTCCTAGTTGTCATCAGTCCTACACTAAAGAGGACAGTGAAGACGGACAACATGAGAAGAATTGGGAAAATAATTAATTGTTGGAGGATTATTTTTTTATTACATAGGACATTGCTGTTTTGGTACAGAAATTTGCAGGTTCAAAACAGAGCAATAATTATCTACTATATCATACGCTCAATACATTTGGCTATTATATAGCCATTACAATAGCAAACCAACTTCCTACTAAATAGGAAGAAAAAACAACAAATAACCCGGTAAAGAGAATCGGGTATAACAAACTAACAAATCAAACTAACCTGTAACAATTAATTACCATACGGTAATAATACATATAATTATTTAAATGGAGCACTAAATATTATGAATTCCTAACATTTCCCCCTTAGTGCGAACATGGGAGAAAAACAATTGCACTTCTTTCTCGCAGCTTGCCGCCTTGCGTGCTCATGATCTTGGCTCACCGATGGTTTTGCAAAGGCTGACCAACAACCTTGATATGAACCCCTGTTCATCAAATATGGACCCTTGTCCAAGGTATGAACCCCTGTTCATCCTCTTCAAGTATCATGATGCTGCTTTTACCTTGTGCTTTCATCTTTCCACTATATTTTCACATCAGGAAAGTACATAGGAATAGACTTCAGCATAATGGAAATGGAACATTGGTGTTATGTTCCCCCCACAATGTGAAATTTCCATTATTCATCAATCCACAAAATTAAAATGAAGCACACTGCACACAACTGAAACAAACTACACACTAGAAATCAAATACTGAACTGAAAAACATGCCACAACCTCATTTTGCGGCCCCATCGCTTTGAGCTTGCGAGAGGACACCGCTTGTCCTTCATCCTTCCGTGCCTCCATCCTCCAATCAGATGTTGCTTACTTAGTATAAAAAGACTTGAGGATTATAATTATTGTTCATTGCTTATTAGGCTCTCACAATTTATCCCAATGATCACAAGAGACAACTCCATGATGTTCAAACTCTTTTGATGCTCATCCTTCTCTTACTGAAATAGGCCTTCATCATGCGGGTGAAAGGATTATCCTTGAATGAAATTCTTGTCATATGGCCATATGCTGAAATGAAATGAGGTGATGGCAATATCTTTCTTCCTTGAGGCATGATCACACCACAAGGTTTTAGGTGAGTGTTTAAGAACACTATTGTGGATGACATCAAATGGAATTGGGGATGATTTCTCGTTCTTGCATACAAGGTGTCCCACATGAAGATCACCTATTTACAACTCTAGATCACTTCTTGAACAAAATCAGATTTGGGATGCTTCCATACCTTATTGCTCATATGCTTCCCATGGGATGATTTCTTGTTCCTTCACACATGATGATTTGAGTACCTTGATAGTCTGACTAGCTCACTTTGACTCGCTTCTTGAAGAGATGGCCTTCAACTTGCTCCATGAATCTCTCATTTCATTTGATCATGATGACATCCTTTTCTACTTCACAACTCACTTCCTCGACCAAGATGCTACTTGAGTGAAAACATGCTTGCAACATCTGAACACCTCTTTTGATCAATTTGCTCCTTGTAGGAATAGAACCCGAAGATGAATTACATGTCTTGACTATTGCACTAATCTCATTACCAAGCATTGAGTAAGTGTTTAGAAACACTCTTGAGAAGTGTGCATTGTTTGAGAGCATGAGATGATTGCTAGCACCACTCAGGGTGGTCTTTTCTTTGTTCCAACTTCTTGCATAAAGTTGTGCTTTGCAGAGAGATAACCTCAGGAATGTTGCTTTGAGAGCTGTAATGACCCCTTTTGATGATCAATGAGAAGATGGAAATTACAGATAGAAGTCAGCTTCAAGAGATTAGATTAATCAACTAACTCTGTAGATACATCAACACAACCAGCTGCTATGACAAGAAATGATTCCTTCCCACTACGATTTTATACCAAATTCAGCTCCATATTAGATTCATGATTCTATATCTGCTGCTAGTGTTAAGGAACCAATAACAAACAACTCTCAGCTTCAATATTAACCAATGAACTCTCCTCAAAAACCAAACTCATGCAAATGGCTGTACTCAACATAACGAGAATGAATGCAAAAACATCATACCTCATTCGCTGCCCCAGAATGCTTATCAGATCAGATCCAACTTCTCATACAAATCGCTGCCAAAGTGGTTGCTAAACACAGGTCACCAAACATGGAGTAATTGCTGCAATAGATTCTTTCACTCAAACATGGAATGCACAGTTTAGGAGTACTTTAAAAATCAGATCTAACTATCAATACTGGTCGCTGTAAACCAGGGGCTTGTAAACATCCAAACCTTACTCTAAACCAGTCGAGTTCCTTGGGAAAAGTAGCACAACCATGTAAGCTGAATTCGCTGTTCCAAATGCATATAGAAAAGGGCATGTAAAATCAGTTTTAGCACTCCTAGTGCAAGTCGCTGCAACAAGAGACTTAGCACATCCAACAACCCAATAAATACTCAGAAATGATGCTTATAAAATCAGTCCTATCTCATAAATAGATCGCTGCAGAGAGGCTTTTATTACCAGTCAACAAGCATGTATTTCGTGGCCAAAGAACACCCAAAAATCACATCTAAGCTCCCTTCTACAGATCGCTGCCATAAAAGGCTGCTAACACCATGATATCATGCACAAACCCAGTCGTACTTCTTGGATTAATATTGCAAGAAATACACCACCACTGAATCTGCAAATAGAGATCTCACAATACCCCAATAGTGTGCAAATTACAGCTCATTAAATCTGGAATATATCAGCCACAAGGTAAATATGCAAACAAGAGAAATCGCTGCCAATACACACAGATTTATCCTCAAAACCAGTCACCAAAACCATGCATGCATTCGCTAGGGTTTAGAGAGGATGCTTAATAAAATATTGCACCAATACAAGTCGCTATAGCCAGCACAAATGCAAGAGTCAATTCGCTAGCACTAGATCTTTCAATGCACACAATATTCCAAATAGATAACTCCAACTTGACATTCAAACCAGCTGCTACAGTAGAATCGCTACAGTAGAACATGCAGATTTTCAATTGCAAATTTCATCAAAGAATTCGTCAAAGCCAAAGTATAGATCTCACTTGAGATTGTACCAATAAACCCTTCAATTTGAGATTCAAACCAGCTACAATGGATTGCAAAAAGATCCTCAACAATGAGAGAGCAAGAGCATCAAGTTTGGGCATACATCCCTTCTCCAAGCATGGAGCCAAAATCGATAATCACATAGCATGTCTTACAATGATCAAACAACCTCCTTTTATAGACAAAGGGGTGCAAAATTCGAATTTCCCTTTTGGAGGGAAAACATAAACTCTAATTAAATATTGTTTGAACTATGTGCACTTTATTATTTTTAATTAAATAATAAAGATACTAGCCTATGTGCACATTAACTAACTAAAAGGGCCCACCAAGGGGTTACAAAATAGATAATAGATATCTCAAGACAAATTTCGAGCCCAATCCTCAAACCCATTGGGTTGAGGGTCTTCAATTCTTCGATGTAGACAATGTCCCGAAAAGGGGACATTACAGTCCTCCCTTCCCAAGATTGTTTGTCCTCAAGCAATGTCGAACACGTGCATCCAAATGCAATGGTGTAGCATTCCCAAAGTCGTGCTCCCGTGCCAATCAAGTGAAGAAGCATTTGCAACAACTTGTGTTGCTTTTTTTTCTTGCAATTTGGGAATGTCTTCAATGCAACTCTTTCTTCAAACCTGCATATGAAGCAAACATGTTAGAAAAACAAGTGTTGAAAAACATTTTTCTTGTTTCTTCTTTGTGTCTCCATGGCATGGATGGCTCCCAACTCTTTCCCATGCATGGGCTGCCCCCAAAATCTGCTATGTGGCCCCAAACACTGCTGTAATCATGCAATCTTTCTTCAAAAATCAGACTTAGGATGGCTGGTTTCCCTCTCCAAATAGTCATGCATGAGTCACAATCTAGCACCAACAACCATATCATCACATACATAGCAAAAATCTGAATTGTAGAGGGGATAAAGGGGCTGGTCATGATGATGTTAGGCATAAAAATGATGGAGCAACAGTTGTTATCCTTCAAAACCATTATCCAACCATGCAAGATTAGCAATGCAAGTAGACCCATACACGTGCTCTATCATGATAGCAACTTGAACAACCTTCTTCCAAACAATAATGTCAACAAGCAAGGCAACAAATTCAAGATATATCAAACTGAAAATGGAGAGCACATCAACACTAATTTTCATGGCAGCCAACCACAACAACACATTCTTATATTTTTCTTCATTCTTCCTCAAGTTTCCATCATCAATCTGATTTTTCTCATGCAAAATATCCATACCTTGATCACTATGCAACGTGTGATACCTTACATCAATTTCCTTCTTCCCTTCATCATGAAATGTGCATGCATTAGGATCAACCTGGTGGCTGCTATAAAAGGGAACATCAGTTGTAATCATGGAAAATATGCTCATGATTGTTCCAAAAAAATTAATGGTAAAAAAACAATATAAGCGTAACGGGAGCTATTCTGAACTTTCTCGGGTCGAAATCGGAAACTTTCTATTTTTGGCGGTGGAGTTAGAAAGTCGCTATTTGTGATTTTTTGACCATTTTGCACAATCCTTGTTCTTTGAAGCTCCTAATACACTTAGACTACTTCCATTGATGATGATTTTCCATTTTTAGAAAGTTCTATTTTGGGACATTTTTTTGAACCTCCTATTTTTAGTAAGTTACCTGTTTTCCCCTGTTTGCTATTTCTCATTGATTCTAGATGTTCTACGTGATGTGAGTTTGTTGTTTTGGGAGACTTACTATTTTTGACATATCAATGTACATAACACTTGCTATTTTTAGTAAGTGAGCTTACCGATGTCGGATTGCAATGAAACCACCTTCATTGGATTCGTCTCCAAACCGTAATCTTGTGCTCCAATTTTCATTGTGTTTCTTTTGCTAGAACTCTTGGAAATTGAGAAAGCCACATCAAAGTTAGGGTTTTGGATTGCTGCTATTAGTCATAAATAAACTAGGCCATCATCTAATATGCAGTTGCTATCATCGCAAAGGTGCCTAGAGTAGAACAATATGTCAAAATCTTAATGGAAACATGTTTCTGGTTAATGAGATATGAAGAAAATTCTGTTTTCAAGGCTATGGCCGTTCTGGAATAATTTTGGCAGCATCTCTGGTATATTATGATGTTTTTGGAGGTTTTTCAGCAACAACTATGGTGGGAGGGTAAATTGTGCGAAGGAATGACTTAAAAACAAGTTATATTTCACTTTTATGTTTCCCTCTTGAGTTGTGGTTTGACCACGGGTGTAATGCAAGTTTGTATGGAGTTAATAATCTAAGTTTAATGGTGCAAAGGGAAAAAGGGGACAATAGGGACAACAAAGGGTGCCTTGGAGCAAGATGATGCCAAGTGTCAGCATGTGAGAAAGTGTGAGGGAGATGAAAAAGCCAAACAAGCACCCTGTGGAGCTGAGAGAGATCACATGGGGGACCAGGGAAGGGGCTTGCTCATGGGCGCTCTTTCAGGTGCCCTCTCGTCCCCTGGGACAAAGGGACAAGAGGGACAACAAAAGGCACCTTGGAGCAAGATGATGACAAGTGACAACATCTAGTCAGAGTGTGAGGAAGATGGTGGAGCCAAGCAAGCACCTTGCGGAGTTGGGAGAGGTCATATGGAAAACCAACAGAGGGGGCTTGGTCATGGGCGCTCTTTTTTGTCCCCTTCATCCTCGTGTGACAAAGGTACAAGAGGGACAACAAAGGGTTCCTTGGAGCAAGGTGTTGACATGTGGCAATGAGCAAAAATGACTAAGTATGGAAGATTACACTCACACCTCTCTCAAACTCAGCTTTGACCCAACCTAGGTTGACTTGACTGGACATGGGTGTGAAGGTAGGTTAACATGAGACTCCTGGGCGCTCTTTCTTGTCCCCTCTGTCCCCTTGGCACAAAGGGACAAGAGGGACAAGAAAGAGCGCCTTACTTCATTTGGAAAGCCAATTTTTGCACTGGCTTTCCCGAAATGGCATGAAACGATGAAATTTTCACTCCGGGGGCTCGGGATGGTCTTGAGGCCAAATTTTATATGAATCTGACTCCAAAATCCATTCTAAGACCAATGGCATAGGTTTTAGATCTTGACTCTAGCCGCAACTCCAAAAATGACCCCTTTTTGATCGGGACAACGTGGTACACCTGCAAAGTTTGAATTGTCTTGAGAAACCATCGACCTTTGGATCAAATTTGATGCTACCACCACGTAGGGGATTCTTCAATCTTTCCATTTCTTACTTGTTTGCCTCCTAACTCTTTACGGAGCTCCCGGAATCATCCGAAGAAGTTCAGGTTCACATTTTGGATGTTCATTCCTTACGCATGAAAAACCCGCTTTTGCACAGACTGCTCTTGAACCACCAAATCTTTCCGAAATCTTCCCAAACTGCTTCCAACACATTTAAGGCTCTCAATAAGCACCTCAGAGATGTTTATCCCTTTTTGAGTAACCTTCCCGGAGGATGCACACAGGCCTCAAAATGGCCAAAATTGGCCTCTCTAGACCTCGCTAGAGAGCTAGTCTTTTGTTGCACTTCACCGAATGGAACAAAGGACCTTACCACACCATTTTGCAAACTCATGCATGTTTATTCAAGCCTGCAAGGTCAAGATGATCATGACATGGAAGACAGATCGACCAGGAAAGGGATTTGTGAAGATTATGAAGGGATTTCACTTTAGTGGCTTGGTTGTTAAAGCAAGATTTCACTTTAGTGGCTTGGTTGTTATGATGAAAAATTTGCATTTTTGGGCGGTTAATTCACATGAAAACAAATAGGCTTCCGCGACTTTCAAAAAAATGACTAAGGCATTGGTTCTTTGCGCAACTTGCTTGGGAGTGGCATGACATTGCAGAAGTCCTTATTCACTAACTCTAAATATTTCGTCGATTGCTTGTGAGCCCGGATGTTCTTGCATCAAACACCCTAAGAAAGAAGAAACTTAAGCCCTAGTTGAAGCGGGGTTTTGAATGTCTACAATGGAACGAGCAACTAACAATCTTTGATTCACTAAGCCAAGATGTGTCTTCGACTTCTCCGCCCTTTCATTTCTCCGGATATTCCTAATGTTCCTTTCGCTTATTGCCTTCACTATGCAATCATCCATAATGCATTCAATTTTTGCTTTCATATGCTTTGGTAGTTGGTATCTCCACTTGTTTGTCCCTCAAAATATGGGTATAAATCCACTACGTTAAGATAGGTGAGTCGTTTACCCCTTCCGGACGCTCCAACTCGTGTTCTTCGTAAATCTCTTTAGGTTTCTACATGGTCCAATCTTCTTCCACTTGAGTTTATCATATGTCCATTATGGGAACCTTTCTTTGCGCAGGTATGCAAGAACTAAATCACCAAACTTAAACTCCAAGTGTCCCCTCCCCAAATCTATGCACTCCTGTGTCGCGCAATACTCTTCTCCAACCGTTTGCGCACTTAGTCGTGCACCTCGTTCATATGCGACTCAAAGTCTTTGGCTTTCACACTCCTTTCTTTTCGTGATAACTCGCAGCTCCACAAGTCCTCATGGACTTGTTCTATACACAATATGGAAAGGTGATTTCCTAGTCCTTATGAAAAATGTTATTATATGCTAACTTTGCTTGTGCAAGAATTCAATCCCATGTTCTTGCCTTCTCTCCTATCAAACATCGTAGCAAATTGTGAAGGCTTCTATTGACAATTTCAGTTTGGCCATCCTTTTGTGGCTGATATGTAGAACTAAACTTCAAACTCATGTTCAACTTCTTCTACGATGTGTGGAAAAGGTGGCTCACAAACTTGTTATTCCTATCAGATACCATGTTGCGGGCCACTCCATGTAGTCTCACAAATTCCTTGAAGAACAAGTTAACAATATGTGTAGCATTATTTGTTTTCTTACAAACAATAAAATGAGCCATTTTTGAGAATCTATCCACAACGACAAACATAGAATAATGACCCTTTTATGTTTTGGGAAATTCCAAAACAAAATCCATACTTAGATGCTCCCATGGTTTCTCAGGTATTGGCAATGGTTGATATAACCTTGCGTTCTAACTCTTCCTTTTGCCAACTGACATGCTTTGCATCTTTGCACATATCTCGAAAATTTGTAGCCATCTGCAAGCAAAAATATCTTTCTCCCATTTGTGCTTAAGATCTTATCTATCCCAAAATGACCCGACATTCCTTTGCAATGTTTCACCCAAATCAATTTTTCACTCATCGACCCTTGCGGCATGTACAACTACGTGCCTCTAAACAACAATGCTTCTTGTGGGAAATAATCCAAACATGGTGTGTGGTTGATGCTTACTAGTTTTGTGCATGCTCTCCATGCTTCCACAAAAACTTTATCCTTTGCCTAGAGCTTCTTCATTGCTTCAAACCCTACCACACTTACTGACATCTCATTAAATAAGACCTATCTTCTAGTTTGTGCATCTGCAAATCTATGTGATCTCCCACTTATGTGTTTCAAGACAAATGAGTAACTTTGCAAGAATTCAACCCATTTCACGTGTCTTTGGTTTAGCTTCCCCTGGCTGTTAATGAATTGTAGTGCTTGGCAGTCCATATATAATATGAATTCCTTTGGTAGCAAGTAATGCCTCCACATCTTTAGAGCTTGCACAATCTTGTGTTCAACTTCTTCCACACTATGTGCCAAAGGTGGCCCAAAATTAGGTATTCCTATAGATACAATGATGCGTGACAAGCCATTTAGTCTCACAAATTCCTCAAGAATAAGTTAGCAATTTGTATAGCATCATTTGTTTTCTTACAAGCAATAAAATGAACCATTTTTGAGAATCTATCCGAACAACAAACATAGAATCATGACCCTTTTGTGTTTTGGGAAATTTTAAAACAAAATCCATACTTAGATGCTCCCACGATTTCTCGGTATTGGCAATGGATAGTATAACCTTGCATTCTAACTCTTCCCCTTCGCCAATTGACATACTTTGCATCTTTGCACATATCTATGCGCATTTGTAGCCATCCACGGCCAAAAATATCTTTCTCCCATCGTGCCAAGGTCTTATCTATCCCAAAGTGACCTGACATTCCTTCACAATCTTTTCTCCTCGATCAATTTTCATTCGGTGTCCTCTTGTGGTATGCACAACTATGTGCCTCTAAACAAAAACAATGCTTAATGGTTTTGCACATGCTCTCTAGGCTTCCCGTAAAAACTTATCTTTTCCTAGAGCTTCTTCATTACTTCGAACCATACTACACTTGCATTTCAGTCAATAGAACATATCTTCTACTTGGTGCATTTGCAACTCTATTTGATCTCCCACTTTTGTGCTTCAAGACAAATGAGTAACTCTGCAAGAATTCAACCCATTTCATGTGTCTTTGGTTCAACTTCCCTTGTCTATTAATGAATTGTATCGCTTGGTAGTCCGTATATAATACAAACTCCTTGGGCAGCAAGTAAGGCCTCCACATCTTCAAAGCTTGCACAATGGCATAAAACTCGTGATCATAAACCTGAATATATTCTCCTTGCGTCATTTAGTTTCTCACTAAAGTATGTGATGTGTCTCTCCTCTTGACTCATCACAACTCCAATGGCTACTCCACTAGCATTACATTCAACCTGAAATACTTCATTGAAACTAGACAAGACCAACACTAGTTGCTTTGTCACCTTTTTCAACTTTTGGAATGCATACTCTGCATCTACGGTCCGCATAAACTCCTTGTCCTTCGCACCAACTTTGTGATCGGTGTGCAATTCTCACCGAATCTTCTAATGAACTTTTTGTAGAAGCTCACAAGTCCATGGAAGCTTCGGGCCTCCATGACATTCTTGGGTGACGACCAATCCACAATAGCTTGTACCTTCTTAGGATCCATCTTCAACCCTTCTTGAGATATCACAAATCGCAAGTATACATGCGCCTTCCGCATAAAATTGCTTAATTTCTTGATTCACCACCTTCTCCTCTAACACTTTCCACAAATGGACTAAGTGCTCTTCTTGCATCTTCGAAAATCAAAATGTCATCCAAATAAACAATGAAAAACTTACCTAGAAAAGGCTTCAATACTTCGTTCATCAACCACATGAACATGCTCGGTGCGTTGGTTAACCCAAACGGCATGACCAACCATTTCTACAATCCATCATGCATTTTGAAAGTAGTCTTCCACTCGTCTCCTTCCTTGATTTTGATATGGTGACACCCACTCTTCAGATCAATTTTCATGAAGTACCTTGCTCCACTTAAATAGTCCATCAAATCATCCATGCACGACAATGAAAATCTATACTTGATAGTAATCTTATTGATGACTTTGGAATCACGCACATTCTCCACTCTCCTTGTGTGCAATGAAAATTTTGCAAAAGCTATGGAATGAGGCTAAAGAACCTCAAAGCTTTGCTAACTCATCTATGGACCATAAGATTAGAGCTAAACAAGAAACTATCTATTTGCATGCATATATAAACTTGAAACAAACATTCAAACCCTAACATATCTAAATATCTCTCTACTCCATGAAAGCTTAATGAATGTGAACCTAGTTTAGATTCTAAGCAATCAAATTTGTTGGTTGTTTCTCAAGGTATTTGAGAGTGAGAGCTCACCATTAATGGCTACAAGACCATATGGTTCCTCTCATTTACTCAAAGCTTGATTGAATAGTGCAATGGTGGAGAAAATAGCTCAAAAACAATGGAAGAGAGCTCAATATCCTAAAATGGCATAGTTTATGCTAAGGGAGGAAAACTCATGGTTTGAAGGGATGCACTTAGGCTTGTATTTATAGATATTGGTTTGGAAGAGTTTGGAATTCTTGTGCATGTGGGACTAAAGTCTAAAAAGAACTTTAGGATTAGGAGCTAAGTAAACATGCTTTAGACTAGTTAAGCTAGGATTAGGCTAGTTAAACTCGATTAGCAAGTGATTAGAGACTCATTGAGAGTTGGGAGGAGTTTGATTAACCATTTGTGACTGATAGATAGCCTAGGAAGCCAATAGAAGTGATCTAGAGAGAACTAGGGAGGTTCTAAATGGTCGAAAGGAGGAATGTCTAGCTAATAAGAGAGATATTAGCCCAATTAGATGATTATAGGAGGAATACGACCAAAGAGTGTCGTAAATGGGCATCCGAGAATGGAGCGAAGAATGGAGAATTAACGAAGTGTCGTTAATTGGTTGAATTGGAGGAAATGCTAAGTGTAAGCATATTTTAGGTGTCTACACTCCTCATTTCTTTGGTGCCAATACTACTACAGTCGCACATAGGCTCAAAGATTCTCTGATCAATCCCTTGTCAAGTAACTCTTGCACTTGCTTTCTCATCTCCTCGTTCTCCATAGGTGTCAACCTATAGGCAACCTTGTTTGGTCAACTAGCCCCTGGTATCAGGTCCATTTGATGACTGATATTGCATGTAGGTGGCAAACCATCTGAAATATCCGTGGACATGATATTTGTGTTCTCACCTAGCATTTGCTTCACCTTTTGTAGGAGCTCTTCTGTTTGTGCAGTTGAACCATCTCCTAAATTTTGCGCAAGCCTCAAAATGAACGCAAAACATTCACTACCCCTTCATTCATGGTGCTTAGGAATACCTTTCCTTAAATCAGCAATATCTGTGGACTTTTGCCACTTCTACACTTAAGTCCTTCAACGGCTACAAAGTGTACATCCATTTGTTTTTCACCAATGTGTAGGTATTTGCGTGGCCATTATAAGACACTTGTTTGTCATACAACCAAGGTCTCCCCAACAACACATGGTATATGTCCATGGGCATTATACCATAAGACTTCGTCTTCATATGTGTCAATCTTTATACATACTCGCTTCTCATTCACAAGAAATTGATGCCGTTCAACAGCTACAATACTTTGTATGGGTTCGGGTGCAAAATTCTCTTTAGACCATGCTGTCAACCATCTCATTAGAAACAAGTTTATCAGTGCTACCATTATCAATGATGACTTTACAACACTTATCTCCAAATTTGTTAATGGTTCAACAGATTTTTTCTTTGTGTGGGCACATTTTCTTCCTTTGCGGGCTTCAACAACACTCTCTTCATCATGAGCACTTCTCCACATTTTGGGTCTTCTATGTTACTAGTAGACGCATGGATTTTTGTGTTCGCATGCCGAGCAACATGATTGCTAGCCTCATTCCTCCTATTGCCACCATTTTGCGTGGTTTGTGGACACTCAAATGTGCAATGTCTAGTCTCTCCACAACAAAAACATGCTATACCAAACCCACTTCCTCTTTTGTATCCTTTTCTTTGCATGTCTTTGTTCATGTGGGTTGCTTGTCTTCCCCTCTTGCACATGATTTTGTGCATCAGCACAAACTTTCGCCTTACGCGCATGAAATTTCCTTTTCGCTATGGGTTGCTCCATTGTCTTTGGGACAACTTCTCATCTGCCTTTAGTGCAAAGTGATAGGCATCCTCCACAGATCTCAGCCTAACCACACCGAGTTCATCTTGAATGGAAATGTGCCATACCTTGAAATCTTTTCTACGCCCTCCTCCACATGTCCAACTTTGATGTTGAGTCGATAGAACTCCTCGGTGTTCTTCTTCACACTCGGTTGTTCCGACGCAAGTTTTGATACTGCTTGAACAAATGGGACTATGGATCTCACCAATGCAAGATCTCGGGCACAACTATTTAACACAAAAAACAAAAACAAAACTTCTTTAATTAATGCAAGGAATGATTTACAAATTCAAGGGCAATGGTACAACACTCCTATTATAGTCTTTTGATAAGACTTTGCAAGAATTCTTCTAAGAACTTCAATCCTAGACCCTTTGATTAAAAATCGCGATTAATCGCCCGATTATCGCGGTTTATCGTTTAGGGTTAGTGAAACGATTTATCTTTCTGAAAATCGCGATTTTAGAAGTGCCGATAAATCGGCGATTTTTGGCGTTAAAATACCTAAAAAATTCTGGAAACTCGCAGGTAAAATCGTTGAAAATCGCGTGGCATAGGTTTAAACGCAAAAAATGACCAAATCGAACCATTTTCTCCTCCGCGATTCGTATTTTCTCCTGCACGACCTGGTTTTGTGTCTGGTGAATAGCATTTCGTGGTGGTTTCAAGCATTTCGTGGGATTTCATGGTGGTTTTGTGGGGTTTCGTGGCCAGTTCGTAGCAACCAGTTCGTGGCCCTAGGTTCGTAGCAAACAGTATAAATAAATTCGTATATAGTTATACTATACACTATTGACTATACAGTATAAATAAATTCGTATATACTAAACTAGTATACAGTATAAATTCGTATAAAATATATTTAATATTTATTTTTTGTTTTTTTAAAGATTTTCAATAGTATAACTATACAGTATACACTGTACAGTACACTAATTCGTATACTGTATAAAATCTGCCAATATTTATTTTTCTGTTTTATGCCAATATTTATTTTTCTGTTTTTTTAAAGATTTTCAATAGTATACAGGTAACAGTATACACTGTACAGTACACTAATTTCAAATTTGTATACAGATTAATTCGTTTTGTATACACTAGAATTTATAATAGTAATAAATTTATACATTTAACAATGATATATATTAATGTTATAAATAGATCATAATTTATAACATTTAACAATGATATATAACAGTAACAGTAATATAATTCGTAATTTATTTTATGAATTTAAATGTTTTTAAAAGTAGCGATTGTTGCTGATTAATGCCGATAAATTCGATAAATTGCAGTCCCGATTTCCGATTCAAAATTTGGCTTGCCGATTAATCGCTGATAACGATTTTTTGAACTACGCCTAGACCTATCCTAAGCTTGTAGACACCGTAAAGCTTCTACAAAACCACACTTGGCTCAATTTCTATAAGGACAGTCACTCAATTCCTTTCTCCTTGGGAATTCGATACTTACAATCTTGCATCCCCCTTATATTTATAGTAATCATAGAATCTTTTGGCGAGAGAGCAAAGATGGCTCAAGTAAAGACACCATACAGAATATTCCTCAGATCGCCATTGATCTGTTTTGGAAGTTCCCTCTATTGGATCAAACTCAATCAAATCATTTAGTCGGGGTCCTTGTTCTTGATGGATTGATCAAGAACCACGTGTGCCCCCTGCTAATTGTATTGATGTTCACATGAGATTTTGTTTGACAATAATCTCATTATTGAAATGGATGGGAGTGATTCTACATGAATACTAAGGCTTCACAATTTTGATAGTGTTCGATGGCATAGGAAGTGTTTTGCGGCACAGGTAAGCATCATCGGTCTCATTTAAGCATTGGTTGATTTGCGCAAGGCTCCTCTCCTTTCCTTGTCTTTCTCTGCTTTTCTCCTACTCTTTTCAAGTTTGCTGAGTGGTGATTGACAATGTAGTTTAAGGGTATGTTTAAAGTTTTTAGGGTGCTTTTAGGTTAGGGTTTAATGTTCAATGTTTTTTTAAAAAACAACATTTTATTAGGTTCTATTTTAAATTAAAGGTGTCGAGGATGTCATGATGCCCTAGGGATGTTCCTCAACTATCTTGAGGACATCATGGTGTCCCAAATGCCTTGGAAAGTACAAGGGACTTCCCCAAGACATCCCCTGATTTCTTAGGCATCTTGAGGATGTCAATTATTTTTCCTAGTTTGGGTGATGTGTGGGGATGTACGACATGCCACTCAGACCTCCAAGGACACCTTGTGGAACATTATATAGAAGAGGAATTAGAGAAGTAAAAGGCGGTTCAAATTTTTATTTTCATGTCCTTACAGATATGCTTTGTGCCTGGGTAATGAGGAATCCATTACTCATATGTTTTTCAATGCCCCTTTGTGGTCCACTTATGGCAGCATTTATCCAATTTGTTTGAGCTCCCTTGGGTTGGATTACAGTCATTAGAGCAACTGATTAGAGAATGGAGTAACCACCTGCCCAAGGGACAAAACCTTTTACCAGCTATGTGGTCTGGTATCACCCTTCTACTCTGGAACACATGGAAGGAAAGAAACAAAAGAATTTTCCAACATGACAATAGGGATAGTACTTATGTTTGGGAAAAGATAGAAATGAATGTAGCAGAATCTCTCAAGCATAAGATCTGTATACCCCAAATTCTTTCGAAGGAATGGGATCACTTGTGTAAAAAGCTTTCTGTACGACCCAAGACTTCAACAATGGCTGCCTTCAGACCAAAAAAGAAAAATCAGCTGGATAGACAGTGGACACCTCCTCCAATTGGGTATGGTAAGCTGAATACTGATGGAGCTTCAAGGGGCAATCTGGGTCAGGCTAGTATGGGAGGAATAGCTAGGTCTTCTGATAGGTCTGTTGCCTTCTTCTTTTTGAAAAATTGGGATATACAATGAACAACTTAGCTGAGATTAAAGCTATCTATAAAGGAATGCAAGAATTATTGAATTTTGGATGGCAAAAACTCCAGGTTGAATCTGATTCTATGCTTATTGTTAGATTGTTATCCTCTCCTGATGAAGGTCACATCAAAAATTGGCTAATAGCAATAGAGTTGGGGAAAATACACAGATTGAAGGACCAGTTTCAAGAGGTCCAATTCATACATGTTCGTAGAAAAATTAATAAAGTGGCGGATGCATTAGCCAATTGGGCTCTTGACAACCAGAACCTTCTTTGTTATGGTTTCCCTCCTCTGTGGTGGTCAACCAAGCTTCAAGCTGATCTGAGAAAGATTCTAGATTCTGATTTGCATTAATGATTGCTAATATGTATCCTTTTTTGTGTACTGCCCAGGCTTGGACTAATAGCTTTCATGCCTGGCACAGTAGAATATGTATACTTTGATTTCTCTATAATATAAATGGGGTGTTTTTTTTTCTAATTTTCTATTTTTATGGATATGTTAAAATTTGCATGGTTCAAATACATAGGTTTCTGAGTACAATTGCTACCCCTTGGTTATTTTTTAGGTAAAATTTGAATAGAACAATGGGAAGGTCAATATTTATAATGGCATACACATGATTTGCTGTGATTAGAGAAAACTTCAATACTTGTTTCTTGAATCAGATAAATTTTAATTTAAGAAAAGAAAATAGATCAACTATGAACTGATGTTTTTATCATTTGGCTCACTTATTTAGTCATGTGGACAGTTTATTGTTGCAGGCAAAAATGTTTAATGATTCAAGCACTCAGTTTGATGTTCTTGTGGCAAGTGATGCCATTGGAATGGGTCTAAATCTAAACATTTGTCGCATAATCTTCTCAACATTGAAGAAATTTGATGGTTTAGAAACACGTGATCTCAATATTCCAGAAATCAAGCAAATAGCAGGTATGGTACAATTACTTTTCTTACACTTTTAAATTTTGTCTACAAGATAATCCAACCTTTCAAGATTGAATCATAGTTTTGTGCAGCTTTCTTTTTTGCACTACTATGTTCTATTGTTGTTGTTGGCCTTCTAATTTTAATAAATGTGTACTTTGTGTGAACAACCTTTTCATTAGTCTTAATTTTATTGCAGTAGTTGGGGAAGGAGGTTAAATTTACTCCTGATGTTTGGGTACCTTATCCAGTGCAGTGCTTGACTATGATTTCCTAAGTTCTATCTATATACTATACCCTCTTCATTTGTGATCTGTTCTTCCACTCTTTTTCTTCAAGGTTCTCTTTTCTATGTAAGATATTACCAAAGACTGTCTTAGCCAAGTTTGTAGGGCACTTGTAACTGTTTCCAATTGTTGGAAAAGGCAGTGCATTTTATTACTTGAGAATGGAGTGGTTCATTGCACCATTCTGTCTTTCTGTCCCCGAAATCTAGATGTTGCAGCCACATGCATTCAAAATTTGAAGGGGCACTTTTGGCTCAGTATCTTCCTCTATTGCCTTTATAATGAGCCAACTGTTTAATCATGCAGCATTAGAATCCTTTTCTTCAGTAGTAATGTTGTTGTCCAATCAACTATCATGGAGGAAACGATCTTTTATGGTTTGAAACAGGTTTTCCCCAGTTCATCTGTTGTATCAAGTAATTTCCCATTCTTAGGTTCTGCATTCGACAGATTATTGACAGTGAGAAAATGTCCCATTCCATTTTAAATAGAGGATTTTAATCTGCTTCTTGCTTTTCATTTGCTTGTAACATAGTGTTAAAGTAAAAGTTCTAAAACTCCTTAGTTTTTCCCAAAGTGCTCCTCTTATCTTGACTAGGGTTGGAGCATAGACAGGTAGCCAATATTTAAAGCTTTCAATTAAACCCTGACTGATGACGCTGATCCATTTTTTCTTCTTTTCTAAAGCATGACAGTTGAGTTGAAGGAGGTCAAGAGGATAGAAAGGTCACCGGAATTGTTGTCTGCAGCTTCCATGGTGACTTATAATTCCACCAAACCTTTATGAGTTAGGGAAGATAGAATTTCACCAAAGCATTTTGTTTCCTATATGAGCAATACATCTGGTTTTTTTCTGGTTTTTCTACCAGTATTTTTCACTTCAGAATTCTGTACTTAGAGCCTGGGGCATTAAGCCAATGAATATCCTAAGAGAGGATATTTATCTTAAGCTAATCAGAAAAGATTGTAGCTAGATTAATCCTCATCTCTCTAGGGCAGGGTTATAATCATTTGTTACTAGCTTCCTCAATCTTGAGTTGGTTACTAACCTCTACCTGCCCACCTTGCTTGAGAAGCTCAATCCCAGACTTTCTTCTACGTTCTTGAGGGGCAGAATCTGTTGTCTTTTTCCTGTTTGTGCTCATAGGGTTTGGCACCTATTTTGTGGAGCCAATAGAAGAAGACCCATTTGAGTCTCCTACATGGCCTCATCAAATTCTTAATCTTCAAACTGTGTTAGCTGCTCCCAGGCTTGATATGTTTCAAAAGAGGTCTGGTTTGATTGCATTTTTCTACTTTATTCTTTGTATTATTTTCCTAAGCTTCATTCTTACTGTCAGCTTCTGCAGACATGTCTTTTAGGTGATCAATATGAATTCACGATTAATGTTTATACTCATAGATATGAGGGGGCGTGCCTTGTTTCTATACATGAAGAGATTTGGTTTCCTTCTGGTTGGATTCTTCTTTGCAAGATAATATTCATCTATTTCTGGAGGATTTGAGTTGGTTTTTGGAAGACGAGCAAGATGCTTGTGTTAATTGCAAGATCTACTGCAAGAAGGCTAGGATTTGAAAGCTACTTCTTGTTCCTATGGGGATCCATTTATTGTTGTTGATGAGCTAGTGAATGCATTCTTTCTGTTCGACAGTGTATGAATGTATCAGAGAAAGGCATTTTCCTAGGAGACTCCAGGCTGTTGATGACTTGGACTAAGGTTAAGTAAACCCTGAAAAATCAGGCAGAGAGGGTTTACTGAGGGGATGTTTTCTCTATGACTATGAGTGTAACCTCTGTGAACTATGTCAATGGGGATGAAAATTGAGCCACCATGGGCATTTTGATAACACCTTGGATTGTCAATCCTAATAGTAACATGTGGTGTATTGTTTTTCAAAAAAAAAAAAAACAGTCACCCATTATATTGATAAAAAATTGAATTACAGACTCTATCATGCCAAGCATGGAAGCTATTAGCCATATCCCTAGCACTATAAACAAAAGAAACAATATAAATAATCATTGAGAAGAGTCAAGGTTTATGATTTTCCTGATTTCTTCTTGTATCTTAGTTGACCACCATAGAGGAGGAAGCCCATAACAGATGATGTCCTTGTTGTCAAGTGCCCAATTAGCCAATCCATCAACAACTTTGTTATTCTGTCTAGGAATGTGGATGAACTGAATCTCCTGAAGCTGATGCTGAAGCTTTCGAATTTCACACACTTCCTTGGCAATTCTCCACTGTGGCGGATTACCATTACAAGAATCCCTCAATAAGTTCATCATGATTCTGGAATCCGATTGGACTCGATCTTTTTCCATCCAAGTTTAATACCTTCCTGTATTCCCTGTAGTAACATATGGTGTATTGTTGTTAAGATCCATGGCGGGAAATTTGTACACCCAGTACTGAATAAACCCTTGTGGGTTGTTTTGGATATGAAGGAGGACATCCAGGTCTTGCTAAGGGTAGAGAGTTGGGATTGACAAGGTGATACATTTGAGAAGAAATGTGTACCTAAGAGCTGCCAGTGGAGGTTGGAATGATTGGAGCATTGATATTTCCTTTGTGCATGCTCTCTTGAGTGTTACCCTCAATGACCTTTTCATTGAAGTGGATGGCATGCTGGATGCCCCCATCTCATGGTCTATTTTGGAAGATTTATGTTGAATGCCATTATTTGCAATGATGAATTTCTTCTCTAATAAGCTTTTATCTCGCTTGATTTATTCAAAGTAACGAATGCATTTGCAATACTTCCTTTTTCTAGTTATAGATTTAGACGTGGTGTCCCTAGATTTCACCCTGAAATCTGAGACTACCCCATGTTAAAAAATTTCGTACTTTTAAAATAATGGGTCGTTTTGTGTTTTTATTGCCAGAAAGTTTTTGTATTATGTCAAGATATTCCCAAGGAGCCATATAAGCCATTTTCGACAAATACCCAGATGCCCAAAATTGTTTTATTCTGTCGTTGGGGTTTACTGCGGGAAAGTTGTATTTAATTATTTTGAGCCCCGTTTGAGGCAAATTGAGCTCGGTTTAACCCTGTTGTGATCGTACATGTCAATATTCCCATATACCAGTAGGGTTTTAACTAGGAATGAATCCTGGGCTTTATTTGTGACTTCTGGCAACGTTTTGTGTTTTTGTGTTTTCTATTTCGTTTTCTGTGAAATTTCTTTGGATCAATTCCTTTGCGGTTTGGCTTGATTCTTGGCCTGGAGTATCTGGAGATCACCTATGCACGTTGTGCCAGAAGGAATTCGCCATCGGAGGTTTGGTTCTCTCGAGAAAAGACGAAGTCGTGCACCAAAAAACTTCTTCTGGGCTGGCCGCATTTTTGGAAAAAGAGGGTTTGAAGTGAATCATGGGATTTTTGGAAGCAGCAGGCAGGTGGGAATTTTGTACCTGCCTAGTAGGGTACTTTTTCCCATGGAAGCAACGCCACTTAAGTCACAATGGGAAAATTGGAGGCAACAGGCAGGCGGGAATTTCTTACCTGCCTTGCAGGGTAAAAATTCCCATTGTGAAATAAAAGAAAAATCACTTAAGGCATTGATGGGATTTTCTTACCTACCTTGTAGGGTAAATAATCCCATTATGAAAGTCAAACAACTTAAGTGGATCATGGGATTTTTGGAGCTGCGGTGCAGGGTGAATAATCCCATTGTTAATTGGCTTTTAAAAATAGAATTCACCCTTGCCAAAAAGTGCGCCCCTTTTGGGAGAGGAATAATACTTTTTAAGTATTAATTGATTTAATTAATTCCTATTTTCAGTGGCTAAGGTCAAAGCATACTGTGAGGCTTGAGTTAGCTCGAAGCAGAAGGCTAAAATTAAATAAATTTAATTTATTTAATGGCAACCATGAGTATGCACAAAATAGCGCCCCATTTGAAGAGTAAAACTTATTAAATAATTAATTAATTGCCGGGAATAGGAAAGGCATTAATTAATTATAGAATTATGAGGATTATATAGCGAGGGCTGCCATAAGGATGAATTAATTAATTAATTCAAAAGTAGAGAAGTGCAGCCCAGACAAAAAGTGCACCCCATTTGGAGAGGAATTTTGCTCAGAAGGTGTAATTAATGCTAGAAGCTTCCAAATTTGGCGCCTAGGTTTGAAGGAGCTTGATTTGTGTCTGAATAATTGTCTGCATAGTGGTACAGGTGCTCAGTGAAGTTAGTAAAATTATGCTTGCTTTCATGCATGCAAACAAAACATCAAATTTTGGGGCAGCAGGCTTGAATTATGCAGATTTTTATGATTAAAATCCACTTGTTCATGTTCGGTTGCCATCTTTGTCTGAATTAATTGCAGGAATTCATTACAGGTGCTTTTATAAGAGAAAGGGAGCTTAAATCAATGTCCAATACATTGAACATATCCTCCAAATTTGAAGAATTATCCAGATCTACACCGGTTGTGAAGAATTCCGGCCGAATAAGGAGAAAAAGAATTGTTCAGACAAAGACAGATACACCATGGCAAAGCGGGATGAAAGAGAAAGCTCAGCGGCATCATGCATTACTTCTAGATTTGTTGACACCAGAGACATAGATCCAGATCCAGATCTCATAATTGCAAAAGCTTCCGCACAAAGGCTTCATCCTCTTGTTTCGAATGCAGCCTGTGAAGAAGTCAGTGCGTGGAAAATTCCTTCCAAGATCTTGTGCATGTACTTCCAATCTTCTAGTTAAAGCCTTCATTGAAGTTGCATTCACCCGGAGTGCTTTCCAAAATTTTTAATTGCTCATATGCAATTAAAAATAAAAATGATGAGTTATTTACGGCAAACATTGCACTGATGCATGTACTGGAGAAGAACTGCAAAAGCTTCAAGGATAAGAGGGAAGACAAGGCAAAGGCAACACCCGTAAGCAAGTTTCCAGATCCAGCCGCTTCCAGATCCACTCGCTTGTTTAGATCCAGCTTGCTTTGAGCTTTCGATCCAAATTGCTCCGTGTCCGGATTTGGTGAGAATCAAAGGCAAAAGAATCATTGCATACTGAGAATATGAAAAGGACAATTGCGCACTTTCCTCTTTCTTCTTCTTTCTCTTATTTCCTCCAACAAAGTAATTGAGCGATCAATTAAATTATACAACTTAAGTGATTGGTTTAAAAGCCATTACTTGAAGAAGTCAACTACTTGGAAATAGGTGGCAGACATGCAAAATAAAAGGTTCTATCTTCAGTTGCAAATCATACATGTCATGCAAAGAGGAATTCTAGGAGGGAGATTTTCAGTTGTTTCCTCTCCCACTTCCACATGTGTCAGTTCAACTAAAAGCTTCCGACTTGTAATTGCCCCTCTACATTCTATAAGTAGAGGAAGAACCTACGGGTTAAAAATCAGAATTTGTAAGCAACATTCTTGTGTTCCAGACTTTGTGCTGAAACCCCTAATAGCTATTTGAAGCAAAGGAATACAAAGGAGTAGATTTTCGGAGAACTTTGTGTCACGGTGCATTTTGTTTCTAGCTTTTGTCTTAGATCTTTTTATAAACTTTGTGTTATTTTAGATCTAGATCTGAAGTTGCCTTTGCTTATAATTCTGTGTGTTGATATCTATTGGTTCCGTCTATGTGCATGCAATCAACTCTGTTATCTATTGATTGGGTTGCACATCTTCCCTATTTCTTCCCTGTGTTTTATTATTCCTTTCTTCTTTAAATATTTCCTTTCTTTAAACAAGCTTGCTTGTTGCAAAACTATACAACTATGGTTCATGAGCTGCATGGTTAAAGTAAAACCCCATATAGATACTAACATATTTTTATTGATAAATCTGACACATGGGAGCCTCACCGGTAAATGAGGGAGATTTATCTCATGACTGCCTAGGTTTTCAGCTATGTAGAAAATCTAGCCAATAAGACGTTAGTTTGGGGCTTCTCCGAGCGTCGTTCTCTGAAAACCGGGTACATAGAATGTATTGTTGAAGATTAATTGTGACATAATGCATGATTCGCGTAGCTTGCATGTCCTTTGAATCCCCTTAGACTTTAATACCCTTGTAGTCACTGTAATGTCCCTCTTCTAGGATTAATGGAAAATGCAACACTCAAATAGAAAATAACTCCACCAGAGATTAGAAATCAGATCCACATGATAAAACCCAGCCAATAGATGACTCAATAAACCCAAAGGTAGGGGTTTAATGGCCTCTATCAACAATTCACACCATTAATGCTCAGCTGAAGCTAATGAACCCAGAAATCAGCTCTACACTTTTCTTTCCCATGGAACTACAATTGCTCACAAAATAGATATAAAATCAGTCCTTACCATAACACTATAAGGCCTGTTATTGGGTATCAAACAAGGGTGCAAGAGCTTGATAAACAACTCATTGAACATACCAAATTGCATCCAATTTCTTTAGCCCAGTTCGCTGCCCAAGAGAGAAACCAACACTATAAATCATGCATTCACACAAGTCACCATTAGACACATGAATCGCTGCCAACTGAATAATTGTTGCCACACCAATTTTAAGCATTAAAGGAAGATGCCAACCCTGGATAACAACAGCCAATGGTCTGTATATTTATTCCAATAAAAATCTCTGTCAAAACCAGCACTTACACACCAAAAGGGGGTCACTGGGATATGTGCAAAATACCCTACAAATCGCAGATCATATGAGACTTCAAACTATGCATCCCAGAACTAAATAAACCACATAATGAAGTCGCTGAATTTATGGAGGAGCAGCAGCTATAAGAAAGGCAAAGATCATGTATTTCCACTGTCAAAGCATGCAATGTTTTATCCAAAACAAACACACCCAGATCGCTGCCTTAAATGGCCTCAAACACATGCTTACCCAAATCGATTCACTTCAGCTGTGGATCATGATTACAAATGCAAGAGAAGACTTCAAAAGCATGCCAATTATCATTGCATAGACTGGAATATTAATCCACAAGGGAGAGATCTAAATCGCTGCCTATATATATTAAATATAAATCCTCAAAAGAAATCGCTGGACAGCAGACTAGATTGGATAGAAATCAGACCATGAAACATATAAAAATTATTATTAGCTTCCCTTATTCAAGTCAGCTGCCAAAGGACACAATAACATGCATTAAACTTGGTCGATCCACACCCACTTATGACCCAAACAGTTTATAAATCATCAAAATAAGTCGCTGAAGCTAGAAGTTAAACTTATGATGAAATCGCTGCCAAAGAAGATTTAAACCCTCCACAAACAATTGCTACAGTATTGGCTGCCAAGAGAAAGACTCTTTCATGCATAACAAAGAGAATATATTCAACCACAAGTGCACAATACAACTCCTCCAATTTTGATTGTCAAATCAGCTGCAATACAAATTTAATTCTTCACAAATGAAAGAGAAAGAACTTCAGTTTCTGGGCATGCATCCCTTCTCCACGCAGGGAGCAATTTTCAAATAATCATCAACATAACCTCCAAGGAAATGCGACCCTCTTTATAGAAAATAAGAGGTGCAAATACCAATGTTCAAACATTTAATGTTTTCCCTAAATAAAAATAAAAATAAAAATATTTAATAAGCTACTACTTGTGCACTTTATTTAATTTCTTAATTTAATATTAAGAAATTCCTATCCTAGGTGCACTTTTCTAAACTAAGAGGGCCCTCAAGGGGTTACAAAAGAGATAATAAATATCTTAAGTCGAAATATGAGCCCAATCCTCAAACCCATTGGGTTGAGGGCCTTCGAATTCTTCCATATAGATAATGCCCTGAACAGGGGACATTACAATCACTTAAGAACTGTATTCAAGGCTGTTACTCTTGTTTTACATCACTGAGAGGGAATATCTTTACAATAAATTCCAAACTGGAAAGAACTTTGTTGAGTCGACTCTCAGTAGCATGGGGTTCCTCAAGCTCAAGATGAATATCACTATAATATCTCCATCTCTACTTAACATGGATGTGGCAATGGAGTTTTGGCATTTTTGTTGCAAGGTGGTTGTGAGCTTAATCACAATGTTCTAGTTTGATTTCAAGTTCATGTTTGATGAGGATAATGTTTGGGTCAATTTGCCAATGGATGAAGTTCGTCCAAAAACGCTTTATCTTTGAACAAAAGATTTTTGTATCATTTTATTTTTCTAAAAATTGCATAAATATGTCATAGTGACAGAGTGGAGAGATTTTATCGTCCTCTGCTTTCGTTGGTATATGTATATATGCACACATCTTTGAAATATAATGCGAAACATGTCAAAAATTTTGTTTAAAAATAATAGGTAAAGTTCATGTTCATGTTCATGAGGATAAAGTTCCGCAAAGTTTGACCTTTTTCCATAAAATTAGATTAGATTTTGGGAGGACATATAGAATGGTAACCCTCCCCTACAAAGCCTCAAACTAACTAATTTTCAAAACGCCCTTCACTCACAACGATATTTCAATCTAGTAGATTATTGCAAAGGAAGAAGTATTAGAATGTAAGGCTTATTAAATAAGGACTTCATTAGTTATTTAACTAATGAGATGGTTGTAACCGGTTGTAACTATATCAACCGTTTTGTAACTACTTCATTCATAATATATTGATGGACACACTATCTCCATAGTGTGCAATCCGCCTTCTCTTTATTTCTTCCTTGTGCACGTCTTCCAACATTGATATCAGAGCACAGGGCTAGAAGGAGAAAGAGAAAGGAAGAATCTCAGATCAGTCCCATTAGGGCACAGTCATCAGAAACGTTGCATTTTTCAAATATCAAGGGCATGTTTTCACTCCGTCGAAGGGCATTTTCGAGCGCATATACAGGCACGTGAAAATACAGTTGAAACAATCATTTCGACCATTGACACGAGGGCATATCAGAGCCAAGTGCAGGCCACAAATTTAGAGTCATGGAAGGGCACGTTTTCAAGCCATTACAGTCAAACAAACAGTGCTGCAACCAGACGCGAATATAGTCACGATTTTCGAGCATGAAATAACCACAAAACCAGAACAAATATACAGTTGTGATTTGCAGATTTCAAGAGAATAACACAGTCATATTACACGAAAAATGAAAATCGTGAGTGTTTGAAAAGGCACACTTGGAAGTCACATTCGTGAATCAAATCGAGGGCACAACAAAGTTTCAGATTGTTTGTGCTAGGGCACGGAACTGTGCACATCACAGTTGCAAAGCAAAGAACTGGTATTTTATTCTTTGTTTACTCATTTCGGTAAAATACGTAGTCGTATTTATTTTATTTTATTAAAATGGAAATTCCCGTAGAAAAATATTCTGGTCTAAATTTTCATACATGGAAAGTGAAAATACAAATGCAACTTATGAATAATTTTTTTGGGGAATTCAGAGACTGGAAAGAGACATCGCCCACCTATGCATTGAAATTGTTAGATTGGCAAAACAAAGATGATAGAGTGAAAGCTATTATTGGCCTTGCTCTCTCGACTCTGAACTTCATCATGTAGACCTAGACAAATCATCCAAGGAAATTTGGGATGCTCTAAATAAATTATTTGGAGCGAAAGCAATTAATGCCAAAATTTCCCTAAAACTTCAGTTATATAGGTTCAAAATGGATGGAGTCTCTATGTCAAGCCACATCAATAATTTGAGGTCCCTGATCAGACAACTAGCAGAAGTCAAAGCTGCGATTGAGGATGAGGATGCTAAAGTTATCCTATTAAATAGTTTGTCTTCAAAATATAACAATGTAGTTTTTACCCTGATTGAAATTCAATCTCAATCTCTAGATGATATGATTGCAACTCTTTTAGATGATATGATTGCAGCTCTTCTAGCTAAAGAAAAACGAACTACAAAAGATGCAAAAGTTCATTCTCAGCAAGAAAGTGCATTCTATTCTAGAACCAGAAACTCTCATAGAAGATCAGATAAAGATAATCGGGAGATTGAATGTCATTATTGTAAGAAAAGAGGTCACACAACATGGGATTGTCGTGTTCGAGCCAATGATGTGCTCAAGGGTAAAGGCATATCAAATACAACCAATATAGCCATGGTTGAAGACCCACCAGATGCAGAAGGTAGTGAGGACAGTGACGAATACGCAATATAAAGATGCTCTAAACTTTGAAGGCAAGAAAGGATATAGGGAGATGAAGCTCGATATGGATGGTTGCTCAGATAGTTCGGGAGATTGTGAATCTTGAGAATTATACCCTCACGAGGGTCATGAGACAATTTGATGGTGCTTGTGGATGGCTTAGTATGGATGGTTGTCCAATATTTCGGGAGATTTGTGATCCGGGAGTTCGGGGAGGTGGAATCGGGAACTTGGGAATTCAGCTCGGGAGCTACACCTTTACGAAGGTCACGAAGCAACTTGATGGAGCCCTACCTAGTCATAGCATTGCTTTCAAAGTGAAAGCCTCTAAAGATTACGTAGTTCTGTTTTGTTAGAATGTTTGTTTTTGCTTTATGTAGGATAAGCCTTAAGAGGGGTATTAGAATGTAAGGCTTATTAAATAAGGACTGAGATGGTTGTAACTATATCAACCATTTTATAACTACTTCATTCATAATATATTGACGGACACACTATCTCCATAGTGTGCAATCCACCTTCTCTTTATTTCTTCCTTGTGCATGTCTTCCAACAAGAAGAACACTTCCCAATTTTGAATATGGATGCCATTTGATTACTAGGAAAAATTGTCAATAAATCTCCAAAACTCTGCTTGCAATTTTTCCAGAGATTAATTGAGTTGTAAATTGCGATGAATCGACAATTTCTAGCAAATTTTGAATCTATGGTATGATGCAGTCCCATGCTTTGAATGGCATCCATATTCCATATTGGGATGTGTTCTTCTTCAGGTCTACAATAATCTACTAGATTGAAATATCGTTGTGAGTGAAGGGCGTTTTAAGATCAGTTAGTTTGAGGCTTTGGAGGGTAGGGTTACCATTCCATTTTTCCTCCCAAAATCTAATATTTTTTCCATTCTCAGCCTTCCACGTGAGCTGTTGTTTGATCAAATCAGAGCCCATTTTGATGGTTGTATGATGCCTGAATAGCGCTGTCTCTGTGTGTGGCAGTGAGGATGTTTGGATTTGGACCAAGAATGTATCTTCTATGAATAATGGTGTTCAAGATGGGTTTTGAATTCTAGAATCTCCAAGCAATTTTCATTGCAAAGGCCTTGTTGAAATGTGCTGTTTCTTATATAGAGCCCATGTGTTGTTTCTTATATAGAGTTCCACTTCTCTGTTATGCTTGGATTTTTGTCCCAAACCATCAGTGGATACTTAATTCTTGCACTTGTGCCATGCCTTGAAAAATCCCTCTAGAGTGTTAATAAAGTAAGCACTGTTTTCTCCAGGATGGGCAATAGGGTGAGCATATCGATTGGGACTACTTGAAGCTCTGATTGTAGACATTGGGTTCTTCCTGCTAGATTTAGTCATTGGATTGTCCAATACAATAGTTTATCTTTTATTTGACCAATTATTGCATCCTGTAGTCCTGAAATTTCATATGAGTGAAGGGTGAAACTCAAGTCTTTGATGGGAAAGAATTGTTCCTAAAATCTAGAAATCTAAGTTGAGAAATGAAAATAGCCCCATGATGTTAAGAATTGCTTGCTTATGGGCACCCAAAATGTTCAAAAGAAAAAGGGATTTATTCCTTTTTACTTCTTGTCCTGGGGCCAGTTGATGTGTCTAGGAGCTGATGGAGGTAGCTGATTTCCTTTAAGGAGAGACTTGAGAAAAGAAGAGCATCGTCTGAAAGATGGAAATTAGAGTGTCTTTTCTCTCATACCGGTGGGAGTCCAAAGATTTTACCTTGGCTTTTGGCATCTCCTATTGGTCTGCTAAGATTTTCACTCATTAAGATAAATTGATATGAACTAATTGGGTTTGCTTGTCTTAAGCCCTTGGAGGCTGTGGACGGAGGTCCTTGTTGACCTAATGGAGAAGAATACATGGGAATGACGATACAACTATTGATCCATTTGACTACCTGCTGATTGAAATCAAAAGCTTGAAGAGTATTTGATGTCAACGACCAAATGCTTCTGTCAAATGCTTGGGAGACATCCAACTTGATCACAACTCTCGGTCTTTATTGTATGTTCAGAGAGTGGATGATTTCCTAGACTGCCATGATGTTGTCTGTGATTTGCCTTTCCTGAGAAAAAGCTAATAGAGTATTGGAGATTATTTTAATAACACTGGCTTTATTCTTGAAGCAATCATATTTGAGAATATTTTATGTATCATATTGCACGAGGCATTTGTCTGATTTTGATCCATTTGTTCTGCGTGGGTTACTTTAGGGAGTGGATGATTTCCTGGACTGCCATGATTTTATCTGTGATTTGCCTTTCCAGAGAAAAAGCTAATCGAGTATTGGAGATTATTTTAATAACAATGGCTTTATTCTTGAAGCAATCATATTTGAGATTATTTATGTATCATATTGCACAAAGCAGTTGTCTGATTTTGATCCATTTGTTCTGCATGGGCTACTTTAGGAATTAGCAAAAGATTTATGCCATTCATTTTTCGTAATATTTGTTTGTGCCTATGTGATATTTTAATAACCACCACGAGGTCACATTTTCTTGAAGCAATCATATTTGAGAATATTTTATATATCATATTGCACAAAGCAGTTGTCTGATTTTGATCCATTTGTTCTACGTGGGCTATTTTAGGAATTAGCAAAAGATTTATGCCATTTATTTTTCGTAATATTTGTTTGTGCCTATGTGATATTTTAATAACCACCATGAGGTTACACTTGATTAGCTCCCAGTATTGTTGAGTAAAGAGGGCATGGAAGCATCTAGTCCTTGTGCATTATCAGACTGGAAAGAGACTCTGTTTAATTTCTTCCTATGTGGCTGGCCCAAGGATGACCAAATTTATATCTTTTGCTATTATTTTGGGGATGTTTTGTAGAACTTGTTATGCTCATTGCCTTCTCACAGTTGTGGCTTTTTCGATAGGAATTTCCCAATTTTTTTTATAGCATATGCCATGATATCCTTTGGTGTGTCTATAACAGTTCCATCATCATTTTTGATTTGTTGGATAGAATTAATGTGCTGGTTATTCAAAAGAGAATAGTGGTTTCCATGTTTCACCCACTATTCTCTTGATCTGTGTCTTCAATTCTCTTACTCTTTTATTTGTAGAGTGCCAAATGGTTGAATGAGAGCTTGTTCCAAAATCGCTTCATCAGGATAAACGCTAACTTAGATTATTAATTTGCTAGACTGCCCGGAAACGCCTGGTACCCCTCGTACCAGGCCTAATACGTACCTGGAACGGGTACGGGCTGAGTATGCTGCAGGTACGTACCTGCAGCGTACCCAGCCCAAAGTTCTGCCATTTTCAACTTAAAATCATTAAAAATAAAAATAAAAGCCCCTAACTTAAAATAAAAGCCCCTAAATCAATTCTCAAAGTATTTGAAATCTGTTGGATCCCACATCTTCTCGCCTTTGGCCTGTAAACTGTCTTCAATCTTCACCAAACTTCTGTTAACGTGGCTGCGAGTTCGGGAGGAGCTGTAGCTGTGAGTTCGCGAGTTGTGGCTGACAGTTCGGGAGGGACTGTAACTTGACCCTGTGCAGGAGGAGAAGAGAGCATGTGCCTAGAGGAGCCGTCGTTTCCCTTGCCGCTGGAGAAAAGTCGATAGTTTTAGGTTTTGTAACTTTAGATTTTTCATTTCTTTCTTTAATTTAAGTTTGTCGTGTAAATTTTGTTATGTAGTGTATCATTTTAATATTTAGAAAAAGATTTAACATTTTTAACTTTAAAATATTTTTAAAAAATGATATAAAAATTAAATTACAAACTCAATAATATATTAAATTTATTATATTAAAAACATTAAATATTTTTATTTGTAAAATATATTCTTTTTAAATTTCATTAATTTTTAAAAGATTTTCATCTAGATTTTAAATTATTAATATATAATATTTCAATTAAATTTTTGAAGTTTATTTTATATTTTAATATTTTTAAATTTATTATATAAAATATATATTAGTCGAATTTAATCATGAATTTTATCTTTACCAAACATATTTTTATTTGTAAAAATATTCTTTTTAAATTTCATTAATTTTTAAAAGATTTTCATCTAGATTTTAAATTATTAATATATAATATTTCAATTAAATTTTTGAAGTTTATTTTATATTTTAATATTTTTAAATTTATTATATAAAATATATATTAGTCGAATTTAATCATGAATTTTATCTTTACCAAACATATTTTTATTTGTAAAATATATTCTTTTTAAATTTCATTAATTTTTAAAAGATTTTCATCTAGATTTTAAATTATTAATATATAATATTTCAATTAAATTTTTGAAGTTTATTTTATATTTTAATATTTTTAAATTTATTATATAAAATATATATTAGTCGAATTTAATCATGAATTTTATCTTTACCAAACATATTTTTATTTGTAAAATATATTCTTTTTAAATTTCATTAATTTTTAAAAGATTTTCATCTAGATTTTAAATTATTAATATATAATATTTCAATTAAATTTTTGAAGTTTATTTTATATTTTAATATTTTTAAATTTATTATATAAAATATATATTAGTCGAATTTAATCATGAATTTTATCTTTACCAAACATATTTTTATTTGTAAAATATATTCTTTTTAAATTTCATTAATTTTTAAAAGATTTTCATCTAGATTTTAAATTATTAATATATAATATTTCAATTAAATTTTTGAAGTTTATTTTATATTTTAATATTTTTAAATTTATTATATAAAATATATATTAGTCGAATTTAATCATGAATTTTATCTTTACCAAACACGAACCATGTGACTTAGCATATCTCTCTCTCTCTCTCTCTCTCTATATATATATATATATATATATAAACGTACCCACAGCATACCGTACCTGTACTGAAACAGTCTAGTTAATTTGCATAGGATTTTGCCTATGTTTAGGTCATCATGTATTCATTTATCCTAACGACAATTTTCCTCATGTATTTTCTTTGCTAGTGGAAATCTTCAGTTAACAAAAACCAACTTCCATATCTTGTTCGGACATCTGCAAATTTGAATGTTGTTGTAGTTAATGATTGGAGAAAACCACTGACAAATTTGGCTTGCTCCTATGTTTTAGACTATGTTTCAAATTTTGCAGTTTTCCCAGAAATTTGTTTATTTCGTGTCCATGGGCACGAGTTGTTCATGTCTTACATTGTGCAATTTTCTGGTCCAGATTTGCATGGAATACCCACATCATTCAAATATAAACTGGAGCCTCTTTTGCATCAGAATCTTGTCTTGTATGGTCATTGATATTGGCCAATGTCATGATTGTGTGTCGTCACTTACTTTGGCTGTTAGTTTCTTGGACGAGAAAATCTATTGCTCTAAAAGTAAAGTTCAGTCTAATTTTTTTGCTATGTAATCCCAACCCTTTCTGTTATTACTCCATGTGTGTAGTCCTTGGGTGAATTTCAGATCTACCATGGAGTTATCTTGTCCTAACTGAAAAGAGCTTCAGCTTCTTTGTGAATAAGTCTTGTTCTTCCTTTCTTTTTCTCAGTAAGTTTGATTGTTTTGGAGTCTCCCATTTGGAGAAGGTGAGGGGGTATAGTTAGGAGAATCCATTACATTATCTATTCTAGTATATCAATGTGGTTATTCTTGTAAGGGGGAATGCAAATATTAACCAGACCGAAATTTAGGTTGAGCTATTGAGAAGAGAAATTGGTGATCAATCTCGAAGGGAAAGATTGATGTGATCTAAAACATACCTAGCAGGGTCTTGATGGATCATGATATATGTTATTTGACAAACGAGAGTATGCTTGCTGCCTCAATTTCAGAAAAACTTAAGATTTTTTCCGATATCATGTTTTCAATGTTTCTTGAAGAAGACATATTTCATATTTTTCCCATGTCATGTTCTCATTGTTTCTTGAAGGACCATGTCAACATTCTTCCACGTGATTAATTATTTGAGATATTGACATTTATTCAGTACACCTAGACTATGCATATACCAAGATAAGATCCCGATCAAAGGGGTTTGTAAATTGACTTAGTTACTTTCCCAAGGAGCTTTCCTAGCTTGTATGATATTTGGAGTCCATATTGTATTCCATATTATATGAGTTTGTTGATGATCCTCTTTGGATTTGCATCTTCATCTCTATGAATTGCTTCATTGATTGTCTTCTATTCTTCTTAGTATTAGGCTCATTCTTAGGTTCCCAGATTTGCAAATTTGTTGGGGACGAGATCTGCAGCCGTTTTTACCCATTGAAGACCCTTTTTGTTTCTTGTTCTAGGTCAATTGAACGAGTTCATATCTTATACCTTAATGCTTCAATTCGTTATGTGCAGGTTTTTGTAGAGTCTTCTCTTGAGAAAAGATAGAAAAAAATTAATGTCCACAAATGATTAGAAGTAAGACAATGTCTCCTCTTGAGAGGGCCTATTCTTTGGGTGATGTAATCATTGTCCATTTCCTCTTACCTCTTGAACTACTATGGATGTGAAAGGATTTGTTGAAAAATCTAATTTTTTGTTCCTAGTGACTCCTTTCCTTCTCGTGAATTAGATCTTATAAACTTGTTCTCATCTTGTTGATTTTTTCGAATAGGTTCCTTAAGAATGTGAGATGCATTAGTGGTGGTCGGTGTTGGTGGTTCCATCTACTCCTTGGGGTGAGATTGAACCAGATCCCAATTTTCTACGAGTTGGGAAGATTATGGCTAGATGCCCGTGCTTGACAGATTGTAATGTCCCCTTTCCTTCAGAGAGGCCCAAGGCCCAAGTTTTCCCTGAGTTGGGAAGATTATGGCTAGATGCCGTGCTCGTGAGAGATTGTAATGCCCCTTTCCTTCATAGAGGGCCTAAGGGCCAAAATTTAGTCTTAGCCTTGGTCATACCCAAGGGGCTAAAGACTTTAGAGGCTATTGGGTATTCCACCTTGCTTATTTGTTATATTTTTGCGTTGGCATGGGTGTTAAGTGGCTTGGTGGGGGCAAACATTATGTTTTGTCGTTAAGGGGGTGACTAATAACACTTTAATGTTATAATTCTTCGTTGGGGTGACTTAAGTACTTTATTATTCTATTTCTTCGTTGGGGTCACTTAAGTCACTTTTAGTCCCACATGGAGCTCCCAACTTGGAAAAAGGTAATGAAAAGTTATAAAAGGAGGTTTGGGAAGAAAGGGAGCTCATTCTTGCATACACACTTATGATTTCCATTGAGCAACTGCTGATTGTTTTTTCTAGCTTGTGGAGTAAGATCCCACAGGAACCCTAGCTTCGGTGGTGAGAGATCCATTCCTAGCTAGCAGGGCATTCTTCGGTGGTGGAAGATCCACCCTAGCTTGTCAATTTGGAGCTGATTCAGGACAGATTTTCAGAGATCAATTTCAGGGTTTTCAGAGAAGGGTTTTGGAGGAATTTTGGGCTTTTTGTGGAAGAAAATCGAGGATTTTCGGATCTGGTTTATTATAGCGATTAAGAGCAGGTTTTGGCACCATTTCGGAGGAATTTTGGAGGGTTTTTGGTCTCTTTCCAGGTGGAGCGACCCATTTTGGGATTTTACAGTGGTTTTTGGAGGGTTTTTAGAGTGCTTTTTCCAGGTTTGGTGATTGGGATTTCATTCATATTATTAATAGATGTTATTTCCAAAATTTCAGAATTTTATCATAAGTATTTGAGAAGATATGAATTTTTGAGGTTTTCTAGTTGTCTTGGGTTTTTTGTAATTCTGGCAGATCATATATGATTCGAAAAATTCCAAAAAAATGTTATAGTGTTCTTTATTATTGTAGCAAAGCTTCCTGCAATTTTTCATGTGTTTTGGGCAAGTATTTTGTGAAATATAAATAAAAATCAGTTCAACTACCCTATCTAAGTATTTATGGCAAAAATCAGATTTTCTAGTACTGCAATGTATCTATGATTTATGTGCTTTTTGAGTGGTATCCCACTAGGGATATTTACGTGGTATTAGAGAGTTGTTTCTCCAACAAGTGTGGGGTTGAAAGATGGGAGACAAAGACAATGATGACATGGGTGTGGATTTGATGAAGCGTTATTCACCAACATGGTGAAGCAACAGAAACCACTAATCTCTATTTGAGCCAGCTCACTAAGAGATTAGCATTGAAAGGTGAACTTGTGACTCATACAAAGAGAGAGGAAAACGAAGTAATAGGGGACACATGAGATCAATGAGGTGAAAATAAAAACTCAAAGTTAAAGTGGTTTCCCCACTCTTCTACTTTAAGCCTTTGGGACTCATGACCTTCTTTGAGGATCGAAAGTTTCACTGGGCTATTATAAAGATGATTTGGATGAGGAGTCTTGTTGGGAAAGGTACCAATCATTGAGCGAGGGCTTTTGGGATAATATGCCTTTCAAGAGAAAGTGCAGAATGAAGATTGGCTAAAGAAACCCAAGAGAGATCATCATCTCTGGAAGGATGTTTCCGATTACAGAGGAGATTGGGACAAATCTCCATTCCACACTTCGATGGTTCTAAGGAATGAAGCGCATGCAATTCCGGATTCATAAGTTGAAGACCTACTTTGACTTGAATTCCATCCGCGATGGGGATGCAATTAAGTTTGCCATCCTACATTTTGAGGGAGATGCACATGATTGGTGGCATCATGGATTGATTACACAGGTATTGATACTTATGCGAGTTCACATAGAGGTGATGAGTAGATTTGATAGGAGGGACCCTGACAGGTATTTTAGGGAGTTGACTCACTTGAGACATGTAGTTCTTAGATCAATACATTTGATTTTCGGAGAGATTATCGGTCATGGTACCCGATGTTTCGGCGATGAGGTTGACCTCACTTTTTAACAAGTTTGTGGATGCTCAAGCTAGATTTGTTGGAAGGCATTTGAGTCTTTTAGCATAAGTATAACCTAAGGTACCTCCATTAGACCCAATTTTAACCGGAAGGTGCCTCCACCTAGGCAAAGCTAGAAACCGTTCATATCTAGAGCAATGTTTTAAAAACCAGTCAAACCGGAACCGGAACCGGCCGGTTTGACCGGTTTGACATTTTAAAGCAAAACCGCCCTTTCATCCTCTGACCGGTTTTAGCCCAAACCGGTCAAACCGGTCCGGTTCCGCATCAACGGCCAGTTCACTTCTTTCAAAATACATGGCGCCCATTAAAAAAAACGTTTTTAATTGTTTTCTTTTATTTTTTATTGCCTCTAAACCCTAATTTGGTGTTATAAATACACCCCCTCTATCACTTCACACCTCTCTCATTGAGCATTTGTGAGCATTTGTGAGCAAAAGCATTTGTGAGCATAAGATTGAAGAGTTTATTTTTTGTAGTGAGCTTGGAAGTTGGAGGCTTGGAGCTTGTTTGGCATTGCTTGTGGGCTCTTTGTGGTGATATTGGCATCCATTTGTGAGCACCTCACCTCTATTTGTGAGCACCTCTCTTATTTGCAAGGATTTGGAGGATTGGGGCAGCCTTGAATAGTGTTCATTTGGAGTTGTTTGGTATCAAGTGTGGGCTCTTTGTGGTGGCATTTACATCTACATTTGGAGTGTGGGCTCTTTGTGGTGCCATATACAAGCTTGGAGCATTTCTTCACCTCATTTGTGTGCACATTGAAAGGTATGTTACATTTTAAACTTGCCCCTTATTTGTAAATTTTATTAAAAAGAAATAGGAAATTTATTTTGTTTTTATTTGCATTTTCAGATTTGTTTGCATTTGCAATGGCCCCCAAAACAAAAGACCATACATGGGCCCATGCACACAATGATGATCAAGTTTTTTGTAAATATTGTAAGAAACATATCAAGGGGGATTCATAGGTTGAAACAACACTTGGCTGGTCAAAGAGGCAAGTTACCCCATGTGAGGCACACTGGTATTGATGACATTAGGTTGAAATGAAAAACATGCTTGAAAAACATAGAGAAGAGAAGGCTAGGCAAAAAGAGATGGAAGTCCTTGAAATAGGAGAAGGAGGGAACATGCCTGAGTGTCAAGGATCTTGCTCTGACCCTTCTGTGACTGTTAGAGACCCCTTTCGGTATATGCCTCCCCCATCCACTCATAGTCAAGAAAACCGCCTCAAAAAAAGAAAGACCATTCAAAGCTTTTTTCCATCTTCCACACCTTGCTTATTAGTGCCTCCATGCCAACACAAAATCAGCCTACCTTGGATAACCATTGGAAGAAGCAATACAAAGAAGCAACTTTTGAGTACATTGCTAGATGGTGGTATGATGCAGATATCCCTTTCAATGCTGCCCGCTCACCTTATTACCAGCCGATGTTTGATTCCATTGTTGCTGCTGGTAAGGGCTTCAAAGGCCCTAGTATGCATGACTTGAGAGGATCACTTTTGAAGAAAGAAGTTGCATCCATAGATGAATATTTGAAAGGTTGCAAAGCTTCATGGGCCAAAACAGGATGCACTATCATGTCAGATGGGTGGAGTGATGGCAAGAACCGCACAATAATAAATTTTCTTGCCTCTTGTCCACAAGGTACAATGTTTTTGAAATCAGTAGATGCATCTGATAGGGTAAAAGATGCAAATTTATTGTTTGAGCTTTTGGATGAGATTGTTTTAGAGGTGGGGGTAGAAAATGTTGTACAAATCATAACAGATAATGCATCTAATTATGTTCTTGCTGGTAAGATGTTAGAGGCTAAACACAAAACAATATTTTGGACTCCATGTGTCTTTGACATCGCATAGACCTCATGCTTGAGGATATAGGGAAAAAAGATTGGATCAAGAACACTGTAGAGCATGGCAAGAGCATCACCAAATACATCTATAATCACTCATGGGTATTGAACCTAATGAGGAAGAACACTGAGGGCAGAGAACTTGTTAGGCCAGCCATCACGAGATTTGCAACAAACTTTCTCACGTTGCAATCTCTTATTTCCAACAAAAGAACTTGAAAAGGATGTTTTCAAGTGATGAATGGAATGCATCAAAGTGGAGCCGGAAACAGGATGGGAAAGACACAAAGAAGAAACTTTTTGATAATTTATTTTGGAAAAAACAACAGAGATTGTGAAAGTTGTTGAGCCTCTTGTTAAGGTGTTGCGGTTGGTGGATGGGGAAAAATTAGCCATGGGCTATATTTATGAGGCTATGGATCAGGCAAAGGAGCAGATAAGGGCAGCATACAAAGACAGGGTAACTAAGTATGGGCCTATATGGGAGATCATAGATAATAGATGGAACAATCAACTCCATCGACCTATACATGCAGCTGGGCATTTCTTGAACCCAAAATATCATTACAGAGCTCAGCTTGGAGAAGATCAAACAGAAAGTAAAAGATGGTTCAGACGAGTGCCTAGAGCGCATGGTCCGATGAGATGCAACAACTTGAGGTTCACCGACATATCAACTTCTTTCAAGCAGAGCCACAGTACCTTTGGGAAAACCTGCAAAGATCGTAAGGGATGTGGACCAACCGTAAGAAATTCTAAGTTTTTGAAGTTCATTTGATTAAATTTTTTTAATGAATAATCATGAATTTTTAGCATAAGACAATATTTTTCTAATTTGTTGAATTACGCTTTAACCTTTAAGTTATAAGTTTATGTTTTACTTTTAATTTTTAACGTGTTTTAACTTTTTTTGTCATTGTTTACTAATTAAACATTTACATTTTTTTATCGCAGCACATTGGTGGGATTCATTTGGTAGTCAGTGTCCTCAATTGCAAAAGTTTGCAATTAGGATCCCGAGCCAAACTCGAGTGGGGTGCGAGCGCAATCGGTCCGCCTTTGAGGATTCACACGAAGAAGAGAAACCGCTTGGAACAACAATGGTTGAATGATCTTGTCTTTCGTGCAGCAGAAACCTTCGGTTAAGGCGCAACCAGTTGATTGAACCGAAAGACGACAGTGATCCCATTGTCTTCGATGATATAGATCCAACCTTGAGAATGGGTAGAGGAGAGTCAGCCAACAGAGTTTGATCCCGATGACTTGGGGTGGATGGGTTTGATCAAGAATTTGATGAGCCATTACCTCACTTATCCGCCGTCATGATACACGAGACATGGAGCACTAGCATTCGCACTCGGCTACTCCCCGACCCCCGTGAGCTCGGTTGTTGCAGATGTACCGAGGATTTGGATGAGTCCGAGTCGACCCGAGAGGCCGGTGATGATATTGATGAGGATGACCTCGAGGATCCCATTTCCAAAAGATGCGGTGAGTGAGAGTTGATGATGATCGATCATTGATGTCATCTAGTTTATTCTAGAGTTTTGAAACTTGTAGTATTTGTAATGTATCAATGATCATATCATGTTGTTTTTTTGGTCCCAACTATGGAGATTGATCATTGGAGGACCATTTAGAGCCTCATTGTCTATGTATTTTGTTTCGGAATCTCATCTATGATATATGTATTGTGTATTGGACTTGGAGTTCGTGCCATTTTGCTATAAACACCTTTCTTGCATATATATAAGAGAAAACTTTGCATATTCTGTGTGTACTTGTTGGAATTATGGTTTTTAACCTTTCAAATATATTATTTTCATTAAAAATATAAAATTTTATGTATTTTTTAGTAAACCGGTTCATTAAGTTTGAATCTGTCGGTGACTTTCGAGTGATAAAACATCAGAGAGGATAGGAGAGGCGAAAGGATTATGTTTGGATTGCCATGGGAGGATTTTGAGGGAAGGCAATTCATAAAGGTTTTCGAGGAGAGTGATGGTTGAGGAGGATACTCGGGAATGGAGGATGGATGTGGAGAGGCGTTGGACAAAGTGCGAGGGGGTGGAGTAGGAGGATGAGATGCACACTATTGCCACTTTGAGTTCAAGGCACGATTGAGCATCATTGATGGATGGGTAACCTATACTTTATTGATTCATTGGTCGATTATGATTTCTATATTGTTGGTATTGGAGAGACCAACCTTGTGCTTGGAGTGCAGTGGCTCCATTCCCTTGGGGAATGTCTTGGAGTGTAGGATTCCCTTAGATCGGGGAATGGAGTTGAAGTTTAAGTCCGAAGGGAGGAATGTGACTTTGAGAGGTTTGTCTACAGATGCACCTAGGGTTGTTACAACTAAGAGGATTGAGAGGATTCACAGGCATAATGGGGTTGATTGGGTAGTACAGTGCTTGGTTTCGACCAAGAAGTCAGAGGATGGGCAGAGTATCATGTGGATATCCAGGGTCTATTGGATAGGCATAGTGCAATTTTTGGCGACATACCTCCAGGTGTACCTCCGGATAGGGGATTTGAACATGTGATCGAGCTTGAGGACATTAGACTGTGGTTACTACTCCTTACCGTCACCCCAAACGGTTTAAGGATGAGATTGAGAGGACTATCCATGAGCTCATTGAGATGGGGCATATCAGACCTAGTTCCAGTCCTTTTGCTTCTTCAGTGGTGTTGGTGAAGAAGAATGGAACCATGTAAATGTGCATAGATTACCGTGCCTTGAACAAGAAGACAATAAAAAATAAGTATCCAGTGCCACACATTGATGAGTTGTTAGATGAGCTACAAGGGGCAATCTATTTTTCTAAAATAGATTTGCGATCTGGATATCACCAGATCAAGGTTAGAGAGCAGGATGTGCATAAGACAACTTTCAGGTGCCATTATGGTCACTTTGAGTTTCTAGTGATGCCATTCGGGTTGTCTAATGCACCAACGACTTTCCAGTCTTGTATGAACCATGTGTTCAACCGCCACTTGCGGAAGTTTGTATTGGTTTTCTTTGACGACATATTGGTCTACAACAGGACTTGGGAGGATCACATGAGGCACCTTGATGAGATCTTGGGGATATTAGAAGCTAATTTACTATATGTGAAAGCTTCTAAGTGTGAGTTTGGCATGACAGAGCTATTATATTTGGGATATGTGATTGGTGGAGGGGTAGTGAAGGTTGATAGGGAGAAGATACAGGCAATTTTGGATTGGCCACCACCCAGGACATTGACACAGTTGAGAGGGTTCTTGGGACTATGCACATACTACAAGAGATTTGTGAAGAACTTCTCTCGGTTGACTGCTCCATTGACAGATTTGACCAAGAAGGGGCTTTTGCTTGGTCCGAAATCAAAGAAACAATCAGGTTTTTGATCACCTCAAGGAGGTAATGAGCTCATGTCCCATTCTTGCATTGCCAGATTTCTCTCGCCCATTTGTACTTGAGTGTGATGCATCAGGAGAGGGTATTGGATCAGTGCTTATGCAAGATAGGCACCCCATTGCTTATGAGAGTCGGAAATTGAGCCCTGTGGAGAAAGGGTACTCAATTTACAACAAGGAGATGTTGGCCATCATGCATGCTTTGGCCAAATTCAGACAATACCTTGTGGGCAGCAAATTCGTGGTTCGTACGGATCACAACAACAGTTTGAGGTTCTTCCTGGGGTAGAAGGATCTCAACGATCGCCAACAGAGATGGGTGAACAAGGTACAAACCTACGACTTCGACATAGAGTACACCAAAGGTAAGAATAATGTTGTTGTTGATGCTTTATCTAGGAGACCTTACCTTACCTCTATGCTTAGTTCTATGTCTGAGATTTCAGCAGATTGGAAGGCTCACATACTTGTTGAGTATTCCAAAAATCAGTTTGCATGTGAGGTCATGGATGGTATTATACAAGATGACAGGTACAGAGTCTTGGATGATCTCATATACTACAAGGATAGGATTTTCCTTGTACCAAGGTCCAAGATGAAGGAGAAGATCCTTCGGGCAGTGCACGATACACCATTAACAGGGCATCCTAGATACTTCAAGACATACATGTATATCAGAGAGAGATTTGCATGGAAGGGGATGAAGGATGATGTCATTAATCATATCAAAGAGTGTGTGGTTTGCCAGCAAACCAAGGCCGAGCATTCTTTTCCAGCAGGATTACTTCAGCCTCTTCCTATTCCCGAGTAGAAGTGGGAAAGCATATCCATGGATTTTATTACAGGACTCCCCTCGGTACATGGGCATGATTGCATATATGTTGTAGTTGATCGGTTGACTAAGTATGCTCATTTCTTTTCTCTGCCCAAGGGGCATGATGCACCATATGTGGCTCAGGTATTCTATATACAGGTGTTTTTAGGCTTCATGGGTTGCCTAAAAATATTGTTAGTGATAGGGATAAGGTCTTCATGAGCACTTTTTGGCAGGAGATCTTCAGGCTTGCAGGTACTGAGTTGACCCTTGGCACGAGCTACCATCCACAGACTGATGGACAGACGGAGATAGTTAACAAGTGGATAGAGGGCTATTTGTGTAGCTATGTGACAGGTCATCAACGTGCTTGGATTAGGTGGTTGCACATGGGTGAGTATTGTTACAATACCACCTATCAGATGAGCATTGGCTAAATGGAACTCTTCATCCAACTTTGGGACCTTTGTTCAAACTGGATTATTATCTTGATGAATTTGTTTAGGCTTGAAAAATGAAAGATGGGATGATTCCATGATGATAGAAGTACCACAAGTTGTAAGCGATGTTGCCAATCTTGTGCAAAATCTTACAGGGACCATAGAACTTAGGAGCCAGCTTGTTACATTTTTTTTGTTGTCTTAGGAACATTTGCTTGTAAGTTTGAAGTCTGAAAAAAATCCAATCTCCCTCTGCAAACTGTCTCTCACCGCTTGCTCGGTCGCCATTTGCATCATCCTGTTTTGAGCCATTTCAAGTTTTTCTCGACGATCTGTAAAATTTTCTGTTTGTTCTCAAGTTGATCATTCAAGCTGCTTTGACCTTAGAATATGCCTACAAATATGATAGGGTAGATGGTGGTGGAAACCCATATATGGCTTCAAATGAAGTCATCTTAGTTGACATATGAAAGGTAATATTCTACATCCATTCGACAAAGGAGTTACTTGCACCATTGAGTGTGCTTTTCTCAAGTGAAACATTGCATATACCCCTTTAGACACTTGTTTACAATTTTTTTACCCATCCGATTGTGGGTGATACGAAGAACTATAGGCTGATGTGATACCTAATGTGATCAATACGTCCATCCAAAATATCTTTGGTGAAGATAGGATCCCGCACACTCATTATGATCTGTGGATACCATGAAGCTTTTGTTCTTTGTCCCTATAAGCTTTTGCTACTTTGCTAGGATCAAATGGATGAGACAAGCCACAAAAGTGAGCATATTTAGCAAAATATTGTAATGAAGACCATATAAACTTCTCCCAAATTCTGTTTGAGAATCTCAGATTTACACCTCCTTTCATTCCTTCCCACAAAAATTCTGTTTGATGATAAGTTATGAACTTATGAGTACCCTAGAAAGCCCTCTATTAGGTGTCATGTGCATCTTTCAAGAATCGAGCCTTAAACCGAGACTTGGGTATAGAAGAGGCTGCTCTTGTACCGTATTGTATCATCCCTCCATGCAAACTTATCACATGTCTCTTATAATGGGAGATTACTTACCGATTTAAAGGATCTTTCTCGCCACTGAACCTTGCCACTTCAATCCAATTTAGTTGAAGAAAAGACATTGGATTTAGGACCTTCTCATGACTATGTTGTCTTGAATTGGATTTAAAACCTTCTCATGACTTAGTAGTTAGTAGTTTAGGTTTAAATTAAAATTGTATTGTTTGATTGTTTATTTTTTATTTATTAACATATTTTTTTATAAATATTAAATGTTATTCTATTTAAGTGCTTTAAATTTTAATTTACACTATAATTTGTAAATTTTAATAGATTTAAATTTTATTTTTAGTTTTAAAAGTAATAAATAGATGTTAATATCTTAAAAAATAAAATAAAAATATTTTATAATTTATAATTTATTTTAATTAACTAATAGTAATAGTCTAATTATATATATTATGTTTATCTGTGAGGAAGGAAAAAATGGCCTCCTTTTGTTATGGAATTATTGTGATTGCGTTGCGTTGCAGAACGGGAAAAGGGAGTAGTGGCACATCAATTATCACTGCAAATTTTGTGGGAAGTCCTTTTAGGGCACTTTAATGAGGGTGAGGGCTTATTTTTGCACACGAATTGGAAAGGGGTTGAGGCTTATTCAAGTGAGGACGAGTGGCATGCAACTATGGGGGAACAAGAAAGGGTTGAAGGCATAGGGCCTAATTTAAGCGCTCACGCTTCAAAGACATTGCACCTCAAATTCGGGGTAGAAGAGAAACTAAGGAACCAAAATTAGAGCTACATGGGTCAAATGCGAGAACCATGTGCAGGGGATGTTCTCGTAAGATATTGAACATTGGTAGCTCGAACCTCATTGAAGGCATGTTCTTTGTGCGGTTGATGCAGCGATTTCATGCTTATTTTATGCGAATGGAATACTATTCATTGTTGTTGATTTTCCTTATAATGAGGAGATGTTTGGTGCCATTAACAACGGGATGACAAGTTATGAACCCCCTAAGATATGAGAAACTTTGCACAACTTTAATTGACAATGAGAAATCGAGGATAGAGCAACAAACTACACACGGTCAAAAGAGTGTGGTCTTGAGAAGGATTCAACATTTTGATGGTTGGATTAATAGTAGAAATTGTCCACTTCTTAACATTATGGTGATTTGTTCCAAAGGCCTTGTTTAGGGCAATACACTATTCGAGGCAATAGAAAAGTGTATAGTTCCCAAAGGATGATGTGATGCAATTCGGGAGGTGGGGCATCACATGTTGTCCAAGTTGTTTCAAATGTTATCCCAGTTTGGCAATTGGCTTGTTATACCAAAATCTGCAACATTGGTAGCCTTTCGCTTTCCCTTGTAGAACCCTCTCCCCATTGACTCCCAACATCTATGGTTTGTGTAGCGATAGCATACCGGGTTGTGTAGTCTCTATTGGCATTCCTTATTTCTTGCCTCACCCTCTATTGTATAATATAGTGAGTTCAACCTTCTTAGCTAAGGTTATTTTTGCATAACCTTGTATTCCCTGTCTACTTATGCACAAAAGATTAGAGTAAACCTTTGTGTAGCTGCCCCTATAATCCTCGTCACACAAATGACATAGCCATATTCTCGTCCCCACTTTCGAGTTTTTTTTCCCGACTTTGTCTTTGGTTGCTGCAAATTTTAAAAGTTTTTTTAGGATTAAATGGGCCCTTTGCATAAATTTTGAAGAGTTTAGAAGGGCATTCAATGGGTTATTTAAACCCACAGTCCTTATAACACTCCCACTCTTAGAAAAACCCCTAGTAGTACCGTCACAACCTCTCGTGTTGAATCCAAATCTCTTGACCGTCACTACCCTTCACGTTGCTCATTGATTTTTTATTGAAAACTCAAAACATAGTTGCAAGTGCAAAAGATAAAACAACCTCTCTAAGTGTTTGAAACTTAAAAAAATGCAAAAGAATTTGTGCAAATGAACAATGGATAGTAAATTTATCTCAAATGTTGCAATTTTTAACTCTCTTGCATTCTTCTCACTATTTTTTTCTTCTTATTTTTCTTCTCCTTTGTCTTCTTCTTCACATAATGCAAAATGGCTACAATGAGTTTGTTTTTTTAGTTTTAGTTGTTATTTTGGCTATTTTAGGTTTAGGATTGTGTAAAGGTGCGGGGGTCCGTAGGGGCACCCTACACCTATTTTTGTTTACAATTTTGAGTTTTATTTTGTTTTATTTTGTTGTGTGGCTGTCCTCGGGATGGTCTAGGAATGTCTAGACATCCCTTGGCCATCCCCTTCTGGCCTCTGTGATTTTTTGATTTCCCTCCTAGAATGTAAATTCGAGGACTTCTCCTACCGTCCTCGCATCTCCAAAACTTCCCCTACTAGGTAAAACCCTAAAAAATCAATGGACGTATCCTTTGGGTACACTAATGCATATTGATCCATCCCTTACATCTTGATATATGTACTTTATTGCTGGCCATGGTTGATGTGAGCCATCCTTTATATCACGATATATGTACTTTTATCATTGGCCATGTTTGGTGGGCGTTGTCATTATATTCATCTTATGCATGCATTTTACGGATAAAGTGGGTGATATAACTATCTTGATATTCTTTGTTGTACTTGGACTTTATGGGGTTCTCTTATATAAAAAATAGGACATGTGCGTGCTTTGGACACTCTTCCATCGCATATGTGAGTTTAATTTCATCGAGTCTCTTCTACATTGAACATGATTGGACTTACACCGGAATCTCTTCTTGTGAAGATGTATTGAATATGCATTATATTGTGGTTGCCTTTGGATAATCTCATAATGGATATGTATTAGTGTACCAGGAATGCTTCCCCTACTTGTTTGGGACCGTACCCGTAGGGGACATTTCGGGGTGGGTAGGAAATGTCATTTAGACATCCTAAATTTGCTTTTGGGGGAAATGTCCCCATGATGGGATAAAAATCATAGGGACGGCTGACCGCCCCTTGTCCATCCTAAGGATGGCTACACAACAAAAAATGCACTTCAAAAACTCAAAATTGAAAAAAAGAGGGATGCGGGTCCATAAGGACCCCTACATCCCTTTACACCAACCTAAACCTAAAACATCCACACTAACAAAAAAACTTAAATTTGTCATTTTGCATTTTGTGAAGAAGAAGACAAAGGAGAATATCAATGAAAAGAGAAGAGAATAACATTGAGGAGGCAAGAGACCATTAAGCTGCATCATATGAGGTGCTTTTATTTGCACATTGTTTTTGCATTTTTCGAAGTTTCAAACACTCGGGGAGGATTTTTTGTTTGTTTTCTATTTTATGTTTTGCATTTATAGTTGTGTTTTGAGTTTTCAATAAAAACAACAACTAACAACAGTGAGGGTAGTGATGAAGAAGAGATTTAAATTCAACACAGAGGCCATAAAGATACTTCTAGTGGTTACTCCGAGAGTGGGAGTGTTTGTAAGAACTCGTGGGTTCAAATAACCCATTTGAATGCCCTTTTGAACTCCTCAAAATTTATGCAAAGGGCCTATTTAATGTTGAAACCCCCTTCTAGCATTTGCAACAAGCATAGCCATAAACAACGACAAGAAAGAACTCGATGGGAATTAGAGTACGAGTATGTCATTTGTGCAACAAGGATTATAGGGGCAGCTACACAAGGGTTTACTCTTATCTTTTGTGCATAAGTGGATTAGGGGTAAAAGGTTGTGGATAAATGTCATGTCCCTTTTTGAAGGCTGGTTTTTGAAGACCTTAACCCATTCTTTTCCCGTGGGTCTAAGGAAGAAAGCAAGGGGAAGATTTGGATTACATTTTTATTGTTGTTATTTTTATTATTATCATGTATCCTATTGGGAAGCCTAGCACTCCAATAGAAGCACTCCTTATGGTTATAAAAGGAGGTCGCTTGGCCATTAGTGAGGCATGCTTTTGGTGAATTTTCATATCTTGGTGAAGGATTGCTTGTTAAGCACCTTTTCCATCTCTCTCAAGGATGAAAACCCTTGTGGAGAAGTTGGTGTGGACGAAACCCCACACTACACTTGGTTTTCTACACTTCATTGCTGGTTATAACTGATTTATGCCCTAAGTGACTTGCTTGGGAGAGTGTTTCGGGTGATGTTGCTGGATTTTATGTGATCAATTTGCATGATTGGATTCTCCATAATTTCTAAAGGTGAAATCTTCCATTTCTATCAATTGTTTGAGTGTATATGAGTGTTATTTCAGTTCTGGAAATTATTATTTAAATCTGCAGTGGAAGGGTTTCATGATAAATTTAAAATAGCACTTGTGGGCTTCCAAAATCAGTTTTCTTGCATCTAACGATTGCTGGTTATTTCTTATAAATTCTGAGCCTATTTCCTAAAGGTTTGAGTGAAGTTTGTGCCTAGAAAAGTGTGTTTGAATTCTCCTAAGAGGTCGCCACCCTAGGAGCAAAGTGCTGGCAGCGTGTTGAGGGTTTCACAGTGAATTTTCAGTCATCTACAGTCTGCCCTAGTTCTGATTTCAGTCCTTCATAACCAGCTTTGGGTCATTTCTGAGAGTCCCCAAAAAGGGACATTACAAAAAATAACCTTAGTTGAGAAAGTCGAGGTGGCTGAGTTGTACATGGAGGGTGAGGCAAAAAAGGGAATGCCAATAAAGATTACGCAAACTAGTATGTAATTGCCTACCCAAACCATGGTTGTTGAGAGTCGAAGGAGAGCAGGTTCTATCAAGGGAAAGAGAAAGGCTACTAGTGTTGCAAGGATGTTCAATATGCAATCACGTGAAGTAGATAAGTCTTCTATTGCCAATTTTTTTTTGCCCATGCCATACCATAGCAGTCCATGTGGCACATTCTCTCTCTTTTAAACAAATGTTCTATGATGCAATTGTTGTTGGTCCCTTCTTTTCCGACCAGGAGGACATAAACTACGTACCAACCTCCTTGATAAAGAGTATTCCATGGTGAGTGTGGTGATGGAGGAGATGAGGCAAACTTGGATAAAGGCAGGTTGTTCTATCATTATGGATGGGTGAACCAACATTAGACATTAACCACTCATCAATATCGTTGTCACATTTCCAACTGACTCTTATTTTCTTAGAGCTATTTATTGTTCAGGAAAGAGGATGAATGCATTCTTCCAATTTCAAATTTTGAAGGATGCCATAGAAGAGGTTGGGCTCTCATATGTTGTACAAGTGGTGACTGATTTAGCATGTGTATGTTAGTTGGCTTGATGGCGGAGGGTGCTTACAAACACATATTGTGGACTCCATGTTGTTTTCATACATTAAACAACACATTGAAAGAAGGTAGTGGTTATAGAAGCTAGAGACATTTAGATGTTCGTTTTTGCAACCATAACACCCGACTTGATCTCATGAAAAAATTTAATGCAATTTCTCAAGCCCGTGGACACTAGATATGCCATCTCTTTTATCTTGTTAGAGAGGATGCTTGAGGTGTAGGAGCGTCTATGGTTAATAATGGTTAATCAAGAGTGGGGTACATGGCCAAAAGGAAAACATGGTTGAAGGAAAATGTGTGAAAAAGATCCTCGACAATGATTGGTGGTCCAAAATGAGATAAGAAATTACTGATTTTTTTATTGAATTATTAATGTTTCTAACTTGTAAATTATTTTAATTTTTCATTCTTTGTAATACCATTCACTCTTTAATTCTTTGTCATTTAAGTCTTAATTTTTATTGATTTTTTTGTAATATGTTTGCTTAATCATCTCACCTATTGTGTGAACCATACAATATGCTGATACATGCTCTCTTAATCTTGGAAAGATATACAAGATATTTGATTGAGCAAATGAAGTGAGTCTTTTATAGTAGGGATCCTAATTTGGGATTTATTGAGGAGCATATCAAGTCCATTGTGACATGATGGTGTAATACTACGAATACTCTGCTTCATGTAGCAACCTATGCTCAAAATTCCAAATGGTAAGCAACACGGTTTGGGAGAGTGCCTTCATTAGAAGATGAAGAGGTGAATGAAGGGCTCATGAAGGCCCTTCAAAAGATGTATACCGATGAGGAGTCTACTTTACTTCAAACACATTGGTTAACCTTTGTTGATCTCCATGGTCCAACACCTAGCAAAACAGAGGCGAAGACATATAGAGATACATAAGCTCAAGCTGACCCTATTGGATGGTGGATATGGCATGGAAAGACACATCAAACTGGAGGATTCTTTCCACCCGCCTCCTTTCATAGGTTTCCAGTTTCTTTGTTGTAAAGAGGAATTGGTTTACATATAGATTCATAGAGGCAATCAAGAGGAATAGACTTACCTCTTGACAAGCGGAGAAGTTGGTGGCTGTGCATAGTGCCTTGCGACTTTAGGATCGATAGACTCCTGAGTATTGTTAGACTCCAGCTGCACATTGGGATGTTGATCCCAAAGGAGTCTACTTTACTTCAAACACATTGGCTAACCTTTGTCGATCTCCATGGTCCAACACCTAGCAAAGCAGAGGTGAGGACAAATAAAGATACATTAGCTCAAGCTGACCCTATTGGATGGTGGATATGGCATAGAAAGGATGCATCACACTAGAGGATTCATTCCACCGCCTCCTTTCATTTCTAGTTCCTTTGTTGCAAAAGAGGAATTAGTTTACATATGGATTCATAGAGTCAATCAAGAGGAATAGGCTTACCTCTCGACGAGTAGAGAAGTTGGTGGCCATGCACAATGCCTTGCGACTTTAGGATCGATAGACTCCTAAGTATTGTCAGACTCTAGCTGCATATTGGGATGTTGATCCCAAAGATGCTACACGGAGTTGATGAGGAGGCACATGATGGATTGGTTGGGGTTCCATTGGATGAGGTAGTCCCTCATAGTTTCAGTGACTCAAACTTAGACTCTGATTTTGATGCAATGTTAGCAAAGCTGATTAGGGGCACAAATTTTTTATGTTTTTGTCATTTTGTAGTTGAAACTTGCAGCCTTTGGGCATTTCGTTGTAATTTTTATATAATATAATTTTATATATGCACATTGACTCTTATGTGAAATCTCAATTCAGCTCTAATGTTATGTATTAAGGTTCTATAATGTATATGATGAATGCCTTATCAATGTTATCATATAAACATTTGAACTTCTTATATTTTTAAGTTTTCTGTTATATTTTAATAGCCTTTCCCTACAAAAAGACCTTCCAAAAAACCATCCACAAAACTCGTCTCTGTTCCCTACCGTCCCCATCCTAGGAACTTGGTGTAACATAAATCTCAACCCAATGCATCCTTTGCCTCATCCAGTATAGGATGTGGCAGTTTGGAATGGCATGAATCAGATATCTTCATCACGACATTCCTCTTCATCCCCTTGTCACTTGGCACTTGTTTGGGGATGCTTGGGTGAAGAGAAGATCAAGCCTTGGTGATGTGGATTGGTAAAAGACCATAACTTGGATACACTTCTTGACATTGTGCACATGTTCTTACATCTTTCTCCTATGATTTGTATCATTTAAAATGGAAAAATATTTTAGTCCTATTTTCTGTTCTAGTCATGAAATGATAAATAGCATGTACATGCATTCCTATGGACTAACACTTAAATGATGAGATGAAGTGTTGGCCTTAGTAGGCAATGGCACCTTGTATTTGGTTATGTTGCAATCTGCTGCCCCCAGGAAGCATATATAACAGTGGATTCTTGGTGGAGCTACACAGATGCCATATGCTCTCTTTCTTGACCGATCAAATCTCCAGTTTGGGCTACATTGCGGTAGCCAATGGCTCTTGATAAGAGTCTTCCTCCATGTGTAAGACTGATATCATTGTGGAATTAAAGGGACTTCCTGCATGATGATTAAAAATATGTTTGCTACTTACCCTTATAGTAGTGAAGGTTGTTGCTGCTGGTTTCATTGTCCTGGGGCTGAGGGAGCCTTGGGGACTTCATGCTGAAGCGTTGTTTCTCTGGCGTGTTGTGAATTCAACATTTGTGTTTATAAAGGTTTTGTAGAAAGATAGGCTGCACATTTACCTATGTTAATGCTCTTATTCCCTTGATTATTGTTTGTTATTGAAGGGTAGATAGCACCTAATTGTCATTTGTCACAGGATGATTTCGGTGAGTTTATGCTTATGAAATTGTAATGATTAAATAGGGGTTTAAACTCTTAGAGGTGTTTGCTTCAGGTTTGATTGGTTGCCATTGTTAGTAATGCCATGGATGCCGATTGATAGGATTTTTCCTTGTGATAAATTTGTGAAATCATGGCCTATGTAACTTGCTAATAGTTAAGTTGGAGAAATGCCAGGATCCCCACCCCGCTGCCGTTTTGGTCTGGCAACAGATCTGGTTCGTGTATGGGCTGTATAGGAAATTCCTGAAATGCCAGGGTGTCCCCAGAAACATCAAAAGCATTTCTCATTAGTTTCCGCACTTCACAACTCAGCAAATTTCTCATTTATATTGCGTTTTCTACTGTTAATTGGAGCAGAATCAGGAAATCCTCTTTATTTTTTTGTAAGTAGATCTTTTTACTGTCTAGCTGACTTATTTTTGTCATCAATACAATCTAATTTTAATTTGATTTATGGTATGGTCAAGGTGATGACCATATTCTTGGCCCAAGGTTTTATATATGGAAACTGTAGAATAATATTTCTTAGAAAGTGGGAAAAACAATGGTCTATGAGAAATAAATGCGAAAAGGAGGCATATCTATTGATCATAGATGAAAGAAAGGTATACAAATTCTCAGTCAAGCCAAACAGCTGCTGTATAGTAAGGTAAAAATAATCGAGGTTAGGGGCCAATAATATAGATCCTATCAATGCACCTTTCTTATCCAAAGTTTCATAACTTCTACAGGTTGGTACAAACTTGTGAATTTTCTATGTACTGGCATTTGTTTCTTTAGTGCAACTCACTGATAAGGATAAAACCTGGGTAGACTCATTTTTCATTCTTATCAATCAGTATTTTCATCTTGGTGACCAACTCAAGGAAGCAACATTTAACTTATTAAGAAAGTGCATATATACTCTTATCAGTGTTATGCGGGGACGCGTCCTCCCTGAAAACCGGATGTACCAGACATCTACAGGGACGGTGGGAGTGGAGGGAAATGCCCCCCTCACACACACATATTTCCGGAAGAGCGGGAAAAAGGTGGATGTCCCTAAATATCAGGGGATGTCCCAGGGATGTTTCAAGGACTTCTGTTTTTTTTTTTTTCAAATTAATTTTTTTGTTGTTTTTCTTTATAAGCTTTTACCGGTCAACCATAACCCAACTGTAATGTATTACAAAGACATGTTAAGAATCAAGAGTGATATTTGAATACAGAAATTTTCGAGCACAAATGCACATGGACTGTCACAACATGCTATGAAAACCAGCAGTATACATATTAATGTGAAAAGTTATATGGACATATAACATTAGTATAGCTATGTGTATGCTTCTGAGTTTTTAATATGGACGCCTAGACGTGGACTCTATGTACATGGTGGACTAATATATAAATATGACCTGCTATTCATAATTTAAATTTTTTTATCTATATATTTTTAATATTTATAATTTTATATATTATTTTGATAGCTGTCCCCCCACCATCCTGAAATTTTGGATTTTTTTTTGCCGTCCGGCAACTCCATCCCGTGTCCCGTCGTCCGGGTAACATTGACTCTTACCAAGTGCACTTCTTAACTCAGCAAACGGCTCGTTTAAGCAATCTATGGATATTGTTTATTATGTGTCTGTGTTTATTTTTATCCTAATTTTGCACATAACATAGAGATTGTGTTTATATTTATGTACAAATATCTCCACATCGTACTACATATAGGGTTCCTAGAAAATTGGTGTACCCATGCCCGTATCCTGTTAGCCTAAGCTATTAGAGTGATATATACTTGTGCAATTGTACGATGTAGGTTTTGTTTGTCTCATGGAGTAGTCCTATGCATATGGTAGGAGATTGTTGGCTGCACTTAGCTATTTTTAACTGTACATGGCCAGGAATGCCTTGATGTCAGCATGTGTATTTGTTGATGTTATTGTTTCTTTTTGCCCTTTGAAATAAACAAAAATATGTTCTTGAGAAAACTGTTCATGGGTATAATTCTCTTTAATATGTTCTAAGCATTGCAAGAAATGGGCTTGAATTATATGGAGAATGCTTAGGTTTGTAAGGGCTACTCCTTCGATTCCACATTTTATGGGCTTTTATTTGAGGTCAAAGCGTTAAAATGGTTTGTCATGATGTTTAGACTCTTGTCCATCTTCCTCTATTATTATGATCGTTCAAAAAAGCTATTGAATTGGCTAAAGAGGCAGATGTAGAAGGTATTAAAATAAAAATCAAAGGACATCTAAGGAAATGATTTCGCTATTCCTCTCCGAGTACCTAAAGGTCCTCACAATCGCTCCTTGTGATGCTGCTGAACCATGGCAATTGGGATCTCAAGACGCGGCTCATTTAGGAATAAAGGATTCGTGGGGTGGATGGAGTATAACTGGAGAAACTGTATCTAATCCAGGTAGTTGTGGGTGGTAGGACTAGGAGATAGAGGAGAAGGAGATTGTCCCGATAAGCCATCTTCTCGGAATACATCTAAATATAAGCCATCTTCTCGGAATACATCTAAATATAAGCTGTCTGAGTCAGGTGAGAAGTCCTATATGATAGGGAAGATATATTTTAGCATGTGTGATAGGGTAATGACCCTTGGTTTACATGTCTTTTCCAACTTTGGTTGGCCCCTGAGCCCTAAGTAATTGAATGCCTTGATGAATGAATGCAAAAAGATGGCTGCTCATGGGAAGCTACAGGGTGTTATGGCTCATTAGAATAACGCCGGACCCCTCTATTGACTTAGGAGAAAGGTTTTCATTATTATTATGATTTTTTATTGTGTTTTCTACATCATCACTTAGTCCCCCAGAGAATCATCGTCATCATCAGTTGACCCGCAATGTTACCATCATTATGGCTAATTGCAGGGGTGATGTTTCCAGCAGGGGCACTGATGTGTTGCTGTTATTGGTATCTTTCTCTTCAAAAGTTTTTGATTTACGTGAATGTTTTGGTGAAATGGCCCATTTTACATGACATGTACTGTTGATGTCCCATATAATGCCAAGAACAGAATCTTTTGACATGCTTGCAATATGATGTTGATTATGAAAGATATGGAGGAGTTGGTTGGAGCCTTTTGATGATGAATGGAGGTCTTGGGCAGGTTCATTGATGTCCATGATTCCATACTACTGTCACTGGTTAGATTTCTATGCTCCAATTAACTACCTTTGTCTTATAGTGTTTGAGCTGGATTTCTCATCGTGCTAACAATATGGATAGAAGTTTTGTCTTGATGTGCATTTGCAGATACAAAGAAGGTGATAGATCTATAACATATGCTGCCAACAACTGTAGGAAGTTTTGCCAATGCATTTGGTGCACCCCCTATATGAAACACTAACATCATCAAAACTTTCTAGTTGTTGATCTTCAATTTATAAACAACTGATGCACTGAACATTCTAATAGTAAAAATTCTATGTTATTTCAATACGTGACATATATTCTGAAGTTTGATTGTTGGTCATGAAAATTGTTCTCTAAGCAGATTTTGTTGGTGAGATAGTGGTCAAAAGAGAAATAAAACATGTAGGATGCACAAAATCACACACACACAATACACATAAATGACTAAATAGCCTTGATTCAATTATTATAAGAAATTATGGCTATTTAAATTTATACTAAAGTATAGGAGTTCAGAACATTTTGACAGAATGAGTTCTCTAGAATCCAGTCGCCCCTTCCCTCATCTTTCTTTTTCTCAATTGCTGCTAACAGTTCTTTACCAAAAGGATTTGTGATTCCATTCAACATCTTCTAGGGCTATCTATGGACATAGAAACCAATAATGACTATGTCAAAGGTGAGACTTGTTGTCATGCATGTATTAAGATCAAACGTTAAGTTTTTATAGCCATAGATGCAATGCCATGTTTGGCAATGACATGATATTGGAAATATTATGACGCCAGAAAATTGCACACATTCCATACACCAGAACATACTATCTCCAAATACAGATTTAAACCTAGAATTTTTGTCATCATCAGCACAATATACAATAGCTTGCTATCATTATCACATAAGGATAATTAATTCATTTCAGTTGTAAGATGGATTTATACTATGAATTTCCAATGAGTACTAAGCTTTCACTGAATATAAGGTTTCAATCATTTATATCCTGGTTGTTAAGCTATTAGAGTTTGGATGCAGGCAGGGCTGGAAGGTATGGTTCACTTTTTCCAAATGGAGAAGTCACATGCATGTCAGAGGAAGATCTTTGTCTGCTTCGCTCTTCGTTGAAGGCTCCCTCTCCTTACTTGAAGGTGATATTTTCTTGTCTCATTAATGTGATGAATCATAGCTTTTATCGTTGGGATAGAGCTATATTTCCACTAAATAATGAAAATTCTTAGCTAATATAATACATTCTGAACTTTTCATACTAAAACTGGAATGGTTCAGCATAAATTGCTACAATGATAGTGTATGGGGCCATTTCAGTAAATGCTCTGGGTCCCTTATCCAATCAGCCTTACAAACAGAAATGTGCTGAAAACTTTTCCATCGGTATTTCCCTAAAACAAGTTAAAAACTAAATAATTAAACATTAAAAAAGTAAAAAAATAAATAGTTAAAAACTCAATAATTAAAAAGTTAATAAAGCAATAAATGTGGAAAATATTTGATATTACAAACTAAACAAATCGAAGACTTTAAGATTAATTTTTTTTTAAACCTAATTGGACATTTCCAAAGTTTTTGGCTCTACATCCCTGTGGTGTATAGCAGCGAGTGGCAACAGTTTATAGTCCGGACAACAAATGTTCGTGAATTTCTTGCTCGATTCTAGTCAAAGGCCTCAAGTTTTATTTATTTTTTTGCACTTACAAAAAAAACCATGGGTACACTATAGATACATACCCACAAGTCCCGAGTATGGAAATTCATACCCGTGCGTGCCGGGACTTGTGGGTACATACCTACAACGTATTGGTACCGGTATCGTGCCGTGCAGTACCTATCGGCCAGTACGAGAGGGGCATGGATGTTTTGGGGGCAGTCTAGGGAAAGCACCATAGAACTCTAAAATTCAATGGAAACCCTTGAATGGAGATCCCTCTCAAAAGAAAGAAGAGTTTTCGTTCTTCTCTCTAAGCTTAAAGAGGGTTTTCGTCCTCTCAAGCCAACTTCAAAGGGTTTTCGTCCTTTGGAGTTTTGATGGAAAACTTACAAGCTCTACCAAAATTTAGAATTTGTCAAAATGCAAAAAAATGTGCTTCCTTGCAAGTCGACTTGCTTTTATAACAATTTTTGGCCTTTTTGCCACCCATAACCACCAATCAGATTTCTTTGCCTGCATTTAATATTTTCTTTTACCTTTTTTCCTCCTCCATATGGGTCACATTTTCCTTGGGGAAAATAAAATAAAATAAAGTGACTCTCTTTTTCTAATTTTATTTTATCACTTTATCTTTTCTTCCTTTTCTTTTTTCACTTTGTCATTAATAAATTAATAAAGTGCTTATAATAATATTTTAAGATGCACTTTATGATTAATTTATTATGACAAGTTTCCTTTTATTCCTCCCTTAGCCGTCGGGAAACAAAATTGGGCTAAGGGTCTTCGATCAATTATTTCAGAGAAAGGGACATTTTAGTGAGTGGTTGCTCCAAATCATTGTTATTGTGTAGGAACCTCTAAAATCCCTCATGAGGCCCTTGTTCATAAGTTTGATCACGAATATAAGGTGGGCATCATATCTCATGCTTGGGTGATCACACTCTCTTGTCTTTGTATTTGCATTGGTCACGTTAAGTAGCATACTATTATTATATCTATTCTCAATATTATGCTAATAGTGATTGTAAATGCTCTCTCTTTTCTTGATTATATAATTTCCATTAAACTTGGATTTCAAGCTTTCCTAACAGTTATTTGAGTATTTCATTATAGGCTCGAACCTTCTCATGTTTACCCTTATAGGAATTATAGATCTCTACGACAATCTCATTGTGGCTTTGAGGAGCTTATATTCATTCTTGAATGTTTTCCTCAGTTTCTCCCATGTTGCATTATTAGTAGTTGATACATCTATGAATCACTCAATAGCCACTCCTTAAAAGTGTGGCTGGATAGCATTGCTTCCAATGAAGCTTATCTATTTTCCCATTCATAGTCGAAGTTGTGCTGCATGTCTTTCAACATTGTATCAGATCTTCAGATCCATCACTAATGAATTTCAACAGCTTTTGCTTTTCTAGAGTTGATGGGGGTCTCTGTGGCGGTGGACACAAGATGCTTCTTACGTGGCTCTTCAAACACAACCCTTGTCCTTAGTAAGGTTTTTGCAAGATGTATTTTCTCTCCCTCAAGATTGTTGGGCACGTCAACAATCTATATCTAGCTTTCTACCTTGTGCTACTCCTGCCAACTTGTTCAGGATGCCTTGAACTCTTCACTTGATTCTTTTGCAGCACCTCCGAAACTAGTCTAGTGCACAAGGTCCACACTTCCTCCAAAAGGGGCAATTCTTTGGCAACAACGCTAACATGTTTTCAATGAAACTACACTACCAAATGATATCAATTACAGAATAGTAGATGCATACCACGTTATAGCATAGAAGAATATGATTGTAATCACTAGTACACTTATATATATGACAAGAAGTCCCAATGGAGGTTTGTTGAACATAAACGTCAACAACTGAGCCTACTTGTAAGAGTCATTACAGACTACCTAACACCTGCAATAGAATCATTGACCACATAACAACGTCGGCTACACAAGTAGGTAATTAATAACACATAGACAGGACAATATTAATATGATGGTCTACAATAACAAGGCTTAGATGTCATTTGTTATGGTTGTGTTAATGATGTTATATGTACGGCTATGAACAGCTTGTGTCTGAGTGCTTGTCTTGAGAGAATTCTTGTTGCTATCTTGTATTTTCAAAATTTAAACGTTGAGATGATTCTAGTGCTTGTACAGGGTATGTGTTCTTTTGACCCTTTATAAATGAATACATTGAAAAGAAGTGATTGGTTTTATCCAGATCTTCCACTTTTACGATGCTTTCATTCTTTAATGATAATTGATGGCAATTGATGTCATTGGCCTTGGATGTCGTTTCTTTTAGTTGACTTGTTAATATTTAACAGAGAACTTTATCAAGGTGATCAATAATTTATGTTTGAAGTTGCATATTTTCTTTCGATACTGTATGATTGTTTTCTTCTCCATACATTTTACATTTTGAATCTTATGATGACTAGTTTGCTTGTGCAGGCTGCTGGGTTGTTTCCTTCATTCGATATCTTGGCCCTATACTCAAGGCTACATCCAGAGTATACATTCTATTCAGTGCTGGTAAGCATTAGGCTCTGGACATATAACACAATATATAATTGTGTGCGGTTTGATCTACTGCAATTATAATGGTGAATCTTGAAGTTTTTCCAGGAGATCCTGTATTGATAGCTGAGCAGAAAACAGAGTGCAGCACATATATCTTAAACAAGTAACTTTCAAGATACTGGAATAAGTAACATCAACATAATAAACTGCCCAGTCACATGAACATCAGAATATGCATATTTTAAGGTCTTAGTGGTAAGCATAAAACAAGTATACAGTGCAACTTCTAGACCCGTAGATAATTATATAAGTTGCAACTTTTGACAGAAGAATCCCAAGGTTTTTATGATAAAGTTGTGAATCTAAACCAAACTGTAGTGCCTTGCTTTTGCTCAGGTACACCAGACCCCATACAATTGCATGTAAGAGTTAAGGACAAATAATTACTCTCATTAGGTTAGAATACAGTCAGGACTAGTAAACACACAAAAAATGTCCTACAAAGATGTTTTTGTAATGAAATAGCTGTTACAAGCTCACTATCCTCGGGACTTACCACCATGGATTTTTCTGGGCTTTTAGAGAGTTATGGCTTATGGCACCCATAGGGTTTAACATCTAGTTTTCCGTGGGTTTGAAAATTACTGCCTTTGATATATCATTATGGAGCATACCCACAACTTCATGACATGAAGAATGAAAACACGCATCTTTCGTCTCCGTATGGAAATGGATCTCAGCTGATCCCAATGCTATCAGACACTATTAGTGCTACAAAAATTAAATGTCAAGTTAGAATGCATGCATCACTTATGCTAGAAAATATATGCAAGATAGGATGCAAGTTAACAGCAACAGAGAACATAAGATAATGAATAAATGGAAAGGGTGTTGCAATGATTGGTAGACCAAATCCTAACTACTTTTCTTGAGGATTTTCTCCAGTTTACCCCTAACAACATTTTCAAATTCTGCGAGGTTTTTCTTTTTGTTGGTTACACCAAAGCATTGCTAAGACTTCCTCTTAGGTTTTTCATGGTTTACCCTAAACCAATGCTTTCATACATTTGGGGGTTTTCCTTGGCTATCCCTGAATCAATAACTTCAGGATTTCCCTTGTACATACCCCGATTATTTTCTTTCAGCTATCTTCACTCAGTTATGTCAACATCTTAGTTGCTGATACGTTTTGGATATGGGTACAGGTACGAAGTATCTGATATGCGGATATGGCAAAAAAAAATTGGCCCCGGATATAGCGTTGGATATGGCCGTACAAAAATATAAAAATTAAAAATATATAAATTCCAGCCTAATAAATAGGAATTAACCACATATTATGCATATGAAAAACAAAACAAGCTAAATAACCACAACAAACTACTCATAATTTCATTGAACCTGGGTACAAGCATTGTCCCTACCACATCTAGTCGAGGTGTTTATTACATTTATCTCATACATGCTATTTTTGTCCATGTTTCTGATGGCTTGTATTTGGTACCTTCCATAGAATAATGCTGCTGTGAAAATTGTGATTTCTGCTGCAATGATATAATGAGTTTAAAGTAGAATTTTTAAAATTTAAAAATCCATTTTTGGATTGGAAACACTGGGGAAATGGCCAAGGTATGATTGGGCAGGTCTGGGTACATTTGCAGACATACCCAGCGATACCCAAACCTGCCTGGCTGTACCCTAGTTATTTCCGAGCCGTAGCAGTACTGGGTATGTTTCGCATCCATATTGGGTGCCTTGGGGATGCCATTTCGGTATCTTAGGTCAACATGAATCAATTGCCACTTAACATCTCAATATTGGTATGTGAAGTCAGCATTGAGTGAGTAGGTAGCGACCAAGCTGGCAGGTTGACCCGAGTGTACTATACTACATGCGGTTTATACTACAAGCGGTTTGTACTACACGTTCTTTCTATTAAAGGAACCCATGGATTGTAAAGTTGTACGATTGTACAAGATTGTAATCATTAGAGCTAGTGCGTGGTGATTGCCATTGATGTAACAACGAATTTATTCCTGAGTAATAAAATATTGAGAGACCTTTGCCCATGGTTTTTTCCTAGTACATTACTAGGTTTTCCACGTAATATCTATGTATGTGTTTTAGATCTGTTTATTTCTTATTTCTTTTACTGTGATTGCTTCTCTCTACCTTTGGTTATTTTTCTAACACCCAATCATTTAATAATCAATCATTTCAAGGTACCCCAATCAAGAGTTATTAATATCTTCTTAGCATGCTATCTTCAAAGGGTCCACATTATGATTTGTTTTTAGTTTTTCTGAGAATAGAATATCTTTGTTTATGTCCACGGGAGACAATATAGTATCTATTTTTGAACAATGGGTAAAAAATGATTAAGATAGAAAAGAGTGCATTGCATACATCTGATGCTTGAAACGACGAAATTTAGGTGATAAGCAATTCTCTATAGACATTATCATTGTTACATTGAGATAAGAGGAGTTGGATTAATATCTTTGTGTTGTTGTCCTTGAGACCGAGATGACATCGAGACAATACCATTGCCACTAAGATTATCTAAGACCTTGACCGACCTACCAACTTTTAAAACAAGTATATGAACATATACCTTAAACTTCAACCTTTCATACTTAATGTTTACATATATGTTCTTATTCTTGGTATGAAAGCCTGGGCATTATGATTTATATTTCATTTTTGTTGTGATCAAAGGATACACAAAATATGGGAAGTAAATGAACATAGTGACACAAGATATAAGTGGGAAAACCTTGGAAGGTAAAAAACCCATTGAAAATCACTTATCTTTATTGAGAATAAACTTTCACCCAACACTCCCACTATTTCTCTATCAACTCACTCATATAGCTCACATAAATGTTACCATCAACATGTGTAACCGATCTCTAATGAGATCACCTTGTTATATACAAGGTGGGTGGTCATGATCCACTCTTAAAGCTGACCCACTTTGGGTCTATCATGCTTATATTTTAAATATAAGCTATAAGCCAAAAACATAGTCTTTGGCGGGTTTCTAAATAAGTAGTTTCCACTTAATATTATAAACCCAACACTCCCCCTTAATGTTAAGTAGGAAACATGAAAAATTGCTTTTACATGTCAAATTTTGTCCAAATAACACATGCCAAGTCACCTTTTGGTACAAAAGGAATTACAATCCATAAATCAACAAGTGATTTAGGCTAGCATGCAAAAACACTTTGTTTCATGGGTTTTGCTAGTTTTCCATGGCACACTACAACAAGTGTCCATGGGTTTTTTCAACTCCACGGTATACTACCACAAGTGTGTCACGCTGGACTTATACAAGCCACATGAACAACTATAACACATTGTGGTTTTAGAGAAGCCATGATACATTGTTTTTCCATGGTTCAAAGCAGTGTTCCATGGATTCTATAAAAACCGCAATACAAAGGAACATTACAAATTCTCAAGATAAAGTGATTAAGGATGAAGTCTTACATAAGATTATGGAGTTAATAAACTCTTCATATCTAATGCTTTCATTGAGGATTACAAGTAAACTTCACATACATGAAATTTACTTAAACAACATAGAAATAGTCTAGGAGTATCCATTTTGACACAATCAAGTTGTTAAGAGATGGCATTGCACAAGAAAAAACATGCAACATGCTCATTTCTTATTTCCCCTCAAGGGAAGCTCTGAAAGGCCAAAAACTCATATGATTCAGAGGTGAAGATCAACATCATTCACATGATCATAAGAGCTAAACAACATATGCTCAACTGATTAGAGGTGGAGATCAATGTCATCCACATGATCATAAGAGCTAATATATTGAAATGCCCAACATAGCATGGAATTTTAGAACTTTGTAGCACCCAAGGGCTTAGTAAAAATGTCTACAACCTACTCTTCAGTGGAACAAAACTTGAGATCTATATCACCATTGAGAACTTTTTCCGGATGAAGTGCATATGGATCTCAATATGCTTGGTTCTTTGATGTTGGACTAGATTGTTTGCAAGAGAAATACAACTTTGGTTGTCACATAGAAGTAGAGTGCTTCCTTTGATGCCCATATGAAGTTCTTCCAACAGTATTTTGAGCCACATGGCTTCTTTTTTTTCTTCCATAACACTTTTATACTCTGCTTCAGTAGAAGAGATAATATTGTTGGTTTTTGTTGCTCCAAGTTATTGCACTGCACCCAACTTGAAAACATATCTAGAAGTATTTTCTATCCACAATATCACCAACATGGTCAAAATCACAATAACCAAATAGAATTGCATTATCACAAGAAGAATAACACAAACCATAATTGATTGTACCTTTGATATACCTTAAAATCCTTTTTTCCATTTTCCAATGGTCCTCATAAGGATCTGCATGAATCTAGAAACAATTCCAACTGCATAGGATATATCAGGCCTAGTGATAGTTAAATAAATCAAACTACCAACCAATTGTCTATATAAAGTAGGATTAAATTTATCACAAGAAGGTTTTGGATCTAATTTAACACCAACTTCCATAGGAATAGAGACATGCTTACAATCAATCATATTAAAAACCTTTTAAGAAGATTAGTAGCATATTGTGATTGAGATGCAATAATAGATTTGTGATTTTGACAAATAATCATGCCTAGAAAATGATTTAATAGTCCTAAATCAGTCATTTCAAAATGTTGTCTTAACTTCTCTTTGATTCTAAGAATTAGATTCTTATCACTACTAGTAATCAAGAGATCATCAACATATAAGACAATAATGATAACATGATTGTTTTCATACTTGAAAAATAAATCATTATCAACAAAATAGTTAGAGAAACCAAGCTCATGAAAGAAACTATTTATCTTAGCATACCAAGCTCTAGGAGCTTGTTTAAGACCATACAAATATTTCTTAAGTTTACACACATATAATTATTTTTCAAGTTCTTTCAAAACCTTTAGGTTGATGCATATAAATTTCTTCTTTCAAGTCACCATTTAAAAACACATTTTTAACATCCATTTGGTGAATCTCCCAACCATGTTGAGAAGCTAAAGCTAGAAGAATTCTAACAGTGCTCATTTTGGAAACAGAGAAAAGGTTTCAACATAATCCAAACCAGTTTTTGAGTAAACCCTCTAGCAACTAATCTAGCCTTGAATTTATCAATCTTACCAACAGAGTTATATTTGATTTTATACAACCATCTAGAGCCTACAATGCTTCTTTTTAGGAGGAAGAGGGACTAATTCCCAAGTTTGATTCTTGATTAGAGCATTGTATTCAACTTCCATAGTTGCAATCCATCTTTCATCTAGGTTGGATTCTTCAAAATATTGAGGTTCAACCTCATAAATAGTTGACAAGGCATGATAAGAATGTTGACTATGGGTCATCTTTCTCAAATCATTAGGTTGAGAGTTTGAAACCAATTTTTGGCCCATTTAGGAATCCTAGATTGAGACAAGGATTGAGAAGACTCCCCCTCAATGTCTACATCCATCATATCATAAGAAGGATGATTAGTTCTTGCAAATCAGTTTCCATATTTCTAAGCAAGGATTATCATTTAGAAAATCAGTTTTAGACTTAGGAAACTCAAAGAGGGAAGAGAGGCAAATTTACAAAAAGGTTTCTCAAGAACATGCACATTCCTATTTTCTACAATCACATGCTTAACTAGATCATAGACTCTTAATCCTTTTTTTGACTACCATACCCAAAAAAAATGCAAGAGTAAGAGGTAGGATCAAGCTTTTGTCTTTTAACTTTAGGAATAAGAAGAGAAGCAAGACTACCAAATATATTAAAATAAGAGATATCATGTTTTTTCTTAGTCCATACTTCATGAGGTGTGGTTTGATGTAAATATTTTGTGGGAACTCTATTAAGGATATGAACAAACAGTGTTCATAGCTTCAGCCCATAGAAATTTAGGCACATTAGAAGCATGAAGCATGGTCTAGCCATTTCTATGATGTTCTATTTTTCTTTCAGCTATGCCATTTTTTTGAGGAGAATAGGGAGTTGTTAGCTCCCTTTGAATTCCATTAGATACACAAAAACTCATCAAACTTCTTATTAACATACTCACCTCCATTATCAGTTCTGATTCTTTTAATTTTTAGATTAGCCATGTTTTCAACAAGGGCTTTAAACTCTTGAAACTTAGATAAGACATCAAACTTTTTCCTAATGTAATAAGACCAAGTCATTCTTGAGAAATCATCAATAAAACTAATAACATATAAAGCACCACCAAGAGAAGGTACTTCCAAAGGACCTCTAACATCACTATGAATTAACTCAAGCAAGCAAGAGGAATTAGACTCATGGTGTTTGTGAAATGGTTGTACATGTTGCTTACCACGCAAGCAACTTTTCACAAGATTCATGATCTGATTTTATCTTAGGAAGACCTATAACAAGGTTAAGGTGGGACATCTCATACAAACTCTTAAAGTTTACATGCCCAAGCCTTTCATGCCATAATTGAACAACATTACAAGAAGAAGTGGAAAGACAAGATTCAACAACAAATCCATCAAAAAGTACAATCCATTCTTTTGTAAACCAACAACAATTACTTTACCAAGCTCATTTTTAACATACCATTTATCTTGTAATAACACAACTTTATAGTCATCTTTAGTTAATTGTGAACAAGATAAAAGGTTCTTCTTTAAGTTAGGAACAAATAACACATTCTAATGATTCCATTTTCTAACTTAACATTGCCACAACATTCAGACTTGATGACAAAGTTATCTCCTAGATAAATATTTTCATGACATTCAACAACATCATGAAGAATATCATGCATATATGTCATGTGTCTAGATGCACCACTATCTAGGATCCATTCATTGTCATTGGAGGTTGAAAGGGAAGTATAAAGAGCAATAAATTGCTCAACATTATTGGCTTGGTTATTAGTATGACTTTGATTTTTTTTATTGTTCTTTTTTTTTGTTGTTGTTCTTATTCTTAGGATTTTTATGAGACTTGTTAGCATGACAATCAACTTGCTTTATGACCAAATTTACCACAATTGTTACAAGTGCCATCAAACTTTACTTTAAACTTTTGATTATTCCTATTGTGCTTAGGTTTAAACTTGGATCTAAAGTTTGATTGTTGATTTGTATTATTATTATCTGATTTTTAGAAGACTTTTGACTTTGAGAGAACAATGCCGAGAGGCATTCTCTTTTGAGTCAAAGTTCTTCATGACACTCTCTTCTTGAATAAGGAGAGAAGACAATGTGTCTAAATCAGGTAAATCATCTTCATTTTGATATTTAGAATTTAGAATAGAGATGAAGTTTCTAAAATTTTTCATGAATGTTAATTTGAATAATAAAGTAAAACAACTTATCATGAAACAATTCACAATTACATCCATCTAATTGAGCTTTAATATCCTTAATTTTAGCTAGGTAATTAACAACCTTTTCATCAACTTTCATAGGGGTTGTAAACAATTCCATGATTAACTTAATTATCCTAGAGAGGTGGCTACCCTCATGCATAGTTTGCAATTGATCCATGCATCAGCTAGAGATTCCATATGTCCAATATGCAACAAGAACTCATCTTTGATACTTTGCAATAAGATGGACATAGCCTCTTGGGATTTTTGAGAGAAAACACTTAAGTTCTCAGGAGTAGCTTGTCTCCCAGTGGGTTTCTTCTCAACACCACTAACTAAATCCCATAGCTTTCTAGCCATAAGGATAGCCTTAATCCTAATTCTCCAAATATTGTAATTAGTTCATTTAAAAGTTGAGATTTATCCATGGAAAAACTAGAAGAACTAGCCATTTTAAGGAAAACTTAGCAAAATTTGAAAAAATAGAGTGTTAGGTGGTTTTTTTAGAAGTTATAGAGATATCATGGTACAAAAAACAATCTACAATAGATTAAAACTCAAATAAAATAACTTGTAACTTGATGAAAACACCCAAACAAGGTTCTAATACAAAGATGGAGGCTACAAAACAAAAAAACTAACCGCATGAGAGGCCGCAAGCAATAGAAAAAAGATATGTCTTTTGAAAAATTTTGATAGGTCAAGTACATTGAAAAACAATGTTTATGGGTTTTAGTGTTCATAGAAAAATATAGCCAAAAGCCAAATGGAAACAAAGGAAAAGAGAAAGTTTGAGACACTAAAAAAGTAACAAAGAAATTTTCAAAACAAAAGAAGACCTTTAAAAAAGAAGTAAAACAAAAACAACATGCAATGAAGGTCTATGAAATGCAACACACAAGGAGAAAATGCAAAAAGTTTTGAGGCAAACAAAAAACAAAGAATTCAAAAGAAAGTACAAAAGAGAAATCCGTAAGAAATACAAAGTCGTGTAACAAAGAAATTTGCAGAAACATGAAGTCCATGAAAAAAAAATGCAATGAACAAACAAAATGAAAATGTGAAGACAAAAAACCCACACAAAAAAAAGTGAAAAGTCCATAAAAAAAAATAATGCCGCAAAGTCAAAAAAGGCCAAAAAGACTTGAAAAACCACAAACACTAAAAACTAAAAGCCTAAAAAAATCATGAATAACACTAAAAATTCAAATAAGTCAAACTACCAAAAAACTATAAAAGGCATGAATCAAAAATAAGCATAAAGACTAAAAAACTATGAAAAATTCAAATAGAAATTGAAATAAAGGCTATAAAATGTGAAAAAGAGGAAGGTCATGGATGGTGAAAAAAATGCAAATCTAGATCACAAAAAAATAGGAGGCTAAAACACATGAATCACAAGATCTAATCTCTTAAATGATTTAACAATTGAGATCATCAAATTCATGCCGACATTTATTTTGGTGGAATTGGAGTTTTGAACCTGATAAACTTGAAGAAAGCCATGAAAAAGCAAGCTAGGGTTTCAAGATTTGAAAATCTTCAAGTTTCTTCACACTGTACAAATCAAAAACATCCAAATCTATCATGCACATGCATAAACACAAGCTCGATACCATGTTAGGAAATTTAAGGGATAAATAATGTTACAAATTATAAATCCACAATATAAATTTGAAGATTATAGTTTATGAAGTGCATAATTAAAACATAGATTAAGATGTTTATAATGCAAATTACAGAATGTAAACAACATAAAACATAAAAGTAAATGAACACAATGACACAAGATATAAGTGGGAAAACCTTGGAAGGTAAAAAAAAACTTATTGAAAAATCACTTATCTTTATTGAGAATAAACTTTCACCCAACACTCCCACTATTTCTCTATCTCATACAGTTTTTCTCATCATATAGCTCACATAAATGTTACCATCAATCAACCTATGTGTAACCAATCTCTAATGAGATCACCTTGTTATATACAAGGTGGGTGGTCATGATCCACTCTTAAAAGCCGACCCACATTTTTTGGTCTATCATGAGAAAAAATTATATTTTATATGAGAGCAAGTGTACACTTCCACAATAGAACAAGAAAAAGAAGAATCCATTCTCTCTCTCCGAGCTACATCAACAAGAGGAACTCCATTGGTACAACATTCTTGGGACAAATGGATTAAGGCGGGGACTAACACCAAATACTTCCATGCTTCCACTCAAAATCTCAAACAAATCAACACTGTCCACCAGTTGCAACAATCCAATTGGCAATAACACAGAGTGGTATGCTGTCCTATGCCACCACATACTTTCAGGAATTGTTACAAGCTCAATTTCCTGACGATGCAATGGAGGCTGCTCTGACTCAAGTTCTTAGTCACATCCCGCAGTGGTTCAGAATGCAGAAAATGACTCTTGTGACCTATCATTGAAATGGATCTTCGAATAGTTGCCTTCTCCTTTGATCCGGGAAAAGCATCTGGACCTGATGGCTTCACTGGGATTTTCTATCAAACCTTCTGATATCTTATAAAATCAGAACTACTTGAGGTGGAAGAAGAATCATGTAACAATAAGCAAATGCTGAAACAAATGAACAGCACTAAACTCATCCCCATCCCCAAAATCAGCAAAGCACACCAAGTACCTCAATACTGAACTATTTCCTTGCGCAATGTTATCTAAACGATCCTTTCAATACTCATCCAATTGGATCAGGCTCCTCCTTCCTTCAAAATCAGTTTTATTTCAAGGTCGGCAAATGGTGGATAAAACTATTGTAGCTCAATTGCTCTTGCTTTCCTTATAGTTTCAAAACACGCCCAGCTACATTTGTCAACACACTCTCCAAATTTGGCTTCAGCAATCAATTCATACAATGTATATATAGTTGCATATATACTTCTTTCACTCTTTCTCTCAATGGAGAAACTGGGATGCCTTTTCACTCTGCCAAGGTGATTTACTGAGTCCCTGCCTTTTCATCCCGGTCAATGAAAATCTCAACCCTTCTCTTCCGCATGCCAAAGACATTCAACAAATACATGGCATTGTCTCAATGAAGGAGGTCAACGGTACTCCAACATTAACTATTCTGATGATACTTTGCTTTTCCCCGCCTATGGTCTTGGAATTGGTACTTGTCCACCTCCTCCTCACCTTCCAAACAGCTTCAGGTTAGTTGACCAACAATGCTAAGTCCAGAATCTTATTCCTTAATATTTCAGCTGGTAAAAAGCAGAAAATTCTTGGTGTTAATCCTTTCACTGAAAATTACTTTCCCACTATCTATTTGGGCTTTCCCTACACCTAAAAAAATCAATTTATTGGATGCAATAGTTGCCAAAATCCACTCCAAAATCTCTAACTGGACCAATAGATGGTTTAGTTTTGCTGGCTGGATACAAATCAACAAAGTTGTCCTTCAAGCTGTTCTGATATATATGTTGTGAAAGATCCCAATCATGTTGTCTGTATTTTTATTTATTTTTATATAATTTTCAGGCTTGGAACTATACTGGCAATGTCAATAGAAATCATAGAATACCATTCTCTCACTGCATACAAATTAAATAAAAACAAACCTGCAATATTGGATAGATGAAAGGAAATGCGCCTAGGGTTTTAATGAGAAACCCTTCACAAATATTTCATAAATAAATACCCTCCATTCAGCTGTGAATTAAAATCTGATTTTTAATGACAAATAATTACGGCAAAATAACCAGACGTCTGTAAATGAAAAGATAATGAAATACTGCCAAAACCCTTCTGGAAATTTATTCAAACCAAGTCGATTTGCTTTATAATTGCAGCTGAAAGTGACAATATAAAACTGATAGGAAAATACCTCTAACACAACATAAAATATCCACAGAATAAGTCACCCCACTCTCGGAAGTTGTTTGGAAACCCACTGCTGCAATTTATTTCTTTTTCTAACACTGCTGAAATGATAAATAACCTGTGAATACAATGAAGTTCCCTGAATAGAAACTCCTCTCACTTCTCCTGGGGTTTTCGTCTGCAAGAGGAATAATCCAGAGGGTTTTTGTCCTTGGATTTGGTCTGCAAAAGCTTCAAGCTCCAACTGCCGGGAAAATAATAATAATAATCTGATTGCCCCCAAAAGCAAGTCGCACTTTTCCTTTAAAGGCCAAAACCCCTAAAAAGGCAAGTCGCACTTTTCCCCATGGGAGAGGAATTGCTTTATTTTTTTTTTATATACCAAGGCAAGTCGCACTTTTTGCCTTGGAAAGTACATTAAGTGATTTTATTATTTTATTTTCATGTACTTTCCTAAGTCTAAGTCACAATTAAGTCTATTAATTCATTATATGTGCTTTTAGTGATATTTTATTTAATTCCAGCACAATATAATAAAATTAATAAACCTAAGTCACCCTTGAACTCACCCTTTGGCCATCGGGTAGACAAAAAGGGCCAAAGGTCTTCGATCAAACTATTCGAGAAAGAGGGACATTACAGTCCTCCCTTCCCGAGATTGCTTGTCCCCAAGCAAATGCAAAGTTGGATGTTGAAGTATAGACTCACCTTCCATGTAGCATCCTCTAGTGGCAAATCTCTCCATCTCACCAGGAACTCCTAAATAACTCTACTCCTCAATATTCTCTCTCTCCTATCCAAGATCTCCTTTGGCACCAAATCCAACCTCCCTTCCTCATCCAAGGGTGGCAACTCTGCAGAAGAGACAATGTGCTGCCCCAATGCCTTCTTCAAGCAAGACACATGAAAAACATTGTGTATCTTACTTTCAGAAGGTAACTCTAGCTCATATGCTACCTCACCAACTCTCCTCAGCACCCTGTATGGTCCATAGAATCGAGGCTTGAGCTTTTCAGCCCCACTCTTCTTGAGAGTACTCTGTCTGTATGGCTGAAGACGCAGAAATACCATGTCTCCTACCTCAAATGTCCTTTCAATCCTATGTGCATGCTCGCATACATCTTCTGCTGATTTTGTGCCCACTGAAGATTATCCTTAAGTACCTTAAGGATGTCCTGACTATCCTGTAAACTCTCCTGATCCTTAGGAGTTCTACTCTCCCCAAAAGCCAAATCAACGAAAGATCTTGCATCATATCCATACAATGCTCGAAATGGAGTCATACCAATAGACATATGGTAAGTAGTATTATAGCAATACTCACATAAATACAACCATCTAATCCATGCCTTAATTTGCGTAGATAACCCTCTATCCATTTGTCCATCCGTCTGAGGGTGATAACTAGTGCTCGGAGTCAACTCGGTGCTAACCAAACGGAAAAGCTCCTTGCCAAAATATGCTCAAAAACTTGTTATCCCGATCACTGACAATGTTCTTCGGAAGTCCATGCAACTGAATACCTGACGGAAGAACAAATCAGCCACATGTGGTGCCTTAAAGCTGGTAGGGATGGCAAAAAAGTGTGCATATTTTGTCAATCGGTCGACTATCGCATAAATGCGACCACCCTCGCACTCACGGGAAGACCAAAGTAATGAAATCCATCGAAATACTCTCCCACTTCTGCTCCGGAATCGGCAATGGTTGTAACAAACCTGTCGGGAAAGAATGCTTTGACTTGTTCTGCACGACAAGTCATACACTCACGGACATGGCGCAAAACATCATCCTTGAGACCCTTCCAAGAGAATATCTCTCTAACCTGCCTGTATGTTTTAAAGTACCCTGGATGTCCTGCAAGTGGTGCATCATGGAAGGCATGCATAATCTTCTCCTTAAGCTTAGATTTAAGAACTAGGTAAATTCTGCCCTTATACAAAATCAAATCAGCTATTACCTTATATCTGTCATCTTGGATTTTTCCATCCATAATGTCACATGCCCAAGTATTTTTGGAATACTCAACTAATAGTTGAGATTTCCAATCTGCTGAAATCTCGCTCAAAGAACATAGGGCAGTGAGATGGGGTTTTCTGGAAAGTGCATCAACCACTATATTCTTCTTCCCCTTGACATACTCAATGTCAAAATCATATGCCTGGATTCTGCTGACCCATTTCTGTTGCCTCTCATTGACCTTGTTCCAAGAAATATTTTAGGTTGTTGTGGTGGTGGTCGTCACCACAAATTTCCCACCTACCAAGTATTATCTCCGAACTATTCCAGAGCATGCATAATGGCAAGCATCTCCTTATCATAGGTGGAGTACAACCTCTCATTATCTCTCAACTTCCTACTCTCGTAGGCAATAGGATGGCGATCCTGCATAAGAACTGCACCAATCCCCAATCCCGAAGCATCACATTCCAATATGAAAGGCCGTGAGAAATCTGGAAGAGCCAAAACTGGACAAGTGCTCATAGTCACCTTGAGCCTTTCAAATATTACATGTGCCTCATCTGTCCATCTGAATGTCCCCTTCTGTGTAAGATCCGTCAATGGAGCTACAAGCTGAGAATAGCCCCTCACGAACCTCCTGTAATAACCACATAACCCCAGGAATCCACGCAACTCTGAAATGTTCCTGGGTGGCGGCCAATCCTGCATAGCTTGTATCTTCTCCTGATGAACCTTGACCCTGTTGGCCCCAATGACGTGCCCAAGATACAATATCTCTGTAAGTCCAAATTCGCATTTGGACATCTTAGCAAATAGAGATTGTGTCTCCATGATGCTAAGTACCTCATCAAGATGCCTCAAATGCTCCTCCCATGTCTGCTGTAAATCAAAATATCATCAAAAAAACCAACACAAACTTCCTCAACTGCCTGTTGAAGAGATGGTTCATGCATGATTGAAACGTAGCATGTGCATTAGTGAGATCGAATGGCATCACCAAGAACTCATAGTGCTGCGCAGTGACACTGAAGGCCGTCTTGGGAATATTCTCATCACGAACATGAATCGGTGGTATCTCGATCTAAGATCAATCTTGAAAAATAGATAGCTCCATGCAACTCATCTATGCGAGGAATTGGATACCTATTATTTATGGTTTTCTTGTTGAGGGCACATTAGTCAATGCACATCCTCATGGTCCCATCCTTCTTCGTCACTAGAACAAGCGAAGAAGCAAATGGACTAGAACTAGGACAGATGTGTCCCATCTCCAAGAGCTCTCTAATGGCCTTCTCTACCTCATCCTTATATGTCTTAGGATGGCGATAAGGCATAGTCATCACGGGTTTGGCACCTTCCTCAAGCTCTATAACATGCTCAAACCCTCTATCTGGTGGTCTACTTGGAGGAATATCACCAAACATTGGGCCGTGCTTATCCGGTAAGATTTGGATGTCTATATGAAAGGGCTGCTCACTATTTGAAAAAGATTTGGATGAAATGAAACATTGGGCTGCCCATGCAACCTCCCCATGTTTGACTATAGACTCCATCATGCGTGCCAAAACAACTCTAGGCCCACCATTAGAAAGAGCCCGAAGCACAATCTTCTTCCCATCCGCCATAAACTCCAACTCCATCCTCTGGAAGCTGCACATATCTGCCAAGGGACTGCAACCACTAAATGCCCAAAACTGTATCAATCTCACCGAGCCCAATCACATAGAAGTTATCGGTCAATGTGTAGTCCCCCATCTGGATACTAAGTTGTGGAATCCTCTTAGTGCAACTAATAGCAAACCCGTCTGCTACACGTACACTAAACCCATCAAAATCCTCAACCTGTAATCCTCACTTCGCAACCAACCCCTCATCAATGAAGTTGTGCGTAGCTCCACTGTCAACCAAACAAACAATCCGCTGCCCCTTAAGTACTCCTTTCAGCCGAAAGGGATGGTACCTAGGAACTCCTGAAAGTGTAGCAATAGTGACATTGGATGAATCCAATGCCTCACTCTCTCCAAGCTCTATTTGGGGCTGCTCCCCCTGTGCATCATGACCGCTATCATCACCCTCTGCATCTGTATCTGGTGAGTGCTCATCGTCCTCATATGAAACCACCTCAATGAGATGCACCTTGCCTTTACCAAGGCAACGATGTCCAGGCTCCCAATGATCTTTGCAATGAAAGCAAAGCTTCTTCCTCCTCAACTCATTACGAGTTTCCTGATCCACGTTAGGGGGTGTGTTCTTTTGTTGAATAGTAGAGCGCTAAAATGGCACGAATAGTAAACCCGTCTTCCTGTCATGTCTATCTCTTGGCCTATCCAAGACCAACTGTCCAGAGTAGAACCCATACGCTCCATGGACTGAATCAACCCCTGGTTGAGTGGCTACCATAGTCTTGAAAAGTTCTCTATCTGCTCATCTCGGGAGGACTCTCCTGTCTATCACCCATAATTTCAACCCTGACACCTGTTTCAAAACCAGCCTCAAGTCGTGCTCGTCTGCGGGTGTAGTATTGGTGTGGACCAATCTCACTTCGCTGCATTCAAATCTGTTTTTTTTTAAATTAAAAATCTAATACCTTCCCACACAGGCTGGGAGAATACACTACTCTAATACCACTGAAAGATCCCAACCCTGTTGTCTGTATTTTTTTATATATAATTTTCAGGCTTGGAACTATACTGGCAATGTCAATAGAAATCATAGAATACCATTCTCTCACTGCATACAAATTAAATAAAAACAAACCTGCAATACTGGATAGATGAAAGGAAATGCGCCTAGGGTTTTAATGAGAAACCCTTCACAAATATTTCATAAATAAATACCCTCCATTCAGCCGTGAATTAAAATCTGATTTTTAATGACAAATAATTACGGCAAAATAACCAGACGTCTGTAAATGAAAAGATAATGAAATGTTGCCAAAACCCTTCTAGAAATTTATTCAAACCAAGTCGATTTGCTTTATAATTGCAGCTGAAAGTGACATTATAAAACTGATAGGAAAATACCTCTAACACAACATAAAATATCCACATAATAAGTCGCCCCACTCTGGAAGTTGTCTGGAAACCCACTACTGCAATTTATTTCTTTGTCTAACACTGCTGAAATGATAAATAACCTGTGAATACAATGAAGTTCCCTGAATAGAAACTCCGCTCACTTCTCCTGGGGTTTTCGTCCATGCAAGAGGAATAATCTAGAGGGTTTTTCGTTTTGGATTTGGTCTGTAAAAGCTTCAAGCTCCAACTGCTGGTAAAATAATAATAATAATCTAATTGCCCCTAAAAGCAAGCACTTTTCGCAAACTTTTCCCCATGGGAGAGGAATTGCTTTATTTTATTTTTTTATATACCAAGGCAAGTCGCACTTTTGCTTGGAAAGTACATTAAGTGATTTTATTATTTTATTTTCATGTACTTTCCAAAGTCTATTAATTCCTTATATGTGCTTTAGTGATATTTTATTTTAATTCTAGCACAATATAATAAAGTTAATAAACCTAAGTCACCCTTGAACTCACCCTTTGGCCATCGGGTAGACTAAAAGGGCCAAAGGTCTTCGATCAAATTATTCGAGAAAGAGGGACATTACATGCTGCCCCTTCTTTCTCTCTCCTCCTCGAGTTGAATAACAACTCATCCACATCTTTAGGAAATCTCTCTAATGAGGATGACAAGTTGATTTTAAGAACCCTCTAGTAGCATGGAGTAAGATTACAAAGGCAAAGACATAAGGAGGACTGAATAATAAAAGCTGGTTGGAGGCTTCATCAAACTTAGGAATAACTTTTGGCATAGAGGCTTTATTGGCCCTTCCGTTTCCCCTAAATTGCTTCCGAACAAAGGAATCCATTCAACACCTTTTTCTCCATTGTCTCATGCATTAGTTGCCAACGTAGAGGCTTTATTGGCCCTTCCGTCTTTTTGCCTTAATTGCTTTTGGGCAAAGGAATCAATTCGACACCTTTTTCTCTATTGCCTCCCAGTAGTTGCATTGTGGGACAAGGTCTCCTTATTGTTTTGCTCCAGGGCACAACACATGCGCACCATGCATCGGGGTTTGCATATTTAGTCTAGTATTAGTATAGAGATGCCCATGATTTGAATCTGGATGGTACAACACTCGAAACATACTAAAACAAATGTACTTCATGCATATTCATATATAATTCACATTCAGTTCTAATTGTTCTACATTGGTTGAAAGTGAATATCCAAGTACTACTCCATGTCACATACGCACTTACAAAGGAGCCTCGTATTCTTCTAGCATGACTGATCTTGATTGCTCAACAAAGTGGAATATTTTATTCCATATCTAGATGAGCTGGTTGACGATGACACCCAATCTCCATTAGGACAACTTATTTTCGGTTGGCATACATTGAATATTGAAGGAACATCCAAATGCAACCACGGGCAAAGCCGCTTATCGGGGGACGTCATCGGGGACGATAATGGGGAAATTTTATAGCCTAAGCCTAGTACCAAGTACTACTCCCTGTCACTTACGCACTTACAAAGGGAGCCTCGCATTCTTCTAGCATGACTGATCTTCATATTTCTCAACAAAGCAGAATATTTTATTCCATATCTAGATGAGCTGGTTAAGTGACACCCCATCTCCATTGGGACAACTTATGTTCGGTTGGCATACATTGAATATTGATGGAGCATCCAAATGCAACCCGGCAAAGTCATTATCGGGGACATCATCGGGGACGATAATGGGGGAAATTTTATAGCCTAAGCCCTAGTACATAGGTTCGTAAACCAACAAATTTGCATAATTGTTTTTCCCGCCAATGTGGAGTAAAGCACAGATCAACAACATAATATTCAACTACCGTAATGTCCTTTTTAGGACAAATATAAATCTGAAAATTAATTAACTCGATCGATCCTAGGAAGATTAGATCTTCTTAGTTCGACCTCAAATAACCCAATGTTGGCAATAATACAACCCAAAATGGGGTTGGAGTATGCCAAAGTGGTGGGTTAGATGGGAGAACTAATTAGAAAGCTAACAACTTCCAGATCTGATTTTTGACAGCAGTTAATTAATTAATATAGCACCTGAACAGCTGAAACTTCAAAAATTAATAACTCCTTCAATACTTGGTATTTTTGCATGAAATAAATTGCACAATAAACTAGAAACCAAGGCCTTTCCAATGCACTATGGATCTGAATTTTCTGAGCAACTAAACCACTTCAAATCTGCCCCAGAAATCTGATTTCAAGTCGTTAGGGTTAGAATAAAATCAATAAAAATATTTCAGCCTTTCTCCAAGCTTCCAAACACTCCAAATCAACTCCCTTGCTCAGAAATAATTAATAGACAAATCAGATTTTTAATCTGATTATACAACTGAAAACAATTGCTAATCAAACCCCAGTTTGCTGCAATTTTTAAAAATTCATATCTTCCTCAAAACTACTCCGATTTGGGCAAATAAGATATGCCCGGACTCGGAAAAATACAAGGAACAAGATGAACCAAACCAAATTAGAACAGCAATTGCTAAACCCCAAAATGGCCAAAATAGCAAGTCGCCTAGGGAAAAATAAATTGTTGCTTGCACATAAATTAATTCCAGCACTTGTATTACTCCCAAACCCTCAAATCTGGTCACACATACTCACAAAATTATGCTAAATCAGATCTGCAACATAAATATATTTTGAGACATCAAAAATATGCTTAAACAATCCCCAATCCAAGTCGCCAACACTTAGAAAAGATAAACCATGCAAAAACACATTCAACACAAGAGAACACAATGAAGAGAACAATGGAATCTTCAATATCTTCAACAATGGATCCAAATGAAGCTTACAATGAGAGAGCACAATGCAAGAACTAGGGCATACATCCCATGGGCATACATCCCATTACTCCAAGCATGGAGTGAAATCAAAATGATCAATCAACATAACCCCACTAGAGGAAATGTGACCTCCTTTTATAGAGTTAAGGGGTGCAATCACCAATGACCGACCTTTCCCTTTTTGGAGGGAAAACATAAACTCTCATTATAGTAAAATATTTAATAGACTAAGACTATGTGCACTTTATTATTATTTTAATTAAATAATAAAGATAACTAGCCTATGTGCACATTAACTAACTAAAGAGCCCTCCAAGGGGTTACAAAATAGATAACAAACATCTTAGGACAAATTTCGAGCTCAATCCTCGAACCCATTGGGTTGAGGGTCTTCAAATCTTCAATGTGGAAAATGTCCCAAGAAGGGGACATTACAACTACTTATTGTTGAAGGAGATTCCCTTTTTATCATTCGGGTGGTCTCTCAAGAAGACCGCTCTAGGACCTCAACATTACAAGCACCTTCGACTCAGTCCAATTGGAAAATAGCCAATAGTACTCAAAACATTGTTATCCACACTTTGTGAACTTTGCACACATTCTATTTCAAAGTAAACCATGTGGCTATAATACAGTTGCAGATGCCTTGTTCAATTTATCCATTCAATCTAATCTACAATGATCCTCTCATGTTTTTGTTTCCCTAAAACCTCTCCAACCCACCTCCATCCCTTGATCACCTTAGAGAACATTGCCGATCACTCATTCCCCTCATGACCCCAAATGCATATACCAATGTGGGATTACTGCTTCTTAGTTCACCCTTATGGATTGCTTACACCAACTCCAAACCATCGAGGATACTCATTGTAACTCCCTGCTAAGCGCTCAGCAGCCTCTACTTATTGCTAATATCGAGGGAAAGCATGCATCAAGAGGTGTCTTTGTGTTTGGAATGCATCCTCTAGACAACCTTATTTCTCCTTGTACTGTCAATCGATGTAAGGCACTACATTTTTGTCCTCCGACTTCGCAAGAGGTAAAGCACTACTGTTGAAAGTTTGTTTATGTCTTTTTCATGGTAAGTCAGAACAATTGAATGTTTGTTTAAGTGTACCAACCCGAGACTCCTGTGACACCTGCTGTTGGTATGCAGCTTTCCTGCTGCACCCCAGTAAGTGGCCAATTATGACTATAACAGCTCGCAGGCACTATCCTCAGTCCAATCCCCGTCTGCTACACACCACGGGTTTGACTTCATTCTTCAACCACTAACCTTTATCCTTCTGTTGTTTTGTTTTATTAGTGATTTTGTCTTCACGTGCATTTTTCATGGTTAACTACATGGATACCTACATACGCCAACAAGGCAACCCACTCCCCTATCCCTCCATGTGAGATTCTCCCATCGACACCGCCATCGCACACAAGACTCTTCCATCAATGCCACCACCAACCTCCATGATAGCCCAAACGTTTGTCTCGTCCTGTTCCACTTGTTTGTGCCCGCTCTCACCACCTTGCATGCAAATACTAGACATCATAGTTACCATCCCAAACCCACTCAACTCCTATTTTATTCTGTGTTTCAGAAATGTTTTCTCCTCTCATTTGATTTGCAGTTTGACACATCCTCCGCCACATCACCATATCGTGCTCTCGCTTTTCCCAGGCACAATGAAAGGATCATTGGGAGCCCTGTGAGGAAGGGAGTGATGCCATTTTCATACACATTACCACAAGTTCGTCCCCTCCTGCTGCTTTACAAACCATATCGTTATCACTTTGTCCACTTGTTACTCGGCACCCATCCGTTGCTAATCATCACATCCATAAAGCCATACTTACCATTGCTCACAACTCCAAATGCAAAGTATGTGAGATATGCTTCAATATTTATATTTTTCTGCAAGGTCATTCATCCAACATGCCATCCACCACATGTAATATCTTTGTAGTTTCAAGAATGAGATTTAATTCAAGGTGTTTCTGTGTCCTTATAAATAAGCAGAAGGCTTGGTCTCAGATGAATTCTCAGCCTTCCACAAATAGAGAGCCAAGGGTTGATATCAGAAAAAACTGTGTAGTTACCAGGAGACAGGTATGGATACTGGTACTGGTACAAGGAGACATGGACATGCATGCCATTTTTAGAAACATGGGAGACATGTACTCCGAGATGGCATATATATAATTTATATATATGTAATTGTAGAGAAACCAATATTATACAGCGGAAGCATAATATTAATAACTTTTAAAGTAAATATATTAGATGTTGACAAAATATAAGAGCAATTATAGTGATTTTTATCTTTGATATGTCATCATATCCAGGGTCAAGGGTACAAAATATTTTTGATTACAAAAATCACTGAAATGAAAGTCTCTGAGACGAGTTCCAACAAGTACCAGTCTTCAAGACACATTTTTTTCATAGGAGACAAGTCTCCGTTTGACACTAAAATAAAGCCAAGGAAGAAAACTTCTTCCCCAAGCTGTGCAGCACAACAGGGTACTAAGCAATCTACAATCATGAAGAATACAAAGCAACATTCTATTCATGTGGAGGATATTGAAGCTACAAGTATGAATGAGGATCAATAAGTACAAGGAAGCCCTCAACAGTCACTGTATTCTCAGCGACAGAGATCGATGGAAAAGCACTTGACAAAGGTCATGGCCTCTTTGCCTGCCACACCTCCTTATTTAGCACATAATCACTATCACGATTTATAAACCCCTCAGTTTTTTTCTTGCAAAAATTAGCCTCCATTCAACCCCCACATTCCCTCCATAAATCATACCTTGAAGAAGTTGGGGTTTCACCTAGAGAGTGCTCTGTATAAACCCCTTGCTGGCCCCACTACTCAACACCTGTACACTGACTTCCCTCATCTCATCCATTGTAGTTCTACTTTAAAGCCTCCCTCTATCACCTCTTCCAAGAAAATCCCACCCTCTTCGTTTCCCCAGCCGTCTCTACCCCATAGTTCGACCACACCTATCCCCAAGAGAATACTGTCCTGCTTGCCTTGCTGAAATTTTCAGACATGCTTCAACAACTGGTGTCTACTACTGAGCATAAACTTTAAAGGCATCCACAATCTAGGCCCGGAGGAAATCACCTCCACGCTCCTCCAACATGCTCATTTGGAGGCACTGAAATCCTGTGGAAAGCCTTAGTCAACTGGCCTCAAAACATGATACAATGATGGATCTTGTGAATGTGATCATGCTTTGAGAACATGCTAAACACAAATGCATTGCCACAATGCTGGATTCTTGTATTCACGGCTCCCCAACAAAACATCATGATTCTTGGTCTAGAGCCATCAATGCAAACATCCGCAAGGACACTGCACATCTCATCCTCAAAGCCTCTTCCTCAAGCCAAGCATGGTCCACCAGGCCTAAGCCAAATAATAGCTTTCCATTTTCATTGACTCGTGACAACTGATGATACATAACTCTCTGATGATGTGTATAGAGTTCATAGTTTCTATTTGCCTGGTTCTTAGTTTCCATTGCTCTTTCTGACTTGTTTCTCTTTAAAAATTTCTAGTACTCTTAAGCCTCTTACTTTGTGAGCACTTCTAAATGTATAGTATCTTTTGATATAAATATATTTTACCATTTTGTCAAAATATATATCTTTGTTATTGAGTTTCCAAGAATAGCCTATTTTTTTTGTGGTATTTTATTCATGTGTTTAAGTCATCTCATGATGACCTTCACAAGTAATCAATGCCCTAATGATATTTTCCTCGCGACTGACTTTATTATTAAAAGTGCATATCATTATCCTTACAATTATTATTATTATTATTACTACTATCTTTATTATGATGATGTAATGCCATAATAATTACACTATTAGTAATTTATTTATATTAGTATGCTCACGCTCTTTTATTAAAGGATTTTTTTTAGTTCATCACAAAGTGAGACAATTTTGGTGCAAGAGACCCCAGCACTTCGCATTAGAGTTGTTTTCCATCTACCTTATATATTGCTTAAAGAGGTGTAGGGCCCTCCCCCATCCACGTTCAAACATGCAACCTCCACTATGGAATACACATGGCTTAACCATCATGCCCACTCAAGGATTACAATACCACTTGAAATAAAAGCTTACATGGGAAATGAGACTTTTGGAGGCATATCCATTCCCTGATAACAGCCATCATCTTTCATGGTAGTGGTAGGGAATTCGGGTCTAGAGATGGTTTCATGGGCATGGTAATGGAGAAAGTTTTATATTTCCTCCTTACAGATTGGTGAGGTTTCATTGGAAACCACAATCGCGTAGTTGAGGTTTGGATTGATAGTTAGGGGTTCTGATAGAATGTTTTAGATTTCCTCCTTGCAGATTGGTGAGGTTTCAACGGAAATCACAGTCCCGTAGTTAGGTTTGATTGAGGGTTATGGGTCCGAGAGGAGGGCATAGCCTCCCTTAGGGGGGATGTTGTTTCTTGAATCAGTCCTCAGCTGATTCAAGGGTAGATGGGCTGATTGGGTTGTGAGGGAGGATTTGAGGGAAGAGATAGAGCATATAGCTATGGACGTTTGCAAATCATCATAGTTACCAAGTCCAAAAACATGGATCCGTTTTGGAGGGCAAAAATGCGAAAATCCAGAACTCTTGAAAAAGTTCAGAAAAATTCAATGCAGAATATATACATATTATATACGAGCATAATTTATAAATATGCCAAAAATGACAAATATAGAGAAAAATATTAATAATGTAATATAAAATGTTAATATATTTAATATTAAATAATATAAAAGAGTGTATGGTGTCTTCTTATTGCAATTTTTTTATAAAAAAAAATTAAGGCCGACCAGGACTGAATTTTTCTGGCCAGCCTGAAAAATCTGGATTTGGCCAGATTTTGTGCAGATCTGGCCGGATTTGGTAACTATGCACATCATGTTGCTGATGGGAAACTCTTGGTTACTTGTTCCGTCAGATTCGATTTTTTCTCAGATGATCGAGTGTAAATTATGATCCATCTTATTATTCCAAACAAAAGCTTTCGATCCTTTAAAATGTGTGCTCCAAGGGGAAGAAAAATTAAATGGCATTCTTACTTGTAGTTCTTGACGTGCATAGATTTCAATGGGATGAAGTGAAAATATTTATGGTAAAATTTACATATGTTTCACAACATTATGAAATATCCCTTATAGGATATCACTTTAAAATATGCAAAATACAGACAAATTGCAGCCAAACAGAAATCTGATTTTTGCAGAAAATTAAATCTAGGGCAGCGAACAGAAAATAATGGATAACTCCAAAAATACTTGCTCAAATCTCTTGAAATTTTAAATGGAGCTTGCTAATACAATAACAGATATTATAGAACTGTTTTTGGAATTTTTCGAATAACAGAATGCTGCCAGAAAATTACAGCGTGCCCTAAACAGCTGAAAACTTCTAAAATTAATATCTTCCGGAATATAGATGCAAAAATTATGAAACCTTGGAAATATTATCTATAAATATAGGAGATGATATCCCAACCTTCAAATCAGAATTTGAGGAAGTGGAAACCCTCCAAAACAGTCTGCAATTTCCAAAACAAGTCGCCCCACCTAGAAGATGGCTAGAAACCCTTGCAAATGCCTTCAAACTGATGCTAGACCTTGCCAAAGAGGTTGTCGTAGATCTGCCCTGAAAAACCCTGAAATCTCTCCTCCAAAAATGCCCAAAATCCTCCAAAACCCTTCACTGAAACCCTCTGAAAATAACTCTAAAGAACGGCCCCTTGGTTTTAGCTCCAAAATGACAAACTAGGGTGGATCTTTCACCACCAAAGAGTGCCCTACTAGCTAGGGATGGATCTCTCACCACCGAAGCTAGGGTTCCGTGGGATCTTACTCCACAAGCTGGATATTTGCAAACAAGCAGTTGCACATGAAAGGAAATATAAGTGTATGCATGAATGATCTTCTTTTCACCCCTCCACTCCTTTTATAACTTTTCCCATGCCAAGGAACCCTAAAAAGCCCAAGTCGCATTTTCCCCTAGGGAAGACCAAATTAATAAAGTAACTTAAAGTTACTTTTTCCTTTTCAAGTCGCCATGGTCCAAAAAGGTGACCCCAACGCAAAATTAGAACACTAGGAGTTAAGTGGCCCCTTCCAACGATAAAACATAACATCTAGTCCCTTCGAAAGCACTTTATAATCCTGTCAACGGAAAATTATAACAACTGGACTAGATATTCATACCCAATAGCTCACAGCGTCCGTAACCCCTTGGGCATGACTAGGGTTAGGACCCGTACTGGCCCTCAGGCCTGTGGCGAGGGAAAGGGGACATTACAGTCCTCCCTTCCCAAAATTTGCTTGTCCCCAAGCAAATGCAAACTAGGATGCTGTAGAATCTGCTCTCCCTCCCAAGTAGCATCCTCAAGAGGCAAACCCTTCCACCGTACCAAGTATTCTGTAATCTCTCTGCTCCTGAGCTTCCTCTGTCTGACCTCAATAATAGATTCTGGTTCTAAAACCAGTTTCCCCTCCTCGTCCAATGGTGGCAACTCTGTAGAAGGTACAATATGCTGTCCAAGTGCCTTCTTAAGGCATGACACATGGAAGACATTATGTATCTTACTGTGCTCTGGAAGATCCAACTCATATGCAACTGCACCCACTCGCCGAGCTACCCTGTATGGACCATAAAACCGTGGTTTCAGCTTTTCTGCCCCCTTCTGCTTGAGTGACGACTGCCTGTATGGCTGCAAACGTAGGAATACCAAATCTCCTACCTCGAAGGACCTCTCTATCCTGTGCCTATCCGCATAAACCTTCTGCTGATTCTTGCGCCTTTTGGAGGTTCTCCTTAAGAGCTCGCAGGATATCCTGGTTCTCCTGTAACCAATCTCGAGCTTTGGGAGCCCGACTGTCTGTTAATACCAAATCAGCAAATGACATGGCATCGTATCCATACAAAGCTCTGAAAGGAGTCATGTCGATGCTCATCTGATATGTGGTATTGTAGCAATACTCGCCCATATGCAACCATCTAATCCATGCCTGCTGATGTCCCGTCACATAACTCCGCAAATAGCCCTCTATCCATTTGTTAACAATCTCCGTTTGCCCATCAGTCTGAGGGTGATAGCTCGTGTTGGGAGTCAACTCAGTACCTGCAAGTCTGAATATCTCCTGCCAAAAAGTGCTCATGAAGATCTTATCCCTGTCACTGACAATATTTTTAGGCAAACCATGAAGCCTAAAAATCCCTGTATAAAATACCTGAGCCACGTCAGCTACCTCATGCTTCTTAGGTAGAGAAAAGAAATGCGCATACTTGGTCAATCGATCAACTACCACATAAATGCAATTGTGCCCATGCACCATAGGGAGTCCTGTGATAAAATCCATGGATATGCTCTCCCACTTCTGCTCGGGGATGGGAAGAGGCTGGAGTAACCCTGCAGGAAAAGAATGCTCCGATTTGGTTTGCTGGCAAACCATACACTCTCTGACGTGATTAAGGACATCGTCCTTCATTCCCTTCCAAGTGAATCTCTCTCTGATGTACCTGTATGTTTTGAAATATCCGGGATGTCCAGCTAATGGCGTATCATGTACTGCACGAAGGATCTTGTCCTTCATCTTAGACCCCGGTACAAGGAAAATCCGATCCTTGTAGAAAATGAGATCATCTACCACCCTGTATCGGTCATCCTTGATAATACCATCCATGATCTCACATGCAAACTGATTCTTGGAGTACTCAACAAGTATGTGAGCCTTCCAATCTGCTGAAATCTCAGACATAGAACTCAACATAGTAGTAAGGTAAGGCCTCCTAGATAAAGCATCAGCAACAACATTATTCTTACCTCTAGTGTATTCTATGTCAAAGTCATATGTTTGTACCTTGTTCACCCATCTCTGCTGGCGGTCGTTGAGATCCTTCTGCCCCAAAAAGAACCTCAAACTATTGTGATCTGTACGTACCACGAATCTGCTGCCCACAAGGTACTGTCTGAATTTGGCCAAGGCATGCATGATGGCCAACATCTCCTTGTCGTAAATTGAATACCCTCTCTCTACTGGGCTCAATTTCCGACTCTCATAAGCAATGGGATGCCTATCCTGCATAAGCACCGATCCAACCCCCTCACCTGATGCATCACACTCTAGAACAAATGGCCGAGAAAAATCTGGTAATGCGAGGACGGGACATGAACTCATCACCCCCTTGAGATGATCAAAAACCTGTTGTGTTGCTTCTGACCAAGCGAAAGCTCCCTTCTTTGTCAAATCTGTCAATGGGGCAGTCAATCGTGAGAAGTTCTTCACAAACCTCCTGTAATAGGTGCACAGTCCCAAGAATCCCCTCAGATGTGTCAATGTCCTGGGTGGCGGCCAATCCAAAATTGCCTGTATTTTCTCTCTGTCCACCTTTACTCCCCCTCCACCAATCACATATCCCAAATATAGCAACTCTGTCATGCCAAACTCACATTTAGAAGCTTTTGCATATAGCAAATTAGCTTCTAATATTCCCAATATCTCATCAAGGTGGCGGATATGGCTCTCCCAAGTCCTGTTGTAGACCAATATATCATCAAAGAAAACCAATACAAACTTCCGCAAATGGCGGTTGAACACGTGGTTCATGCAAGACTGGAATGTAGCTGGTGCATTAGACAGTCCGAATGGCATCACTAGAAACTCAAAATGTCCATAATGGCATCTGAAAGCGGTCTTATGCACATCCTGCTCTCTAACCTTGATCTGGTGATATCCAGATCGCAAATCTATTTTAGAAAAATAGATTGCCCCCTGTAGCTCATCTAGCAGCTCATCAATACGTGGCACTGGATATTTGTTCTTGATTGTCTTCTTGTTCAATGCTCGGTAGTCGATGCACATCCGCATGGTCCCATCCTTCTTCTTCACCAATACCACCGAAGAAGCAAAAGGACTGGAACTCGGCCTAATGTGTCCCATGTCAATAAGCTCATGGATAGTCCTCTCAATCTCATCCTTAAACCGTTTGGGGTGACGGTAAGGAGTAGTAACTACTGGTCTAGTGTCCTCAAGCTCAATCACATGCTCAAATCCCCTATCTGGAGGTACACCTGGTGGTATGTCACTAAAAACTGCACTGTGCTTATCCAATAGCCCCTGTATATCCACATGATACTCTGGTTGTCCATCCTTTGATTTCTTGGTAGAAACCAAGCCAGATGCCCAATCAACCCCATTGTGCTGTGCCAATCCTCTCGATCCTTTTTGAAACCACCCCAGGTGCATTCAAGATAAACCCTCAAGGTTACATTCTTCCCCTCGACTTAATGTGTCCCATGTCAATAAGCTCTCAATCTCATCCTTAAAACTGTTTGGGGTGCAGAAGATAAAATTGGTCTAGTCTCAAGCTCAATCACATGCTCAAATCCCCTTCGGAGGTACACTCTGGTAAAGATGTGAACAGTTGCCCCAGCCCCGTATATCCACATGACTAGCTGTTCGATTTCTTGGTAGAAACCAAGCACCGATGCCCAATCAACCCCATGGAATGGATCCTCTCGATCCTTTTCTTTGAAACCACCCACGGGTGCATCTGAAGATAAACCCCTCAAGGTTACATTCTTCCCCTCGGACTTGAACTTGAGTTCCATCATCTGAAAGTTAGTCCGAAACTCTCCAAGAGAATGGAGCCACTGTACACCGAGCACAAGGTTGGTCTCTCCAATACCAACCACATAGAAGTCATCGGTAACTGTATGGTTACCCATGGTGATACTCAACTGTGGAACTCGTTGCATGCATCTCATGGACTCACCATTGGCTACCACTACATTGAAGCCCTCAAAGTCTTCTGCCTGTAATCCCCGCTTCTCTACCAAAGATGCATCAATGAAGTTGTGGGTTGCCCCACTATCAATGAGTACTACTACTCTCTGACCCTGTAATACTCCCCTGACCCTGAATGCCTTGTACCTCGGGGTACTCGACAAGGTAGCAATAGTCTCATGGGGAAAAGTCTCCTCCTCTTGTTCAACCCCTGCACTATCCAATGTCTCTCCATCTTCATCCTCCAACTCCTGAGCGTCCCGCTCCTCCTTGCTCTCACTCTCCTCGAAGACCTCTATGAATTGGGCCTTCCCTTTTCCTCTACAATCATGTCCTGGAACCCATGGTGTGCGGCAATCGAAACATAGTTTCTTTCACCTCAACTCCTCTCTGTCCTCTCTCGATACAAATGGTCTCCTTGCTGCATCCTGCTAGGTGGGGGCCCCTTCGGCTGTGAACCATCAGCTCTCGAAGGAAATACCTTAGGTTGAATTCGAGGTGGAAACCTCGATTTTGGAGTGGACAACTCCAAATCACGTGCTCTCCTAATAGCCTCATGTAAGGAAGAAGGCTCAAATGCCTTCACAAATCCTGCTAAAACGCGTCAACCAACCGCCATGAAGAGTGAAGTCAACCTCATCTCTGAAACATCAGATACCATAACTGATAACCTCTGAAAATCCGCAATGTACTGGTCTAGAGAACCTGTCTGCCTCAAGTGAGTCAACTCTCTGAAGTGCCTATCTGGGTCCCTCCTGTCGAATCTGCTCATCAACCTCTGTGTAAAATCTGCATAAGTAGTGATATGCATGTGTCCCCTGTGTGATCAATCCATGATGCCACCAGTCATGAGCATCTCCCTCGAGGTGTAGGATAGCAAACTTAATTGCATCCTCTTCACGCATGGGATTCAAGTCGAAGTAAGTCTTCAACTTCTGAATCCAAGACTGTGCGGTACACTTCTTAGAACCATCGAAGTGTGGAATAGAGATTTGTCCCAATCTCCTCTGAAACTCAGTACCCTGTGTCTGGTGATCTCTCCTGGGCCTGCTACCAATCTTCATTTTACAATACTCCTGAAATGGCATGTTATCCCGGAAACCCTCACTCAATGTCTGGTACCTCTCCCAACAAGATTCCTCATCCACAATGTCTGTGGGTTGTCGTGTCTGTGAAACTTCCGGATCCTTCAAAAAAGAAGGCTCGTGGAGTCCCAAGGGTCTAGTAGTAGCATGAGGGGACCCCTGTCCCGAATGTCCACTCTCACCTCTGTTACCATGTTGTCCCATATTGCTAGCTTCTCCTCTCTCCGCATGAGCATCAATCTTGCCCTGTGCTAACCTCTCAGTGAGCTGGCTCAAATAGAGATTGGTAGTCTCCTGTTGCTTCACCATATTGGTGAACAATTGTTTCATCAGATCCACTCCCATCTCTTCACTGTCTCTGTCTCTATCTCCCATCTTTCAACCCCAACAGGTTGGAGAAACAACTCTGATACCACTGAAATATCCCTTGTAGGATATCACTTTAAAATATGCAAAATATAGACAAATTGCAGCCAAACAGAAATCTGATTTTTGCAGAAAATTAAATCTAGGGCAGTGAACAGAAAATAATGGATAACTCCAAAAATACTTGCTCAAATCTCTTGAAATTTTAAATGGAGCTTGCTAATACAATAACAGATATTATAGAACTGTTTTTGGAATTTTTCAATAATCAGAATGCTGCTAGAAAATTACAGCATGCCCTAAACAGCTGAAAACTTCTAAAATTAATATCTTCCGTAATATAGATGCAAAAATTATGAAACCTTGGAAATATTATCTATAAATATAGGAGATGATATCCCAACCTTCAAATCAGAATTTGAGGAAGTGGAAACCCTCCAAAACAGTCTGCAATTTCCAAAACAAGTCGCCCCACCTAGAAGATGGCTGGAAACCCTTGCAAATGCCTTCAAACTGATGCTAGACCTTGCCAAAGAGGTTGCCGTAGATCTGCCCTGAAAAACCCTGAAATCTCTCCTCCAAAAATGCCCAAAATCCTCCAAAACCCTTCACTGAAACCCTCTGAAAATATCTCTAAAGAACAGCCCTGATTTCAGCTCCAAAATGACAAACTAGGGTGGATCTTTCACCACCGAAGAGTGCCCTACTAGCTAGGGATGGATCTCTCACCACCGAAGCTAGGGTTCCCGTGGGATCTTACTCCACAAGCTGGATATTTGCAAACAACAGTTGCACATGAAAGGAAATATAAGTGTATGCATGAATGATCTTCTTTTCACCCCTCCACTCCTTTTATAACTTTTCCCATGCCAAGGAACCCTTAAAAGCCCAAGTCGCATTTTCCCTAGGGAAGACCAAATTAATAAAGTAACTTAAAGTTACTTTTTCCTTTCAAGTCGCCATGGTCCAAAAAGGTGACCCCAACGCAAAATTAGAACACTAGGAGTTAAGTGGCCCCTTCCAATGATAAAACATAACATCTAGTCCCTTCGAAAGCACTTTATAATCCTGTCAATGGAAAATTATAACAACTGGACTAGATATTCATACCCAGATAGCTCGCATATATCCAGTAACCCTTGGGCATGACTAGGGTTAGGACCCGTCTTCAGCCCTCGGGCCTGTGGTGAGGGAAAGGGGACATTACACATTACGCCCTTTACCTCAAGATTGTCACTACGAGATGTGTGTATTTTATCAATTCTACTTGCATAGTATTCTACAACAATTAATAATCATGGTAGACTGGACGGCAAAACCACTAAAAGGATGGGCATTCATAGGATTGCCTCCAATCAATTTTCTATGAGTCTTCCTCAGCTCATAGCAAGGGATGTGTGATAGTTATCTTGTAATGCAAACCACTAAGGCATAAGGTTTTGAGCCAAAGGATTTTGTTTGTAGAGACATATTCTCGCTTGGGACATTCCAAAGACTACTTAGGCTGAGATTGTTTGTGATTCATACCCCTTCTACTTACATAGTATTAATACAAATAGTGATCCTAAAAGATTGGACATGTTAACCAATAATGGGCATTCATAGGATTGCCTCCAATGAATTTTCCTTTAAGGCTTCCTCTGCTCACATAAAGTTTTGAGCCAAAGGATTTTGTTCGCAGGGACACCTTCTGCTTGAAATATTCCAGTAGTGCTTAGGTTGAAACTGTTTTCCTTTCATACCCTTTTCACTTCAACTAACTAACATTCAGACAAGGGAAATCCAAGTAGTGATCATATGGGGCATGAATGTAGTATTATTGTTTTTCTTTGGATGCAAATATAAATAGCACCAATTATCGAAGAATATCCAATGAGGAATGTCTCATAAAAGAAAAGTTCGGATCCAATAAAATACGAAGATTGTTACATTTCTCTTGTACTCTCTTTCTCACATATTTACATATAATAACAGTTAGTTCATAAACCAAGAAGTCTCTTGTTTGTGCAATTTGGTCTAAAAATCAGAATATAGAATTTTTCTTTGATCTTATGAATGCTATTTATTTATCTCATCTTTGCTTCAGTTGGCCCATATATTGTATTTGTTGCATGCATTTTTACTTTATTTCTTGAATATTGAATTTTTTTGGCGTTGTGTAAAACTAATTTACTTTTCTTCCGAGTGAATAACGATCATTTTCTGGGCAGCCCTGCTGTTCTTGGCTCCGTTTTAGTCCTTTTCTGATTTTTATTCCCTAGGTTGTGAATTGCTAGATGCTTGTATTCTTGGGAATTCATTCCATCATGACACTTCTTTTGAATAGTCCTTTGAATCGAGTAACTCTCCATAAGGAACATAAGCTTATTTTATATTTAGTAGTATATAGGTGCAGTCAAACTTATGAAAGCCAAGAAAGAAGTGTCCTTTGACAATTGAACAGTTTTTGGATAACAGGAGCAATTTGTGGAAAAGGCCAAACTTTCTTCAAATTACTTCCTTAGCGACTGTGAAGACATAATGGTAATTGTTTCCTACTACTAGAATTGGAAGATGTGTTTACTTTCAGCAAGTGACCTTTTAAATTGAGTTTTTATGATTCTTACATTCATTTCATTTTGTTATCTACCACTCAGCATGCAGATATGCACTTAATATGTCTTCCCTTTACCTGATTAATGTTTATTAAATTTGACTATGTGATTAGTGCCGCATTCTTTTGAATAATCCCTTCTTTGCAATTAGACTATATTTCTAAGACAGACTTTTGTGTTGCCAACAGAATGCTGCAGCTGTCATTGAAGATCTGCCATTAGGATTGCAAGAGAGATATATCTTCTGTATCAGGTTTTTCATATTTATGAAGAATAGAGTTTCTGTTTGTTTCCTTAGGTTTAGAAACGATACTACCGGGTACTGCCCGGAGGTCCCAATACCTGTACCAGTATGGTTCAGGTACTTACTGCTCCATGTACCTCTTGGGTTCTTCTCTTGTCTCGGATATCCAACTGTTATAAGTAAACCGCAATAATAAATGGAAAAAAAAAAAGATTAAAAAAACAAACTGCAAAAGACAACTAACATAACTGCTGTTAGTCCTATTGCATCTGGTTTTTATGAAACAATTGCTGGTTCAAATACAATCAACGAAGAGCAATATAATGATTTGTTGACATAGTTTTTGACTTTGACTTTGACCATTGACTAATTTCATATCATAAATAGATAATTTGTAGTATATCATGTCATGAATATTTTGAATTATCAATCATCAATAGTGTATGCATATAACATTGATATTATGGTTTATTTTGTTTATATTTTGTTTATTATTTTTGTACAAACATACCCAAGCCATATTGTACCCAAAGTCCACAAAACTTGACAAGCCCCCGTATCCGAACCCGTATCGGTAATTTTGGTTTAGAAGATACATAAAATGGTCTTTAAGTTTTGAAATTTTCTTTTACCATGTTAATAATCATTTCTTTAGAGGTAGTGGTGTCCCAGATTTCACCCTGAAATCTGGGACTATCCCTTTAAAAAAAATTCGTTCTTTTTAAAGTAACGGGTTGTTTTGTGTTTTTATTGCCTGAAGTTGTCTTCATTACATTAAGATATTCCCAGTGAATCATATGAGCCAATTTCGACAAATACCCAGATGCTAAAACTCATTTTATCCCTCCGCTGGTTTTGTCTGTGAGAATTTTATTTAATTATTTATTAAATAAATAAAGTTCCGTTTAATGTGAATTGTGTTGTAGTTGAACCCTGTTGAAGTTTTTCATGTCCAGTATTCTCACATCTCAATAGGGTTTTCACCAGGAATGAATTCAGAGCAATTGTCTGCAACTTCTGGCAACGTTTTTCGTTTTTATTTATTTCTTTTTGCATTTGTTTTTGGTTTTCTCGCATGGTTGTTAAATTCCCCTTGATCCATTCTTTGTTCTGTATAGCCTGTTTAATTGCCTGGAACATCTGGAAGTCATTTATGGCCTCAACAATGGAAGGAATTAATCACGGAGTGCTGACTTCTGACCAAAAAAGAAGAATTTAAGCAGAAAAAGCCTCTCCTAGGCAAGTCGCACTTTTTGGGATAATAGATCTAAGCTGCCAGTGGGAATTTTGGCAGTGGCAGGTAGGCGGGAATTTCTTGCCTGCCTAGCAGGTTACTTTTTCCCATCAAGTCAAAATCACTTAAGCTGCCAATGGGAATTTTAGAGGTGGCAAGGCAGGCGGGAATTTCCTACCTGCCTAGCAGGGTGAAAATTCCCATTATGAAAGAAAAATCACTTAAAGCACCGGTGGGAATTTCTTGCCTACCTAGCAGGGTGACTTTTCCCATCAAAGAAGTTTATTCACCCATGCAAGTCGCATTTTTGAGAAGAAGGCTATTTTCCATGCAAGTCGCACTTTTTGGAAGGAAGGATTTAAGCTACCAGTGGGAATTTTGGCAAGTGGGAGGCAGATAGGTGGGAATTTCTTACCTGCCTAGCAGGGTGAAAATTCCCATTATGAAAGTCAAATCACTTAAGTGGAAGATGGGATTTTTGGAGCTGCATTGCAGGGTGGAAATTCCCATTGCTTTGACTTCCTATTTTTAGCAATTTCCCTTGCCAAAAAGTGCGACCCACCTTGGCATTAATACATGTATTTAATGATATTTATTAATGGTATTTCTAGCCAAGTTTGGCGCCATAAATAGAAGGAAAGTCAAGGCAAGTGGATGAGCTAAAGAGAAGTCAAGGATGCATGCTAAAAATAAATAAAATAAATTCATAAAAAAACAATCAGAAGCATGCAGACTTGGGCGCCCAAATTGGAAGAAGAAGCATGGCTTTTAATTAATTAAATTGCCAAAAATAGGGAAAGACAATTATTAAAATTAGCATGTAGATGGCTATATAAGCATGGGACGCCATAAAGGAGAAGCAATTAATTTTTTTTTGATGAAGTTTGCAGCCCGGAAGGGTTTTGGCGCCAAGGGAAGGAGGATTTTGCATTAAAGAATATTTTCCATTGTCGGGAAGCTTCCAGTTTTGGCGCCTAGGGTTGGAATAGCTTTATTTTTGTTATTCTAAGTATCTGCATGTTGGTATAAGTGCCCAGGTGAATTAAATAATATTTTTGCTTGCTTTGCATGCAAAGCAAAGTCTCAAATTTTAGGGCAGCAAGCTTTATATGCAGATTTTGGTGATAAAAATCAAGTATTCATGCCATGGACTCCATCTTTGTCTGAATTAATTGCAGGTATTCATCACAGGTGCTCATATTGGTGAAAAGAAGTTCAAATCAATGTCAGATACATTGAATATATCTTCCGAATCAGAAGAAATTGTCGGATCTGCACAAATTGATCCAATTACAAGGATTCCGGACATAATTAAAAGAAAAAGAGCTCGAGACAAAGATTGTTCCAAGCATGATGAAGCGTGATGAAAGAGAAGGATCAACAGAATCATGCATAGCTTCCAGATTTGCTTGACATTAATTAATACTGAGACATAGGCCTCGAACCATCACCGATTTAATTGAGAGCCATCACGGAAGGACATCTCTCATGCGGGCAATTAAAAGTAGCGAGATTATTCAAGCTTCAGCGTTTCCAATCACAACTCAGTTGCCTGAATTTGTTATGGAGTGTGCAAGGTCTTATCATCCTCTTTTTCCAGAACAATTCGAGATCTTCGTAGAAAGACAATAATCAAGTTGGATGCACAATTTATTAATTATTGCCTAAAGATTCCGACACGACCAGTGGTGATTGCAATTAGCATACTTGGATGCGTTGGTAATAGATGGGAGAAAGCACAAAGCAAATTGTGGGCATAATGAATAGCAGATACATGAAGAAGCCCAGATCTCCATCAAAGTTCCCGAGGACTTTTCCACGATCCAATCTGGTGTAGGAAGTTGATGATATTACTAAATTGCTTTGCAGGTTAAACGGAGAAGCCAATACCCATAACTTCCGCTCATGGATGTATGCTTTTGTGAGAACCATTGAGATCAACAGAGTTGATTCAATAATCAATTGGGCGGAGATCATCAATGACAACATCGGTGAGCAAGCTTCGAAGTGTGAGGCGGACGTTCAACTTCAAAATGACTTCATACCTGGTATATGCAGCAGCCTCGCAGGGTATATTTTCCAAATTGGATAGACGGGGCATACTGTCGAAAGATCCTATTTTTGAGTGCTTCCCACAGTTGACAGTTCCTGAATGCCACAAAGATTACAGGGTGGTCAACGATGGGTTCTTCTACGGATTCATCTGCAAATTAAATAGTGATCTGAAGACCAGCAGGGTGAGCAAAGAAGCTTGGGAAGCTGTATCCCAAAGCATGGTTGTATCTTCATCCAGTTTGCAGACTTCACGTATCTCAGGGTCAGTGGCTTTTCAGGAGAACCAGTTAAGTTGCCGAGGTATCCAAGCGACAAATGGGTCATCATGGAGTTGTGCAGGCAAGCTCGTGGAAATGCATGACTTACAATCGAAAGCGACACAAATCTACAGGTTGTTTTCCGGTCACAGTGGGTTATTACAAGTTGCCAGAGCATCCATAAAGCTAGGGAATCGAAGCATAAATGTTTTCCGGATATGAGCATGAGTTCTTCCCAACACGATTGAACTTTGATCCATATGGGATAGCGAAGAAGACAATCTCCCAGGAATATTCGCATGTACCTTCGTTGGAAGACTTTTGGATGAAGTGCAGAAGTGAGTATGAAGTCAGGAAGAAAGATTTCAGCAGGTTATCAGTGCAACAAGTGTCTGATTATGGTTTAGCACGGATACTTGCAGATCTCGCGGATGATGGGCATGTGGTACTTGACACATACCATCAAATGGGAGGAGATAGAGCTGCTCTTCAGGAAAGCATAGGCGGTTGTCAGACGATTGAGGAAAGGTCTTCCGTGCTTTAGTTAACACCTCAAATTGGTTGTTAAAAGGGGTATTGCATGGACGAAGCTTTGATGAATCAGATCACAGGTAACTTTATTGCAGGAGACTCCAACAAAAGGAAGCATGAAGGTGAAAGTAGCAGGAGACCAGAGAAGCTTAAAGTATACAAGAAGTCTCAAGTATTGGAGAAGGTCAAGTCTACAACTATGTGCCAGTACCACTTTCAAACGAAGCTTCTCCAAGCGTCAACTCATAGCACTTCAGCAGCCCCTGAACCCCAGACAGATGTTGTCATTCCTCCGTTGAATCCAGCGTCGTTTGTATTTGCTCCTCAACCACTCAAATCTTCACCTCTCCCCGAGAGAAGCTGAAAGCACAGATGGCAGAGTTTGAAAAAAGCATTGTCTTTGGACAATTCAGAGGGTGGCAGCCACAACACTGTGGCAAATTCGGATGCAGCAGAGTCTGAGCATGAGATGGTGGTACACTCAGTGACTTCTCATTCCCCGAGAAGCAATTTTTCATCGTGGTTGGCTTTGCAGATAGTCCCGAAGCCAGAGAGGAGATCAACTTGGAAGAGGAAGACTTGCAACTGCTTTTGAGCTTGGAAGGTAAAGGTAAAAGGTCTAAAGTTGCCAAAATGACTTCAAGGTTGATTATCGAAGAATCAGGACAGAAGTTCGCTGAATTATCATTTCAGCTGAAGGGAAAACAAGAGGGAGAGCTAACTATTGCAGACATATCGGTGACTAAAGTACCATTGGGGAAAATCACCACGGAAGGACTAAAGCAAGATACACGGACACTGATAGACGCTTTATTCCTTAAGCTTGACAAAGAAAAGGCAGAAGAAAGATAAGCTTCAAATGCAGATCTCTCAGTTATGTGAGATCATCACTAAGGTTGTTAAACCTTCTTCTCAGCCCATGTTAGTGCAGGAACAGGTATGCACCATCTGGTTGAAGAGATTGAAGATGCAGGGAACTAGGTCAAAGCTATTGCTCAATGGAAAGAGCAAATTATTCACCAAGCTTCAAAACAGTTCGAGGGAATACCAGCCGGATTGGATAATATGCACATGGCATTATCTCAACTAAAGGAACTAATGACAAGGATAGAAGATGAGAACATAGTTGTTGAAAGTCATCTGGATACCTTAGCTAAGATACATTCATTGCCAGAGGATGTGCTAATTACAGAGCAAATTGTACCTGATGGATTGATAGAAAGGGGAAGTAGTTAGAGATCGCAGTTTCCTTCCGCATGGAGATCCTCAAGCTTATGCTGAAAAGGATGCAATTGCTAGAAAATGAGATGGGAGAAGTGCTAGAGAACATTCAGATGAATTGCCTGCTTCCCGTGAAGAATTTATTTTGGTTGTGCAGAAGAAGATTGATGAAGCCGTCATGCCTTTCACGTTAGATTCAATTGGCAGACTCATAAAGCTTCATGCAGATATTGAGGGGTATGGGCCTGGTTTAGAGAAGGTAAAGGCTAACACTGTTGCTTTGTCCAGAGGATTGCTGCGGTTCAAGACTGAGAAGGAAGTGGTTGCTAAAGTAGATGGGAAGTTACTGAGTCACATGTTTGACAAGTATATTCAATTTCAGAACAAAGGAACAACATAGAGTATGATGGCAGCACATTTTTCTTCTTTTTCCCTTCTCTCTCTTATTCTTATTCTATCGGACAAAATTGTAAAACTAAAGTAATTGGTTAAAAGCCATTACTTTTAGTTATTTGAAAGGGTCCTTAATTAAGAATAGGTGGCGGACATGCAAAGCTTTGATTTAGTCTTCAGATGCATGTCATGTAGAGAGAAATTTCAGGGGAAAGATTGCAGTTGTTTTCTTTATAGCTTCCACATGTGTCAGTTCAGTTATTGCTTTCCTATTTGTAATTTCCTTCTATGCACTATAAATAGAAGAAGAACCTATGGGTTAAAGGATCAGAATTTGTAATCAGCATTCTTGTGTTCCAGACTTTGAGTTGAAACCCTTGATATCTTTCTGAAAGCTAAGGAATTGAAAGGAGGCAGATTTTCGGAGAACTTTGTGTCAACGGTGCATTTGTTTCTTATTTCGTGTAGATCTTTGCATAAACTTTGTGTTATCTCAGATCTAGATTTGAAACTTTCATTTTCTTTAAATTTTGTATTGTGAGATTTGTTTGTTTCATCTATGTGCATGAGACCAACTCTGCGAACTATTGGTTGGATTGCACATCTTCTTTGCTTTCTTCCCGGATTCAATTATTTTCCCCTTTTGCAAATATTTCTTTACAGATTGCTTACTTGCTGCAGAATTGCCTAGCTATGGCTCATGAGCTTTGCAATTAAAGTAAAACCCACAAACAGTTACTCAAATCCATAATTGATAAAAATCTTACACGGGAGCCTCACCGGTAAATGAGGGAGATTTATCTCATGACTGCCTAGGTTTTCGGTTGTGCAGAAAATCTAGCCTACTGAAGCAGATTAGATGCTTATCTTTGTAGAAAAGCCCGAGGCTATTTAATTTTGTGACATAAGATGCATGCGATTCTTGATTTCTTCAAAGGTAAAATTGTTTTATTAGATATTCTATTCTTAATCGAATACCGAGAAAATGCATTTCTTAAAACACATAACGATAAAAAGTAATAATAGCAATTGATTACTTTCAAGTTGTTGAACTCAACATGTTAACTAATGAGAAATCAACAAAATGTTAAAGATTATTTTTAACATATTCAAATCTTTTTAAAAGTTGGCTTCTTCACACCTAGAATCATAGGAAGCAACCAAGAAAACATTTATAACACTAGAGGAACTGCACTAGTTGAGCTGTAGAAAGAAAGACATTGTCTACAAATAACTAAAATAGTTCAATTGGACTCAATACATTTAGTTACGTTCGGAATGTACTAAGGTAGTAGAACCCTAGGTTGTGAAAAGTAACTAAAATGAAACACAAACAATTTAAACATAACTAGAGTTATTAAAATATAAGGCTTATTTATTAACATTATATTAATATTAGGTAAGTGCTAACTAATAAAGGGTTGAAACTACTTCAACCACTTTGTAACCATCTTTCACATAATAAAATGACGGATACAATGATAATGGGAGGCGAGTCTATATTACAACATCTAGCTCTACGCTTGTTTGGGGACAAGCAATCTCGAAAAGGAGGACTGTAATGTCCCTCTTTTCGAATAGTTCGGTAGAAGACCTTTGGCTCGTTTTGTCTACCCGACTTGTCAAAGGGTGTTTTCAAGGGTGACTTCGTTTTATTAATTTTATTATTATATTGTGCTCAAAATAAAGTAAAATATCATTAAAGCACATATAATTAATCAATGGACTGTTTAAGTGACTTTGACTTAGGAAAGTGCATATAAATAAATTAACAAATTATTTAGTGTGCCTTCCTAGGCAAAAATGCGACTTGCTTGGAGAAGGAAATAATTAATTATCTGTTGATTTGGGAAAAGTGCGACTTGCATCTTTGGAGGGTTTTTTGGCTATAAGGAAAAAATGCAACTTGGGGAAAGGCATTCCAGATTATTATTATTTTCTCCCAGCAGTTAGCTTTGAGCTTTTGCAGACAAAATCCAAGGACGGAAACCCTCTGGATTATTCCTCTTGTGGACGGAAACCCCAGGAGCAATGAGAGGAGTTCCTATTCAGGGATCTTCATTGTATTCACAGGTTTTTATCATTTCAGCAGTTTGAAAGAGAAATAAATTGCAGCAGTGGGCATACAGACTTCTTTTAGAGTGGGGCGACTTATTCTAAAGTTTTTCTATGCAGTATCTGAGGTATTTTTCATGCTAGATAATTATTGTAATTTCTAGCATCAGTTATATATCAAATCGATTTGGTTTGAATCATTTACAGTGGGTTTTGGACAATCTTTATTATCAATCTATCTGCAGATTTATAATTGTATTGCCGTAATATTTAGCATCAGAAATCATTATTAAATACACGACTGAATTGTTCATGAAGAAATCTGCCTGTTAAACCCTAGGCGCCTTTTCTGTATTCACCCGGTTTGCGGGGTTTGTTTTATTTAATTTATCTATGCAGTTTGAGTATGGTGTTCTATGGATTCTTTTGATGTTATCAGTTCAGATTTGAGCCAGAGCAATATATATTAAAAAAAAAAAAAAAAGTATTCAGGCAAAAGGGGTTTGGGATCTTTCGGAGGATATACATGAATACAGCCATGAAACCAAACGCACAAAAAGGGCAAACATACGATCCACGAAATAGGCAAAAATCCTATTTCTACCATTTCCACCAATTCACAGCAAGTAAATTTGCGAATTTTAGAGGTGAAATGGGCATTTTGAAGTGTACACGTTGAAAGGTCGAAAATTTATATTGGTGTGAAAAATAGCAAACATTCAAAATCTTGAGACTAATAAAAATGATGGTTATAGACATTTTTGAAAATCCATCGGATGCTAAAATTGATGAATTCACTGATAGAGAATACGTATTTTAAAAAGAATCCCAACACTTTGAAGACATGAAGGAATCCAAAGTGTAGGTAAAACTCGGCATGGATGGTTGTCAAATTAGTTCGTGAGTTTGTGAATCTCGAGAATTTACCCTTACGAGGGTTATGAGACAACTTGATGGAACTTGTGGATTGCTTGGTATGGGTGGTTGTCCAACAATTCGGGAGTTCGGGGAGGTGGAATTCGGGAACTCGGGAATTCGGCTCGGGAACTACACCTTTATAAGGGTCATGGAGGCAACATGATGGAGTTCTACGGTTTGATCATTGTTTTCAAAAGGGAAAGCTTCTGAAGAATGTGTGGTCTTGTTTGGTTATGTTATTTTAATCTTCTGTCAATATGTTCTATAGAGTAAGCCTTAAGAGGGGGTATTAAAATATAAGGCTTATTTATTAACGTTATATTAATATTAGTTAAGTGTTAACTAATAAATGGTTGAAACTACTTCAACCACTTTGTAACCATCTTTCACATAATAAAATGACGAACACACAATGATAATGTGTGCATTCCGATTTCTCTTCATTCATTCTTTGTACATTCTATTCTTTCTTTATTCTTTCTCTTTCCACATATTTGATCAAGAGGTGATTAAGGATCACTTATCACCTTGGTTGGTGCATAACCAACGTTAGCTGTCATTTTAAATCCATGACCGTTACGTAGGCTCTCATCTTAATTATATTTTCATGGTGTGAATTATGGGAACTTTGTGTTGCAAAATCCATAGCAGCATCGATGTCCATAAGAATGCACCATTGTCTAAGTACCAGTGAAGTTTTCAGGGAGAATATCACATGCACTTATCAATACTTCAGCATAGAGATTTCACTCTATGACTCATGATGTGGACTATGCATGCATAATCATTAATGTTTCGATTCGAATATATACTACATACATGTAAACTAGAGTATTTGTAGCTTAAAGAACAAACTTTATAATGAATAATCAAATGATTAGTGTATAATTATTTAAATGAGGATGAAGAAATGAATAGGTGGATGCCAAATATAGAATAGGTGATGCTCATTATCTATGTAATTGTAATGTCCCCAATTCCGAGCAGATAGCCTAGGAGGTTTTTCATTCGTCTTAGCCTTGGTCATACCCGAGGGGCTAACGACACTGGAGGCTATTGGGTATGGATGACTGTTACCACCTTGCTTATTTGTTATATTTTTGCGTTGACATGAGTATTAAGTGGCTTGGTGGGAACAAATGTTATGTTTTGTCGTTAAGGGGGGGACTCATGACACTTTAATGTTATAATCTTTTGTTGGGGGTCACTTAAGTCCCTATGGCGACTAGGAGGGGAAAAGTAACTTAAGTTACTTTATGTTTTTGTGGTTCTCCCTAGAAGGGTCGATTGGGGTCTTTTTGGGCCTCTTGTTGCTTAGGGAAATTATAAAAAGGAGTATGGGGGAGTAATAGAGCTCATTCTTGCACACTCACATATTTTTCTCATTGAGCAACTGTTGTTTGCAATCTTCTAGCTTGTGGAGTAAGATCCCACAAGAACCCTAGCTTCGGTGGTGAGAGATCCATTCCTAGTTAGTAGGGCACTCTTTGGTGGTGAAAGATCCACCCTAGTTTGTCATTTTGGAGTTGATTCAAGGCTGTTTTGAGATATTTTTGAGTTTTCAGAGAAGGGTTTTTGAGGATTTTTAGGCTTTTTGTGGAGAAGAATCAAGGGTTTCAGATTTATTGATCAGAGAAGGGTTTGGCACCATTTCTAGAGACACTTTTGAGGGTTTTTGGCCTCTTCCTAAGGGGGACGTCCCACTTTGGGATTTTGCAGCATTTTTTTGAGGGTTTTCAAATTGCTATTTCCAGATCGGAGGTTGGGATTTCATTTACATTATTTGTAGATGTTATTCCCAGATTTTTAGAATGTTATCACTTGTGTGTGAAAAGATATGAATTTTTGAAGATTTCAGTTGTCTAGGGTTTCTGAAATTTTCTGGCAGTTTTATATTATTCAAAAATTCCAAAAATATTTTTCTAGTGTTTGTTATCATTGTTGCAAACTCTCTTTAAAATTTCATGCATTTTGAGCAAGTATTTTGTGAGATATCAATTAAAATCAGTTTGCTGCCCTAGCTGGTTATTTCTGCAAAAATCAGAATTTTTATTTGCTGCAATTTCTATATATTTTTGCGCATTTCGAGTGGTATCCCACAAGGGATATTTCAGTGGTATCAGAGCAGTTGTTTCTCTAGCTTGTTGGGTTGAAAAGATGGGTGACAGTGAAGATATGGGTGTTGATTTGATGAAACAATTATTCACCAACATGGTGAAGCAACAAGAAACTACTAATCTCTATTTGAGCCAGCTCACTGAGAGATTAGCATAAGGCAGAATTGAGACTCGGGAAATAAGGGGGAAGCTAGCAATAGGGGACACACGGTTCAGAGAGGTGAAAGTGGAAATTCAGGGCAGCGGTCTCCCCATTCTTCTACTAGGCATTTGGGACTTCACGAACCCTCGTTCTTGAAGGATCCAGAAGTTTCACAGGTAAGGCAACCAACAAATGTTTTGGATGAGGAGTCTTGTTGGGAAAGGTACCAATCTTTGAGCGAAGGTTTCGAGATAACATGCCATTCAAGAGTACTGCAAAATGAAGATTGGTAGCAAGCCCAAGAGAGATCATCAGATGCAGGTGCTTGAGTTACAAAGGAGATTGGGACAAATCTCCATTCCACACTTCGATGGTTCTAAGAAGTGTACCGCACAGTCCTGGATTCAGAAGTTGAAGACATACTTTGACTTGAATCCCATGCGCGAAGAGGATGCAATTAAGTTTGCAATCCTACATCTTGAGGGAGATGCACATGACTGGTGGCATCATGGCCTTATTACACAAGGGCACATGCATATTGATACCTATGCAGAGTTCACACAAAGACTGATGAGCAGATTTGACAGGAGGGACCTTGACAGACACTTTAGGGAGTTGACTCATTTGAGGCAAACAAGTTCTCTAGATATGTACATTGCAGATTTCAGAGGCTTTTAGTCATGGTTCTGATGTTTCAGAGATGAGGTTGACTTCCCTTTTTATAGCGAGGTTTGATGCCGAGATGCATATATTAGGGTTTGTGAAGGCATTTGAGCCTTCTTCATTGCATGAGGCTATTAGGAGAGCACAAGATTTGGAGTTATCCACAACAAAGTAAGCCTCCATCTAGACCCATCTGACTGACGAATTTCAGCGAAGGAGCCTCCACCGAGGCAAGAGGTGGCTAAGAAGCCAATCATTTCCCGAGAGCTTAGGGATGAGTTGAGGCGAAAGAAACTATGTTTCGATTGCCGTACACCTTGGGCTCCAGGGCATGATTACATAGGAAAGGGGAAGGCCCAATTCATTGAGGTCTTCGAGGAGAGTGAGGGTGACAGAGGTGAGGAGTTAGAGACCCACAAGATGGATGATGGAGATGGAGTTGCGTTGGATAGTGCTGATGTGGAGCAGGAGGAGGAGACTTTCCTCGAGAGATTATAGCTACATTGTCTAGTACTCTGATGTATAAGGCATTCAGGGTTAGAGGAGTTATGCAAGGTCAGCGAGTAGTGGTACTCATTGATAGTGGGGCTACCCACAACTTTATTGATGCATCGTTGGTTGAGAGACGAGGTTTGCAGATAGAGGACTTTGAGGGCTTCAACATTGTTGTAGCCAACTAAGGATATATGAGATGCACACGGAGAGTTCCACAATTGAGCATCACCATGGGTAACTACACAGTTACCGATGATTTCCACATTGTTGGTATGGGAGTGACCAACATAGTGCTAGGAGTGCAGTGGCTTCACTCTCTTGGTGAGTTTCGAACTAACTTTTAGATGATGGAACTGAAGTTTAAGTCGAGGGAAGGAATGTGATCTTGAGGGGATTATCTACAGGAGCACCCAGAGTGGTTGCAGCTGAGGGGATGGAGAGGACTTTCCGGCATGATGAGGGGTTTTATTACTGCGGACCGATGTGGAGTTTGATGGGTATGGTGTGACCAGTAGTGTTGCATAAGGCGATTACAGAGGTTGGGATTACAGGTTTAAATCACGAGTTCATCCTTGTGTTGGTTATATGAGGTTTCGGTAGACTGGAGATCTCATTTGCTTGTTGAGTACTCCAAGAACCGACACACTTGTGAGATTTTGGATGGTCACATACAAGATGACAACTACAGATTGGAGGATGAGATGATCTTCTATCAGGGCAGATTGTACCTTGTGTCAGATTCATGGTTGAGGATGGAGATACATTGCGACATGTGCATTGTTCTTCCGTGATTGGACACTTGAGCTTCGATGAGACCTACAGGTTCATATGGGAGAGGTTCAAATGGCATGGGTTGAGGGAGGATATCCTCAACTTTATACAGGGATGTACGGTTTGTCATTATGACAAATCGGAGCTTACAAGTTCATCATTTTTGAGTCGACATGGGATAGCACTCCTATGTATTTTATTGCTTCTATGCACATGGTGAGCACTTCACCCATGTGCTAGTTAGTGGAGGGACGAAGTTGACTCAGTTACTGGTTATTCAATAGGTTCACACTCATCACAGGAGGTGAACTATGTAGAGTTGACATTGTCGATTGACCATTTACTGGAGTCTTGGGATTTTTCCCCACGGGACACATTGAGATACACTATGAGGAGCCTTACTCTCACACGAGTGTGGGTCATGTGGGAGAGTTAGCACACTTTGTGCGTATACAGGTTGTTTCACAAGTTGATCCAGGGGATTCTACAAGATTCAGAGTGGACTTTCATACCCAAGAGTTGATTGGAGAGGTAGTGAGTGATCACATGATGATAGACCTTTACATTGGCAAGGATTGGACAAATTGGCAATTTCGGTGTGGGTACCAGTGGAGAGTCGGTGTGGGCATCATACTACTTCAGGGGCAGCATTGTTCTCTATACGACATGGAGAGCATGATGACTACATGGGGTGTCTTGGTTACTTCGCATCACACCGATCATTAGTTGACTGCAGGGTGAGGTGGAGAAACCTACTTTGTGGTATTCAATTTCTACATCATGGCAGGATAATGCTTGGGGTCAAGCATTTCTCGGGAGGGGAGGACTGTAATGTCCCCAATTCCAGCCAGATAGCCTAGGAGGTTTTTCATTCGTCTTAGCCTTGGTCATACCCGAGGGGCTAACGACACTAGAGGCTATTGGGTATGGATGACTATTACCACCTTGCTTATTTGTTATATTTTTGCATTGACATGAGTATTAAGTGGCTTGGTGGGAACAAATGTTATGTTTTGTCGTTAAGGGGGACTCATGACACTTTAATGTTATAATTTTGTTGGGGTCACTTAAGTCCCTATGGCGACTAGGAGGGGAAAAGTAACTTAAGTTACTTTATGTTTTTGTGGTTCTCCCTAGAAGGGGTCGATTGGGGTCTTTTTGGGCCTCTTGTTGCTTGGGGAAATTATAAAAGGAGTATGGGGAGTAATAGAGCTCATTCTTGCACACTCACATATTTTTCTCATTGAGCAATTGTTGTTTGCAATCTTCTAGCTTGTGGAGTAAGATCCCATAGGAACCCTAGCTTCGGTGGTGAGAGATCCATTCCTAGCTAGTAGGGCACTCTTCGGTGGTGAAAGATCCACCCTAGTTTGTCATTTTGGAGTTGATTCAGGGCTGTTTTTCAAAGATATTTTTCAGAGTTTCCAGAGAAGGGTTTTGAGGATTTTTAGGCTTTTTGTGGAGAAGAATTGAGGGTTTCTAGATCAGATTTGTTGCAGCGATCAGAGCAGGGTTTGGTGCCATTTTGGAGACATTTTTGAGGGTTTTGGCCTCTTTCTAAGGGGACGTCCCACTTTGGGATTTTGCAGCATTTTTGGAGGGTTTTCAGATTGCTATTTCCAGATCTGGAGGTTGGGCTTTCATTTACATTATTTGTAGATGTTATTTCCAGATTTTCAGAATTTTATCACTTGTATTTGAAAAGATATGAATTTTTGAAGATTTCCAGTTGTCTAGGGCTTTCTGAAATTTTCTGGCAGTTTTATATTATTCAAAAAATTCCAAAAATATTTTCTAGTGTTTGTTATCATTGTTGCAAGCTCTCTTTAAAATTTCATGCATTTTGAGCAAGTATTTTGTGAGATATCAATTAAAATCAGTTTGCTGCCCTAGCTGGTTATTTCCTGCAAAAATCAGAATTTTTATTTGCTGCAATTTCTATATATTTTGTGCATTTTCAAGTGGTATCCCACAAGGGATATTTCAGTAATGGGGGTTATCACTTATGAAGCTAGGGTCGCATGACCCTAAATGAAAATAGTAGTTAACAAATATCAATTATTTAGATTAATAGCAATATTATTCCTTCATTAAGAGTCAAGACACATACCAATCAACATTCAGCCACGTACATTTCAACTTATAATCATTAGAAACACCTCACTATACTGAAATTAACTTTAATTTATCTTAAGTCATGCATTGAAATTATAAAATATCGTTGAAATATCTTAAGTCCAGCCATTTCCAGGGCATTTCCTGGGCATTTCCAGGCCTGAACCAGGTTTTTTTCTACTTTAAATTTAATATATCATTACAGCAGAAATTACAGTTTTTGCAGCAGCATTATTCTGTACCAAATAGAAGCCATCATAAACAAGGACAAAAATAGCATGTATGAGATAAATTTAATAAACACCTCAACTAGATGTGGTAGGGATGATGCTTGTGCCCAGGTTCAATGAAATTATGAGTAGTTTGTTGTGGTTATTTAGCTTGTTTTGTTTTTCATATGCATAATATGTGGTTAATTCCTATTTATTAGGCTGAAATTTATATATTTTTAATATTTATATATATTTTGTACAGTTGTATCCAACACCGTATCCAGGGCCAAATTTTTTCCGTATCCACGTACCAAATACTTCATATCCGTACCCATATCCAAAACATATTGGTAACTTAGATAAAATCCCATAAGAAGATTTGTCCTTAACCTAGACATGATCAGCATTCACCTGCTGATTTGTTTGACAGCCCCACACTATCTCACTCATGGTGAAATCCCCCATATCACCCTTGAAGGAAGATGCTTGAAACCCATTTATTGCAATGTCAAAAGTAAATGATTACATTTCAGTCATGGCATGGAAAATTTGAGCTATACTTCATCTTCTTGTACCACCTTTAAATCCAAGATCTAGGACTCAAGAAATCGAACGAGATTCCTCTCATGAGATTTTGGTCAGTCACAATCAATTAATTTATTCCCTAAAATTCATTCCATATATATAGTGTGTTGTTTTCCTATAAAGGAGTCAACATCAATCTCTTATCTCTATTATCTCTCACACTTATCTCCTAGTAATCCTCCCTTGACTTTATCTCTATGGGTTGTTTCAACAACTCATTACACGTACACAATATCTCTCTCTCTCTCTCTCTCTCTCTCTCACACACACACACACACACACACACTCACATTAATAATATTATTGCTTCCTCACAATAATATTTTTAACCTAACTCACATTAACTCCCACATGTGAGTACTAATTTGCTTATTTTTCTAATATTCTCTCCTTAGTGCAAACATGGGGAGAGGAACTACATCGACTAAAGATCTCTAGATTGCCCCCACAAGTTTGACTCACGGATGTCGGGTTTACCCGATAATGCGTTGTTACTTTAATGCAAGATTATTACATTGAAAACTTGTTTGATTGAAAAATATCTTCATAGCCTTATTTGATAGCTTTCAACAAAAGAAGAAAGGCACTTGCTTTATTTTGACTAAAGAAGAAAAATGACTATAAATGACAAAAGACACTAGACAATAAACTACTAAAACACTATTTTCTAAAAACCTATAGACTTAAAAGATTACACACAAATAATATTTTAATAAAATTTAAAAACTTTTTAAAGACAAAAAAAAAACCGTAACAAAAGGACTTTATTGACAATTTTGACCTCACAAGACTAAACACATACTAAAACATTAACATACCAAACAAAATACATAACAAAAAATTATACATTTTTATCACATAATAATCAACTATTGATGAACTTGATACAACTATAAAATCTAATTAAGCTGTTGGATTTACTAAATCAAAATAAAAATTTGAAACAAGATCAACAAGCAATACTTTAAACCTATCACTTACAAATATGTATTAAATAACTTATGGACTTAAAACAACTCTAGACTTTAAATATTAAAAACTATTGAAAAACAAAATCCTATACCTAAACCATTAAACTATTAAAAAAATTAATAACTAAATCATTAAACTAATTACATTCTAAATAAATAATGAAAACCTATCCTAATAAACTCTTACCGAACATTTAAACACAATTTATAAATATAACATTTATATTAAAAGACAAAAGACCTAAAAGACAAAAAAACCAAATACATTGATAGGTAATGAAAAACCTAAGACCACCTTATAGACAAAACCGTGGGCTAGATTTGGTGGAGAGCTTGATTTCGAGAGCTTGGCGGTGGAGAAGCCATGGTCGAGGGATGATGACTTTATTTGTCCGGATTTGTAATCCATTGTGGAGATCCATCTGTAACCAAGCTGTGATGTCCACGATCAACGTCGAGATCGACATTCAATGTCAATGCCAATGTGATCCACGAGTCAAAGTGTTGTCAGAGACTGTGTGAAAAGTTTTTGATCGAATGCCAAATTGTAATGTCCCCTCTTTAACACGAGCTCACCATGAGACCCTTTCTGCCCTAGATGATTTCTGGGGCTTAAAGGGAAATACAAGGGAAGTAGTTTATCGTTATATTTTTAAGTTGCTTTATTAAGCCTTGTAATATTTATAGAAAAAGCAACTTTAAGTTATAATGATTAATTAGAAGGGGACTTTCTATTATTAAAGTGACTTTATGATAAAGTGTATTCATAAAGATAAAATAGAAATAAGGAAGTCACTTTATAAATTAAAAATCACTTTTAGTCCCACATGGAGCACCCAACTTGGAAAAAGGCAAGGAAAGGTTATAAAAGGAGGTTTGAGTATTCATTTGAGATCATCTTTTGCCAATCTATTTTCTATCATTGCATGTTAAGCTATTTGCTTGCATCAAATCTTCTAAGGATGAAAACCCTTAAGGAGAAGGAGCTTTGGGGACGAAAACCTCCAAGGTTTGAAGGTTGGGGAATGAAAACTTCTCAACTTTGTGAGGTGGATCCACCCGGGATTCACTATTGTGCTACAGATTCAAAATTTCAGTTATTGGAAGGTTGTTTTTCAGATCTAGGGCACATTTGGGACTGTTTTCAAATTTATTACAGCTAGGGCATCATCTGCAGGTTTGATTTTCAGTTTTTTTCTTGTGTTGGGTCAGCCACCAATTAGTTTAGATTCACTTATGATAGTTTTGGGTTGTAATTGGCAATCATTTTCATGGATTTCACATCCATTTCCAGTTTGATCTACACATTTGGAGATTTCGGGATCATTTTTGGGGGTCTTCCCATGGGTGGAAAAATATCTAAGGTTTGCTTTAATTGATAGCTACTATTTTTGTGATCATTTTGAGCTATCCTTTGCATTGTCACTCCAAGTATTAGGGAGATATGAAATTTTGAAGTTTCAGCTATTTCCAGGTCTGAAATAAATTAAAATAAATTCATATCCTTGTTAGAAAAATTATTTTCTTCCATGTTGATGTTACTAGAGGTCTCCTAGATGTTTTAAGCCTTCTAGGTATTGTGGGTTGTGGGTATTTTGATAAATAAAGTGAAATTTCAGATTGTTGTATTTTTTTGGTAAGGGTTTTAAATAAAAATCAAACTGTTGTCATTTTTTTATAAGGGTTCCCTAGGAAATCCAGATTTCTTTATTTTATGCCCTAAGGGGACATTACACAAATCCAATGCAAGCCGGATGCATATTCAAAACGGATCTAGGAAATGTTATGCGAACAAAGCTAACCTCGGATGCAATGTAAACAAAATATTAAAGAATCCCTCAATGAGAAAATCCGTATGGCCTAAAATGTATGTATTGAATATAGGATATAGTATCTCCAAATAGGAGTTGCGCCCCTGTGTAGGACATATCATTGCACTCAGAAATACTTATCTGCTTTTTCTTCTTCGCAATATTTTTCTTCTTTAAAACCTTCACGTCCCTAATTTTCCTTCTGAACAACTCTCCAAATTTGTAGAATTTCTTCAAACAATTTCTAAGTTTTTTCTCTTTCTCAACTTTCGAACACTTTGAAATTCCGATTTTCGTTGAGAATTGGGAAAGAAATCTTGATTTCATCGAACCTGTAAAATAAAAAATGCCTTCACAATTTATTTATTTATTTTTAAAAATTGGGTATGCAAGCAAAGTGAATGAATGGAATCAATATGGATAGAGTGGACAACATGGAAAGAGAGAAGATGAATGCAGGTGGATGGCGAATGATAGCAAATTTTCATGTTGTCTGCACTGAAAATTGTTGTCAATGTGCAAGCAGTGGTGGATGGACAAACATGGCATTTGCATTTGGGCTACATTGCATAGCCATTAAGCCATTTTGATGCAAAAATCTAATCGAACCTGCTCTAATTCCAGATGAAGAAATCGAACGATATTCCTCTTAGGAGGTTTTTGGTTAATTACAATCAATTAATTTATTCAATACAATTCAGTACATATATAGTGTGTGTGTGTGTGTGTGTGTGTTTCTCCTACAAAGGAGTCAACATCAAATCTCTTATCCCTATTATCTCACACACTTATCTCCTAGTAATCCTCCCTTGACTTTTTCTCTATGATTTGTTTCAACAACTCATTACACATACACAATATATTATCTCACACACACATACTCACATTAGTAATATTATTGCTTACTCACAATAATATTTCTAACCTAACACACATTAAGTTCCACATGTGAGTACTAACTTATTTTTCTAACAAGGACCTTGTACAAACCATAATGAATATATATATATATATATATATATATATATATATATATATATATATATATATATATATATATATATATATATATATATATATATATATATGCCACGATAAAAATCTTGGGCAAATCATAGAGGACAAAGGCGTCCATGACCCCTACATGGAAACAACCTTTCCACACTGATTCAATGCATAATGATTCGGGATGAAAGAATTGAAACCCTCCAAAGATGTGTTGAGAATTTGAGAAAGTCATGACGAAGCATGGAAACACAATGGATGTTGTAAATGCCACAATGATCACTTAATGAGCCAAGCGAAGAATCGAAGCTACAATTTTTGAGACAAGCCATATATGGAGAGGTCCATAGTAGAGATGAGAAGGAGACTGCATGGAGCCAAGCAAATCCCACAAAACTGATCTTGTCCTCAATCAAAACATGGGCTGCTTGCTCCCCCTAGGAGGAAGGCTTCTTGTTTACAATAGAGCATGATAACTGAACTCTCTAATCAGTGTGAAGTTGTTTATCTTGGATTATGTAAATACACTGCGTAATGAAGTATTGCAGTGCTAGTACTTTCTTATATTCTCATTGTTTTTAATTTTCATTTTTTTAAAGTTCGCCCTCTCTCCATCTCATCTTTGTTTAGTTTGACTTTGGATGATCTGGTCTATCAGAGGAATACTTTGTTGTATCTTTTGTGCTCATACATATAAAGTTTTCTTGTTTTGTCTAAAAAACCGTCTTACTCTTGTGTTGTCATTCTTCCAAGTATTCTGATACAAAGCAGGTTGCACTCCTTCCTTTTTGCCAATGTGCACGAGTGTTTACATGCATATCAGTGGTAATAATTTTGACAAAGTGATGCAAGAATATGCTCTAATACGAATGGTCTGCACTGCAAGGCCCGGGATGGTGGCATTGAGGTCAACCCAATAAACTAGCTAGTAATCTACTGGGTTAGTGTAAACATGAGACAAAAACTCTCAGCAATAAACCATTACACATTAAAAAACAAGAGAGTATAAAAATGCTCTTCTATTCAATGAGAAATGAACATGTATAGTATATGTGTGCACAAACACCTAGAATGTTGAGAATGAAGATTCCCCGATCCGAAGGGGAAGCACTTCCTAACAGATTCACCTAGACTGGAATGTGACCCTTTTGGGATCAAATGGTTACAAATATACAATTAGAAGAAGGCAGTTACAAAAGAAGATGATTATGCAACATTCCAACTTTTGCAACGAATGATGCTTCCGTCCTTGAGGTTTGTCGGTTTGAATTCCAAGTATGAGGGATAAAAACAAGTTTGTTGACCTAGCACAAGCTTGGTAGGTACGATCTTACATGGCACGTCATGGTGCAAAAGTTCAACTTGGCAAAAAGGTTCAGCATTAAGCCTGACCTATTTTGCATGATTTACTGTTGCAAGGCAACTTAGGGTGTTCCTGTCGAGTTAGGCGGTGCCAATATGTTAGATCATGGCGCAAAGATTGAAAACCATGAAACTCAACATTGATGTCTATGTGCTTTGGCGCACTGTACAAAGTGAGAGCACACACCAAAACAGTTGTGCTCCTATCAGTACCACTTTGGATTAAATGAACAAGTAGCAATGTGTAAAGTTGTTTTAATTTTGTTCCATCCCTCATGTATTTTTGTCTCTATCAGATTCAATACAAAAGGATGCTCTGTGACTAGGATGTTTTTATTCTTTCACATGTAGAATCAATTTCTTCATATCACCCAAACATGGTTTGTTTGAGCGTGTAGAGCAGATCACGTCACAAACGGGTTCCATAAATTCAACCAAATATTAAAATCAGCCCAAAATTGGTCATCAAGGACCATCTGCCTCCCGAACTATAGTCTTTGACGAAGATTGCCTCAAGCTGGCAATGCATCACTAATGACAGTGGAACATAAACCCCTTTGACTGCATAGAGACACACAAGAAGTATAAAACACAAAGCAAACAGTGTGTCAGCAAGCTTGAGGAATTCAGCCTTGGCATATTTCCAATAAAGGGCTTGTGACTAGAGAGGATTGCTTATGGACAAGTGTTTTTTTTTTTGCCATTGCCAATGAGCTAAAAGTCCATCGAAACTTGCCAATAACTAGGACTGCATGCATTGAATAACCTAAACATGTGATGCCCCACTTGTCATAGAGTTGGTTTTGAAGGAATTCTGCAGTTTTCTCTACTCCCAACTAATCAGCTGCCTAAAAATAATATGGGCATGCTGTTGAAGTTACCATGATGTTTAAAGTGGACTTTATCTAGTATAAGTCCAAATGCCCATCATAATGCTATGCCTTTCTGTAGACTAGGTGCTTTTGAATGGTAAGATTTGTTGCTTTAGCTATATTTTCCTTGTCAATAAGGTATGTGCAAAGCTTCTCAGACCCAAGTGGTTTATACTCTGCCTATCCATTGTTTATTGCACAAATCATTTCCTCATAGTAAGATTAGCGAGAAACATTAGTATGCCACTTGCATAAAAAATAAGTATGCAATGACAAGATTAACTACATCTCAGCCCTGCACATTAAACATGTTTCCAATGGGGTTTGGCACACTGCCAATGTGTGCTCTCTTACGAGATGATCTTGCACCATGCACCTTTACATCACATCTCTAGAGGTGAAATCTAACTCTGGTTTTAGCTATCTTGTTTCTCTTCTAGGCCAATTCCCAGTATCATGTAATGCCCCTTTCTAGGGCTAAAACTGAAAATAAGGGTTTGGCCACAACCCCAAATGAATCAAATCTGAAAATACACCATCAACCAACAAGCATCAATCTGAAAATGACTGGAAACACACTTTAACCCTATTCAAGCAATCAATAATCAGTCCTTTAGGGCAGCGAACTGTATAGGCACTTCAAATCATCATACAACCATGCAATAACAGCTGAAAATGCTTCTAAATAATTATTTCAAGCACGGCAACATTTATCCATCCAAATTACATCAAAATAATAGAGAAAATAAGAGATTACACCCAACTGCAATTAATTTTATGACAGCAACAGGGCAGCCACAAACAAGGGCTGAAAATAGCTCATAAACCTCTCCAAAAATCACCAAATTGTAGATTCCAACCTTATAAAATATGAAGAACAATAATATCAATTCAAATTGTCCAAAAGTGCCCTAGATGATATCAAACCCTTCACCCAAGCAAGTCGCCTAGGGTTAGAAGGGAAGAAATAAATATGAAATCCTCCTTAAAATTGTGACCTCCGTATAAAGCCACCAATGCACAAACAAGGGTTTCCGTCACCAAGTGTGATTCTATTGAAAGGTTTCATCCTCAATAGGTGACCAAGGAAGGGTTTTTGTCCTTCAAGGGCAAGGAAAAAAGCTACGCTAACTCCACTCCAAGTAAATGTCCAAATAAATGATAGATGATCATCCTCCTCCATTCGATCCTCCTTAAGTACCCCTTCTTTGGTGCCAAGGATGAATTAGAGGCCCAATCCTTATGGCCGACCTCTTAATGCACTTTTTAATCTTCACTTAAGAAGACCGACCTCATAATGAAGAAATAGAAATTCTCCTTGCTTTGTTTGACAAGTCTTCTTCCCCCTAGTCGAACCATTCCAATGCCATGATTAGTAAATAAAATAATTAATTATGAAGGTACATCACTTACTGACCTTGGCAAGTTCCCCTTCATCCTCTCATGTCCTCGAGATCTTCTAGCACGTTTTTCATCCCCGAATAAAGACTCATCCTCTCTCTCCTTAATGTGAAAAAATAGGACCTTCACCCTTGTGTAAGTCGCCCTTAAGGTTCTTATCACAAAACTTGCATATTATAGTCACGGTCCCACTAATCCCTTTCGCTTGAAATTCAATCAACATACTAAAATATAAATATTCTGACATCATGTTAAAGCAAACATCAAAACAAAATGTATTGTGATGAATTTTAAATTTAAATTAAAAATAATAATTAAATTTTTAATTTAAATTAAAATGGGAAAAAAATTATTTTAAATTTTTCTTTCAATACTTAACGAAAACAAAAATTAAAACTGTTTTCAATTTTGACCTAAAACAGATTCAAAAATAAAATATTTAAAAAACAAGCTACTATGGCATTACTATTCTTATTAGCTAACCTATTTCTGATTAAAAAAATTCAAAGTTCGATAGCATTTTCCATTAACAAAAAAATACACCAGATGAATCCTTGCCCTTGAGATTTTTCTTCTTTTTCTTCTATTTACTCTTTCCTCTCTCTTTGTTTTACACACTTCAGAAATTTCTCTATTTTTTTGTAGGTTTTTCCTGCCTCAAGGCTTCCCTTTTTCTTTTGCTGCCATCAATTTTCACTTCTACACCTATCAAAATGATTTTTTATGTTTGTTTTGCTGTACTGTGTCATGAGGAAGCTTGAGAGGAGTTGGGTTAGTAGATTAGGATTTGGGATTACCGGTAGGGGCCAGGGTGTGCGGCATTTGAGTTTTTGTTTTTCAGTGGGAGACAGGCATTGATCGGAGGAGATGGCCCAGTAGATAAGGACAGATATCTCCAGGTCTCAAGGGATGTCTGTGTACCCATCTCCCGAGCTGGAGACAAGTTTCCCTGCTTCATTGCCTGCAATTGACATATTTCAATTTTAGCTTAAAACATTTAGAGTTATCTTTGTTTGTTTGAGCATTGAGACAAAAGAAAATGGAAAACTGTAACTATTATCCTCTTGAAAGAAGATTGCAATTTAACTGAAGATATTTAGTTCAGTCTTTGTTTATTCCTAACTAAATCAGTGAATAAATTGAGATTGCAGAAAGAAATATTAATTAAACATTCAACCTTCAACCTAAAATAGTTATGGTTATTTTTAAAAACACGAGCCTTGCTTTGAATTGTTTTGTAACAAGAAACTAGTGGCGCTTAGGATTTATTGAAGGAGAGGTGGGAAAGTGTGAGAAGCATGGTGGGGCCAAGGTGCCATGGAACACAACATTTCTGGATTACAGCCTTTCCAGTTTCAAGATATTCATGTTGCAAATACAAAAACTAGTAGTGCTAAAGCTTTATATTCTTGAAAAATAATACTTAGCACATCATAGGAGTGTTGATTGATTCAAGCAAAGAGAAGCATTTGATCTCCATTGTACAAAAGTGAATGCAATATCTACATTGTAGATCTATCAAAGTACTACTGCTTTTGAAAATAAAATCAACCTCAAATTGGATTATGTTCAGTAGGTGCAGTTTGTAATCATTGAAATAGGTAATAAGATTGGACATGAGGCACATATGGAGAAAGATGAAGTGAAAATTATTGAAGAGAAGATTTATTTGCAAAATTAGGTGTCTAGTTGTGTACATGCAAAGAAGGAACGCCAATCATTTGAAAAGATGAGACATTAAATTGGAAATTTAGCATTTGCTAATATGACTTCAAATTTTAAACATATGTGTAAGGGTGGATGCATTGATGTTATTTACCAAAGCTGATGTGCATATTAAACAAATAGATGATCGATTTGAGCATTTATGATGAAAATTATTTCAAAATGAATGTCCATTTTGAAATTAGAGTTACAGATAGTTTACATGTGACTGCTTGCAGGTTGCATTAAATCTTAATCTTCAGAATAAAGGAAGTATGATAAACCAGTCCCAGATCAAATCAAGCGGAAAATATAAAATTTACAGTAAAAGAAATTCTTGTAATTATTAGCATTGATTTGCATTAATCAATCACTATATTTTTAGGCCCGTCGACTAAAGATGGACAAACGAGACTAGAGATGGATGACCATGATCTATTCTATATATGTAGGCCCGTCGACTAAAGATGGACGAAGCGAGATCAGTGACACGACCCTTGACTAGAGATGGCCAGAAAATTTTTCCTTTGCTGAAAAGGAGCTTATCCAAGTTGAGTATAAATTAAGTTGAAATAACTAACACAATGCTAACTCGAAGGAAACAAAGTTAGAAATAAATAAGTAATTACAAGGAAAACTGGTAATAAATCATGAGTGGAGATGTTAAATTCTGAGCATTAGAAACAGTTGACATTGAGGGAGAGTGCCTCTAGTGATATAGTCACATAGCACACACTGTTTGTTTCTATTCCTGTGATAACCGAGTTTTTCCTAAATATGGATTCAAGTCATATGTTCACTCCACTTTTTCTGTCTCCATTCATGTTCTCCCTAGCTGTCATTTTACCATCAATCATAGCTCATTTTCTTTTAAGAACGTTAATCTTTGGTTTTGGCAAAATTTAAGATCAGATTTGATCCTATATGACTGTCCAAAAACAAGGAAAATAAAGATAAGATCGAATTTGATTTTTTAAAATGGAAAGAAAATATATAATCAGATCTGATTTTTAAATATGAAAGATAACAATCAGATTTGATTTTAGAAAAACCAAGGCGAGATAAAATCTGATATTATATTTCTGGGAACAGCCAAAATATGCTGAAGGAGGGTCTTTCAGAAGGCTATGCGCCTTCTGTATGTCTTTTCTTTGTAATCAGTGCTTTATATGCTTCCTAGTAGCAAAAGCTAAATTATTGCCTATTTTGACTTATTTTGTATAATATAAGCTCTTTTATTTCGCTGGTTAAAAGAAATAAATCTATGGAGGATGAATAGACTAACAGGATCAATTTTTGCAGTCCTGTTGATATAAAAGATAATATTTCAGCTCAAGGGCTCATTCAAGTAAGTAATGCTCTATTATCTCTAGGGTTAGCAACGTATTATGTTTTGAAACAGAAGTTAGGTAGAGAGATTCCTGAAATCATTCAGAAATTGCTTATCTTATACTTCATTTGTGATTGATTGAATAGTTTGCAGAAGCTTATGCAAAAAGGGTCGGGTACACTTACAAGAGATTTTTACACCTGAAACCCTCCGTATACCAAAAACACATAATGCATTGATAGAACTGGAGTCCATTCATAAGGTGTGTTTCAGTGGTCACATGAATTCAATGTTTATCTTTATAGCATGAGCCATACTCCTTATATCATTCATTTTGTAGGTTTAAATTACTGAGATGTATTTTGGTAGTTCTCATTTGAAGTAATTTCTCATGATAAAGGTTCTAGATCTATATGTTTGGTTGGGTTTCCACTTCGAGGAAAGTTTTCCAGATCGCGAGGTAGCATCTTCCCAAAAGGCCCTTTGTGGCATGTATGTTACCAACTAATGTTTTTAATGTTGATTGTATTTTCTCTTTACTAAGCTGAATTGGTGTGAAGTATGAAACATCAAATAACATAGAAGTGAATTGCAGGTTGATTGAAGAGTACTTAGAACGGTTAGGATGGCAGAAGCCCAAAATTACAAGGCATTCAAAACAATCACAATTTCCTGCAAAGAGACATTTGGCCCTTCCAAAGTTGAGACCATTGTCTCGCTTTTGAATTTTTCTGGTAATTAAATTTTGTAGTATAAGCACCCAGTTGCAATTAATTTCAGAAAAAAATGTATATAATTTATAAATAGGTAGGCAATGCACATTTTTTCCATTGTTTTGGATTATTTATACAACACTTTATTAGGCAAAAGATGGATTTTTGTCTTATTTTATTGTTGTAAGTAAAAGATTTACCATAGTTTAGCTTAAGCTTAAAGATATTTGGCTATTAGCTTCCAATAATTTTAATTGTACATATTGACTTTGATGAATAAAAACATGCAGCGTGTTATCACTTTCAAGATGGAAAGTGTTATCACTTTCAAGATGGGAAGTATTATCATCATAGTTCTAGTTTTACTTATTTGAAATTTGTTTATTTTTATTTGTTTCTCATATTTATTTATTCATCTTTGATGTAAATCAAAAGGAAAACGAAATGAAACTCCCTTTTAAGGTTCACTATTGCTAGTGCCCCACCTGTAAAGTACATGACAACATACAAAATATGAGACTACTCTCTATTATAAAAATTGATGAGACAACTTTTTTAATAAAATATAAATGATAGTGACATCATATGACATTGGTAGTAAACTAGAATGATTTTACTAGCAATTACACATTGAATTGTAAAGGGTACACAAATAAGGAAACTTTTCAAAGCTACGTATATATAGCCAAGAGATAAAGACTTTTGTTATAGATAAATTCCGCCAAGTTATGTGGGGAAAGTCATTAGGGAGAAAGAAGAGGTACTATTTGGAGGAATTTAACTCTACGTTTGACATGAACAAAATGATTTTATATAGGGGCAAATATCCCGTGGAAAACAAAGATCTTCATAGCTCAATTGAGGACTAATTCACATCGTCTTCGGTGTGAAACAGTAGATGGAAAAGACCTAAAGAGGTATGGGAAGAGAGAGTTTGTGTCTTCTACATGCAGTGCAAGTGGAATCAGAGAAATATTTCATATTGGAGTGTAATGTTTACAATGATAGGGCCCAGTTTGCTAGTACGATAGTTGTTGCATCCTTACATGATATTTTCAGCGAGAATATGGTTGAAAAAAATAGGGGAGCCGATTATCAAACTTGCCTACAGGAGAGATCGAATGCCAAAAAGATCTTCGGTAAGATCTATTGTCCCATGGGCTATTTTTGGTAGCCTCATGGACGTTAAAAGTTCTTTTTCTTCTTCTATTATATTCTTTTTATTTGAAATAGTGAGCTGATTCGTATGGTTGTAAATAGGAAACCAAATTTAAGCTAAAATTGTGGGGTAAGAGACGACTAATAATGCATTAGGCTGGAAATATAAGGTTGGGACTATAATTGTTGTTTTAATTTAGAGACCTTTATATCCAAGTGAAAGATTGTGTGTGTGTGTGTGTGTGTGTGTGTGTGTGTGTGTGTGTGTGTGTGAGAGAGAGAGAGAGAGAGAGAGAGAGAGAGAGAGAGATAACCTCACCGTCATAACCTTCATTAAATAATATTTCTCCTTCATTCTTCTAGTATTGTGAAACAAAAGGTAACCTAGGAGTTGTTGGGCATGTTTGCATCTATAGATTGTGTGATATAGGTTTCATTGTCATGGCTTCATTTATATTCCACATGCTAACAACAATGACTTTGAGATACATGGTCCGCTAGAAGAGCTTTGTGCTTGCAAAGAAATGTGGAGTGCAAAATTTGGAAAATGAGGGGGACTTGTTTTAGGGGATTAATGCCTTTTTAAAGAGCACAACTCCAAAATGGAAGCTCAACTAGCTTCTTTCGACCTATTGGGCTTTATCCTCTTTTCAACATGTGGTCATCAAACACTAGTACCAAGAAGCTAACGTAGTTGTTGATTTACTTGCAAATGTTAGTATAAATGCAGTGATCTCTAAATTTGACGGTTTTATTTCTTTCTACTAGGAAGGACTCTTGCATCTATTGGAGAAGGACAAATTCAAATTGGTGTTATAATGTCTACACCAATTTTCATAAATTAAGTAGTTAATTAAAAAGTATAAACAAATAATCGCTTTCATGTTGTAGAGATAGAATTTTCGTCTTCACACGATCTTATGGTGCATGTTTTTGTGTTTCCCTAATTCTTTGTTGCCTCAATGCAACTTTTTATTTCACCTCTGCCCATCTATGCCACCACTCATGTCATGGGATGGGTTATGGTCATTTTATACCCATTGGCCCTCATCATTGCCTTTGTCACACATACCACCCACAATATATACATCGCCTCTTCCCTTTCTCGTCACTCATTCTCATTTGAATTCCTTCCTACATTCTTCATCACACTTGTGGCACTTGTCTCTATGTGGATTTTCCTCATGTTTTCTATTGTGAACTCTTCACATCCCGGAAGTGGCTTGAGTTTTGCAAATATATCTATTAGTGTTGATCTTACTTTTACTTGGTTAGGTAGTATGATGATTTTGTTCGGCATTGCATGTCCCCTTTTTCTAAATTAGAAATACTTAATAATATTTTTAAGTTGAGCCTAAATAAATCTCTATTTATTTAGGCTCAACTTTAAAATAGAGAGTTACAATGCCTAGATAACTCTCTATTTATGGGCAACTTAATATTATTATTATTGAAAATAAAATAATATTTTTAATACTAAAGCAAAAAGAAAGACTCTTAGTCTATTTTCATTATTGTTAGTTGGCTAAAAGGAGGAAAGGAGGAAAGTAAATTAATAATTTGATTTTAAGTGCTAAAGTAATTTTAATCATTGACATTTTAATTAAAATATTAAAAAGAGAGAAAAGTACATTTAATTAATTATTTTTAAATGCCCAAGTGGAACAACCCAAAAGGAGAACTAAAAAAGGGGAAACATATATTTTTAAAAATAAATAAAGGGTACTATATGTTGCATCCACAAAAAAAAAAGACTAGAAAGACAAATTTTGGGGCTCATTGTAAGGATCATATATGGTGAATTTTAGTATTTCTCTTTTGGAAAATTGGAGCATTGAGTTCTCATTTTTAGTTTGAAGACGAAAACCCTTATTTGTTGCATTGGTGGCTTTATCTAGAAGTCACATGTAAACTTCAAATTCAAATTTTAGAACAAGGGTTTCCACCGGTCTTAGTTCACAAATTCTAGCTAGGGCACACTTTTTAGGGGTCAGGACTCATTTTCAGCTTGGGTGACCCATTTGAAAATGTTGGGGTCACTTTTCGGTGGGTTTTGATGATTGGAAAAATATGATTTTGATTATTTGATAGTTGTCAATTTTGTGGTCATTTTGAGCTATCATTTGCATTTATCTCCAAACATTTCTAAAGATATGGATTTTGAAATTTTAGCCGTTGCTTTTGAGGAATAATTAATTCTAGCAATCCGTATTTTGTTGTTGAAGCATTTATTTTGCATGATTTCATTGAAGGTTTCATGTTGTTGATGTATTTATGAATATTTCTATGTGGGAAATACTAAAATTTGAAATTTACCTAGGTCGCTTAGGGTTTTGGGGACCTAAAATAGGTCGTTGCCTTAATTTTTGTATCAAATCAAATTGTTGTCAAAAAATCAGATTTATACATGTGGTCATACATTCAATGATGTTTCATTAGGGGTTTCGGAAAATCTAAACTCATCAAATTTGAACTGAAAAGGACATTACGGTGGTATCAAAGCATGATCTTCCCAGCTTGTGAATCATGAAGACAACAACAAACAACCAATGATTTTTCAAGCGAAGTTCTTACCAAAGAAAGAAAAGTTAAATCTCATTTTTGTAGTGGTAATACGATTAGAGCAATTAAAAATAATGTTGCATGAAGAAGAGAAAGAATCAAAACCTCAAGAAGTTGTTAAGGAAGACATTTTGATGGTGGAGCATGAGGAAAAAGAGCAATCAAAGTTGTTGGAGATTGAGAAGGAACAACCCATAGAGGAGTCCACCATGCAAGTTGAAGAGGAAGAGTCCTCCAAAGGAAAAGGTATGGATTCAAATGAACAAAATGTTGGGGTTAAAAAAAAAAGAATTTAGATTTTCAAGTGCAGAAGATGTAATGAAGACCCAACAAAGGTGTGATGAATGGCTAAGAAGAGCTAGGGAAGCTAAGTTGATAGTCGCTCAAGCAAAACACCTACAAAAATTTAGAGAAGAGGCAATATATGTAGGTGGTAGAAAAGAAGAAACAACAATAATTTTCCCTTCAAATCATGAAGTTTATGAGGTGGAGTTCTAGGAAGACTTTGTGGGAAGGCATGCACATGAGAAAAGTACCTCATCGGGTACTAATGATTATTTTCAGTTTGTTGGAATTTTCATATTAGCAACTAATGGTAAGCAATTTGATTATCTCCATAACAAGGATTTATCGTATCACCCTCATACTATGTCCTTACAATGTTTTGATCATCATGAGAATTATCTAAAGTGAGGATAAGATGAAAACCACCAAATGGAAAGGGGATATTTTCCAAGAAGCTCCTATCCATCTTCTAACCATTTCAAAGATTGAGTCATTACCATATGTGGTGGATTTTCGGACAATTATGGGAAGGCACTTGACAAGATTAATAGTGTTTAGGCTCTTACTTCAACCAAAGGAGATAAACCAAGGAAAGATGGAAAATTTGAATTGCAAAATTGTGGAGAATTGATTTCTCTCAGGATGATAATGTTGATATTGAGCTTGCTAGAATTTTTAGAGCGTCAATCAATAAAAAGCAAGTTGATGGTGTACATGACTTGATGAGAACCATGGAGATGGTCCATGTATGTGTCAACAAAATATGGATGGAGTCAAGGCGGAAAGAGCTTCACTTGTTGAATATGAAGAATTGAAGATGAAGGAAAATGTTGGTCATAACTCAAAAATTCTAAGTCATAAGGTTGGAAGTGTTGAAGATATTTCAACCAATCTTCATCCGATAAAGAAAGGTGAGCAAGTTGAGGATAAAAAAAGTATATCACATCGAATTTGTGGTCATCATGGACAATATATTGAAAATGGTGATAGAGTGAAGAACACTATGAGGGGCAAAGGGCACATAGACCCTTTCATACAAGTTCCAAATTACTTGTACATAGAAGTTTGGGATTTGGGTGATCTTTGGAGATACAAGAAGGGTAAGGTCTTTGAGGAGTTCAATGTTACTATTTTTAATAAATTCTTTACCTCATGTATTTGGCTAGAAAAGAAGTTCATGAGGACCCTATGAAGTATGTCATGCATTCTAACGAAATGTTGGAGAATCAATGTTCACGATCCATAGGTCACTCCTTGGAGCCAAGTGCTACACTTAAGAACAAGGCTATGAGGATAGTCACCATTGTCGAGGCAACAAGATGCTTGATGTGGAAAGGTGGTAAGCATAATAGATGTTGTCTTGTTGTTCAAGGTTTTAGCATGATTTTGATGGAGTCAAGCTACATATGGGATGACCACCATTGGATGGGTGAAGGAGGACTCAAGGAGGATGTGTTTCTTCAAATGGGCTTCACTATTCCGGGTTGTAGAGCTGTTGTCATTCATATTTTCAGCTTGCCCAACATTGCACTTGCACAGCCATACAAGTAGTCTCAACCATACATGAGAGTAATCTTCAGTTTGTTGATGTTGTTGAAGCATTTTCAGTCCCCATATGGTTGATTTCAACCCCTATATCACTATCATTTCTGAAATTTTTGAAGAATTTGAAGTATCACAATTATTGTCCTATTCCTTTTGTTGTTTGCAAAAGAGCCAGCCCCCTTAACACTTTTTATGGAGGTCACGAAAGTGTTTTCAATCACAAGGTGGAAGAATTTTCCACCTACCATCAATGAGGGGTTGTTTGTCGTTGTTATAGAAGAGTTTCCAGTCACCACAATGTTGATTGCGAGCAAGAAAATGCAACGATGTAGCTACAACCATGTTTGGGGCAACAAGAGTGGATCTTTCAAAGTCCATCACACAAATGAGAATTTTGAAGAAGATGCAAGCATGAGAAGATGATTGAATAACATGTCTATGAGGCATGATGGAGCAGTTGAAAGAGTAATGTTGGGGGCTCTTTATTTCATTAACATGTTTGTTCTATGCATAGGTTCAAAATTTGGGACAACCATGCCACAATTTTCCAACTTCCATGTTGTCATGAGCAATTTCAGCCCCTATAGTATTGTTATTTCATTGATGCACTTACTTCCAAGAGCATTTTCAACTCCTACATGGTTCACACCCTTGAATGGGGCAAAAGGAGATCAAATTTGCTGTTGTTATGATATTTTCAAAGTGCTAGAACAGTTGTTAACAGTCATGTACAACTGTAAATTGGCACAATATGGGGGAGCTTTGCGGATGGAAGAAGCTAGGAAAGGGTGCAACTGAAGCAAATCATCATGGCAGCCATTTTGGAGTCATGGCAACACCTTGCACGTGTTGGAACAACTTATATGAGTGTTGATAATGACTCTTATGAGTCAAAGAGTGCATTGTTTGCATATGTTTAAGGAGAGTATAATGATCATCACGTGTGACAAGCATGAGTGGGAGCGGTTGAGTTTTTTTTAGCCCAAGCAAAGGACGAAGAGTATGTTGAAAAGGTGGAAGAGGTTCGCTGAAATTTTTCCACTCTAAAGAGTTCTTGAGGTTGCTTTGGGATCTTGGTATTTACATAAGGGAACAAAGAATGAAGAAGGGAGCTTGCATTTGTTTGAGGGAAAGCAAATTTGGGGAGGGAGGATTGAATGTCCCTTATTTTAAATTAGAAATACTTAATAATATTGTTAAGTTGAGCCCAAATAACTCTCTATTTATGAGCAACTTAATAATATTATTTTTAAAAATAAAATGTATTTTTAAATACTAAAGTAGAAATAAGACCCTTAGCCTATTTTCATTATTTTCAGTCGGCTAAAAGGGGGAAAGGAAGTAAATTAATAATTTAATTTTAAGTTTTAAAGTAATTTTAATTATTGGCACTTCAATTAAATTATTAAAAGAGGGAAAAGTGCATTTAATTAATTATTTTTAAATGCCCAAGTGGAGCGACCCAAAAGGAGAACTAAAAAGGGGAAAAGTAAATGTTAAAAAGAAATAAAGGGTCCCATATGGTGCACTCCACAAGGAAAAAGAAAGAAAAGCTATAAAGGCAAATGTTGGGGCTCATTATAAGGATCATCTGGTGAATTTTAATACTTCTCTCTTGGAAATTGGAGCATTGAGCTCTCATTTTCAGCCTTTGAGGAAAAAGCCTTCATTGGATCTTATTGGGGATGAAAACCCTCAATAGTCACAACACTTGGGAATGAAAACCCTCATTTGTTGCATTGGTGGCTTCATTTGGGAGTCACAAGTGAGCTTCAAATTCAGAATTTCAGAACAAAAAGGGTTTTCATCAATGTTATGGTACAAATTCTAGTTAGGGTGCGCTTTTTGGGTGCCGCCACACTCATTTCAGCTTGGATGACCCATTTGGAAATTTCATGATCACTTTTCAATGGGTTTTGGTAGTTGGAAAAATATGATTCTAATTTTGTTTGATAGCTACCATTTTTGTGGTCATTTTGAGCTATCATTTGCATTTTATCTCCAAGTATTTCTGAAGATATGGATTTTTGAAGTTTCAGTTGTTTTTAGCAATAACTAATTCCAGTAGTCTATATTTTGTTATTGAAACATTTATTTTTCATGATTTCATCAAGGGTTTTATGTTGTTAATGTATTTCTGAATATGTGTGTGGGAAATACTAAAATCTAAAATTTACCTAGGTCGTTTAGGGTTTTGGGGACCTAAAATAGGTCACTGCCCTAATTTTTGCATCAAATTATATTGTTGTCATAAAAAACTCAGATTTATATAGGTGGTTGTCATAAATTCCAGTAAGGTTCCATTAGGGTTTTGGGGAAAATCCAAATTCCTCAAATTTGAGCTCGAAAGGGACATTACATACATATCCTCGTAACCGTGTGTTGGGCATATTTTCACAATGTTAACAAGAAGCATTTTGCAATTTGTGGTAACTTATTAGGTAGGTTTTCCATGGTGTGCCTTGCATTTTACATTTACGTGTTTTTCATTCAACATTTGTTCTCTGTGAACGCTCTCGATGTCGGAAAAATGTTTGAAATCCATTGGGAGATTTTGTAATCCCACTATTAAGTTTCAATCGACATATGAAAACCTTCCAATTCAAGCTTTTGATTAGAGCAAGTGATTTGAAGTCACTTGTGCAGTCCCTTTATAGATTAAGGTTATAAGTTTTTCACTTCTTCCAACCATGTCTATCGGTGTCATGCAAAAGGCTTAATGCCTCGCAAACGTGGGACACCTATGGGGTCGCAAGACAATCAAGGCCCTTAGACTGCAAGAAAGATATGAAATATCACATAAGAAAGGCTTGATGCCACAAACATAGGACACCCACGGTGTCACAAGACAATCAAGGCCCTTAGGCCACAATTAGAGTAACAAACAATGAACTACACACAACTAGCAAGCATGTATGAAAAACAATAGTATCATAATGTGATAAAATGACATAACAAGTGAGATATTTAAAAGCATGTGAAACCAAAAGTATCAACATTGCACAAGACAGGTATTAGTCATGGCAATTCAAAGGATATCAAATACACTATGTATGTAATCAAGTGTAATGAGGAAGTGAAAAGGTACTATAATGAAATAATAACACCTAGTTTGTGTGGAGGGATGCCCCCAAAAGAAGTATGTAAGGAACCTTGATAGCTCCCATAATCATGTATCAATTTGTATGTCCTACATCAAGCTCAATATACCCCATGAATGCATGTGTGTAAAGAAGAAAAAAATGCTATCTATCAAACCAAAAGGATAAACAACATGTATAATGCAAAGTGCTAACAATGTATGCTAAATAAATAGGTAATGAGTTTTTTTGTTTTTTAATATATTTGAATGTTTTATCCATTTGTGATTGTATCAATGTTTTTTTGGAATTTTCTCTTTGTATAGCTATGTACATGAAAAAGGAGTAGATCAAGTGTAATATTGCCACAAGTGCATGATATTGATAGGTTTCTTGGCAATCCGACCATCAAGTGTGGCCAAACAATATACATCAGGGTCCATTCGTTTCAAGTAACCACATAAGTGCCTAACCAATTAGGTTTGAACTTGCCTTCAAAGCACTCTAAACGGTAGTGTTCTTTTGTTTTTCTTTAAGAACCAAATCACCAATCTAGAATTCATGGGCATGGAATTTCTTGTTATATGCACATTTTATGTGCTCTTGATAGATGCACATATGTTCTAGGGCTCTCGAACTCGCTTAGAATCGAGCAATTCTAATTCGTATAAGCACTTTTGACTATAGTCATTGTCTTTGATGATATCTTTTAAGAAAACACATAGTGAGGGGATTTCTAATTCCAATGGAAAAATAGCCTTCGGTTCCATAAACCAAAGAGACAAGAGTAGCATTGGTAGGTGTACATACACTAGTTATGTAGGCTCAAAGGGCGTAAATAATCTGATTGTGTTAGTCAATACCATATTTATCAACTGATTTTGCGTAAGATTTTAACAATGGTTTTGTTGGTAGCTTCAACTTGGTCATTGCCTTGTGGATGGTAAGGTGTGGAAAAAGTGTGTTTGATGCGAAATTTGGCACAAAATTTCTTAACAATACGATTCTTAAAGGATGATCCATTGTTGGTAACAATAACAAAGGGAACCCCAAAATGAGTAATAATGTGTGTGAGCAAGAAATGACAAATGTCATCACTTGTGGTAGTGTCCAAAGGTATTGCTTCAACCCACTTAGTGAAATATTTTGTAGTAGTGATTATAAATTTATGTCTATGTGTGGATTCGAGGTTAACCTTGTCAATCAAATCAAATACCCATATGGAAAAAGGCCATGGGGAAATGATGGGTTGTAATGTATGAGATGGTGCATGATTAAGGTTGTTATGTCATTGACATTGATCACATCATTTAGCATATTTGTGATAATATTGTTCCATGGTTGGCCAATAATATCCTTGTCATAATAGTTTATGAGACATGGATTTTCCACTAAAGTGACCACCACACTCACTATCATACAATGTGTGTGATAAGGCTATTTTGTGTCGTTGGCTCCTAAGTAACGTAATAGATGACCATTGAAGGAACATTTGAACAAAGATCCTCGATGAGGGCATAACGGAGAGCTTCACGTCATAATCGATGTTTTTCATGTAGTGGGGCATTTTCAAGTAATTGTTTCTAGTACAGATAGTTGTAAATGTTAGTAAACCACTCAAGGTTTTCATCATTGTGTGTAGTAGCTAGGATGTGAAGGGCATGTAGTTAAGATGTGAAGGGCATTAGTAATATCGATATCAATAAATGTCCTACGCAATTGCCAAATATTGAAAGTGGTGTAATCATCAGTTATATATGTATTAATGAGGGAGCACTAACCATCGCATCAACATGTCGACTATCTTTATGTGGAATATTAGTGATGGAGTAGTAGTAAATGTAGATAGAAGTCATTTAACCAAAGTATTGTCTATGATTAAGCATTCTTCCTTAGTGTTGTAGATGTCTTGGACTTGATGAATGACAAGTTGGGAGTTGCCAAAAAATGTTCGTGTTGAATTGCAATGTGTGTGTGGTATAAAGGCCTAAAATTAATGCCTCATATTCAACGATGTTATTGGTGCATGAAAATCCTAACTAGTAAGAAAAGGGCATGGTTTCTCCCTAGGGTGTTATAAGAACAATGCCAACCCATGCTCCTATGACACATCAAGATCCATCAAAGTACATGGTCCATACTTTCGAGTCAATATTATAGGTAGTAAATTCATCTTGAAATTTAGTACTAATTGGTGAGGGATCAAATAATGGTGCTTCACAAGTTGATTTGTTATGACTTGTCCTTTGATTGATTTATGTGATACAAAGTGAAGATTGAATTCGGTTAATAACATGACCCATTGAGCGATATGTCTTGAGAGATGCGTACAAGCTTAAAGGTAACACAAAGGATCAACATTAGTAATAACATGTATCTCATTGTTTAGCATATAATGTCACAATTTGTTCATAACAAATACTAAAGCAAGGCAAAGCTTCTCAATTGGACTATAATTGTGTTCATGGGGAGAAAAGTGTGGATAATACAGTAAATGGCCCATTCATGATGAGTATCATTTTATGGTGCAATTAAAGTGCCAAGAGCATGTTCATTGCGAAATGTAAAGCAAAAGTGGTTTTATGGTATATGCGGTACCAAAACCGATGGATTGAGAAAATATTTTTATGTTGTCAAATGCTCAATGGCATTCCGCATCCCATACAAATGTAGTATCTTTCTTTAATAAATGTGTGAAAGGTTGAGTCTTGTCAAGTCAATTGTGCTACAAAATGACGGATAGCTTGTATTTTTCCTTGAAGGGATCATAATTGTTTAAGATTTTGTAATGGTGGCATGTCAACAATGGCTTGGATTTTTTAGGGTCAACCTCAATACCACGATGAGAGATGATGTATCCCAAGAGTTTACCAGAAGTCACCCCAAAGACACACTTGTGTGGGTTTAATCAGACATTGTACTAACGTAAACATTTGAATATAAGTCGTAGGTCATTAGCATGATTATGGCATTGAGTGGATTTGGTGAGTAAATCATCGACATAATCTTCAATAATATTATGTATGTAATCATGAAAAATGTGGGTCATAACTCGTTGATAAGTAACACCGGCATTTTTTAATCCAAAAGGCATAGTTGTGTAACAAAAGGTTCCACATGGGGTAGTGAAAGAAGTCTTTTCTTGATCAATAGGGTTAATTTTAATTTAGTTATATCCATCGAACCCATCCATGAAAGAGAGCATGTTGTATCCCATGATCAAGTTGAAAATCAAGTCTATGTGTGGGAAAGGGAAACTATCTTTTGAACAAGCCTTATATAAATATCTTAAGTCATTACAATAACAAATTTCACCATTTGGTTTGGCCACGAGGACTATATTAGATATCCATTGCGGATAGTCAACGATTCAAATAAGTCCAACATGAAGAAGTTTTTGAATTTCTTTTTTTACTAATAGGGCCACCTTAGGATGCATCTTGCAATTTTTTTGTTGTATCAGCTTGGCATTATTGAGTACCACAATATTATGCATAGCAGATTGAGGGATCAATCCCTAGAATATCATTGGAATTCCAAGAAAAAATATCATTGAAATCTTGTAACACTTGTTCTATTGCTACTCATTCATTATCACTAAGGAAACAACAAGAAGTATTAGGTGATGATTAGTATGGTATCGAAGTTAAAAGACGTAGTCTCTTCATTAACATTAAGTAATGTAGATCAATCCTCGATAAAAGGTGTCGTTGGAATTCTATTAGGAGAATCAAGTAATGTATTCGAAGGATCCACATCCCCAAAGTATGCACAGTCTGCAAATTGTTTAGAAACCTATTTTATGAAATAAGGAAGGGGGTCCTCATATATCGGGTCAAAAAAGCTACAAGGTGGAGTGGTGGAATGTGTAGAAAATACCTCAGATGATGGGTTTGGGATGTCGAATGAACATTAGTGCCAAAGAAGGTTTACATAAGGAGCATACAAAGTATTTAATACCTTCCTTGGTTTGTTGATATTTAATGGTGATGGGCCTAGTGCTACCACGACCACTACGACCAAGTCCTTAGTCGGTAAATCCATGTTATAATAAGTAGGTATAGCGCATCCCATAATTTTGATATGAAGGTTCGTGAAGGCGAATACAAGGAAAATATGTTTCAAATAGGGAGGTGTTAACACAATACTTAAAAGGGGTTAGATCATCCTTAACAGTGTATGTGGTCCCTTGATAAGCATATTTGAGACAACCGTGAAGTGTAGAGGGCACTGTATGCATGACATGAATCCAAGTGCGCCCCCGTGAAAAATTGTAGCTAAGATCATTAGGCATGACATGACAAACCGTAGGAATGTGATTTTGTTTAATGGTTGGCGGGCTACATTGTCAAAACTACAAATGTTGATTGTGGAAGGGGTAACATCTTTGGTATGAATTCCCAAAAGTTGTAAAAAGGATATGTTGCAAATGTTGAGACCAAAACCATTGTCAATGAGGACATACTTAACCAATATCTTATTGATATTCACTTGAATGTACAAAGGTAAACCATTGTCAATAACATCTTGGGGAGGTAGATCACTATAAGTAAAGGATATGGGTTCCTCTTGGAAAGAAAGGCATTTTGTATACCTGATTCCACATAAGAAATATTTGTATCGGGGTTAATAGGGATATGTTGAAAGAGAGAGGTAATCCACTATTGATAATCGAAATTAGCATTGAGATAGTCGGAGAGTGAGAAAGGCGGGGCACAAGATAAAGTCAATTAAAGCACTAAAGCCAATCCTTGAGAAAAATGGTGAGATAAATCATGAATCTAACCCGCAAGGAAAAAAAGGCACAATGTTCAATTTTAAAGTCGATTTCACCAAATGTTTTCACCCTTTTGATGTTTGATTAGGGTTTTAAAACTATAATCTAACTAGGAATGAAATAAATTTTACAAGGTGGTATTTTTATTAATTAACTTCCAACATTAACCATTTAATATCATAATAACGCATTAATACTTGCAACAAAGGTACACGATACAATGCAAACTCGTAAATACAAGGGATTGAGTGCACTTAGCTAATTACAGGTGAGTCTAGGGTGATATGGGTTTTATAAATGTTGGAGCAGGGAATTTTGGAGCTAAAGTGCTTTGGAAATGAGAATGTGGTGTGAAGACCACCATGGGAAGGACCGTACATTAGGGTCGAGAGCGAATGTACGATTTTTTCCCCTTTGTATAGTTTTACATGTGCTAAAAAATGTAATATGTGACTTTTTGGGTTTGTCACTTGTCTTATATTTTTCATTTCTATATGTCAATCACCCTGGTTACACCGCAAGGGTCTCGAATACTCTGTTCAATCAAGTCCTACAAAATAAACATTAGTTGGGTTGTGGGAACCCCCGTACACCACCAAAAGTGGCACTACTCTAAAGAGGCTCGAAATCACACGTTGTTCTCCACCTAACACGTGATATCTAGTTTCATCCGCAATCAAATTTTACATCCTCTCTTTGACCAGGATCAACTTGAGTTTCCCTCTTGTGTAATCTACTTGAGTGAGTGACTTTGAGTGCTTACAAATTTGGGAATCAATTCCCTAGACCTAATGAGAAGCTTGAGACATGTATATAGTGTTGTCTAATGAATGTGCAAAGGTATTTTTGGAGTGTAGGGAGCTTTTGGTTCCTTTTGTGTTATTCTTTACAATAGGAGTCCATAACAGTGCTTGAGTGTGTTAGGTACTAAATGAGGTGAGTTTCACTTGTTTATATATTCTTTCGAAGGTGATTTAGGTTGGAAAGGTTGTGAGAATAAGTAAGTGGCCCAAATAATAATGGGCCATGGGAATTTTGGAACCAATTGAACCAAGTCAAGACCATACAATATGGTTAGGACCGTATAAATGTTCATACCCCTGTTGTATGTTTTTGACCAAGAGTGAAAACTTGTAATGTGAAGTTTGGAAGCTGGAAAGTGGAGTATCTTACTATGTTTTATGAATTTACTTCTCATAAATTTTCAACGAGTGTTTGAGATCAAACAAGCTATAGAAGAGACCTAGGGATATACCATATGAGGATGGGTAGAGTGTAGTTGTTTGAACAAGAGAGAAATGTCAAGAGCAACAAAGTGTCAAATAGTAGAATTACCAAATTTGAGTGTCTACATTTATCTATTCACACTTGCACAAGCACCTAAGAGAACTATATGATGTTTGATCCCACAACAAGGGAATGTAGTGCAATATTTAGATTGGTTCAATAGTTGGTAGTTTGACCACCAAGGGTAGTCCACCTCACCACACATGCATGTTTTCTCTTTTTTTTTTTATAATGCTTTGATAAAGGGTTATGCATATTTTTAGGGTTTATACTTTGTTGCAAGTTATTATAGGTCATCCTGAAGCTATGCAAGCAAGATTGATATATAATGAAGATCATTTCTAGAAAATTGAAGCACATAAAAATTTGCGAGATCAGATAATCAAAAGGTCGAAACCATACTGACTCCATGTCACATTTGTATAGTTCAAGTGTCCTGGACAATACATAAGTTATGCGGTCCTACCCCTATTGGGTTTCAGTTCCAAAACTTTCACTAAAGCATCTATAGTTCCAAACCATCCTATTTCACCACCTTGCACATTTAGATCCTTTTTTCCTGCTATGAACAACTATGTTTATCTCTCCTCTAGTTTATTGAGCAAGTACTTATTGTTTATTAATCATTTCAATCATTTCAAGTTTGAATGCATTATTTTGATTATGTATAATTGATGTTGGAAGTTAATTAGATCATAATAGTCTACCTATTGCAAACCGTTGCATCCGTTTTAGTTTTTGTATCATTAAATTATAAAATGAAACTAGGGTGTAAATATTTGGTGAACTCAAATTTTAAATCAAATTTATTGCTCAAATCTACGATTATAGGGCATCATTGGTTTTAGTTTTTCTATACTTTCTTTATGTGCACTTTTGATGTCAAAATTGTCTTAATCAAGAACATCTTGAACATATATAGCTTTCTCCTCCTACCCATAAATGATGTGGCATCATGACCTCTTCTCCACCCCATGTGTTTGGGGTTCCTTACATTTTGGATTACACTACCCATAACAATCCTCTTAATAAAGAAAAATCGCTAGTGAACACTCTTTTTTATGATGATGTTAATGAATTTGATAATCCGGATCGAGAACAAGTTAAAATGGTATATAATTTCCATGCACAACTTCGTGAAACCCTCATCACATTGAGCCTCTCATCCACATTCTACTTTATGCAAAACTTACTTGTGATAAACAATCTAATGTGTGGTCCTTTTTGGACCCCCTCCTTCATCATCATCTACTATGCCTACACTAACCATCGGACCTATATCAATAATTCCTCTTTTATTGGGAGAATCTAATCCTCCACTTCATGGCATCTTAATGGTTATTCCTATGACGACTACTATTCCTACATCTCTTATCAACACTCAAATTGCTTCACATGTTTCTTCTTATAACACACAGTGTTTTGAATCTCATGTTCATACTTTGTAAGCTAAAATACTACAACTGCATGAAAACCACTACTATATATAGTGCAAATAACATCATGAATCATCTCGATTCTCCATCATTTTTGTAGATGTTATGTTGTCATCCAATAGGTATACATCATCCCTTATACAAAGGTCTACTTTGGTAGATCTAAGTTCTTCATCTTGTATTGAGATCTACTTCCCCATAACATAATTCTTCATCAGTGAGTATAGATGCTACATATGAGTTGGTAAGTAATTGTAATTTTGCATAGAAAATTTTAATTTTGTGTTAATATAAGTTATTTTCATTTCTTTTTATTTTAATTTTATGTTAATATAAGTTATTTTATTTTAATTTTATGTATAGGGAGATTCATCACAATCTCGTGGTTGAGGTAGGGGTTGAAATAGAAAAGCGGAAGAGGTGGGGGACGTATTGGTCGAGTGATTACAGAGCCACATAATTATTTCTTTGAGGTAAATTTAATTTTTGATATGTTGAATTCAAATGAAATCATCATAATATTGATGTATTCTATATGGATATTTCACTAATATTAAGTTAATACGCAAACATTTGAGACCGAAAGTTAAATTAGTGACTTTGTTAAATGGGTTCAACAAACGAAAAATCCAAAGTATAACTTCCCATTGTGTCATTCTAATGATGAAATGCATCCTAACAACATCACAAGGGCTCATAAAGATCATTTGAAAAGACTTTACTCAAAGGAAATGATGGCATGTTGGGAAAAACAAACACCTTGCCTAGGAATTTTTATGAAGATGTTGATCCAATGGAAGAGGGAATTGGGATTCAAAATATGGTTCACCATTTATTTGATCACAATCATTCCTATCATGATCATGAGGATGATGAAGAATAGCATGATGATGATGATGATGAGCAGGATCAGGAACAAGAGAGGATGATTTTGAAAATATGGTTCACGATTTGTTTGAGCAAGGAGAGTCCATAACATCATTATTGAGTACTATATTGGTGTTGATGGACTTGAAAGAAAGGTTTGGTTGGTCAAACATCAATGTGAATGCTTTATTGAGGTTAGATAACAATTTCATAACTATATTTTACATTTGATATATATTTCATATGTTTTACATTAGTTTTTATTTTCCTTTTCTTTGTTTTTTATTGCAGTACCTACTGAAAAGTAGTTTATTGCCTCAAAATAACACACTTCCCTCCTCATATAAAGAGGCACAAAAAATATCATCAAATTTAGGGGTTTTTATGTCAACTATGATGCATACACAAATGATTGCATTCTATTTAGGAAGGAATATGAGAATGAGGTCAGTTGTCCCAATTGTGGGGTACCACAATTTTAACAAGGAGTGAGAGGGCTCACCATTCCAAATAAGGTATTGATACATTTTCCAATAATTCCTAGGATCGGTGTTTTTTCCATTGCAAGTCACTTGTAAAATTAATTTCATGGCATCATAAGAATATAAGCAATGATGGAGTTCTAGTTTAAACTCAATGAAGGACATTGAGCGATTGTGGCCTAAAAAATCAAAGTGAGTTCACACCGGTGTATGGTTTGGTTTGGAAATGGATGGTGTTAACCCATTTTTTAGTATGTCAACTAGCTACTATGTGTTTCCAATATTGTTGATAAACTATAATATTCCTCCATGGTTGATGATTCGTAAGGAGCATTTAATATTGTCATTATTAACATTAGTAAGCACCAAGTAAAAAAATATGGATGTCTCAAGGAAAATTTAGGGGCAAATTTTCTTAAACTCGCAAATATTGGGAATTTTAGAAATTAGAAATGGCGAATTTTCAGCGTCATTTGCTTCCCTATTCGCCAAAAATTTTGACCAACAAGTTATTTGTATGGGTTAGTTCGCCTACTATTTATATGTAAAAATTAACTTATGCATGTATTCACCGAGGTATAATACATAGCACGTGGGGGTTGTAGGGGGTACCCATTTAATAAAGACATCTAACAAAGAGTGGTTGTCCATCTAACTTAGGTTGGATGAACAACCATTGTTTGTCATCCAACCTAGGTTGGGACAGGCAACCATTGTCTACCATCCAACCTAGGTTGGATGACGATGACAAATGATGGATGGCCCTCCAACCTAGGTTCGACGATCATCCATTATGCGCCGTCAACACGGGTTGGACAACAGATATGTATGACCTGACCGTCAACCCAGTTTAGATGCTGGGTTGGACGACAGACAATGGACATCCGCCCAACCCAAGTTGGGACGGCTGGGTTGATAACACATAATGAGCGATCATCCAACCCATGTTGGATGCATGGGTTGGGGAAGACAATGGACAACGATCATCAAAAACCAGTCAGTTATGCGGTGGGTTGGATGGCCTTCCATCATCTGTCGTATAACGACAGACAATGGACATTCATCCAACCCAGGTTGGATGGCTGGGTTGGACGACAGAAAATGGAAAGTCGTCCAACCCAAGTTGGATGGCTGGGTTGGATGGCATCCAACCTAGGTTGTACGGTAGATGATGGATGACCGTCCTACCCAGTCGGCTTTGCCACAAAACGGTTTTTCAGAAATTCACCATTGATGCGAAAGTCGATTTTGGAGATTTTCCACCAATTCTAATCTAATTTTTCGGAGGGGGGTCTTAAAATGAACCATGGGATGTGTACCTAGAACCCTTAATTGATTATTTTCAAGCATTATAATATGGCATTCCAATGTATTACCTTTAAAACCCATTGGTGATCCATAAACTAAAAATGACCCCATGCTTAAATAGTTTGTGAAATCGGATCCTTTAAAATATCTCGTTAAGGTGCAAGCCTACAACTTGATTAATACCTTATTTAAAACAGAATCATTAGTGGTTTCCAAATCTGATCACATACACCCAAAACTGAAAGAAATCGGATCATAAACATCCACTTTCAAATGTGCATCCAAATATGATCAAATCACCATTTTCCATTTTCGATAAAATGTCGTTAATGATTAAATTGCATCCAAATGATTAAATACTAAATAATTATTGAAAAAATCAAAATGCACTAAATAAATCACGACACCAAATGATAACGGAGTTTTCCAATTTGGCTACATCTTCGGGTTCGCTTAAACGACGAACCGATTCTTTTTTAGGTATATTAAGTACATTATGAAAACTCACAACATGAAATGAATCTTAAACCTACAAGAAATATGCTCAACCGACTTTTGAAGAACTCTAAATTTGATTAGTAATTTTCTCCACCTTCCGGTTGCACGTGTGAAATCATTTGCCCCATGTTCTACCTCAAAATCGGTGGAAAAATGTTTCAAAGTGAAGTCAAACAAACACCAATTGGGGAATTCAAAGGCTTAGGTTGATCATTTGAAATTTTGAAAATCTCCAATTCGATAAACTCATGAAAACGCCATCGGTTTCTCAAAAATGATCAAATGTAAAAGTGTCCATTAAACAACCTTACACAGGTCCTTGAAGCGAGTTGTCTTCATATACCACTAAACGCCTTTTATATTGTTTACCAAGCGGTGGTGTGGCAATGAAGACCCTTATCTTTTTGTTGAGAGGTGATATGTTCAAATCCCACCATAGGCGCATTGACCCAAATATTCACTTTGAACATGTTTTGTTTAAACATTGTTTATCCATTTATCCCACATGGTCCGTGGGAGGGTGATGGAGTTTGTTTAAAAGGGCATGTGTGGCATTGTTAAGTTGGCCATTAGGGCCATTTTTGTTGGCTTATATAGTGCACATATGGTAAGGTAAAATATGTTAAGGCCAAACATGTGGTGTGTTGTGCATACATGTGATGTGCATGAGGAAAGTATGTGGTGCCATGTGGCTAATGTGTGGGCGAGTGGAGCGCTTAAGCCAAACATGTTGTTGCAATACAATGTGGCAATATGGGAATATATACACCCAAATCCGCCAAATCATCCATGCTCATATCCTACCACGTTTTAGCACTAGAATACACAACAAAATGTGATATAAAAACTATAGTGTAATTGGGAAAATTAAAATTACACTAATATACCACGACAATTGGGTCTCCTTCCGAAATAGAAGTGGACCTCACATTTGAAAACCAAACTTTTACACACATGTTCAAGACTGGAGGGTAAGACCAATAATGTCCATGATCACATTTTTCCTCGATCAACTCTGAAATACGCAAATAGGATCTCTTACTCGAGCCAGTGGTACTACTGGACTTGTGTTTTCCCTATTCACTCGGTTTCACCATGAACTTTGACTAGTGCTATTGAGATCATACGGTGTCCATTTCACGCATTCCAATAGGCATTGGAAATCTATAGGAGTGCTCTTCCATACTGTAATGGTTTAGGGAGAATTAGGGAGCTTCTGACCACCTAGAATATTCTCTTGGATCACACCTCCCCAATAAAGACCTTTTGGTCCCCAAAATTCCAGTCACCCACTAAATCTACTAAATGGCTCTCTACATCACACCAATATACAGAAACTAGAATATAGCATAGTGATTAAAAATTGCAAATATTAAAATTCTTACCATAGAAATGGATTAGTATAAATGGCAACAAAACGCTTTCTCAAAGAAGTGTCCAATTGAATCCCCGTGATTCTAACAATACTAAAATTCCCAAAATCATATCAAGTTATGAAATAGATGACAAATTTCCAATAATAAAGCGGTGTCCATTGACCTTGCAAAAATTGTCAACTTTGTAAAATATCACTGAAATCGATCAATATGAAGTATACGACTAAATACCAATCATATGTGAGTGTCCATTCAACCTAAAAAACTGCAAAGTGTTCTAAATGATCAGTATGAAATAGACCACCAAATGCCAACAATAGGCAAATGTCCACTAACCCTGTAAAAATTGTTAACTCTGCAAAATATCATTGAAATTGATCAATATGAAATAGATGACTAAATGCCAAACATAGGCGAGTGTCCATTGACCTTGTGAAACTGCAAAGTGTTATAAATGATCAGTATGAAATAGACCACCAAATTCCAACAATAGGTGGTGTCCACTAACCCTATGAAATTATCAATCACAACAAAATATCACTGCAAAATATCATGGAAATGATTCAAAAATCAAACTACATAATGCCTATAAAGAGGCAAGAGTTAGACTGAATCCTAAATTGCAAGTGAAGATCAAAATATCTATCCAATATGAAATTGGGGATAGAACCAAACTACCTGCCAAATGTCACAATCTAAATCAGTGAAACTACCATCACTACAAAAGATCACCAAGTGCAACTACAAACCAATTTGTTAGTGTAATAAAAATACACCCTATAAATGAAAAAAAATGCAAATCCAAAATTAGACATACTAAACATGCCCACTGAATCTGTATAAACTATTATCTGAATCATAATGGAAATTGTCAACCATAAATGTGAGAAGATAAATTTGAGTATGTTAAACCTATCACTTAGCTCTTCACTACAAGTGACACCATTAACCAGATTCAAAGCTAAAATCATATGGGAAAAATCTCCTTTCTACATACATCAGAATCCCACAAAAGTATGCTTTGAAAAATATGCATGTTAATCAACAATATCAGCTATGCAAAATAAAAAAACTATCCAAAAACAAGTTTTACCAATACGAGGGTTGATCCCTCTTCCCGGTTCAACAACTTGAATAGAAGGCTACATTATAGAAATCCTCTTGTTTAACGAGGTAGTGATGAAATCCCATGTTTTTAAATAGTTCTGAAATAGTTCCAAAACAAGGCATATATTTTCTAGCATACCACACAAAGGTTATCCAAGCACGGATATCAATACCAAAACTATGTAAAAATAGCCATTTCTCATAGACAAGAAAATGTCGGAATAATTTTACCTTCATTCAAAGTATAAGAATTGTACACCCTATTCAGCAAAGGTTAACAAATCATTGAATTTTAAACAACTTTAAGATTGCATCTTGTAATGCTTAAGAACAATTGTGAATCTAAAATCAACTAATAACCAATTAATACCCAAATTGAAATAAGTGTAAAACCAATGTCCAATTCCTTGAACAATGTCCTAATGTCATCTTCATATCTTAAAATGGAATGGTCTTTTCACTTTCTCTTAATTAAAGGATATAGGCATAAAAATAGATACAATGATCCTACCAGAAAGAAAATATTCACAATATGGTTTACTCATCAAAACATTGTGACCAACCGCCAACCGATTGGATTCCATTTCTATATCCGTAAGCTTTGCAAAAGAGATCAAGAGAGATCCATTTGTCCCTCTCGTCACATGTTTTCCTATGTATGTACTCCCAATAATCGCACACTGCAAATGGAACATCAACAAGCCCAAATGTCTGCACAAACGAATTAAAACCAACTAAAATATGATATCAAAAAATGTAATTAAAATCTAATCCAACATTCTACCAGCTCTGATACCAAAATATGATCCGTAAACTAATACTTACCCCTTATTTAAATAATTTTTGAAATCAGATCCTTTAAAATATCCCGTTAAGGTGCAAGTATACAACCCGATTAATACCTTATTTAAAACGGAATCATTAGTGGTTTCCAAATATTATCACATAAACCCAAAAATGAAAGAAATTGGATCGTAAGCACCCACTTTCAAATGTGCATCCAAACATGATCAAATCACCATTTTCCATTTTCGATAAAATGTTGTTAATGACTAAATTGTATGTAAATGATTAAATACTAAATCATTATTGTAAAAAAATCAAAATGTAATAAAGAAATCGCGACACCAAATTGATAACGGAGTTTGTCAATTTGGCTACGTCTTTGGGTTCACTTAAACAACAAACCAATTCATTTTTAAATATATTACAAGTACATTATGAAAACTCACAACATGAAATGAATCTGAAACCTACAAGAAATATGCACGACAAACCTTCGAAGAACTATGAATTCTATCATTAATGTTCTTCACTTTCTTGTGGCACTTGCAAAATTGTTTTCCCACGTTCTACATCAAAAGTGGCAGAAAAATGCTTCAAAGTTACATCAAACGATCACCAATGGGAAAATCAAAGGCTCGAGATGATCATCTGGAAATTCTAAAAATATCTCCCTTTCGACAAACTCTTGAAAATGCCATATGGTTGCTAAAAAATGATCAAATGTAAAAATATTCCATTAAAGGACCTTACGGTCCTTGAGTAGGTTGTCTTCATATACCACTAAACACCTTTGATATTGTTTACCAAGCAATGGCATGGCGATGAAGACCCTTATCTTTTTGTTGGGAGGTGGCAGGTTCAAATCCCACCATAGGCACATTGACCGAAATATCCGCTTTGAACATGCTTTGTTTAAACATTGTCATCCCTTTATCCCACATGGTCCGCAAGAGGGTGAGGGAGTTTGTTTAAAATGGTATATGTGGCATTGTTAAGTTGGCCATGGGGGCTTCATTTATTGGCTTAGACATAAAGTGCACATAGGGTAAGGTAAAATATGTTAAGACCAAACATGTGGTGCACTTTGGGTAGACATGTGATGTGCATGAGGTAAGTATGTGGTTTCATGTGGCTAATGTATGGGAAACGTGGAGTGCTTAAGTCAAACACGTGGAAATGCATGTGGCAAGGTGGGAAACCAAATCTGCCAAATCATCCATGCTTTTATCCCGAAACATGTTAGCACCATCATACACAACAAAATGTGATTAAAAAAACTATAGTGTAACTGGGAAAATTAAAATTACACTAATATACCACGGTTGTCGGGTTCCCTTTCAAACGAAAGTGGACCTCAAAGTTGAAAACCAAAATTTCTGCACACCTATTGAAGAGTGGAGGGTAAGACCAATAACTTCCATGATCACATTTTTGCCTTGATCAACTTCAAAATACACAAATATGCTCTCTCGACTGAGCTAGGTAATGAGACCTATGTTTTCCCTGTTGACCCAATTTGACCATGAACTTTGATCGGCGATATAGGAGCATAAGATTTATGTTTCACGTTTTCCAATAGGTGTTGAAAGATATCACAAAGTACTCTTCAATACTGTAATGGTTTGGGGAGAATTAGGAGCTTTTAACCACCTAGAATTTCCTCCGAATCAATTGGTCAAAGGAAGTTCACTGTTATGATATCTTATGTGAGACTATCCATGATTTTCTTGGGATGGTTGTTTATTCAGGTATTTCTCATATGTTAAAATTTGGAAATAAATGATCATATGTATATTTATGTGTGTACATTTTTGCATTCTACATTGAGTCTGTTGATTTCTTATATATCTAGGTCTCTTAACAAAAGGAAAATATGTTTTTCTAAGGTGCAATGATCAACTATGTGGAAGGTCATCCAAAGATCTCAAAAAATTGTATATGAAGGCCATCAAAGGTTATTGCCGATGGAGCATGAGTACCGTGTTAAAAAGAAAAATAAGTTTGATGGAAAACCTGATATTAGAGAACCTCCAAAACTTATGTCACTTGGGATTAGTATAAAGCCTTCACACAAGCATGCATAATATCAAATGTGGATATTCCTCCATATTGGTGGAGAGATCAAGTATGGTTTTCTAAAATTATCTACAGATTTGAAATGCTTGTAGGAATGAATAAATTATTTATAATCTACCATCTCCCATATTGGGAGAATTTATTAGTTGGGAATCTTTTGGATCCAATGCATATATTTTAAAATGTAGTGGTTTTTATATGGAATCACATCTATAGAAAAAGAAAGACACTTCTAGTTATAAAGCCAATTTGAAATTCAATGGAACAAAAAAAATATAAAAAGGAAAAATGAGTTCCATGGATATTATGTAAAGAGCAAGTCAATTTGGTGAATCAAACAATGTAAGAGATTCACACACCGAATGACTATGGGTCCACCATCAAACACACATTTCCGCTAATGGGTGCATCACAAGCCTAAAAACATGATTGGCATAATATTTTGAAGGTAATTCATGCATTTTATTATGCAACATATTCTTCTCTTCATATTTAACCTTTATAACTTATTTCTGCAACATATATTTTCCTTGGCTTTAAGGGGGTCATTTTGTAATCTTCCACCTAACCTACTAAATGCAATATATCGACTTTCAAAAAATTGAGGTAATATGATTTTTGTTTTCAACTACAACTCATCCATTTATATGAAAAATATTATTATATTGACAAGCATGACTACCATTGTTTGTAAAAATAGGTGGTTATCTTCAAAAGAGATATTAGAAGCAAGGATTGAGTAGAGAAAGAAAATATTGTAGATATTGTTTGCAAATTGGAAAAGGAACTTCCTACCTCTTTCATGGATTCTCAAACTCATATATTAGTGCATTTGGTCAATGATCTTCAAATGGTAGGTGTAGTTAACACACGATGGATGTTTTGGCCAAAGAGGTACATAAAGACCCTAAAGGGATTTGTAAAATAGTTAGCACGTCCTAGATGGCTCTATGGATGAAGGATATATTATTCAAGAAACATTTTTCTACATGTCAAAATATCTTGATTAGTAATTTCCACAAATTCCACGCATTTGGGATGTTGAACGTGGAAATGAAAAATTGGAGGAGAACCTTCTTGGAGCAAGAAAATTTGTGAAACTTGGTATGTATTGAAATTCATAAAACATATATGATGTATTTTTAGTGTGTGTAGCCATTAATTATTTATTTACATGTTTGATTTTCAAGTGCCTGTTGAAAAATATGTCATTGAGAATTTCATGTTATTGAATACTTCAGAGATGGTTGTGTGGCTTCAAAAATATGAAGAAGAAAATATTATCCATGAGAGCCGAAGGATTGATTGGAGACGAAAACATCCACACAAACCACTCCCAACCAATTTGCAAATACCATTTCCAAACCAACCTAATCTTAAATGGATGAGTTCATATTTATAAAATCTTCATGCCATCAATCGAAGGGAAGTGACACAAGAAGCATTGGACATAGTGCAAGGATGTGAAGAATTGGTTAGTTGTTGCAACATTTTTTCATACATGTATGTGTTTTATATATTTTTAGAAATATATTAATACTATCTTAAATGATTTGACATAATGAAGGTGAGTAAACATTCAAAAATGTGGTTCAAATAAAATATTTATGTGTGGAAAATATTGACAAGAGAAGGGTCACTTATTGTTGCAAAGGAGTTGTTCCTTTTAAGAAGGCCAGTTAAGCTAGTGTTAATGACATTAATTTGGTCCAAGGACAATTGGATTATGTTGGAAAGATAGAAGAAATAATAAAACTTGATTATAGAAGTTTTGAAGTTATCATATTTAGGTGTACTTGGTACCCTTCTATTGATAAAATATTTTTTAGTGGACAATGAAAGTGGCTTCTACTCAATTGAATTTTCTAGAGCATTACTTGAGGGGAAAGATCCATATGTGTTACCTCAACATTGTGATTAAGTATTAATTTGTATAATTTTTCTTATGTATGTATTCTCCTTTTTCATGCGCACAATTTCTATATGTAGGTCTCCTTTTTCATGAATTAAATTTTTAACTATGTTTATATAGGTCTTATTCTATCCTAATATAGAGAGAAGGTAATTGGCAGTTCATATTACATTATGAGCCAAGGATGAGACATGTTGTTGATGAAAATAGTGTTGTAACACGAACATCATGGGGAACAATTGATGTTGTTAATAGAGATGATGAACATGAATCTAGTGATGATGATGACCTATCAATAATGAAGAATATCATCATATTAATCAAGTTGATGATCAAGGTGAAGCTGATTTTGAAGAAAATGATGATGATGAAAGTGACACGATGAATTCTTCGAAAGTACATATAATGAATATGATGATGAAATGAATATCCCAATAGGTATATATTTGGACAATGAATGGAATATTCCCATAGCTACATATATATAGAGGAAGAATAAGGGAACATTAGTTATGACTACAAATCCAAGTCATGTAACCAACAAGGAGTTGGCAAAAATACAAGAAGATGAAAATGAATAGTTGAAATATTCATAAGCCTATTTCTTGTGTTATTTCATTAATTCCAAATTTTGTCTTGTGTTATCAACGTCTCATTACATATTTTGTCTTTTTCTTTGTTGAGATAGAATATATTTTTCCATTTATGGAATTTGAATTCAACTCAATTAATTTGTAAATGTAATTGACTTTTTAAAGTCTACCCCAATTTGGCATATCACTAATTTGGTATATATGAAGTGAGATGTGGATGATTTCTTATTTTGATCAATGTCAAATAGAAAATAATTTGGTGTATGAAACTTACCCTATTAGCATATTTAAGTGGCACTGAGCTTGGTTCGCTTGTCATGAATACATGCATGCTTTGGAAAAGTATAAGGAATGTTGGTTTTAGGAGTTAAATTTTGCAGTTAACCTTATGTCTGTCAAGGGACATCTTATTAACATTGTTATTCAAAACCATTTTAATGTTTTTGGAAAAATAATAGCATTTTAATGTTATTCAAAGGCATTTTAATGTTCTTAGTAAAAATAACAACATTTTAAAATTAACAACATCAAAAAAACTTTTGAAAGATTTTAAAACAATAAAGGACATCCCCTCTAAGTCCCCAAGTCCTTGAAAACATTTGAGATGGATGACACGTTGCCAAAATCTAGGAGACATTTTCCTACATAACACCATAACATACATAATATATAATATTTAATGCATTATACGTATATAATATAATAATATAATATACTATAAGGTACATATAATATTATATATACTTATATATAATAGTTTTATATTTAAACATACAAATACATATAATAATAAGTATTATATATTTAATATACCTTTATACATAGTTATATACTTATATATAATATTTAAAAAACAAGGGTGTGATGCAAATGTGTGCTGTGACTTTGTGCCACTTTTGTGCCACATAAAGCAACCTAGAAACATAAAAAATAAAAACCCGGCTGCCCAAAACCCAAATGCATTTCATTTATTTTTCTCTTGACAAGAGAGAAAGCGGCGGCTAGAGGAGGTAAAATAACAGTGAGAGGAGGAGAGATTGAGAGTATTTTCTTAAAATTTGTGAGTAAAAGAGAAGTATGACAAAGGAAGGTAGAAGAGGAGGGAAAGAAAAACCCCTAATTTACTCTATGGACCTAATAACAAAGTAGAGGAGGGGGAAGAGGAAGAAGAAAAATATATGCACCTCTTTACAAAAAATTAAAGACAAAGGTAACTTAATTTTCTATTTAAATCATACATTTTTTCCTATAATTGTAAAAATGCATTACAAATTTAAAAACCCTAGGAATTTTTGAAACACTAGTTTAAAGTACTTACAAAATCTGATTTTGAAACCATTTGACCACCAATGCCTTGTAAGAGATGTAATCAAAAATGGTATTAACTACCATAAAAAACAAATATATTTCCATAATTGTAGAAAACACCATAAATCCCTAAATCACCAAACAATCTAACCAAAACACTATAGGGATTTCCAATTTCTTAACTTTACCCATTCACTACACAACTAGAGTCACAAGTGTATCGTAAGATTTTCCCACTCACAACAACCCTATCAATATCCTAAAATTCACATAAATCAAGTTTCCCCATCAAAACCAATCTCAATATCCCCCACAAGGTATAGTAATTCAATATTCAAAAATATGGCAGTCACTATAAAGAACTTGGCCATTCACTATAGTGACCCAATCATTCGCTATGGCAACCCCACTACATGTTTTCTTTTAGCACACACACCAATTAGACCAATTCGTTATCCAAATTTATCATGCTTGCATCATTATTCAAATCGCATAAATCGTCCACTAATTCATTTTTACAAACTTGTTATTTCAAATCACACTACTTTTTTAGCTAGTCATTATGACGACATGGTATGTAGCACGAAAAATCTTCTTTTGTGTAATGAAATTACTAGTATAATTCAGATTATGAGCAGCAATAGAACACCAAATAACACAATATTTCAAAATAATGATCTCAATATGCAATTATAATAGCTTCACCACTTCGAGGGGGCAACCTCCAAACCATATAATAAGACTCAAATGCTCAAATGATAATGAACTACTACCTACAATCCCCTATATATACTATTCATATGTTATGGCCATCACCAAGGCCAACCTATTAAGCATGATAAAGTATAAATGATATAATAAAATGATATGGTAAGCCACAAGTCAGCTACTCATATCCTAATACAAGCAATAGGTTAAGGGCGTAGCATGCCCTTCCCCTTCAAACCAACGTTGTCCTCAATGTTGAATAATCCTGGATGTTGCTGCAGAAAACCTTCATCCTCCTAGGTTGCATCTTCTATGCTCAGATTCTTCCACTTGATCAGATATTCCTTAATGTCTCTGGTTCTCAGCCTCTTAGTACGTGTTTGTAGAATCTTTTTTGGCTCCAAAATGATTCTTCCTTCCTCGTCAAGTTCTGGTAACTCTATCTGGGCTTCAAATTTATGTCCAATAACCTTCTTCAGGCATGAAACATGGAATATTGGGTGTATGTGTGAAGATGGAGGCAACTCTAGTTTATAAGCAACACTACCAATTTTTTGTAGAACCTGATAAGGGCCATAATATTTAGGAGCAAGTTTGTTGTCCTTTTTCTATTGCTTTAGGGACATCTATTTGTAAGGCCGAGAGATGTACAAAAACCCAATCACCAATTTCAAAATGTCTTTCACTACGGTGTTGATCTGCTTGTTGTTTCATCTTGTTTTGTGCTAATGCTAAATTCTCCTTCAAACTAGCCAAAACTGTTGTTGATGTTGAATGTGTTCCTCAACATCTCTCGACCTTAATTTTGCTCCCTCAAGGAGGAAGTGATAGAAGGTGGATGGTAACCATATAATGCTAAAAATGGGGTCATTTGAGAAGAGGTATGAAAAGATGTGTTATACCACCATTCTGCAAGTGGTAGCCATTTAATCCACCTTTCCTGCTTATCTGATACAAAACAACGTAGATACCCCTCTAAGCATTTATTGACCACTTCTGTTTGCCCATCAGTTTGAGGATGATAAGATGAACTGTGAGCTAGCTGAGTACCCAAACATGAAAATAATTCCATCCAAAAATTACTTGTGAAAATAGGATCACGATCACTTACAATTATCTTTGGGGTTCCATGTAGCCTTTGAACTATCTCCAAAAAAAAATAATACGATTAGTTGAAATGGATGTGATAGGGCACAAAAATGGAATATTTTGTGAGCCTATCCACAATCACGAAAATAACATTCTTACCCTCTCGAACAAGGCAATCCGGTGATGAAATCCATGGAGACCTCCTCCCATCTCGGCTAGGAATGGTAAGGGTCAGCAATGCACTGGTGTCTTAATTGTTTCCCCTTTGTTCTGTTGGCACACTAAACACTCTGATACAAAAATTTTGTACATCCCCCTTGAGTCCTTCCCAAAATAATTCTCTTTTTATTCTATGATATGTCTTCAAAAACCCAGAGTGTCCTCCAACAAGTGAGGCATGTAGCTCTGCAAGAATCTTATGCTTCAACTCAGAATCTTTACTCAAGTATAACCTATGTCCTTGTACCATAGGGCATTACCTTTCCACTCAAATTTGTTAGATGTCATAGATCCTTGCTTGATATTTTGTATTAGAGATTGTGTATCCTTGTCTTGATCCCATTCCAATCTTGCTTCATCCACCCAATCGGCCGTCAACATGGACATTCCACATAGTAAGGCATCTGCGGATGTATCCCTTCTGGACAACGCATCAACTACTACATTTTCTTTACCCTTTTTGTATATGATTTCAAAATCATAACCCAACATTTTTGTTACCCACTTTTGTTGTTCCTCATATGATAACCTTTGCTCCAAAAATTATTTGAGACTATCATGATCAATTTTTACCTTGAAGTGTCTACCCATGAGATAGGGCCTCCATTGCTTGACCGCATGAAGAATAGCCATCATTTCTTTCTCATAGATAGGTTTGAGAAGATCTTTTCCTTTGAATTGGTGACTCTCAAATGCAATTGGTCTTCCTTCTTGCATTAGAACTGCTCCCAATCCTGATCTTGAAGTGTCACATTCAACAATGAAGGTTTTTGAGAAGTTAGAATAGCCAAAATTTGGGTGCTTGCACAAGGCTTCCTTCAACTGCTCAAAGGATTTAGTGGCTAAGTCTATCCAATGGAAGGCATCCTTCTTTAGCAATGTAGTGAGTGGGGTTGCTATTCTACCATATCCCCACACAAATCTTCTATAGTACCCTGTTAGTCCTAGGAACCCACGAAGATTTTTGAGAGTTTTGGGCCTTGGCCATTCCACCATAGCTTTGATCTTCTGAGGATCAACTTTGACGCCTTCATGGGATACAATGTGACCCAAGTACTCTACCTCTTGTACACCAAAAGAACATTTGGATGGATTTACATAGAGAGTATGTTTCTCCAAAACTTCCAACACTTTATTTACATGTTGTAAGTGTTCTTCCCATGTCTTACTATAAATCAATATGTCATCAAAGAAAACTAATACAAATTTCTTTAAAATGGCCTAAAAACAGTGTTCATCAAGCTTTGAAAGGTTGAAGGCGCATTTGTAAGACCAAAAGGCATTACCAAAAACTCATAATGGCCCTCATGAGTCCTGAAAGTTGTTTTATGAACATCTTCCTCTTTTATTCTAATTTGATGGTACCCGAACGAAGATCTAATTTTGTGAAATAAATAGCACCATGCAATTCATCAAGTAAATCATCAATTACTGGAATAGGAAACTTATCTTTGATGGTGTACTTGTTGAGTTCTCAGTAATCTGGACACATCCTCCATGTTTCATCCTTCTTACATACCATGACCACTGGTGAAGAATATGCACTGGGCTAGGCCCGATGATACCGCCTTCAACATTTCTCCGAACCATTTTCTCGATCTCACTTTTCTCGGGAATATGGGTATCTCAGTATGGTCCGATGTTAGGTGTTTGGCTCTCGGAATCAATCGAATGGCATGATCATGATCCCTAACTCGGTGGTAGTCCCTTTGAATTGCATCAAAAACAGATGAGTGAGCATCAACAATCTTCTCAAGATCGGGTGGTATCAAGACTCGTATTTTGTACTTCTATGGAAAATAACTTTGCTATAAATCCATCTACTCATTTTTTGAGAACCTTATGCATCTGATGAGAGCTAATAATCTATGGAGACTTAGCTACCATCCCATTCAATTGTATTGTCCTTCCATCTGAATGAAATCGCATGAACAATTCTTGGAAATTCATCTCTATAGTACCTAAGGTCAGGAGCCATCGACACCCAAAACAATATCTGCCCCTCCCATAGAAATAGCAAACATAGGTGAGTCTAACATGTAGTCTCCCATAGAAAGCTTGATACTATGGCACTTTCCTGTGCACTTGACTGTCCCACCATCCGCAATCATAACTTGCATTTCTGGAGCTGGGTAAATAAAACAATTGAGGCGGCAACTAACTTACTATTTATGAAGTTATGAGTACTCCCTGAGTCAATCAACATTATCACCTTCTATTTTTTGAGATAGCCAATAACCTTGAGTGTTTGAGGAGTACTAATACCTGACAATGCATGGCAAGAAATTGTAGGTTGGTGATCCTCTACTTCATCTTCTACTGGTTCCTCAGCCTCTCCTATAATTTCAGCATCCTCATCATCCTCATTACCTCCATCAATATAGAACAACTTCTTTCAAAGCACATTTGTGTCCCGGTCCATATTTGCTATCACAGTTAAAACATAATCCTTTTTCTCTCTTTTCTTCCATTTGTTGAGGAGTCAGTCTAATTGGCCTAGAAAATGAAGGGGAAGAGATACTACGGTCTCTTGGTGTTAATGAAAGGCGGCCTCCTACTACAAAGAAATTTTTCCTCTGCTCGACATGCCATGATAATAGAATCAGAAAGCTTGAGTGGATTAAACATACGTACCTCATGCTCGATGTGGTCCTTAAGACCCCCAAGAAATAGGTCATTCAGATTCTCTTCTAGTATATTCTCCACCCTTAAGGATAGGTTTTGGAATTGATGCACATAATCTTTGACTGATCCTGTTTGTTGTAACTTTGCTAATTGACTAAAGTAGTTCTCTGAAACATTGGAACTATAGTGCAATTACAACTCCTCGGTAAAAATTGTCCAAGTGACACCGAGACCATTCTTCTACCTCTGAGCACATAACCATCGATACCAAATGAATTGGTCTGGTTCAAGATATAGGGATGCCAATGTCACCTTTTGTCTTGATGGTGTTTGATGTAGCTCAAAGAAGTTCTCCATTTGATTTATCCAATTCAGGGATCTTTACCATCAAATTTGTGCATATCCACTTTCGCATCATGTTCCGTGGTTGCGAATAAGTTGGATTTTGATTGGGCTGGAAAAGTGATCCAACATGGTTATTTTGTCCATGATTTTGAACTGAAGATCCTCCTTGGTTGATATGGGCCGGATTTGGGCCATATTGTTTACCCTTTACATGTTGCATGATATCATCCAACCGATGATTGATTTGGGCTATGTCTCCTTTAGAGGCCATCTCAGATTGTACATTTCACAGCTCATACTCAAGTTGGATCACCTTATGATCAACTGAGGTAAACCCTAGTGTTGAGGAATTTTATTTACCCCTTCTGACTCCATCTCTTCAATCACTATCCCATCTTTATCTGGGGTTTTACCCGAGTAACTAGATTTTTTTGCTCTTGTGGAAGGCCCCGCCATGATATCAAACCTTAGGGTTTAGGGTTTTGATAAAAATTCAGCCAAACAGAAAAAACATAGAGAAAATACTAATACTATTTTTTTGAGAGCTTTCCAAAATGTAAAGAACTTGAAAAAATTCCACAATTTGCACCCTAGGGAGCGATTTTATGAAAAACCATAAATTTGTAATAACTTGTGTAAAATAAATCAAAAAAGTCTGAAATTTTCAGGAACCTTACTTGAAATGTTTCACAACTTTGTAAAAATATCTCCCACCAATTCGCTCTAGTTTGAAATATATTGCATGGAAACAAAAAATTAGGTTTTTGCCCTAATTTTGGCCCAGATCGTAGCTACCACTTGTAATACCACATATTATTGTAATGAAAAATAACACAATATTTCAAAATAATGATCTCAATATACAATTATATAATTCACTTGAGGGGCAATTAATAAGACTCAAAGCTCGAATGATAATGAAACACCAAATAACACAATATTTTATGGCCAATAATGATCTCAATAAAGTATAAATGATATAATAAAATGATATGGTAAGCCACTTCGAGGGGCAACTCATATCCTAATACCATATAATAGCAGAGTGCATTTAATGCTAGGAGAAAATTAGAACATGATAAAATATATACTATTCCCATGTGATGTGTGTAAGCCACAAGTCGGTACTCATATCGCTAATACCAGTAGAACAATGTGCATTTGCGTGAATAGAAAAATACATGCTCTTAGGTGTGTTAGTGTGCTAGTGAACACGTTAGTGTGGAAGAAAAATACGCTATGACCATTAATGTGCATGCTAGCATGAAAATATATGTTAGCATAAATGTGCTAGTGTACAAGTATACATGATAGCTTATATGCACTAATGTGCAAGTATGTGTGCAGCGTAGATGCACTAGCGTGCAAGTATACACACTAGTGTAGATAAGCAAATATAGGTGAAATTTAGGGGTGAAAATGGAAGGATGGATGATGGGTAAAGGTTCTAACAAGGTGTTTATGTGTTTTGTAGGAGAGATTATAGGTGTTAGATTTTTTAGAGCATCATGGATGAATGTGATCGTTTGAGAGGCACATGACACGAAGGGAAAGGAGAGGTTTATGTGCCTTCTTAGAGGTGACAAGCCTTACATACATAACATAGCTACAGAGACATTAAAATAGATCATTGTTTGCGACCGCACTAGTCGAGTGATGGCATAGTGAGAGAGCCAAATTTTTGACTACCGACGGGAGAGATGATAGTGACATCGGAGGATGTGTATCAAATCATGTGCGTTTTGATACATGGGTGATTAGTATAGTGGAACGGAAATGTAACACGGATGCGAGGGAACATATGGTCTTTATTTGGTTTTGAGGATATACACAAGAAGGGCATGGTCATGCACCTGTATGAGTGCATGGAAAATGCGACAATGACATGATTTCCAATTTACCTTATGGATCTTATTTGCAGATACTTATTTCTTGATAAGACCTGGAAGTCATTTCTAGTTGGGCTTGATTGGTGTAGTTGTAGATTTGATGGAGGCCATAGTTTTTGCATAGGGGCCTTGTATTTTGGCTCACTTGTATAGATATTTACATTTGGTGGTATAAAGAGGTCATAAGAGCTTTTTGTTCAGCTACATAACTTCATATTTGGTCATGGGACCACATTTTTATCTACCTACCATTGGGGATATTACCTAATAGACATATTGAGGAGCCATCGACATTCGAATGGGAGACGGTGGGTGTCACCATAGGGGACACCGGGGTGACATGGAGTTCTATAGATGGTTTTTGATGATTTGAGTTATGCATGGTCACATGGAGACCATACAGTGATATAGATGGATCACAGATGATACGAGTTGGTGATTGTGGAGGTTGACCATTATATTATTGATTCATGGGCACATTATGGAAAGATATAAGAAGGATATGTTTAAGAGATAGTTGGGTGTGATACAGATATACCCGGAGGTGAGCAATGGTAGATGTGATTTGCGATGAGAGACCGTGGATTTTGGAGCCTATATTAGATAGAGGGTAGCTGTAGGTGAGATTTTTGGAGTTATACCACATGATTGGGATGTACGATCCCAAGTTGTAGATCTAGGGATAATGATTGAATACACTATATGGTATGCATGCATTATGCCCCGACGTATTATGATTCCACAAGCGGATATAACAACGGGGATAGAGGCAAAGTAGCCATGGGTGGAGTACATCAAAGAGGGAGGTGATATTGAGGAAGATTGGACTTGGCATAGGAATAGGATTATTTACAAGGTTAGGGACCAATACAAGTGCATGCACATGTACAAAGTTTCTCATGTTTAGGTTGCTCATGTTCCATTATAGGTGTCAAGTACATGTTCTAGTATAGGGGAGGGTTCCCATGCATGCTAGATAGGTGCCACTAAAGGTACAAATTATATTAGAGGTTATAATATCACTACCTAGGCCATGAGTCCAGAGGAGTTTGAGGCAGATACGAAGATGAAGGTGGTTACGATGGTTTGGGAGAGGAGGGTAAGGATGATGTTTGGAGCCAGCTTACACAAGTACCACCTCTAGGACCATGGGCTACTGAGCTATCTCTATAGGTGGAGAGAGATATAATCATCATGGAAAGAGATGTCATTTTGATCATGTCACATATGCAAGAGCAACAAGTGTAGTGAGTGACCGCGAAGAGAGATCAACTTTCCACATAGGTACGTGTTATCCAAATAGCTCTCCTAGAGATTTGGATAACTCACATACACATTATGACCCTAAGACATCTATTGAAGAATTGCGCATGCTTAAAATCATTTGGCACATTCTTTTGGTCGCAATTCTACCTGCGTGCCCTTTTTCCTTCTCTCCTTCCACTTCTCTCTTGCACCCACCTTCCGCACGTCCACCTTCTTCCGAGTCCATTTATTTCCACCCCGTGTGCCTAAGTCTTTGACCCTTCACGTGCCGCACCCATTACTTTGTAATAGTTGTGCCTTAACCATACGTTCTCTACTCACCGGTTTGATTCATCTTCCGCACGCATCGCGCGCGCCCCCCTCCGTGCCTTCCTTTGTTTCCTCCACGCCCTTTTTGCTGAGATCATCTTTTCACATGCTCAAAGTGTGCCACACGTAACAGAAAGGGCATCAAATCCTCACAAATTAATGAATGATTGACACATGGCGAAAAAAAAAATAGTTGAATGGTTGGCCATCATTTCAGCCTAATCAACACACACCACGCATTTTGCGTACGCCGACAACTCTAACATCTTCTGACAGCCATATCATCAGCTACAAAGCTCATATCGGCACGCGCTGGACTTGTCGTAGAAAGCTTGACATCAACATCAGCTTTCAAATTTCAAATTTTGGCGGATCTAGTAGGTGAGAATTGGGAAAACGTCTCTCTAAACATTGATGAGCAGATCTGATTGCTCCAACCACCCAATTTAGTATGATCCATCTCTTTTGTCTTCAACATGTCAAATAGGCATGGGGAAGCGTATTTCACAAATTTCCAAGTGGATTTATAAAAATTGAATGCTTCTTGTTGGTGGTTGTGTTTCAAATTCAGGTTTTCCCTCCTTTTCCTTTCTTCCTCCATGGATTCATCTATAAATGTAAGAGCAAGGCTCATTTGTTATGTTAGATACTCTGGATCCTTACACGTGTTGCTAAGGACTCCACATTTTCTGTATTTGAGTTACAGACCTCCATGTTTGGCTCTTGCATGTGGATATCGACCTCCTTATCACTGTAATAGTCCTGTGCATTTTAAAAGTAATATAAGTATCATTTTATGACTATTCTTTGTCCTAGCATGTTTGTTTTTTTCTTTTACCTCTTCTCTTGCATTATGTATTGTTGTGTTATTTCAGGTCCCTTACAGTTCCATGCTTGGTTGTGTTCCATAAGAATGATTTGGTGAATGTGTGTCTTGTTGTGCTACTCGTGCCTAGCCTCCTCTCACATATTCCATGTCATTCTTGCTTAGAACAGATAGTGTTCATCCCTCTTTTTTGGTGTTATCACCTTTTAGTGTAGTTTACTTTATGTTATCCTTCTTTCCTGGTCCCTTGGCATTCATAGCTTAGTTTCCCCTTTTCAGCACTAGGAGTAGTAGTAGCAGTAGAGATAGATAGAGGAACCGGCCTTCTCCAGGAGATCCGTCCCAAGCACGCAAGGTCCCACAACTTGGGGACGGTTCCATTGTGGTCTCAGACACTTCATTCCTTTTTCGAGATATCTAAGACACAGGTGCACGTTTGAGTAACCAACAGTTTCTGGCACACCCTGGTAGAACAAGCATTGAAAGCTTAAATTTCATATCTCTAAGTTTTGGTGTGTGAAGTTAGTGTTTCAGCCTTTGAAGAGGCTTATTTTAAACACATCTAGTGACTCCTAATATTTTAAAATCTTTGTTTAAGCAATCTTGAGTGCCTTTCATGAGAAGAGTGCACACAAGAAGAAGTGCAGCAGTTGAAGACTCTTTTGAGTACCTCCAGCTATCCCCGAGAAAATTTCATTCTAGAAATCCTACGCGCACATCTCTATCTCCAAGTGCATCGTGCCCATTCAACTCCTCCTCAAAACAAACAACTTGTGTGCCCTGCAATGGCGCATCAGCCCCCCCTCCATTAAGAAGCTTTGCAAATTTTGATGGAGGGAGTCCATTACTCTTGTCCATGCAACATGATATGCCCAATGGCACGCTCAAAAGTATTCCTTACTTTACTGGTGAGAATCAAGTCACCCCTCAGGAGCATATCCAAGATGTGGCAAATGTGTGTTCATTCTATCTGATCACACATAATGATGTAGTAGTTAGGTTGCTTACGGCCTCTTTCAAAGGTAAAGCACTTCAATGGTACCGAGGCTTGAGACTTGGATCTATCACCAATTGGGATGAGCTGGGAACAACTCTATGTAGTTATTTTGAAGACAAGTCAGATCACCTATCCTTGGTGGAGCAACTGACAACAACAAGGAGGGCGCCTAATGAGCAGATGATTGATTTCAACATCAGATTTCAAAAGACTTGGGACAGAATTCCTCTTGTGGTGAGACCTACAGCCCAACATGCTTTCCTTTATTATCTAAAGGCGCTCAACAATGATATCTTAGTTATGATCCAATCTATGGGAGGTAGGAATCTACCAGTTGCTTATAACATTGTAGTAAGGGCAGAAAATAGTCTCATTCAGGTGGGAAAGTTGGCTCCTAGACCGCCCATGCCCTTGTTCCCAGAGATGTCACAAGCGCCCCAGCCTTCTGTGGCCCCTATTCCTACTCCTGAGCAAAGCGCAACCGGTTGCCTCAACATCCTATTCTCCATCAGCACAAAGGAAGATGAAGAATTGAAGGCCTTGATCAAAATTTATCAAACAAGGTCATATCATTAGAAAGGTAGCAAGCGCAAGTGTATAGAGGCATTTCCAATCAGGTGCATGGCCAAGGAAATCAGCCTTGGTGGAATCAATACGGAAATCAAAGATACGCGCCCAACCAACAGAATGATAGGTGGCAGCCTAATGCACATCTACCTTTGTAAGTTGTCCCTCCCGCACCTTCTCTCCCGGCAAAGACCCAAGATGAGCCGAGCGCTCTGTCCCATTCGTAAGAACTTGGCACAAGAATCAAAGTGGTGCTTCCCTTGCAAAATGCCTCATAGTCAAGTACCATTGTGCTAATGTTGTGTGTGCCCAAGCCTTCATGATCCAAAATGCTTCATCCTGTGAGCCCTCAACAAGCACCCATGAAGTAGATAATCAAAAGAACTAGAAGTTTCCCTAGAAACCAATTTTATATTATTTGGCGCAGAGTACTTGTGTGCAATCAACCAAGTCATGAAGATACAAATAGACCACGCACCCAAGTAGTAGACAACACAAGATATAAGAAAAGAATATTAGAGTTTGGCGCATAGGTCACAGTCCCAACAATACAAGAAGATCTTCAAAAGAAAAAGAATCAGACAAGCCCTTTAGCAAAAGTGTTCAAATCCCTATGCAGGAGGTCCCACGTAAAGCTCCTTTTGAAGCAACACGCGCCCATCCTTTGGTAGGCCAAGCCTCTGCTCCAGCTAAAATTCAAGGCTTCACACCTGAAAAGCCAAGAAAGGATGTTGTTCCCCAAATTCACAAGAGGGGGGGGCTTCATTCAACATTGTTGACCAAATGAAGAAAACAAACATAAATGTCACAATGTGGGATGCCCTGACCATTCCATCTCATCGTGATCTATTGCACAAAGCTTTGGCACAAATTCCATGCATTGACCCGATTATGCAGAAGCCACACACTTCATCAAAATCTGCCAAGAAGAGGAGAAACAAGTAAGTAAAATTGCTAAAACCCCACCCTTCTATATGTCCTTGATTATAGGCAAACACCTAGTGCATAACTGCTTGATTGACTCAGGTGCTAGTACTTTTGTTATGCCTAAGAAGATAGCTGATGTCTTAGGTCTAAAATATAGCCCTTTGTCTAAAGGAGTCCTACAACTTGATGGCTCAATTGTAACCACCTTAGGAGTCATCAAGGATCTTGAGTTAACCCTCCATGCATGTCCAAGCCTTGACAATTACTCAAGATGTATCAATTATTAACCTACCCTCCTTTGTTTGCCCTATGTCTATCAAGAGAATTTATTGCTAAAGTGGGTGGTTACTTGTCTTCTGATTGGTCTCATATGTTACTCAAGACAAGGTATGGTACCCGGTTTACCATACAAGCTGAGCCTATATTTTCTTATCATGTAGAGCCATATGTCCCATCCCCTCTCCAAGCCAATTGTCTTATCCAAGAAGAACAAGTTTTAGTTCCTGAAGAGTAGTCTCTTCCACCCTTTGTTCTAGACCTAGTACTTGATGAATGGGTGGAGAGGCATCACAAATTTTATCCCTATGTTGAAGAATTGGAAGCCTATGAAACTGGGCTTGGTACTTATTGCATTCTAGAAGAAGACGTTACGCTTCCGCGCATGCTCATAGGAGACAAAGTTCAAACTGGTCTATGGAAGTTATACTTTTATGGATCCAGAGTAGAAATGCACAGGAGCATGAGTGGTTCTCATTTCCCCTAGGGATGAGAAATTATTCTTTGTCGCATAGGCTGCAATTTGCATGTTCTAACAATGTGGCAGAATATGAAGCGTTGGTGCATGGTTTGCTTATTGCTGAAAAGAAGAAAATTAAAGCGTTGCAGATCTTTGGGGACACATAATTGGTCATCCACCAGGTCACCAACAAATTCCAGACAAATAATAAGCTTATTAAAGCTTATAAACATAGAGTTTGGGACCTACTTGAGAGCTTTGATGCCCTTAATCTGCAGGTAGTTCCACGGAGAATGAACAAAGAAGCTGACCAAATGGTCATGCTTGGTTCACAGTTTTCTCCTGTTGAGGACTTTGTCAAAGGGAACACTCAACACATTAAGATGGTAATCAGACCATCCATTCTAGATAATAACACCAACTGACAAGTGTTCGATAAATGTGCAAGATCATCCATTTTATCCAAAATGAAGCTGAATTTTCATCAAGTATGCAAGTTGACTTGCATGATAGCTATGGTGACCAAGTAATACAGCTAAAGACAAATAAGTTTCCTAAAGGGTTGGTCACATTAGAGAAAATGTTCAGCCCTAATGATGAATTCAAGGGTGAAGAAAGATACATGTGTTCCGCGCAAGAGGATTTCTCTCCCATCACTATCTGCGCATGGGAAGGAGATCTTGCTGCTCACAGATTTGTGTGCATGAAGAAAATCAGGCCTTTATCTCTCTCTGTCAAAAATACAGTGACATTTTCTCATGGGAGTATGAAGACCTCAAAGGTTTTGATCCAAGTGTTGCTCAACACTCCATTGACCTTGATCCCTGGCATAAAGCCCATCGACAAACAAAAACAACGGCCTAGTCAATCCAAGGATAGAGCCCCTCATGAGAAAGGAGTTATCCAAACTCATCGAGGAAAAGATTATCTTTCCCATCAAATACTCTACTTGGGTCACAAATCTAGTTCCAAAGACACAAGAAGAATGGTGAAATTAGACTTTGTGTTGATTTCAAATATTTGAATAAGGCATCTCTAAAGGATCATTATCCTTTGCCTTCAATGGAGTAGATTCTGCAGATTGTGGCTGGCGCACAAAGGTTCTCCATGCTAGATGGGTATTCGGGTTTCAACCAAATCCTGGTCAAGGAAGAGGATCAATTCAAAATAGCATTTACAACCAAGTGGGGAACATATGCATATCAGAAAATGCCCTTTGGTCTGTCAAATGCGGGTGCAACATTTCAAGCGCACCATGGATATTGCCTTCAAAGGTTACATCAATGAGTTCATCTTGGTTTACCTTGATGATATAATTGTCTTCTCAAAGCAAAGCATGGATCACATAGTGCACCTAGAAAAGGTCTTTGAGAGATGTAGAGAATTTGGGGTATCTCTTAACCCCAAGAAGTGCAACTTTTTGGTGGCTCAGGGAAAGCTCTTGGGCCATGTGGTTTCAAAGGATGGCATTACGATTGATCCTGAGCACGTTTCAGCCATCCTAGCCCTTTCCTTGTTGGTGCAAAAAAGGCCTTACAGTCCTTCCTTGGAAAGATTAACTTTGTTAGACATTTTATCCCTAACTTTATAGGACTGGTTCAACCCATCACCCTTATGCTCAAGAAGGACATTCCCTTCAAATGGACAACAAAAGGAAGAGAAAGCTTCAACAAGATCAAAAAGGAGATTGCTTGTGCGCCAACACTCCTCAATCCAGATTACTCAAAGGATTTTATCCTTTATGCTTATGGTGCCAATGCAAGCATTGTTGCTGTCTTGACACAGGAAAATGGACAAGGACTAGAACAACTAGTGACATTCTTCAACCAGACTTGAAGGATTATGAATTGAAATATAGTCACATGGAGAAGTAGGTCTTCGCCATCATGCACGTGCTCAAGAAATTAAAAAGTATGCTCACCACAAATCATATCAAGGTGTTAGTCTCCCACTCATCTGTCAAAGACTTCATCATGGGAGCAAAAATCAGTGAGAAGAGAGCATGATGGGTGACCAAAATCATGGAATATGATGTGACTATTAAGGCCACAAAGCTGGTAAGAGGTGCACTCTGAAATAGATTGTTGAGGATGCGTAGAGTGAACATGAGGCTTCATTATTTCTAGATGAATACCTCCCGCGCGTGTAGAACATGAACAGAATATAGATCCGAGGTGCGTGACTGGATAAAGGACATGATCACATTCCTTTTCGAGGGTGCATACCCTCCCGGTTTGAATAAAGCAAAGAGAAGGCATCTGAGGTTGCAATCTATTCCTTATGTCTTGATTGATAGACTTATCTTCAAAAGAAATCTAGATGGTGTGTTGTTAAGATGTATCAATGGCGCGCAGACTGAACAAGTGTTAGCAGAATTTCACGATGGATTCTCTAGTGGACACTTCTCTACCAAAACTACAACAATGAAGATCATAATGGTAGGTATCTTTTAGCCTACCCTATTTGCAGATGCACATAGGTGGGTCAAAAAATGCAAGGAATGCACTTTCTTTACAGGAAAGAAAAGATTGGCAAGTGCTTCCCCTCCGACCAATCCAAGCGGATCAGCCTTTGCGCAATGGGGTCTCGACTTCATAGGCATGATCAATCCACCTTCAAGTGTTGGACACAAATGGGTGCTGACAGCTATATATTACTTCACCAGATGGACAAAAGCTATCACGCTTAAGGAATCAACTGAGGCAGTCATTCTTGACTTTCTCAAGGGTTTAGTCACAAGGTTTTGCATTCCTCAAACCATTATCTCTGATAATGCAAAGGCCTTCCTTGGTGTTAAAATCATTGATTGGGCTCTAATTCTGGGCATTTACTTGAAAACCTCTTCCAACTATTTCCCTCAAGGAAATGGTCTAGCAGAATCAACAAACAAAAACCTGATCAAAATCATGAAGTGCACAATGAATATCAGCCAAAGAGACGGTGGCATACTGAAGGTTCTACGTGTGCTTTGGGCGAGATAGAATCACAAAAAAAGGCAATAGGAACTTCACCTTACAATCTTGTCTATGGCAAGGAGGCTTCCCTTCCTTTGACACTAGAGCTAAATTCATTGGCGCTTGCTCAAAGCAACTAGAATTTGAGGGTGCGGATCAGAGAGAAATCAGGATGGCAGAGCTGGTTCATCTTGAAGAGCTCAGAAACTCTGCCATGATCAAGCTAGAACAACATCAGCAAGAAACAAAGAAATGGTTTGACAGAAAGGCTAGGCCTCAAGCTTTCAAAGTTGGAGACCTGGTTCTAAAATGGGATGCTGATAGAGCTAAACCAGGGCACCATTCAAATTTTGATGCACTTTGGAGTGGCCCATACATCATCAAGACCCTAAAGAACCTAACTCTTTCGAGTTAACTCATCTGGATGGAAGCACACTACAAATCCCAAGTAAATGGGATCTATCTCAAACCCTTCCATTAGGTTTGTTGCATCATATTGTATATATTAAGTAGTTTTAAATTCCTCCAAGTGTGCTCTACGCACATTGTTTGTTTATACATAGTTCTTTCCTCTCGTGTGCTTCGCGCATGCTCTTTTGTTACTTCCAGAATGCAGAGCTTCTCTCAGCAGTTGTGAGATTCAAAGCAGAGTGTAGAAATGATTCTCAAAGTGACCACAGGGGCATTTTATGATTAAACAAGCAGACTCCATGCCCAATGGATGCTTCAGGCTACTGGTCTCTTTCATCTAGCAGGAAGATGGCCCCGAAAGTCACCAAAACTATTATCAAATAGCTCTCCTAGAAATTTGGATAACTTACATACACATTTTGGCCCTAAGACATCTATTAAAGAACTACACGCGCTCAAAATCATTTGGCACATTATTTTGGTCACAGTTTTACCTGCGCGCCCTTTTCCTTCTCTCCTTCCACTTCTCTCTTGCGCCCACCTTCCACACATCCACCTTCTTCCGATTCAATTTCTTTCCACCCCGCACCTAAGTCTTTGACCCTTCATGCACCGCACCCATTACTTTGTAATAGTTGCACCTTAACCATACATTCTCTGCTCACCAGTTTGATTCATCTTCCACGTGCATCGTGTGTGCCCCCTCCATGCCTTCCTTTGTTTCCTCCACACCCTTTTGTGCAGATCATCTTTTCACACACTCAAGTGTGTGCGTAATGTAACAGACAACAGGCACCGAATCCTCACAACAAATGAATGATTGACACATGGAAGAAATGACAAATAGTTAAATGGTTGGCCATCATTTCAGCCAATCAACACGTGCCACACATTTTCCATATGCCAATGACTCGACATCTTTTGACACCATATCATCAGCTACAGAGCTCAGATCGACGCGTGCGCTGGACTTGTCAGAAAGCTCTGCTGACATCAACTATAGTTCCAAAATTCAAATTTCAAATTTTGGTGGATCTGGTAGGTGAGAATTGGGAAAACGTCTCTTTGAACATTGATGAGCATATCTAATTGCTCCAACCACCCAATTTAGTATGATCCACTCTCTTTTGTCTTCAACACGTCAAACAGGCATGGGGAAGTGTATTTCACATATTTCTAAGTGGATTTATAGACATTGAATGCTTCTTATTGGTGGTTGTGTTTCAAATTCAGGTTTTCCCTCCTTTTCCTTTCTTCCTCCATGGATTCATCTATAAATGTAAGAGCAAGGCTCATTTGTTATGTTGATACTCTGGATCCAATACGCATGTTGTTAAGGACTCCACATTTTTGTATTGAGTTGAGACCTCCATGTTTGGCTCTTGCACGTGGATATCGGCCTCCTTATCACAGTAATGTGATTTTGTGCATTTTGGAAGTAATATAAGCATCGTTTTGTTACTATTCTTTATACTAGTGTGTTTTTGTTTCTTCTTTTTGCCTCTTCTCTTGAATTATGTATTTTGTGTTATTTCGGGTCCCTTACAATTCCATGCTTGGTTGAGTTCCATAAGAACGATTTGGTGAATGCGTGTCTTGTTGTGCTACTCATGCCTAGCCTCCTCTCACACATCCCATGGCATTCTTGCTCGTAACAAATAGTGTTCACCTCTATTTTTCTATGGTGCTATCACCTTTTAGTGTAGTTTACTTCATGTTATCCTTCTTTCCCTGGTCCTTGGCATTCATAGCTTAGTTTTCCCTTTTCAACACTAGGAGTAGCGGTAGAGATGAGAGATAGATAGAGGAACCATCCTTCTCAGGAGATCTGTCCCAAGCGCGCAAGGTCCCACAACTTGGGAACGGTTCCATTGTGGTCTCAGACACTTTGGCCCTTTCGAGATCCGAGACACAAGTGCACATTTGAGAAACCAATAGTACGGAAGCTTACAAGTGAGATAAATGTCACATGGCGGATGTAGGTGGGATTAGTGGATGTGCTACAAAAGTTGATTGTTGTATCACAAGAGGTTTGATATTATAGAGCCCTATATGAGGCAATGGTTCTTAAGGTCCATAGGGCTCCATGGTACATTCAAAGGGTAGGAGAATATCCACAAGGATGGGTAGGTCACGAGAGGCCATCAAGATCAATTTAGATGACGCCATCGAGGGGTGGGGACAAGAGACCAAGTAGTCTCAATTTTGGAAAGTCATCCATGACTTGATTTATGATGATGTATAGATTGTATATTTTTGTATATGCCTCATGATGTAGGCACACATATTGTATATTGATGCCCTTGACTACATTGATGTATATATGAATTTTTTTGTGTGGACAGTGTACATGGACTTTATTGATGTATATGGACTCTTGTTTTTGTGTTATTTTTGCATTATTGACATGATGATTATATATTTTGATTAGATGTTGATAGATGATAGTGATGACATGCTCGTAGCTTAGCGTCCACTCAGATGATTGTAATTTTGGATTAGCCTATTTTGTTATTGCACATTTAGAGTTGGTACCATGATTATTGAAAAAACATGATGAGCAACTCATATGCACATAAAACACACACACAAAGAGAAAATAGTAAAACAAACCCAATATACACAGTAAGATGATGTACACCATGGCTATAAATAAACCAAGATGCTTACAAAATTATTGTAATTGGATAAAAATCAAAGATAACAAGAAGAACAAAACAAACCCAATATACACAATAAGATGAATATACACCATGGCTATGAATAAACCAAAATGATAAGACCATGCTAGTAATTGGTCAAAGGAAAAGAAAAATGCATAGAAAACCCAATATACATAGTAATTGATTACACCAAAGTTATATATGAACTAAGATGCTAACAATATACTGCAATTGGTCAAAGACGAGGATAAATAAAGCAAAACAAACACCATAATTAGGAATAAGTCAAGATGCTTACAAAATACATGTAATTGGTCCAAAATGATGACAAAATTTAAAAGCAAGTCCAATTTCTTAAGAAAATTTATGACATCAAGACTAACAATGAGCCAAGACAATAACAAAATACAAGGAATTGGTTGAAAACAAAAATGAAATTGGAAAACAAGCTCAATATACAAAAAAATGACTACACCAAGGCTAACAATGAGCCAAGATGGTAGTAAGATACCTGTAATTGGTCAGAAACAAAGACAAGAATGCAAAACAAACCCTACGCATACAATAATATAGACACACCAAGGTTATATACAAACCAAAATGCTAACAAAATTACTTACAATAGGTCAACAAATAGCAACAATGCAACACAATTTGAAATAATGACATCTAACTATGCCCCTAATGTGTTCCAAAGTGAAGAGTAAGAATATTTGAATGCCCCAAGCAAGGATACATGCAGGGGATTGGATCAAACCGAAGAGTGAAATTAAGCAACTCCTAATGACACTCTTGTTGGATCACAAGTAAGTTTGATCTGAAATTTGATTGGGTTATCTCATCTAAGAAAAGACACATATGAGGAAGAACGTGAGAGTCGGGATGTCCCAAGCGATAGTATGCGTGAGGGTTTGATTTATTTTCTTGCCCCAAGCAAGGATACATGCAAGGGGTAAGAAAATTAATAATCATAGGATAGTATAGAATGATCACCAGGATTGTAGTCAAAATTGCAATGGTGGTTAATGGTGTTAACAATCGCAATATTTTTGGAACATTTACATGTTTTTGGTTTTGAAAAAAATCTTTTTTTTAAGTTTTTTATTTTTGTATTTTTTTTTTTTTTGGAAAGTTTTGATTTTTTGAGTTTGTGACATTTTGTATTGTTCTTTTGGATTTTGGAAAGTTTTGATTTTTATTTTTATTTTTTTGAAAATAAGATTTTTTTGGATTTTTTACTCGATAAAGGGTGTACAATCTAAATATATGTTCAAACAATTGTAAATTTTTCATTCCATTAGCATAATGTAGATGATATAGTGATATAATTTCTAACTCCACACAACTAGTAAGATGTGAGGGCTCAACACCAAGAGATAAGAAGGACATAAGACATATGAGATAGTGATGTGCAAATGAAGATGATGGATGCAAAGACACGAGGTTAACAATGGTCCATTTGAGAAAATGTGACTCATCTCTAATTAAGATTATTTGACCAATTCTAAGATGATTTCACTTTATAAGTCATGACTAGACTTAGATCCATTGATGACCTACTAATTGGAAAGATCATGTGAAGAACTTGTTGTCTCTCTTAACATGAGAAACTAAATTGATTCTTTGGGATTTTGTATGATTAAGCACTTTGGATTTGGAAGGCTTTGCTTGTATTTTTTAAATGAACCCCTACATTTTACCCCATACCACTAGTAAGAGGTAAGGGTTCAACACCAAAGACAAGACATAGGTGAGTAAGGGTACCTTTCTCTTTTCCCATCTCACGCTACCAATAAGAAGTGTGGGCTCGGTACCAAATCTTGTGAAAGACAAAAGGTGTACTAATTTTTATTTTCTTTGTCAATTTTAATTGATTTTGTATTTTACCTTCTTTTGAATTGTTCTTGTTTGGCAACAACAGTTTTCCCCAAATTTTGGCCACATACGACTAGTAGAACACAAGGGATCTTCACCTTAAATTGAGATGGGTGGACAAAATATGTGGAAAATAAGTTTAGTGCTTTCTCTTAAAGAGAGAGAACTTGTTTGGAAGGAGAACTTGACATCAGTAAGATTCTAGACAAGATTGTACATACAAACATATTGAATGGAAGAATTCAGAACAAGGATGAGATACATAATACCCCACAGGAACAAGATTAACATGTGTCTTATAGGTGAAGAATGTGAAAATATGATAATGAAATGATAGAGATATCTGCCAATGGATGAAATAATTAAAATTGTTTGTACAAGTGACCTCCCCTAGTGTGGAGAGTACTTGTGAACAAGAAGTTTTTACTTTTCCATTTTCGGTTTTAAAATAGCACTTTGGTGAGGGGTCTAATATGGATTTTTTCTCTTTTTCGCTTTCTAATTTTTTTTTATTTTTCACGGATTAGGGTTTATAATGGACTCATCACTGTGGAAGAGGTCCATGTTTATGAATTTTGATTGGTCCATTTACAAGACTTGGATGGATGAGATCCAAGTGAATAGTGTGGATCAAAATATTTTTAATGAATCTATGATTTGATGAGTCCTAATTTACTAGACTTTGGTGGATGAGGTCCAAGTCCACAGGAAGTGATGAGCATCGTTGGTACTCATACTTTAGTAATGTTATGATTGTCAGTCTAGGGTGGTGTCCATGGATATTTGCAACAAATAAAATGGTTGAAACCATGCTCAGTACTTATTCACTAACAAACTTAACCAAATACTATGCTAAATTCCATGAAGAAATGAAATAGATTGATAAACAAAGGATTACTGAACTCATAATTGAAAATACTGGAAACAATGAAATTCTGGTAAATCAAATAAATGCCAAATAACAGAAGTGAAATGAACAAGAGATTATCCCTTCACATTGGGGAGGAGTGGCCCTTGCTCCTTCCCATTGATCCAGTTTAAATTTATAAATACATACATGGTTGAACTTTCCCCTGAATCGGCACTTTATTGAATAGAAGAACTTATTTTACAAAGTAATCCACTAACTAAATTTTTAATCTTACTACAGATTCTCTTTTATACTCAGAGCAATACTAGTCACTCCAAAAGAGGACTAATTATTTTGCAATTAATTACAACCACTTAACTAGAAGATATCTATAACAACAACTAATTGTTTGAGGAGTTACAATTATGGAAGGACTAATGCATGCCACATTTAGATCAAATTCATTTTTTAATCAGTAAATTTAATCGCACTGAGGTCCGTGATTGAATCTTAGTTGAGATAATCAATCAATGCCATAAGATATCAAATATTATGCATTAGATTCCTATAATCATGATGACTATAAGTCTATGAATTGTTCTTTTGTATCTGCTCCACATCTTCAATAAAATAGTGTCAAGTCGAGATTGCATGGTCCTCATAACCCGCATGATCAACTAGTGTTAAGTCAAGATTTCATGGTCCTCATAATTCACATGATGGTTGAAAGGGTAGCCCATCTTTCATGATCCTCTCATCATGTCAACTAGTGTGCCAGTTACATCAACTCACCGAATTTCCATCCGAGTTATTTTCCTTATTTGTGTGAGTTCTTCATTCCAAACGAGTTTACATTAGTGCTTTGGGTTATTCCTGCACTCCACATCTAGTCCTCCGCTAATGCACAGGTGATTCCTACACTTTAAAGTGAGTCTTGCGCTAGTACATAAGCGAGACCTGTGCTAGTGCGTAAGTAAGTCTTGCGTTAGTGCATAAGCGAGTCTTGTGATGGCTTAAGATATGCTCTTAAAATACATTTTCAATACACATAAAGATTCATTTAACCCATTTTTGAAGAAGTAAATACAAGATGAAAATAACAAGGTTATGCACAACATTTCCTTTCAAAATATAGTAAAGTATTAATTACAAAATGACAATATCATACTTAGTGAAAAATGATGACATGACAAAAATGGGTTTACATAGGATTTAGGAGGGCTCATCACTCCCCCACACTTAATATTTAGTAGGTCCTCCTGCTACCTGTTCAAGTTCTCAACAATTCTTGAGCAATTATATTCATTGGCAAAAGTAAGCCATGTCTCATCTTGCTTTGTATTACAAAAACCAAAGAACTTGATGAGTGTGTCTCTACATGCTTTCAGAATCGATTTCAAGTTTATCCTCGTTGGAGTTCCATCATGGCATAGGGGATATCACCAATGGAGGTATGTACCTCATACCAATCCATTTTCCTACATTTCCAGAATAATTTTGTAGAGGTCCTTGGCCCTCTTCAATGACCAGCAGAGGTTGGTTGGAGAAATAACCTCCTTTTTCTAGGCCTCAGAAGCGGTTGATACCTCAACTAAAAAGCAATAAAATTGACATTAAATTTTGGGAGTACATGCTCTCGGAAGTCCGATATGAAATTTTCTAGGTTTTCTTTGTACTTGTCCACCAATTGCAACAATAAACTTGGGACTGAAATCTTGAAAAATCTGATTGGAGCAGGGAGATCATGCCTCATTAAGAGGCTTGTATTAGCTTCTTCCCTTACGTATGCCCCTATCTTCTCCCTCCACATAGAATGGTGTCTTAAAGTAGAGATAAATGACCTCAATTGTACCTCTCCCACATATAGATTAATTGGAATTTCAATTTTCTCAGGGAGAAGAAATTTATGGACATAAAACTCACATAATATATTCTTGACAACATTATCTGTAGCTTTATATGCTCCAACGAATTTTCTGTCTTAAGTAATCAAATTCTATAGCATCCATGGAACAAACCCTAGAAATTTTCCACTTGAAGAACTGTTCCTTTAAAAATAATGCATAGAAATTAGAAGGTGTAGTGTCCACTCCTCTTCGACATTGTTCTATCTTGATATTGATACTATTGGACTAATGTTCAGACATTTTGATTTTGATACATTGATCAAGTAGATGATAGATTTTACTGATATTTGGATTATTGACATTATGATGCTACACTTTATTATGATGCACTAGATAGTGATGTTAGACAGTTGATATATGTTGATTTTCATGATATGGATTTCCTACTAACACATTATGTTTTGGGATGTTTTGAGTAGAATTGTAATCTCATGGATGTTATGTTTAGATTTTGACATATTGATGGAAAATAGAATTGTTAAATGTTGAATGATGAACATTGATTTTATATGCATATGTTCTCGATGTTGTTAATACGGCCGAAAGGCCAGAGAGGTATTTTGTTGTGTGCAGGACTTTTATCACAAACATCAAGGGGATAGGGGACCAACCACGGAAGGATGTCGAGCATTGAGCAACGAGGCCAAAATTGACAACTTGTGTAATGTTGTTTAGTGTGTGTTTTGCATGTCTTGTTTGGAAGTCTCCCATGGGGGTGATTTCACATATGTGGCCATGGGGTGAATTGTGTCCCTTTCTTTAATTTTGTATGTGTTTATTTATGTTTTGTGTATTTAAATTTGGAAAATTTTTCACTTTATTAGCATGTGTAAATGTGTGTTTATTAGACTTAACCCTTCTTGTTTAGTTTAACCAAAGTAGAGATGTGACTAATAGTGATGATGAGATCTTGTAGTCCTTGTGTAAGTAGAATTTATGTTGATTTGGGAGTGTTTTACTCCACCCCAAGTTCAAAATTCAGATTTTGACTTGGGGGGCATTTTGGAGACTTGTGGGACAAGCAAGACTTGTCTCATGCCTCTTAATTTGACCCAACAACCTTACCTATGGGTTGGGAAGCTTAATTTTGACTTATTTGTCCATTTTTTAGTGTAAGAGAAGGAAAATCATTGCACTTTCTTTCTAATCCAATTTATTATGTCCCTTGAAAGCATGGGGTGCAAGTTTGAGCCATGTGGGTTGTCATAGTCCTTTCTTATGCATTGATGTTTCTTGGTCTTGGTGTGTTTGACTTGAGTGTAGGGATGGGGGATGATGAAGTGACATCCTACATGGAGCCACCTCATCATCCCCAATCCCTACACTCAAGTCAAACACACCACAAGCATCAATGCACTTCCAAGACCAAGACCAAGTCAAATACACCAAGACCAAGAAGCATCATCATCCTCACTTCCAATTTCTATTTATTTGTGATTTTTGGTTGGAATGGGGGTTACTTGCTCATTTGCTTTTGTGCACTTTTGGATTTTGAAACTTTTGGAGTGCTTGGAAATTTCTTAGCTTGGATTTGAAGAGTCTTGTGAAGGTTTTCTTGGATCTTGATGGAGAGGTAGGCTCTCCACCTTTTTTTATTATGCTATTTTGTTTGTTGTAAGCAATGTTGTGCTTGTTAAAAGTATTGTCTTGTGATGGTGTTTTGTGTGGGTTGGTTGAGTAGTTGGCCTTAGTTGGGTGTGTGAGAAGGGCTTATGGGACCATTGGGGAGGGAAAAGGGAGTTTATGTGAGGCATGCAAATTTTTGGGAGTGTGAATGGGAGTCTTACCTATGGGGAGAGAAAAGGGATTCATGGATTTGTTGCTTGTTGCAAGGGAGAGATAAGGATTTGTGTGATTATTTTGTGCACTTGGAGGCTTAGGGTAAGACTTCACTTCACTTGGGAGGCATAAGGAGGTGGTCTCCCATAACCCTTGCTCTACTTGGTTTGATCCTCAAACCTTTGTTTTGTTGTGTATGTGTAAACTTGTTGGTTATGTGATCTTGGTGGAGTTGCTTGTCTTGTATGTGTGTTTTGTTGAGAAGCCTCTTTGTGATAGTTGTCATTGTTGCTCAATGCCCCTCATGGTTCCTTGGTTGGGGCTCGGGGGCCATTAAGGGAATAGCTTCTTCCCTTAATGGATTTAAGGTTGGGCGGAGAGCGTTGCCTACTCCCCCTTCCTTGTTTGGAGTTTCTTTGTGAAGTTGAAGAAAACCAAAGTTGGAGATACCATCGTGAAGAAGACATGCTTATTGGAAAACTTGTAACTTGGCCTTGTAGCAAGCTCTCTTGTTGTATATTGTTTAAATCTATACTTTCCACTTGGAGTGGGTGTATTGTAAAATTGTGAGTTGTGATAAATTGGTTGTAATACTTGGAAACTCTTTCATATTGTAAACCCTCTTTAAGAGTGCTTGTTAAGAGATTTATATTTTCAAACGTATTGTTTGGTAAATGGAAGTTACACAAAATTTGTTGCATTAGTTCAATAAAGTAGGCAACTTGCAAATGAGTAAAAAAATCATTTATATCTCCTTCTATAATGTTGTCTCACTCCCTCCAAAGTATGCTTCTTGTCATTTTTATTATCCTTGAAAGTCTTTTAAGAATTTCTCTTGTCGATTTGAATGGTTGGAAATTAGTTATGGCAAATGAAAGTAGAGGGATAATTATTTTACCGGATGAAAGAAAGTTTGAAAATGATAAAAGATTTAATTATTTTCATTGTTAAGTTATAGAAGGAGGTAGTTATTAAATTTGTTAGAATGAGCAACTTTTCTTCCTTGTTAAACGTATAAAGTGGTGTGAGAAATCTTGTTGTCATCTCAAGTTAACCTTAGGTTGAATATAACAAAGAAAGGATGCAAATGACTATACAAGTGAATGAAATTATAATTATACTTCTCCACTTGAGTATAGCTATGGTCAAATAAATTTCCTTGGAATTTCCATTTTTTTATATAAATTTAAATCACTAAGTGTCCTTTGAAAAAAAAGGGAATAGAATCTAAATAATTGAATTATCGTGATATTATTAATATATTAATTTTATTAATATTGTCAAAATTTAATAATAATAGTTACTTGAATATTAATATTATCTATATATATATATATATATATATATATATATATATATATATATATATATATATATATATATATATATATATATATATATATATATACATATACATATACACGTAGTATTATCATTATTTTGATTATTAATAATACAATTTTTAATATTAAACATTTATTATTGAATGTTTATTAACAAACTTTAGTCAAACAAAATTTATAAAATTATACAAATTATACACTTTGGGTAAAAAGTCAAAGTTTATTTGTTGCGGCTTAGCCGCATGGGGTTTATGTTTTAGGGAATGGGGTGGGGAGGGGTCGTCGATGCCACCCCCACCCCATTATTTAAATGGTGGGGTCGTCGACGCCACCCCCACCCCATTATTTAAATGGGATGGGCGGTGGGGTGGCGACCCCTCCCCCACTTTTATTGTTTATTAAACATAGTTTGGGTGGGGGTCGAACCCCCCACCAAATGGTCCTTTCTTTCAAACATGCACCTTTGGGTATTAAAAGTGGACTGTGTAATTTTAAGTGGGCCTTGCCTTGTGTGTGTGTGTGTGTGTGTGTGTGTGTGTGTGTGTGTGTGTGTGTGTGTGTGTGTGTGTGTGTGTGTTAATATATACGTAGTATTATTATTATTTTGATTATTAATTATACAAAATAATAATGTTTGACTAAATTTTGTTAATAAACATTCAATAATAAATGTTTAATATTAAAAATTGTATTATTATTAATCAAAATTAATAATATACGTGTATATATATATATATATATATATATATATATATATATATAATATTTTTACGAATATTATTTTTATACATTTATATATATATATATATATATATATATATATATGTGTATATATATATATATCATATGTATATATATATATATATATATATATATATATATATATATACATATACATATATATATATATCTATATGTATATACTTTTGAAAATAAAAGTTTTTTTCCTGTTATACTAAAAAAGTAACTTATTTAAAAGATTAGTAATCTCTACAAAAGAATTTAGATCTATTGGAAAAATGAAGAATACCCAAATGGGTATTTTTGTTAAACCAAGCTTACAAATAAATGGAAAAAATTTACAATCCCTTGGATAGGGAAGAATAGAAAATAATAACTAGAATAAATAATATTGGGGGATGTGTATATCCATCCCCAAGCTTGCAACCTTCTCATCCATGGCTTCCTCCTCTCCCACCTTCCCTTAACCTGCAAAACCAAGAATGAGAGAAATGAGCAAAAGAAAAGAATAAAAGCCTTCCTTAAGGATTTTTAGGGTTGTTTTGAAATCCTCTCATCCAATGGTCCATATTGGTTTCATCCAAGGGCCAAGATTGTCCCCTACAATAGTTAGGTGGGGTAGGTGAGGTGATCATTTGATCACATGGGTCTCCTTTTTGAATGGGGCCACTAGTGTGTTTTGAAAGAAATTTAGTTAGTTTTTTTATCTTTGAATTAAATTAAATAAACTTTCTCCTTATTAGTTTAGTTTACTTTTACAATGGAGAATTAAATAATTAGCTTGGTGTAAATGAAAGGGTCATTTTGACTTGGACTTTAATTATTTAATTTTGCATGACCTTAGGAAACCACTGTATTAAATTTATTTAGGAACATTTGAATGAAGTATGTTAAACCTAATTGTAGATTAAATCAATTCTTATTTAATTAATTTTTTGATGATCGTTTATTAACCTAGGGATTAGCTTAACGTTGTTTGCGTCCTTTAACAAACAAAAAATTTATTCCATAATTTTCTAGTATAATCTATGTTTGGGTTTGGGTTTTGTGTGCGAAAATATTTGGGCGTTATAGAAGGAGCCTGCGAGAAAGGGCCTGGTCATATAACCGACAAATATGAAGCACATTATCTTGAAGCATTTTATTTTCTTCCTTCAACACTTTATTTTCTTTAGACACTCCCCTGAGACTATAACATTCTTGCATCCATTTATCCATCCCCTTTAACACAATGATCTGAGGAAATACAAATTATGTTTGAGTTGTATGATCTGTGGTAAGTACAAGCTCTGTTTCCTTCTGTTTTCTTGCAAGAGTACAAGTGATGTGTTTAATTCCTCTAGTTCTAGATTGAAGGAACTAAATCCTTTGTTCTTTTTCTTCTACATCATGCTGAAGTTGAAGGATTGTATCTTCTTTACATTCTATGGTTTGTTGGAGCTCTTGGATTTTTTGTTCTTTTTTACTCCAACTAAGAGAAATTGACCTCTTTTGTTTGCAAAAGGAGTTATAAATGGGCAATTCTATCATGATCTTGTTGGATTTTGTATTGAACCTTAGAAAGAGACAATACTTAGGGAATGATTGTGTTAGAATCAGGAGGAGAACTAGGTTCTCCTACAAACATGGGTGTTTTTCCTTTGTCTCGAATGGGAGAGTCCTCAATAGTGATTGGGGTTTTGTCAACTTCCATCTCAGAAATTGGAACAAAGGGAGATATAGAGTGAGGAGGAGATGTAGGAGGTTTGGAGTAAAGTTTGCATGATGGTAGTTGATTATTGTTCCTCTTGAGAAGGAACAGTTTCTGCTTGGGGTTCATCAAGGGTTTGAGCAGGCCTTGATGTCCTAAGGCATTTTCTAGGTCATTCTGAGGTGGAGGGCCCTCTTTCTAGAACCAATGCAAGTTCTAGGGCATACTTTTTTGGAATTTGACCACTTCTTAAGGTCATGGTGTTTCTTGATAAAATGGTGCTTGCAGATTAAATGTATCAGGCCTTGAAATTTCAGATAAGAAGAACCCCAACAAAAAAATTGGGCAGCAGAGGAGAGAGATTCAAATAAGAACTGGGGAAAATTCACCTTGTTATGGGATTTAGTTTGACCATGGTGGAGGTGGATAAGGATTATTATAACAACTCCTATAATGACCTCATAGTGACCTTCATAAGTGAAATATTTAATCACCCACTTCGCCACTTCTGCCCATGGTTCAAGAAGAGTACTCATTTTTATGCCCTTAGCCTTCTCCTTTATTATCCATAACCAGTTCTAATTTCTCTTTCTTTCCAACAGAAAATATCTTAATTATTTCATAATAGGGGTCCTAAAATTAACTAGTTGCCCCTCCTCTAGAATTCTTGAAATATGACTAATGATAGTAGGGTGAACAAAATTTTCTTACCTTTTACCTTGGCATGTCCCTCCTCAATATTATTTGCAAACTCTTCTGTCATTCTTGGATTGAATTCTTCATATGCCAGCATAAATTCTAGCCACCATGCTTTCTCAAAATTGCTACTGATTTTGTATTAGAGAGTAATTCAGCTAAATTTGTAGGTTCATGCCACGAGTCTAATTCCCATGGATGATGCTTAAAATACTAAAAGTAATTGCGCATTGTTAGAAGGGAGTGAAGCATAAGAATGGAGAAGTAATGATGTGGGAATGGAAATTTTTCTAGTGCAAGAATGAGATTGGTAGAAAGACACATGAGTGAAATGAAAGAAATAGAAAGTGGGAAAAACAAGGGGGACAAAATGATTTTATATGGAACAACACAAATTGGGAAAGTTTTAACAAGTCCCAATATGACAAGTGACAAAGTGGGGAGTAATTTGGTACATGTGGGAGATTAATGTGGGAATGAGTGGCGGATTTATTGGGATATGTGGTATGTGAGAAAATATTGGGAATGAGGGAAGTCATCAATTCACACAAGCACAATAATGATCATCTCATAAATTAAACTTTACAACATTTAAGAAAAGAATAATTACACATATTGTTGAGTTTTGAGCTTAATTACTTCACAAATATCATGTTTTACAAACTTGTAGGTTTACAAAAAAACCGGCATTGGTCAAAGAACTAACATCGATCACCTGGGAGGAACCGGCATTGGTCAGGGAACAGACACTAGTTATTTGTACATTTATGTTTTTATTTTAGATGCGGGATTAGATCCAACCTTTGATTTAAAGGTCATCTAAAGGTTGTAAATGTATTGCTAAGATTATCTAAGTTTGTATATGCCTATATAAGCTAGAAAGATATGGTTAGAAGAGGTAATTGCATATAATTGATTATTATTGCATGTGGAATCCTTGGTTGAGAGGATGAAGAAGAAGAAGAAGAAAAGGGTTACATGAAGATAGAGCTTCCATGGTAGAGAAGCTGGATGAAGGAAATAGCAGGTACATCTAAATGGTGAGAAGAGGGTAATGTCTTCTACTGTATTTCCTTTGTATTATTATGTCTCAATGTAATGGCTTACATAGTATGCAAAGAACATATGGTTTCTTCTTGTAGATCCACAGGTTGTTGTGAGATCTTGTATCGTAGATCCACATGATGGTGAGATATTATATTGTAGATCCATGAGATCATGTTGTATTGTTGATCCATAGATATCTAGTATTGCGCAGAGGAGGTTGCCTTCTTGTTTGCATGTGTTGATGCGGTGATGGAGGAGGCATACTTCTTGGTGCACATGATTATGGTTGCACATTGGTATACTCATTTCAAGAGGTCTTGTTTGTAGATTCACATGAGAGCTTGGTTGCAATTCAAATATGCAGTAGTTCCTAGTTATGTGAGATCTGGTGGTGGTTTGGAGGCACGGTTGTAGTGTACTCATGTAGATCCGTTTAGAGATATGGAGGAGGAGATACTCTTGGAGAGATGCGTTGATGGGAAGAGTTTATTTGTACTCTTGTTTATTATTATATATTGAGATCTCTATCTTTGGTGGACGTAGCCCACATTGGGTGAACCATGGTACATGTTGTGTTATGTGTGTGTACTTTGTTTTGATTTGGATTATTCTAGTTTATACTTCTAGTTTTGTAGATTTTAGGGAATTGTCTAGTTCTGTATTTGCATGATTTTTTTTGTTATTGAATCATAACACCTATTCCATGCAATATGCAGTATTCCCAACAACTGGTATCAGAGCGATGGCTTTAGTTTTCAGAGCAAGGGTTTGCTTCAAAGATTTTTTTAGTGGTATTACTGACAATTGTATGAGAGCAGGGTTTTATCTTACCTGATGTGTAAATTGCAGGGAGAGATTTAATCTCAAGTGGGAGCTGGAAATGTAAGGTTGTTGGAAAATGATAGTGACCGATGTCGGTATGCTATACCGATGTCAGCTAGTACTATTTCTTAGCCAGTATCGGCAGGGTGACCGTGGTTGGTTAGTTGGTAACTAGTTTGTAACTGTTAAATAGAAAATCACATATCTGAATTAATTGGAGAAGATGTAGTGAATGTGTCTTGATTGTTGAGGTGTCCCTGTTCTTTGGAGGCACAGGCATGTTGGTCAAATTACAGATCTGGATTATAGAGGTATCGTTTTTTTTATCTTGGTATTGCAGTGCTTGTATGTTTTGGTTGCACATGCATGTTTGGGATTACAGATCTGAGTAAGAGATAGAGGAGCAATTATGCATCCTTGGTGCAGTTAGATGCATGGGCTTCATTAGAGAGGTAGAATATAATAGCACAGAATGAAGACAAGGCTTCCATCAGAGAGGCAAGTACTTCGGTTGAAGATGCGGGTGAGTGTCTTGGTGTTGGTAAGGTGATGTATTTCATCTTGGTGTAGTTTTATTGCATGTATTATTTCTGTAAAGTTTTTGTGCAAGATTTGGGTGCTTCTTGAAATGACTGGCTCAAAACAACTATAGGATTTGATCGAGTAAGTACTGGTTTGGTGTAATATGTCAATTTGTGGCATTTTGGTAGTTCCCAGAAGCACCAACGTGGTTAGTGAACCGACGTCGGTCATAGGGGAACTATTACTAGTCACAAAACCGAGGTCGGTCTCGTGGTTGTGAGTCTGTAATGGGTTTTTTAGAGAAGAGGGCATAAAAAAATTTAGTGTCCAGTTTTGGAGGATCATGTTTCTAGCATAGAGTGTAGAAGAAGAAGCAGATTAGATCACTCCAATGTTTGAATTAGAAGGAGCACAAAGTCATCTCGGTGAGTCCAAAGTGAGACTTGGGTCAAATTTAGGTATCTCTATATGGTTCATGTTTTATTTCTATCATTTGAAGTAATTGGTATTATGTTTGGATTGTGTGCACAAGTAAAATATGCACAATAGATATTTGGTGAGTTTGAAATTTATTTCCAGGATGTGTTGGAATCTTGAGGACAAGGGTATCTAGTCTAAGGATGAGATCCTTAATGAAAAGTCATGTTTAAACATAGTTACAGAGTAACGGTCCAAGATGTTGAGTACACATGGATGAAAAGAAGGTGGTTCAGCCTACTTCACAAGAATTACAAACTTTTGTGATGTAGAAGTATTCTTTGATAAGAAGGGAATCAATTTTATATTTTCTTTCATCTATTTTATTTCTCACTGATATATATATTGGAGATTTTGAGTTTGGTAATGAGTGGAAGTGCAAGGATTTCATGTTAAGTGGCAGAAAGCCATGGTTGTTGGCATTACGGGTTGGACATATATGCACGTGCGGAGTGAAAGGAGAATGCTACTATTTAGAGTGGCATGAGGCACAAGTTGTTTTGGAGGAAAATCACGGTTTTGTAGGTATTTTGTGTTTAGTGCATGATGATGTCACTTCTAGTTTTATTTTGTAGTGCTTGGATGTCCTTATGGGATAGCAGATGATGGTATTTCAACCAAAGGTTAAGAAGAGAGAGCAATGTTTTATAGTTTGAAGGGTGAAAGAAGGAAAATTATTTCTTATAAGTTACAAATATGACAACATAGTGTGTATTTACAGTTTATTGATGTTGCCCTTGTTTGCTTTCATCTTGGATGGTTGTGTAGTATGTTAATGAAATTTGTTTCTGGTATTTTCACTATTTATTAGTAGCATGGTTAGCATGGTTGTTGTTGTTGACATTGATTAGCACATGATTCATGTGTGGCCTTAGAGTCATTCGGCGAGAGACTTGGAGCTTTTGGAGAGCCCGTGATATGGATGGATGTATATGGTGAGTTTATACATGAGGATAGATTTTTTTTGTGATTCTATGATGTTGCGAGATATTTTTTTTTACACATGGATGCTTATGAGCATGGTTCGATGCCCTTGAGCATGAGTAGAGGATGTTTTTATTTCCTCTTATTACTATGTTACTCCATGATAGATATGTTTTCTACAAATGGTTTTTTTGACATGTAAGTTGTTTATGCGGAGGTTGGATTTGTAGAGTGCAAAGTGATTGGATTCTTTGAGTTATACGTGTGTTGTGGATTGATCACCCACTAGTTGCATCTAGAACTCATTTGGGTTGTCTTTACTCGGGATCTTGTTTTGCTTATGCATATTCCGTGTATTACTTGTCTTAGGTCGTTACATTGGTGGTTACATGCAAACATGAATAGATGGTTAGAGAACATGGTTGGTTTTATAGGTATGGTTATGGTTACAATTGAAGCTCATTATTTCAATTTGAGTGGGAGTTCTTGCAGTTTTGTTATTCATGGTGGCTTAGTTGCATGAGAGGCTTGGTGTTATGATTCAGTGGGAGCTTGATGTATGGATAGCTCCTGTATCATGGATCAGTTGTAGCTTCATGTAGGTATATGGTAAGTCGTGGTTTGTTATTTTAGTGTTTCTAGAAGATGGTTTAATCTTCCGATTTTTGAGAGAATTGTTGAAGTAAAGAATAATTGGTCTTCATGGTATGTAAAGGACGGTAATGTACAAGTACAAGTTCAACAATTTATCTCCAAGTGGGAGATTATTGAGTTGTGGAGCTTAATTTCTTAACAATTAACATGTTTTACAAACTTGCAGGTTTACACAGGAACGGAATCGGTCATGGAACCGCGTCGATCACCTAGGAGGAACTAACATCAGTTAGGGAAATGACACCGGTTACCTATGCGTTTATGTTTTTATTTTTTAGACGTGGGATTAGATCCAACCTTTGATTTAAAGGTGATCTAAAGGTTGTAAATGTATAGCTAAGATTCCCTAAGTTTGTATATGCCTATATAAGATAGAAATCTAGGGTTAGAAGAGGTAATTGCATGTAATTAATTATTATTGCATGTGGAATCCTTGGTTGAGAGGATGAAGAAGAAGAAGAAGAAAAGGGTTACATAAAGACAGAGCTTTCATGGTAGAGAAGTTGGATAGAAGGAAATAGCAGGTACATTTGAATGGTGAGAAGAGGGTAATGTCTTCTACTATATTTCCTTTGTATTGTTATGTCTCAATGTAATAGCTTGTATAGTATGCAAAGCACATAAGGTTTCTTCTTTTAGATCCACAGGTTGTTGTGAGATCTTGTATTGTAGATCCACATGTTGGTGAGATCTTGTATTGTAGATCCATGAGATCATGTTGTATTGTTGATCCATAGAGATCTAGTATTGTAGAGGAGGTTGTCTTCTTGTTTGCACAGGTTGATGCAGTGATGGAGGAGAGACTTACTTCTTAGTGCACAGATTATGGTTGTACATTGGTAGACTCATTTCGGGAGGTCTTGTTTGCATATTCACAAGAGAACTTGGTTGCAGTTCGAGATTCAAGTAGTTCTTGGTTATGTGAGATCTAGTGGTGTTTTGGAGGCACATTTGTAGTGTACTCATGTAGATCCATTTAGATATCTACAGGAGGAGATACTCTTGGAGAGATGCGTTGTACTCTTGTGAGAAGAGTTGATTTGTACTCTTGTTTATTACTATATATTGAGATCTCTATCTTTGGTGAACGTAGCCCACATTGGGTGAACCATGGTACATGTTGTGTTATGTGTGTGTACTTTGTTTTGATTTGGATTATTCTAGTTTATACTTCCATTGTTGTATATTTTGGGGATTTTCTAGTTCCGTATTTGCATGATTTTGGTTTGTTATTGAATCATAGCACCTATTCCATTGTGTGGTATTCCCAACACATACATGATCAATTTCACTTGTCAAATCCATCGGCTATCATTTAAATGCTTCTTTGTTTCTCCCTCCACATGTTGTTCCTCATTTATTGATTGCATGATTTAAGGATGGTCACCGCCATTGTTGGTTTTTAGCCACCTACACATATTATTATTTTTGCAATTTTATTTTTTTCTTTTTCTTTTTTTTAAGAAGCAATGACCTTCATCTCTAGTTTTTAGTCAATACTTCATAGGATGATGGTTGTCATTTCTTGTTTTCAACCATATCCTATTTATTCTTGTTGAGAACTAATTTAGCTCTGAGTTGAATTGGACAAAGAAACTTTGTCCAAACAATTCAGAGTTGCATCTTCTTGTAGCATGTTCTAGAATTCCTCTTTAGATGTTGGTTTGTGGTATAACCTCAATCTATGGCCATTAACCAACATTACTTTCCTTTCACCATCAATTGGAATCAGCTGAACTATTCCATTGTTGAAGACTTCCTCAATTTGGTATGGACCCATCCATCTTGTTTGCAATTTTCCTTTGAAGTCCTTGTACTTTGAATCAAATAGTAGAGCCCAATATCCTTTTTGAAACTTCATTTTCTTAATATGTTTATCATGTCATACTTGCCTTTGGTGTTGGATGATTTCTATCTAATGCAATGCTTGTAGTCTCATCTCATCTAACTCATTTAGTTGAAGAATACTTACTTGTTTTGCTTCCGATAAATAAATCCCACTTCAATAGTTGTTCTTAAGGTTTGAATTTCAAATTCTATAGAAATAATAGGTTTCTTCCCATAAACCAACTCATAAGGAGTGAATCATGTGGTTGTCTTCCAAGTAGTGTTGTAGGCCCATACTACTTGTAACTTTTGAACCCAATTTTTCCTTGAAATATCTACTGTCTTGGTTAGGATATTCTCCAACTCTCTATTAGTAACTTCCACTTGACCATTGGACTATGGATGGTATGTGGATGAATTTTTATGCTTAAGTTGGTATGTTTCACAAAGGAACTAATTACACCTGACATAAATTGTGGTCCTTGGTCTAAAACAATGGATCTTGGTGCTCCAAACCTTTGGAAGATGTGTTCATATAAAAATTTTGCAACTTTTTCATCCCTTGCATATTGGAGAGCTTGTACCTTAGCCCATTTTGTAACATAATCTGTAAAAACCAATATGTACTCCTTCCCTTGAGAAGTTGGTTCAATTGGTCTAATGAAATCCAATCCCCACTTCTCAAATGGTTCTAACATAACTTGAGGTTAAAGTGGCATCTCAGATGTAAATGTTGGCTTCCCCATCCTTTGACACTAATCACACTGCCATACATACTTTTTGACATCTCTATACAAAGAAGGCCAATAGTAACCAGCTCCCAAAACTTTGTGGATGGTTCTTTTAACTGAATAATGTCCTCTTGATGGCTCATCATGACATGCCCTGAGTATGTCAATATCTCATCTTCAACTACACACCTGTGTAGAACATGGCTAGGTCCACATTTAAAAATTATTCCATTTAACCATGTATACATCACATTTTTTTAATCACTCGCTTTCTTTTCTTATGTGTGAAGAAGTTTGGAAACTTCCCTGTAGCCAAGTAGTTAGCCATATTTGCAAACCAAGGAGAGAAGTGGAAATTGTGAATAGATGTTCATATGAAACATCATGATTGACCTACTCCTTTATACCTAAAATTGTTAGTCTTGAAATAAAATCAGCCACCACATTTGATTTCCTGGCTTGTCAATAATTTTAATATTAAACTCTTGCAATAACAATAGCCACCTTACAATCTTCCCATGCACTAAAGGTTTATTCATTATATACTTAATATCAAAGTGGTCAATGTGAAAAATCACTTCATAGCATGTGATATAATGGAGAAACTTGTTAATTGCATAAACAACTGCAAGAAATTCCTTCTCTGTGGTGGTGTAGTTCCTTTCAATGGGGAGAGGTTTTTACTAATATAGTAAATAGCATGCATCTCTTCTCCTTCCTCTTGTTGTCCAAGTACATCCCCTACTACTTCATTGGAAGCTCTGTTTGTATATGAATTGGAAGTTTCCAATTTGGGCCTCTTAATACCGAGGTATTTGTCAATTTGTATTTGATAGTGTCAAAATATTGTTGGCATGCCTCTATCTATTTAAATTCAGAGTCTTTAGTTAGGAGAGAAAACAATGGAGAATCTATCTTATTGAAACTTGAAATAAATCTTCTATAATAACTAGCATGTCTGAGGAAGCTTCTTACCTCTGTTTGATTTTTGGGAGATGGATTTTTACAATAATATTGATCTTGTCAAGATCTATCTTGATTCCGTCAGTTGAAACATGATGGCATAAGACTATCCCCTGCTCCATCATGAATAACAGTATTTCATGGTTTAAGGATAACTGATGTTTTTCACACCTAGAAAGGAATTTTTCTAAATTATCAACCGCCTCTTAGAATTTTTCTCCATAAAAAGTGAATTCATCCATTTAAATCTCAACATAATCATGAGTGAGATCAGCAAATATTGCTAACATGGCTCTTTGAAAATTCGCAAGATCATTACATAAGCCAAAAGGTAATACCCTGTAAGAGAATGTTCCCCATGGGAGGTAAAGGTGGTTTTATCTTAATCCTATGGTGCTACTGTTATTTGATTATACCCGTTGAACTCATTAAGGAATGAGAAATAGCTTTTCCTAGATAGATTATCTAGGACTTGATCAATGAAAGGTAATGGAAAATAATCTCGATGAGTTTCCTTGTTTAACTCCCTATAATCCACACATAAACTCTCCATTTCCCATTATTTTTAGGAACTATCACTAATGGAGAAACCCAATGGCTATTTGAAATTGGGTAAATGAATCCTACCCTAAGAATTTTTTCAATTTCAATTTTTACAATTTCTCTTAAGGCATGGTTTATCCTTCTTTATGGTTGTCTGACTGGTCTGGAATCGGTTTTGTAAATGTGGTGTGTAAAATAAAGGGTGAATACCCTTCATGTCACTATATTCCCAAGAAAAGGCTTGAGGATGAGAGCATAAAATTTTAAATAGGGTATTCTCTTCCTGACTAGTCAACCAACTATTGACTACTAATGTTTTTCCTAGGAAAATGGGTAATTGCTTGGTGTCTGGGTGGAGAGAATTTACAATGGGGTACTCTCTCAATAATGCATTCAATGGGAACTTGTGGGGAAGTAATATGTGAATGGAATTGATGTTGTGAAAGATAGACTCAATCAAATCTATGTTTCATGAAAAGGACAGATGATAGGTTGATTGTTCTCATCCATCATGTCATCTCTTATTTCAACTGATTATAGTGCATGACTCATAGTCAATTCAGCACAAGATTCATGTTGAAGCATAGGATTTATACTCATCCAGCCAAAGACAGACTCATGATCGACCCATAAGACAAGACTCGTGATCACCATTCTGAATTTGATTTGATTATTCCTGAATTATGACCATGGCCAAAGATGAAACCATATCTTCTGATTCATCTGTATCATCCTTCCACCATTGTTTATCTTCTGTAGCAAAAGGTTTTGCAGGCTGGATAAATGGATAACTTCTTTGAATCATGTCCATTTGTAATCACCATATTTTTGTCATGTAATCGATAAGAGCATAAATAATGGCCAACCAAGGGCATCCTAGGATCAAAGGGTATCCAATTTTCCTATTCTTCATTTTTATGACCATAAAGTCCAAATAATCCATGACTCAATGGTTATGGTAACATCTTCTATAATCCTTTTGGTTTGGCTACAGATTGGTCTACCATTTGTAAAACTATTGAGGTTGATTGTGGTTCAAGGAGAGATAATGTGGACAAGGTGTCAGTGGTCATCACATTAATAACAACTCTAAATCAATTAGAATGTTTGGAATCTGCACATCTCCTATGCAAATTGTAACAATAGGACTTCTAAGGTATCTCGTATTTTGGAGGGGTCATATTCCCTTCTAGTATACTAGCCAATTTTCCATCAACATGGATTGTTTTAGGTTGATTCTTTCTTCTACCTAGAGTCTTAAAACAAAGCTCTTTGATGGTTTTATTCAATTCTAAAATTTCCTTAAGATCTTGTAACAGAGGGATTCCAATACTCAATTTTCTTAATCTTTGAATCAGTTATGACTCTAGTTTTTCATGAGTTACAGTGTTTTGTTTTTCCAAAAGTCTGGATGGAAAAGGAATATCAGATTTTGGTTTAGGTGTTTCTTCAACAATAGGACTAGGTTGCTTCTCTTCTGAATTTTCTTCATCTTTAGGATTTCTTCTATAATAGGAGATGATTGTTTTGAGGTAACCTTCCCTGAATGCAGCAAGATGTTTCTACAATCCACAAAGTTTATTATGGGGTTTTGTCTGATTCCACGATATATGTTGGGTTACCCTACCTCACATTTTTGGGGTTCACCACAGTTCTGAGCTGGAATATGTGGCTGGGTAGGTTGTTTGGATGAGGTAGCATTTGTAGGCCCAGTCAACAAATCTTGTTGTCCTTGGGGTATTCTTTGGTTATAATATTGTTGCCCTGATCCTTGAGGTACATTCCATTATTGTTGGAATTGAGGATTAAATTGTTGAAACAATGGAATGTTTGATTTTGGAGTCTAGGATTGTTGATAATAATTTGGTGGTGCATTCCTCGAGGACTCCATTCTGTTGTACTTGTTGAGCCCAAGTCGGGGTATGACCATGGTGTGTTCCATTAGTTTGGAACCCATTGTGTTTTTGGTGCATAAGACTAGTTTTGATTTGATTGAAAATTCCCTCCTTGCCTCTGATCCATATAATTCATCTCAACTTCATTTTGTGTGTTCTTCTTTAAATGATTCTTCAACAAAGACAACAATCCACATTGGTCTGTGACATGCTTTAGATCACAGACAAGGAAAATGTCTTTTTATCTAAGGGATAGTCCTTAAGCCCATGTTTGTTTCTACATCTTGGACAAGTATATGAACAATGGCTTTGTGTTCCTAGCTTTCTCCCTATCCACAGTTGTGTTAAGTTGGACTAAGAGGTATGTTCTTAAATTTTTAATTTCCTCTCTTAGTTTGGATATGTCACCATTGGCAATTTTTTCTTTCTATTCGAAGATTGGGGCGAGTTCGGGAGTAGTTCCTACAGAGGTCAATGATATCAGTAAATTCTAATTTGTTCATGTCTCCTTTTCCCATAATATTGAAGGATTCTTATGTGTCTTCATCCAATCCCTTAAGGAATAAAGTTTTGAGAAGATTTATATCAAGACCAGTGCCACACCTCCTATGAAGGAAGAGGAACCGATCAAGATAGTCCTCAACACTCTCATCCTCCTTTTTTTGTATCCTAAAGAGCTCTTCCTCTTGTCCCTCACCCTATAGTAATCTTGGTATTTATCTAAGAAAATTGTTTCCATCTCCTGCCAACTATGGATGGAGTTAGGGTTTAAGCCCATGAACCATCTCATGGTTGTGTCCTTTAGAGTTGAAGGAAATAACTTAATATTTGGGTGTCTGAGGTATAATCATAGGTTTGGCATAGGACTTTGAACTCAAATAGGAATTGGTCAGGATCTTCTAAAACTAGTCCCCTGAAGGTTGGTAGAATTGAAGGAGATATATTCTTCATGGGGGCTTGATCATTAGGGTCCATTATATGGGATAGGTAAATTTCCTTCCAAGTGGAGGGTTGTCATTATCAGCACCATTGGGTTTTCCACTCCATCAACCATCCTTTCTTGTTGAACAAGTTGTTCCACATGTTGGTTTTGATGGGGGTTTGTAAATTGATTCTAATAAATCTACCTCTATGGTCTCTAGGTCTAAACATAAAATCCTATCATACTGAGGACAATTCCCTAACTACTAGTGCTTAATTGATTGCTTGTGTTCCACATACTCCAAAGCACAAAAAGAACCTTGCTGTCACTACAAGATCTTCTACTTCAAAATAAAGAGTTATGGAAATAAAATTTCTAAATGGAAACTTACTAGGCAATCAAGTAGCACTTCAAGTTAGTACCTTAATATTTGCTAACACCTTGAGAATCCCACGACAATGATGCCAAAAAGTGACAAGCATCATTGGTACTCGTACTTTAGTTATGTTATGATTATCAGTCCAGGATGGTGTCCATGGATATTTACAACAAAGGAAACAATTGAAACCGTGCTCATTACTTATTCACTAACAAACTTAACCAAATATTATGCTAAATGCCATGAAGAAATGAAATAGATTAATAAACAAAGGATTACTAAACTCAAAATTGAAAATACTAGAAACAATGAATTTTTGGTAAATCAAATAAATGTCAAATAAAAAAGTGAAATGAATAAGAGATTATGCCTTCACATTGGGGAGGAGTGGTCGTTGTTCCTTCCTATCGATCCAATTAAAAGTTGTAAATCACACAAGTCAAACTTTCCCTTGAATTAACACTTTATTGAATAGAAAAACTTCTTTTACAAGTAATCCATGAACTAACTTTTAATCTTACTACATGTGTTCTTTTATACTAAGAGAAGTACTAGTCACTCCAAAAGAGGACTAATTATTTTACAATTAATTACAACCACTTAACTAGAAGATATCTATAACACAACTAATTGTTTGAGGAGTTACAATTGTGGTAGGACTAATGCATGCCGCATTTAGATAAAATTCATTTTTAATAGCATATTTAATCGCACCTAAGGTCCATGATTGACTCTTAGTTGAGATAATCAATCAACGCCTAGAAGATATCAAAGATTCTACATTAGATCCCTATAATCATGATGACTATAAGTCTATGAGTTGTTTTGTTTGTCTACTCCACGTCTTCAATCAACTAGTGTTAAGTCGAGATTGCATGGTCCTCATAATTCACATGATCAATTGGTTTAAGTTGATATTGCATGGTCCTCATAATTTGTATGATTGTTGAGATGGTAGTCCATGTTTCATGATCCTCTCATCATGTCGCCTAGTGTGCAGTTACTTCAACTCATCAAATTGTCATCCGAATCATTTACTCTTTTCAAATTCTTCATTCGAGTTTCATTAGTGCCTTGGGTGAGTCTTATGCTAATGCAAGGGTGAGTTCTATGTTAGTTCTTCATAGTCCAAGTTAAGGAAAGTTTGCATTAATACAACAATAAAATACCAGGGATAATTTTTTTATTTACATTGTGCATTGCACAATGCCATAAGGGCTCCAATTAAGGAAAACTCAACAACACATATGACACTTACATAAGTCATCGACTCACATAGACACATGACAACATCATATAAATGTCTATGCAACACTTTCCCCAATGAACGAATACTAGCAATAACCCAACCACAAGAAAAGGACTCAAGGATTGGCACACCCACAACACATCATTTCTTTAATTGTATCTTAGTTACGATTAACATTCCAAGAACATCATTGTGCAAGGATATTTTTCTCCTTTTTCCACCTACATGATTCTTAAGTTCATTCCACATTTAATTTATAGTTCGACCATTTTAAGTTGGATTTTTATTCTTTACAAAAATTTCCATAACTTACATAATTATTTGGCATAATTCAAATTGCATACAAGGTACTTAATGCTCTTGTTCTTATGTTAAGAATATGCTTCACAAACGTTTATTCAAAGTTATAATTTTACCCTTGCTACACAAGTGAATTTGATGTGATGCCGAGAAAGAAATCTTAGGACCTAAGGGAGATTTAGATTCAAGGTACATGTTCCCACAAACATTCTTCGATCACGGTATCTTTATTTCCCTATCATAGTTAATATAGTTCAAAACAACTTGTTGAATCCATTCAACATTTCCACATCAAGAAATTTTATTTGGATTCATATATATCTTTTGTTTTCTCGAAGTTTGATCTCACCAAGGGCAATTCATATTCTTCTTAACACATGAAAATGTCTAAATGAATTACACGGACTCCAAGAGTGACCTTAATCCTAATCTCAAATCTCATTTTCAACTTATATGATATGCTCTTACATTGCACTATGGTCTCATTATTAGCATTGTTTTGTAACTGAAGGAGTTACGGAAGTATTTGTCTAACATCTTGAAGAGGTACAAGAATGGGAGAATTATAACTATACATGAACCACAAGTGATTTGTGTTCAAGGTAAGATCCCATGTTTTTGCATTTCATGATTCCGCATGTGAAAATTCTTTTAATCTTAATGTCATAAAAGGGCATAACGAGGGATTACGGGACAAGATTTTAGTTTCTGGGTTCTCTAAAGTCAACATCTTTCAAATCAATTTCGTTTGCAAAGAGTTACTTATAATTTTCTACCCACAAGTTAACCTCCTAATCAACTAAGGTTTAATTTGATTTCAATTTTCACTCAGGCTTTACGCCCTATTATATATTAGATTAAGGTTCAAAAACATATTTACCCTATAAACCCTCCATAAAAGATCAAGGCACTATATTGTCACTAGCCAAAGATAAGACATTTAGCTGAGAGGATCTAAAGAGGTCATTAACAAGATTTTAAGTGATAGTACAACTATTTCACTAGCTCCATGATGTCATCTGGATCCCACAAGCAATTCATTCGATGAAGAAATTTAATTCTAAATCTAACTTCGGAAGACAAGGTAGTCCACTAGGATACGAAGGAAGAGTTAGCTCTACTTACTCCAGATAAAGTTTGATTGTGTTGCTCCTATCTGCCAAGTTTATGATGATGTCACTAAACATACCGACTAAGATGATAAACCCATTCTTGGGCTCTTATTTACCTAAACTAGGATGTTCCATCAAGTGTAAAGGTTCATTTGAAGGTCACAATTTCCCATGCTAAGGGATTAACACACATGAAGTTAGTTATGCATGAATTTTGAACTAGGGTTGACTGTTTCGTTTGGATTTCTTTATTGCATTTTCAAGGTGAGGAACACAACACCAACTATTTAATCAAAATTTCCAATGGAAGTGCACTACAAGGTATTAAATTCAATTTCATTAAACATATATATTCAACTTTAACCATACAAATTTTGGGATCAAAATAAAATCCATGATTAGATACATATTTCCCAAGATATCCCTAAAACTAGTATCTCATTCATATTAGAAAATTTCAAATATAAAGTTTCTGTGGCATGAGACTACATTATACATATATTCATTTTACAATGACCTATATAAATTATAATAGTAAATAATGAATTACACATCATATTTTCGTCATCATTCTTGCATCCTGCAAAACCATGTGAACATGAAATCAGCGATAAATCGTTGGCATGGAATCCACCCTAATCTAACATAATTAATGTCTTTAGTTTCCCTTTACATATAATAATAATTATAATTTTCATTGAAAGGAAAGGTTTAGAAACATGTACTCATTTCATTTCATTTCACTTCATTTCGTAACCAAGGAGAGAGAAAGAGAAAGGAAGAGAGAGAAACACCATTTTGTCAAAAGTTCTATTTCACACAACAAGTTACACTATAGAGTTTTCAAACAGTTATTTACATGTGTCAAAAGTTTCCATGGTGGTTTGGCAACCCGACAAGGGTCCTACAACTCTCTTTTTACATTTTCTGCTAGCTACAAAAATGTTGAATCAAGCTCGGAGGCTAAGAATCCACTTTCAAACGTTGTCTTCCGATGATCAAACACACCACGGTTAAATTTCTACGTGTCCACTTATATACCAAGAGTTCATAGGAACTAACAAAAATTTAGAACTAGCGAAACGGTTTACGATTGGTGGCTAGTTTTCTAGGGCCATCGGTCATAATTGGCCTAGTTGCAAATGATTAAAAGTTAGCTCAAGGGCTCAGTAAACCACATCCAAAACTAATGTTTGATGGATGTACGCGCCATGATAAAATTCCTACAAGTTCCCCCATATATGGATAATTCATCAGAGTCGACGGAACTCAGAACTAGAAAACTATTTTCAAACGACGACATGATTTTTGAAGCCACCGGTCCTAATTGGTCCAGTTTGACCTAGTCAAACTATGTGACTAGAGGCCTACAAAATGGATTTTCCAAACTATACAGAAAAGTGTTTTTCCCTAAACTAAAGGTTCCATGCAATTGTCTAGTAAAAACACTAGAGGTTTGTGAAGACGGATAATAATTTCTCTATCCAGGTTTCAAATGGTGGTTCAAAACGAAAGCCAACTTTTTAGATTTAGCAGCTTCCTACCGCTACAAAATAGTGTAACAAGGCTCCTATAAGGGCATCAAAAAGGTCACAAATGTTCATTTGGGGTCAATCCAAAGATTGAAGTGACACCTCACATAACAAGGTACACGAAGGAAGCTTAACCTCCCCTTTTCGGAGTTATGAAGGTTGCTTTGCGAGTCTCCGGAAGTCGCAATTTTATCTATTTAAACAAGGAGATGGCCAACACATTTACCGGAAGTCAACTTCAACTCATCAATAAAAGAGGTTGTAGCTATCTAGTTTGGTTGGGACATTGCTAGATCATCTTGAAGTGAGGGTTTAAGTTCATTGTTTACCAAGGAATAATAGGTCCTGTAAGTTACATTATAATGTTTTATTGTTTTAAAACCAGTTTATTTAATATAATCAAATGTACAAAAAAACCCTTTGGTTTAAAATTTTAATCCATTGCAAAAGAGAACTAAATAATAGAAATTATGAGAGATGAGGGGAGATGAACCATGCCTAGGATAAATTTGCGTCTGTAGCGTATGGCGGGTTCATCCGTATTCTAGCAAGTGTTGAATGACTTTAGCATTTCATCAAACAAATTGCGTGCATTTAGAAAATCCTCCATAATTCTTTGGCGGATTCCCAAATCTCAATTCAAAACCACTACTATTTTGGCATTGGTTGTGTGGATGTTAACAAATGTGGAGTTGATCGAGGTTAGACACCTGTGGGTTGCATAAGGTCAAACAAGATGATTTAACAACCCACCTGCTTTCCTTTTAACACAAATTTGTGGCCCATTATCAAAGCATGATCTACAAGTTCCGTAGATGGGCACGTTACAAAAGCTTGACCCCTCATTCACCCGCCTACATCAACTTTACAACAAGTCTGGATTTGGCTTCCTCTATACTTCAACCTCTAAGACAGTAGCTTTCTCAAAGTTTCCAAGAATTTTCAACAAAACCATTTCGTGCACATCCTGCAGTCTATGTTTCCCATAAGACCACGTTTTTTAAGGACATTCTGTCATAAAGTTTATACGCCATGCATGCTCCCACGTTTTACACCCATGTCTACTGGGCATTCCCGACTACAACATCTGACAAAATTCTTGTTCTAAATCCTCCATTTTGGCACAGGTTGGAGGATGCTGGAAAAGGTTGTGAAGCATGTCCTGCAGTCTTGAAAAGTTCCATGGCCTTTTAACAAACCCATTTTACACATATTCTGCAACCAATGTAATCATCTAAGCCACGTTTCAAGCATTTAGTAGAACAGTTCACATGCCAAGATCATGATTCCACACTTGAATACGTATCTACCATAGCAATTGCAACTATAAAATATGGCAAAACTCCCATTTTGGTGCAGATGGGAGTAAAATAGAAAAGTAACAAAAAAATAGATTTTCATTATGCTTTTATAGACATCCTTATCCATTTACAAAGCTTACATTTTTTTGCACAAGCCAGGAGTACATAGAAAATGAAAGCTAGTCTGATTAGAGACCTGTTTGCATCATACAAGGAATATTTTGACTATCCTAGAGGTCACCCATGCCTTTACATGCTTCCATGTTTTGCATACATATCTACTAGAACACTTGCAACTACAACATCTAAGAAAGTCTCCTTTTTTGTGCATGAGGACCAAATGGGATTAAATCTCGAAATGGTTGTGTGATGGTACCTACTGGTGGATACACACCTTGTGGAGTGCATGAATAAGGATGTCTTGAAATGTTAAACCATAGAAGAATTTGTGTCGGATAAATTTTTGAGGTCGATAATGGAAGGTTGTGTTGTCGCGAGTGTCCCGAACTTTGTTTTTAATGCTGTCGTTACTACAAAACTAGTGGAGGCGATTAATATTGATGAAAAAGGGATGAAAGAGGGGTAACTAATCACGTTGAAGACCTGTTTGTCTACAAGGATGAAACCATGTGACTGGCTTGGAAGGACCCCGTGTCTTCTGAACCCTGCCCAAAATGTAATCCTATGAGAAGTTGCCTCATTCCTTCATTCGACCAAACACTATCACAACGTGCCAAAAGCAATACCATGAACAACCAATCTCCATCTCACAACATTCATAAGTGTTAGCTTTTGTGAATTAATGAAAGCTGGAGGAGGTGCAATACATTTTTTTTACTCACCTACAACTATCAACTTACTGTTATATTTACAAAGATACTGGGTTTCATGGGTTAATGCGTGCCTGCATTATTGTGCAAGGAAAGGACGACTCTGACAAAGGCTTTGAGGGGGTCGATAGTCTCTATCTCTATGCTACACACAAATCCTCCTGGCATCACTAAAACTATCACATCTCCAACAAGATAAACCATCTCCCATTCACTCGCCATCACCATCACAGAAGGGTTTTGACTTGTATTAAGTTGTCAGTTTTGGAACAATTCCAAGTCCAACCAACCACCAACTTCAATTACATTCCTTTATTTTATTACAATGATTTTATTTTATTTTATTTTTTAAATTTATCTACTTTTGATTAGTTCATTTTATTTTATGTTTTTTTTTTTGAAAGGTGTCAATCACTACATGATGGCTTAAGATATGCTCTTCAAATACATTGTCAATACACATAAAGATTCATTTAACCCATTTTTGAAGAAGCAAACACAAGATGAAAATAACAAGGTTATGCACAACATTTCCTTTCAAAATATAGTAAAGTATTAATTACAAAATGAAAATATCATACTTAGTGCAAAATGATGACATGACAAAAATAGGGTTTATGTAGGATTTAGGAGGGCTCATCACGAAGGTGATTGGAAATTTTTCTATGAGATCAAAAACCTATGTGAGGATAGAGGTAATTTTTTGATGTGGAGAATATGTTGAAATTCATATTCCCCAATACCTTTGTTATTGTTCTTTGCGTCAATGTGGTCTTCATCCGAGAATGGCATGATGCGAAGAGCAAAGGATTGATCTATAGATGGGCCTCCAAGGCATCTTTTGGGCTTTATAGAGCAAATATTCAAATTTTCTCCTTTTTTCTATAAATGTTATTTTGATTTGATGATTACTAATGAGCATCTCAATGTGTAATAATTTGGTGTTTGGAATGTTAATATTCAAAACTTCATGAGGACCAAATGATAAGATTATATTGCTTAACAAAATATTTGTGATTAAATCTTGAAATGGTTGTGTGATGATACCCCTAGGGATACACACCTTGTGAAGTGCATGAATAAGGATGTCTTGAAATGTAGGTATCTTCATTGATTGTTTGATAATGTTTTGATAAGCCACCGAAGACTTTGTATCGGATAATTGTTGTGAAACATTAATAAATTCAAGATTGATTGTTTGAGGTATTATGGACATGGAAGGTTGTGTTCTAAGAGTTCATAGCCTACCGCACTCCATGCGCAGAACTTTGACTTCATTTGGAGTATTTAGGACGATGACAATTGAGTACGCAGGTCTCAAGTGTCCAAACTTGTTTTTGTTGTGTCGCGGATACTGTGGATCATTCTGACAAAACTAGGGATGTCAAGTGTAAGATTAGGAGATGAAACGATGGAATCAAAATCATTGTTCGATGATTGACCTTTTTTTGTAGATTCTTCATTTGTACCATGCATTGGAAAGGGGTCGTGAAACTCTTTCAAGTTCTCGTTTGATGTTTGAAGATAGTTGTCCAAAACACTTTCAATTTCTGATTGAACTAATGGAAGAGTATCTGAAGGAAAAGTTGATAGGTTTTGGTTTGTATATCCTTAGCCCTTATCGTCTTGATCTCGTTGAGTTTCATCGTGTAAAGGGTCTTGGAAAACATTCAAAATTTTGCTGGAAGTTATGGTAGTTGACATGGTTTCTATTTCAATGGATTTGTTTTCAATTAAGTTTTGGACATAATGGCATAGATTTGAACAATGATTCTTAGAGTGACATTTGATTTGGTGTACCCACAATATTCTCGATTTTTTGTACCACTTAGGTTTTGGTTTCTCTTTGGAGAATGGTATTGTGATTGGATACATAATCATGTTAGCTTTTGTTAATTAATGAAATGCACTAGAGAAACTTTCTCTATGAGGTGTAAATTGTTGTATGACTTTATGTGGAGTATTTTCTTCTCTAGGGAGTATGAGTGGTTATTTACTTGATTCTACATTGACTTAAAGGGGAAGCCATATGAGAGATTTGTTATGACATATCATGAAGTTTTTCCTAATAACTCTTTGTTTGATGTGTTACATGAACCTACCATGTTCCATGGGATGAAACTAGAGGTAAAAACCTAAAGTGAAGAGGTGGTTCATGAATTGTGATTAGATGTGCTTAGGGTCTTGATAAAGTGAATATCTAATTACCTAATACTTGGGATTGAAATTTGATTGTACTTTGAAACTTGACAAAGTGAATGTTGAAGTATAAGAGTTAAGAATTTAAGCTTGGTTTTTATTAGACTTGATAATGTGAATATCAAAGTATAAGGCATGGCTAGAAATTGATGTCAAGAATGATTGTGCTTAAACTTGACAAAGTGAATGTAGACTACCTAGTTTGAATACTTAAAGATACGAAGGATAACTCTTAAACTTTGACAAAGTGAATGTCAAAATATAAGATGTGGAAGTTGAAAATTATTTTGATTAAACGTGATAAAGTGAGAATCAAAGGATAATGAGGAAATTATTTGACTTAAACTTTTGACAAAGTGAATGTCAAAGTATAAGACTTAGGAAGAGAATGATTATGTAATGATTGAAAAAGTGAATGTCAAGATAGATGACTTAAACAAGAATGGATGTGCTCAAACTTTGACAAAGTGAATGAAAAGTATAATACTTAGAGGTAGAATGGATTGATCAAATGTTGACAAAGTGAATGTCAAAATATGAGAAGTGGTCAAAATATGAGAAAAAAGAGAATGATTTCACTTACACTTTGAAAAAGATGTATTGATGAAGGAAATTGCTTAGATTTTGACAAATTGATAATACATCAAGAACTAGAAAAAAATTACATCAATGGCCATGCATTTTGAAATAGATGCGCTTTTATCAACTATTAAAACCAATGATGCTCTTTATTTTCCACAACCTAAATTGAGGATGGAATTCCTACATGATGTGAAATAGTGGTAACTTTTATACAAGAGAAATTGTTTACCCCATTTGTAACATATTTGAATTACGGTTTATAAGGGTTTTAAAATGGTATGGTTTATGAGTTGAAAACCTTAATTGATCGACCTAATACAACCACCCACACACAACCAAACTATATACGAGGGTAAAATAGACCAGATATAGGGAAACCATTCCACGGGTCAAAATTGAACCTAGAAAATATGGAAAAAAATTAGCTCGATTGTATAGATGTAACTTCATGGATAAGTCTCATGGAACAATACTTTAAGTTGCACAATATACCGGATGATGTAATGGTTGACATAGATTCGCATTTAGAATCTAAATCATATCATTGGTACTAGTTGATGATGAGTAATAAAAAGGAAGATTATTAGTTGGGAGGAATTTATTAATGACTTATCAGCCCACTATGAGTAGTCATGGAAGGGAAGTTACTTCACCCAATTAACGAATCTTTAATAAACAGTGCAGAGCCAAATATAATTTTGACCATATGAGATTGATGATCCAGACTCCATGAGAAAAAATTTACGAGAGACTACAATTTTACATCAATCTACTAAATGATCAATTTAATCATGACATTTGTTTGATAGAACCATGTACAATTAATAAATTCATGCAGCAAGCTCTACACATCATTGAGCAACAAATCTTGACTATTGAGAGATTCACACAAGGTCAAACTATGGAATGGAGAGATGATGCAAGAGCATCATTTGTCAAGAAAGATATATTTGGATACCTATGGTTATGAGTTCTAGGAGTGATGTCATAATGTTTTCCTCCATTTATAGCTTGTTTGAATTCAAATTTGTATGTAAATGGTAATGGTGAAAGTAAATAAAGGTTGTAAGTGAGTTGTCAAAAGTCATTTTGACTTAGTAAGAGTGAATATAGCTCAAATAAGGTCATGAAGACCATTTCATCTTGTAAGATCTGTTGTGAACGAGCTCATAAGGTGTTTTAGGATGAGGTTTATCACGTTTCCATGTTTAGTGTGTGGTTGAGTCAATCTAGGAGGTTGTTGAGTCACTCTAGGAGTTAGTTTAGGGGTCTAAAATAAGAAAACCCACTTTTGGGTGAAGAAATTCGTGGTGATATGATTGTATTATGATTCTCTAAGATGAATAACACAAGTGTATGAAGTTGCAGGTGATAATTCAAAGTATAATGCTTGTTTTTATAAAAATTGTGTATGTTGACATTGAAGAACCAGGCAGGGCAGCAAGCATGAAAAGTAACAGTCAATATTAAGGGGCCTATCTCCTTTTGCTGGTAAGCTTAAAAGTTATAGGAGGTCTAAACAAACACAACAAAAATTATTTGGAGCTTTGAAAGTGAGTATTAAGGATTTTATAAGTGATTTAGTGTTTTAGGGCCCAAACTAGGGAAAGACATTAAAAATTTTATACCTGGTGAAAATTGCTCAAATTTGGAACATATTTCTGCCCCTATTAGTGGAACAATCCTGTAAAATTTCAGCCCTTGGTTGCACATGTGGAAGGAGTTATTAATGACATAAATTTTCAAATCTGGGAGTGAAAAAAAGTGAACAATGAAGGAGGAATTGAATGCAAGCTAGGTGGATTTGGAGGTAGGTGGCCTAAAATCAATGCTAGAGCATCTTGAAGACATGCATGAGGTGATCCAATAGGATTTATGGTGAGTTACATACTATAGAACCTTGTTCTTTATAAGGTAACATAGTGAATAGGCCTAATTAGGCTAAGCCAGGAGAGATTCTCATATTTCGTACAAAATAACTATAGTTCATTTTTACATATGTTTTGTAGGGCCCAAATGGGTATCTAGATCAATTCTCAGGTTTTTAATATCAGGTTTTAATGAAAGTTATGGTCCAAAATGCATCTGTGAAGGGCTACAAGGCATTAGGCCTAGTCAAGAGCTAAATATGAGTTGTGAGCATGCTAAGACCTTAGTGATTGTTTTATAAGCTTGATTTGGGTATGAATAGTGTGTTGAAGTGGCAAGACAAGTTATACAACTTCATTTGCATATATTTCATGGTTTAAGCCTATGACTAGCATTCTAGACAATATGCATGCAAGTTAACTGTATGAGGAGTCATAACACCCTAAAGAGCAATTAGCTATCAAATTAGCCGAGAAAAGAGGGCATAAAGAGATAAAAATGTGACTAATAATATTAATAGAAATATTGTCAACTCTTTTAACTCGAAGTCAAATTACCAAGCTCTCTCCTCAATAGGAGGGAGAAAAAGAGAAAAAGGCCTATGTTGGCATTGTGATAGTAAATGGTCTAGAGGTCATAAGTGTGTTGGTGGAGAGAAAAGACTCACGAGGTGTTGAATGAGGAAGAAATTGATAATGCAAAACCAATAATAGCACATGAGCATGCTAACTTGGAGGAGGAAGAAAATCCTACTATCTCACTACATGCATTAAATGGGATAAGCACACCACAAACACTCAAAGTTGTTGGTTATATTAAAAAGAAAAAGGTGACAGTTTTGATCGATATAGGGAGTACCCATAACTTCATCGATAGAAATTAGCTAATGCACTCAATTGCTTTGTGTTTCCTGTCTCCAATTTTCAAGTCATGATTGTTGATGGGAAACAACTCTCTTGTGGTGGTAAATGTCATCATATCAAACTATCAATGGGGACTATCTTCTCAATTCTAAAATGTTTGCCATCCCAATTAGGGGAGCCAATGTAGTTTTAGGAGTGCAATGGCTTAAATAATTGGGAACAATGTCTTTCAATTTTCAATACTTATTCATGAATTTTAGTATGAATAGAAAAATTACAAACTTTGTGGGATGCAATCACCACCAAGCCAAATTATTAGCTCTCATAAGATGGAGAAACTACTTAAGAAGGGAGCTTATGTTTTGGTAGAACAATTAAATTTTTTATAAGCACATGATGTAGAAAACTAGGCTCCATCAACTCTTCAAGATATTATTCAAAACCATCAACAGGTATTTCAAGAACTAAAGAGCCTACCTCCAATTTGAGATCATGATCACGCAATTGAGTTGATTCCAAGAAGTATCCCTCTTAATATTAGACCTTACCACTATCCATATTATTAAAAGTCACAAATTCAAAAAAAATTCAAAGAAATGCTCGACTCGGGCATTTTTTATCCCAATATAAGTGCATATTCATCTCCAGTGATTATGGTTTTAAAAAGGATGAGTCATGGAGAATGTGCCCAGACTACAGGGAACTCAATAAGATCACTCTTAAAGATAAGTTTCCCATCCCTGTCATTGATGAATTATTAGATGAATTGAATGGTTCTATTTTCTTTACTAAGTTAGATTTGTGTTCAAGGTACCATCAAATTCAAGTAAAGGAGGAGGATGTACATAAAACAACATTTCGAACACATGACAATCACTATGAGTTCTTAGTGATGCCATTTGGTCTCACTAATGCTCTTTCTACTTTTCAAAGCCTCGTGAATTCAATTTTTTGCCCATTTCTTTGAAAATTTGTGTTGGTATTCTTTGATGACATCTTAATTTATAATAAAACATGGGAAGAACATTTACAACATGTAGAGAAGATATTATAGGTTCTAGAAGATAATAAACTTTATGCAAAAGAATCCAAATATGCTTTTGGGGTGAAGGAAGTGGAATACTTAGGACATGTGGTGTCACATGAATAAATTAAAGTGGACCCTAAAATATTGTAGTTATTAAATATGGCCAATACCTAAAAGTATTAAAAATTTAAGAAGATTCTTGGGTCTAACAAGATATTGTAGAATATTTGTTTCAAAATATGCTCGCATATAGGTATCCTTAAAAAAATTATTAAAGAAGGATTCATTTTCATGGTCAGATTTAGCCACTCAATCATTTCAACAACTAAAATATGCTCTAACTTCCACCCCTATGCTAGCTACCCCTAACTTTTTGAATATAATTATGGTAGAATGTGATGCTTCGAATAAGGAATTGGGTCGTATTAATGCAAGAAGGGCATCCATTAGCATTTGAGAGTAGATAGTTGAAAGGAAAAAACTTGGTAAGGTTCACATATGAGAAAGACATGTGTTAGCAACCATTTATGTAATCAACCAATGGCATCAATATCTAATGGGGAAACATTTCAAAGTAAAGAAAGATCATAAGAGTCCAAAGTATTTTTAGAGCAACAATTATCATCAGAGGAACAACAAAAATGGATCATACATATTTTAGGGTATGAATTTGAAACTATTTGTAAAAAGGAAAGGGGAATATTCCATCCAATGCCCTCTATTAATAGGGAATAAAGGAAACAATTGTTCATGTTATATCTTTATTGCAACTAGAATCGATAGAAGTAGAAAGATAGAGAACTAAAATTGGGATTCTCTAAAAGGAAACTCATACAACAACTTCAAGAGAATCCATCATAGTCTGATAAGTATGTGTGGAAAGGGGACTCCTTATGGTATAAAGAGAGGCTCTTTTGTGTAAAAATCAAAATTAAAAGCTAATGTCTTGTCTCAAATGCATGACTCGCCCATAGGAGGACATTCAAGGTATTTAAAAACCTATCAATGTATAAAGAATGGATTTTTTGGGGAATTTATTAAGGAGATGTTAAAAAATTGTGGAAAATGTTTAATATGTCAACAACATAAAGGAAAAATAGTTAAGACTCCAGGGCTATTATAACCATTAAACATTCCAAGACAATGTTGGGAGGAAATATTGATGGAATTCATTACAAGCCTTCCTAAGTCAAATAACTTGGATGTGATATTGGTGGTTGTGGATAGACTCACTAAGTATGCACATTTTTTGTGGACTTTATCACACATTTTAAGCCAAGCATGGTGGCAAAGTATTCATGAAAAGGTACAAAAACTCCATGGTATTCCAAAAATATGTGAGTGATCAAGATCCTATCTTCACTAGCATATTTTGGATTGAACTATTTACAACGTGGGGCACAAAACTAGCACATAGTTCATCTTATCATCCACAATCAGATGGCCAAACAAAAATGTGAATAAATGTCTAGAAGGATATCTACATTGTTTTACATCGAAACACAAGGACAATGGTCCAAATGGATTTCACAAGCAGAGTGGTGGTATAACACATCATTTCACACATCAACAAAGATGACACCATTTGAGGATCTTTATGGTTACCCCCACCTTCTACAATGTCTTATTTGCAGGGTCCTCCTAAATCTCATGCAATCAAGGATCATTTTCAACACCAACAAGAAATACTTCAAGTCCTTAAGGATAATTTGGTTGTGGCTCAAAATAGGATGAAACAACAAGCCAACCAACACTGAAGTGAGAGGAATTTTGAGGAAGGAGATTGGGTATTCCTTCAATTGTAACCTTATAAACAAAGGTCACATCAACAACATAAGAACATCAAGCTAGTGCAAAAATTATACTCACCATATAAGGTTCTTGTTGGAGATCAAAATTGTGCCCTTCCCCAATCAAGAAGATTCAGGATTTTGAGGCAACATGGGACTGTCTCTAAGTGTGGGACTTGTGGCTTGAGACAAACCTCTAGAGAAGGTTGGCTTCCTTGTTATGCTAATTTGGGAAAACCCGCACAACCGAAATATCCCTTATGGGATACCATTTAAAATGCATCAAATATATGAAAAATCGCAACAAAGTAAAATACTAATTTTTACTGAAAATGTCCACTAGGTCACGAATGGTATTAAATTGATATCACACAAAATATTTGCCCACAATGCATGAAATTTTGAGGGAAGCTCGCAATAGTAATAATAAACACTATGAAAACATTTTTGGAATAATATATTCTGCGCTTTAAAAATTAAAAGTGTGCCTTAAGCGTTGGAAAACTTCAAAGGTTCGTGACCCTCTAAATACAAGAGCAAAAATAAGGGTCTTTGGAAATAACATTAATAGATATAGGAAATAACGTTTCCACCTTCAGATTTGAAACGACCGACTGGAAAAACCCTTAAATGGAGGCTGCGATTTGCCACGTTTAGAAGAGGGGTCGATAAATGATGGAGGCACCTTCAACGAGCTGCACGCCCTACCTAAATGGATTTCTTGAATCAAATATGGAAGCTTGTTGATTACCTTCCTGAAAGGCCCCGAAAACCCCTAAAATCCATCCTCTAAAACCTTAGATAAGATCTCTATACACACCCAAAAACAGCTCCAAAATGACATACTAGGGTAGATCTCTCACTACCGAAGAATTCCCTACTAGCTAGGGACAGGTCTCTCACCACCGAAGCTAGGGTCCCTATGGGATTTGACTCACTAAGTCAAGAAGCGCAAAATAATGAAAGCAAAGCCGATTTGCACGAGAAGGGGTCAATAAAATGTATATGTAAAAAGTATCCTCTCCTTTCTCTCCCAGCTCCTTATATACATTCCAAGGCAAAAGAGCCCCAATAGACCAAGACGCATTTCATTCCACGGAGGGGTCAATAAAATAAAAGTAACTAAAGTTACTTTTTCCCGTTTAAGTCGCCAAGGTCCAAAGTGACCCCAAACGCCAAACACGACTATTAGTACCATGCGGCCCCTTCTCAGTAGCCCCAGCGTCCCCGCCCCTTGGATATGACCACGGCTTGGACTCGCTTGACCCTTAGGCCTTTGGCGCAGGAAAAGGGGACATTACAGTCCTCCCTTCCCAAGAAATGCTTGACCCCAAGCATTAACCTGTCCTACTGCAGCAGCTGAATACCGCGCCGTAAGTTTCTCCACCTCACCCTGTCAGTCCACCAAGGATCCGTGTAATCCGAGGTAACCACGAAACCGTGAAATATAATGATACCCAAACCATCTCTCCACTAGTGCCCACACCAAAATTTCCAATCAGTCCAATCCCTGCCAATGCAAGGTTGTCATCACGGGATCACTCACGGCCTCTCCAACCAACTCCTGGGTATGAAAGTCCACTCTGAATCCTGTAGAATCCCCCATATCAGCCTGTGAAACAACCTATTTATGCACAAATGGTGCTAACTCTCCTACCTGACCTACACTCGTGTGAGAGCCAGGCTCCTCATATCTGTATCTCGATGTGTCTCGTGGAGGAAAAGTCCCAAGACTCCAGCAGACAGTCAACCGGAAATATCAGCTCCATATAGTCCACCTCCTGCGCTGAATGTGAACCTACTGAATAACCATGGGTCACTTTTTCTCTCCACTGATTAACACGTGGGTGAGGTGCTCACTGGGCATAGAAGCAGCAAAAAGCATAGGAGTGTTGTCCCATGTCGATTCAAAAACATGGTCCCGTAAGCTCAGACTTGTCATAGTGACAACCCGTGTATACTGTATAAAGTTGAGGAGATCCTCCCTCAACCTCTGCCATATGAACCTCTCATACATGAGCCTGTAGGTCTCATCAAAGCTCAAGTGCCCAGTCATGGAAGAACAATGCACATGTCGCAATATCTCCATCCTCCACCATGAATCTGACACAAGGCTCCATCTTCCCAAGAGAAGATCATCTCATCCTCCAATCTGTAGTTGTCATCTTATATGTGGCCATCCAGAATCTCACAAGAGTGTCGGTTCTTGGAGTACTCAACAAGCAAATGAGATCTCCAGTCTACCAAAACTTCAGATGACCAACATAATGATAAACTTGGATGATCTGAACCTGTAGTCCCAATCTCTATAACTGTCTCATGTGCAACATTGCTGGTCACACCCACATCCATCATTCTCCACATCGATCCGCAATAATTAAACTCCTCACCAAGCTAGAACATCCTCTCCATCCCCTCAGTTGTAACCACCCTAGGTGCTCCTGTAGGTAATCCCCTCAAAATCACATTCCTGCCCTCGGATTTAAACTTCAGCTCCATCGTCTGAAAGTTAGTCCGAAACTCACCAAGGGAGTGAAGCCACTGCACTCTCAAGCACTATGTTGGTCTCTCCCATACCAACGATGTGGAGATCATCGGTAACTGTATAGTTACCCATCATGATGCTCACTTGGGGAACCCGCCGTGTGCCCCTCATAGACTCTCCATTGGCTATAACCCCGTTGAGGCCCTCAAAATCCTCTGTCTGTAATCCTCGCCTCTCAACCAATGAGGCATCAATACAGTTGTGGGTTGCCCCACTCTCAATGAGTACCCCAACTTGCTGACCCTGCATAACTCCTCTAATCCTAAATGCCTTGTACATCAGAGTACTAGACAATGTGGCTATAATCTCCCGAGGAAAAGTCTCCTCCTCCTGCCCCCGCATCAAGCACTATCCAACGCAACCCCATCTCCATCATCCATCTCACGAGTCTCTATCTCCTCACCTCTGTCACCCTTGCTCTCCTCATAAGTCATCATGGTGTGCTCTGTGTCTACAAAAAACAACCCATCGGAATAGGAGTCATCAAATATCCCACTTGTCTCATACCTTGTGATGTCACCATGACCCACAAGAGGTTGTGTTCCTTCACAATTCGACCGCTGCAACGACATGCTTCTTTCTTCACCAATCACATCTTTTGTGATCTGCCCTTGTATACCCTGAAATCTGATTTCTTTGTTTTCCTTGAAAAAATTTTGTTTATCCACATGAGGGATGAATGCAAATTTCCCAAAAGATGGAAGCCAATATGTCCAATGAATGATTCCAACTTCAAGTAACCCAAATGTACAAACACATTCAAGTACTTCACATCTCTTAATGACAATAAAGAAATGAGTTACCTTCTTTGTGCAAGACATATCTTTCCATGGACATAACTCATCAATTCCCTATATGTTGGGAATACACATGGCTGCTCCCTCATCATACTTTATTCTCTTTCCCCGTATTTTCATTTCACCATAAATGCAAGAGAAAGGGAAATCAATATTAGAACTCATGCATCCATAAACTTTATCATAAGGAACTTCATACCCTTTGTTGTACCCATGGATTCTCATCATGAGAGAAGACAACACATCTGAAATAGCATAATTGGGGCTGCTCATCATACCTTTGCAACTCAAAATTTTTGATATAGGATCAACATCTTCATTCTCCTTTGATTTTTCAACCCATGCATCATCGTTTTCCTTAACATCATGCAACCATTGCATCCCAAAAACAGCCTTACCTCTAGCAAATTCAACCACAATAAATACACCACATACCTCATGTCCTTTCAATATCATGGGCCCCTGCATTATTTTCTTTGCCAACATATGTTTATTGGTTGAATCAAGAGCAATGTGAATGGAAGATGTGTTTATTCCATCTAGCATACCTTGAAACATGATTATGAAATAGTCTTCCTCAATCATCCAAGCATGTAAATGTTGTCCCAAATAATAGAAACATGGCAACAACATAGGAGAACTCAACAAGCTAGGAAGATGGTAACCATTCTCATACCTTAGGATGCTAAAGTCATGAATGCACCTTGAATTCAACTCTTCTTTTTTAACAACAAAGTGCACCTTGATTCTTTGAGCACTTTGAGGACCAAATGCCCCCACTAACCCTTCCAAGGGTTCCACCATGTAGCTGGTATAAAAATCAGTCATGGGCTCTATTAATAAAACATTTTCTCCTCTCTTTATGACTGTTGTTATATACATAGTCAAAGAGTGAAGATGATTAAAAAATATTCTCTTACCCTTTTTAGCAATCGAAAACCAACGCTAGTACCTTGAGAGTTACTCTCCCTTCTTGAACCGGAGTCCCCAATGAAGGAATCGTGCTTGCCAACACAAGACACATTTGAATTCCTTCTTTGGCTTATGAAATCAGTCACAAAGTTTTCAACATCAAAATTGTTAGTTTTGGATAACTGCCACATATTACCAGGATCCCATAGCTTATAATGCCCCTGAGCCCTTGTATCTATTAAGTGAGCTAAAACTTGCCACCATATATCATCCACCAGATGCTCATATACACCTAGTTGGAGCAATGGTCCAACAAACTCCATGATGAAGACTTCGTCATCTACCATACCATGCATCTCATGATGGAAGTAAATTGGAATAGGTGAAAATAAATAAGACACGTTAGTGTGCTCTTCATACCTTTCAAGGCCATCAATGTCCTTTGTGTGTTCAAGATAGACATATGTTGAGCTGCCCCCAACATTGTTGCTCGAGTGCCTGTTGAAAGTATTTGAAAGCTGATCAAAAGTTGTTGGTTTGGAAATTACAGTAGGCTGCAATTTTACACCAGTGTCCATGTGAGGCTCCTCCTCATGTGTCAGTTGCTCCATAGAGTCTTCTTTCGGGGTGTAGTATTTATTGCATCAATTTCCCTCATCATTTCCTTGAACTCTTGTATGTGTTGTCTTGTTTGAGTCGCTATCAACCTAGCAACTCTAGCTCTGTTATTCCCTTCCTCACCCTTTTAAGAGTTTCCATTACATCCTCTTGCTTGCACAATAACTTTCTTCTCCCGAAAGTGGAATAATTTCTCTAACAAGCAAAGTTTCACTAATGTTATTATTTCGCTCAATGGAAATCATACCCTTTTTTTAGAAGCTTCTTCTCCAAACGAGTTCTTTTGTGATTCAGTACGCATATGATGACCTCGTTTGGGCTTGCTACCAATCTTCATCATGCAATAAACCGGAAATGGCATATTATCTTTGAAACCCCTACTCAAAGATGGTACTTCCTCCAACAAGAATCCTCATCAACAATATCTCATGGGTTGTCGTACTGTGAAACTTTGGATCCTTCAAGAAAGAAGGTTCGTGAGACCCCATAGGCCTAGTAGAAGAATGGGGGACCGCTGTCCCAAATGTCCATCCTCACCTCTTTGACCATATTGTCCCCTATTGTTATTTTCTCCTCTTTCCACATGAGTATCAAACATGTCTTGTGCTAATCTCCTAGTGAGTTGGCTCAAATAGAGATTAGTAGTCTCTTGTTGCTTTACCATGTTGGTGAACAATTGTTTCATCAACTCCACCCCTATATCCTCATTGTCTTTGTCCCCCATCTTTCAATACCAACAGTCAAGAAACAGCATTTGCTCGATACCACGAAATATCCCTTATGGGATACCACTTAAAATGCACCAAATATATAAAAAATTGCAGCGACATAAAATACCGATTTTTACTAAAAATGTCCAACTATAGGACAAGAATGGTATTAAATTGATATCACACAAAATATTTGCCCATAGTGCATGAAATTTTGAGGAAGCTTGTGATAATAATAAACACTATGAAAACATTTTTTGGAATAATATATTGCTGCCAAAAAAGTATAGCTTGCCCTAGGCGGTTGGAAAACTTCAGAGGTTTGTGACCCTCTAAATACAAGAGCAAAAATAAGGGTCTTTGGAAATAACATTAATAGATACAGGCAATAACGTTTCCACCTTCAAATCTGAAACAGGACTAGAAAACCCCCAAATGGAGGTTGTGAGTCGCCATGCTTGGAAGAGGGGTCGGTAAATGATGGATGTGCCTTCAACGAGCTGCACACCCTGCCCAAATGGCTGTTGTGAATCAAATCCGGAAGCCCACTGATTATCTTCCTCAAAGGCCCCGAAAACCCCAAAATCCATCCTCTGAAACCTCATATAAGATCTCTCAGACACACCCGTAAAACAGCTCCAAAATGACAGACTAGGGTAGATCTCTCACTACCAAAGAATGCCCTGCTAGTTAGGGACGGGTCTCTCACCACCGAAGCTAGGGTCCCTGTGGGATTTGACTCCACAAGCTCAAGAAGCGCAAACAAAGAAATTGCACGAGAAGGGGTCAATAAAATGTATATGAAAAAATTACCCTCTCCTTCTCTCCCAACTCCTTATATACATTCCAAGGCAAAAGAGCCCCAATAGACCAAGACGTGTTTCATTCCATGGAGGGGTCAATAAAATAAAAGTAACTAAAGTTACTTTTTCCCGTTTAAGTCGCCAAGGTCCAAAGTGACCCCCAAACGCCAAACACGACTATTAGTACCATGCGGCCCCTTCTCAATAGCCCCAAAGATCCCCGCCCCTTGGATATGACCACGGCTTGGACTCGCTTGACCCTTAGGCCTTTGGCGCAGAAAAGGGGACATTACAACAACACAATGTACTTCTAATGCTAAAACTACTCCTAATATAATTCCTACTCTAACAATTCCAAGGGACCAGGGAGAGGAGATGCAAGAAAGGTAAATCCTAAGCTAAGAGGGGCGGTGATAGTACGAAAAGAAGGTGGAACTTTTCCAAATCCAGATGACACAAATGCAAGAAACGTGAGGTTGGGATCGTGAAGATGCACGCAGTTCATATGCAAACAAAAGGAATAACATGAAATATGTGAGAGGGTGAAATATTCACATCAAACACAATGTATTGAAGGAAAGAGCTAAACCACACTTACACTAATCAATCTTCAATAGCTTATATATAGAGTTGAGGCAAGGGAATCACCATTCACAAGTTACATAGGTCAACATCATGAAAATTTGAGTTGTGCACAAGAGAAGATATCAAAATATGCTAAGGAAAAGGGGAAGAACACATACAACATGTGCAAGCAATGGTATTTATACAATTCGTGGAATGGAGAAAGAGGAGGAGAGAAAGAAGGACCGCCGAGATGGAACCGACTTCTCTCGAAAGTGTATTGAATAAGTGAGGGCACCATGAATTCTCGCATAGTTTACTTGTAGTACAGGTATGGACACCCCAATTTCAGCCAACAACCACAACATGACCCTTGAGTCTATCGCACACCATCAGACTACATAGAATGGTGTCATCCTTCATTAAATTCTAGTGGTTGGGTGGTTGGCTCTTTGATTTGGAGTCTAGCATGGATTTGAGATTTTCATGGCTTTCTTTGTAGTATTTCAAAATTTTACATCCGAGACCTTCACAATTCCCCCGCTACCTTGATGAGCGGAAGTACTTCACACTACCTACTGCAAGGGTCTACCTTTTTATCCGTAGCTTTTACCCCGGTGGCTACTTTCTCTTCATTCTATGGGTTTTGGAAAACTGCGGGGACGTTACAACTTAGTAAACCTGTAGAACGCCAAGGTAGTGTTTTGTGGATTTTGAACTTAGTTGATTTCTTATGATTCCTCTGCGAATAAGCAACTTTTTGGTGCTTTTTCCATCTTCTCTCATTAGGGACTTACCTCCTTAATGTTTTCAAAAGTTGAGACAGATGTCGCACAACACTAAATTTTGTTAATTTACACCTAGGTCCCCGTATTACTTATTCCTTTATTCCATGAAGAGACTCGAACTAGTCTCCCGCGGATTTTCTAAAGCACGAAAATGGTTAAGTTATTTTGATGAATTGTTCAAAATTACATGGGGTGTAATTTTCGACAACAATTTGGCAACCTCCAGAGGGCATTTTCCTTCTATATGATGAATATCAATTACCTCAAGCATCCAATGGGTATAGAATCAAGATTAACCATGAAGAAACTAATCTTATCCTTGAAAATATGTCTCCTCAATCTACATGAGCTCAACATTGGACTAGAATTGATCGTGGAATTATGAGAGATGAGATAGTCATGTTCTTTTCAAGATTACCTTCTCTTCTAAAGTGCTCTTAGATCTCTTATCATTTTGGGCGATAAGGCCATAACACATGTGATAATGTGAGGTGCCTCCCAAGGCTCCGCCACTCATTTCTTAATATAACATAACACTCACAATCATGTTTATGTGAGACACATTGCTTGTAAAGCTCCACCATACAACTCTTTGAGTGCTATAGCTCTAATATTGGCGGTGATGTGAGGTGCACCATGCATTTTTTTGGGTGTCATAGCCTTCACATTCATTGTGGTGTGATGTTCATTACTCTTAAGGCTCCACCACACTGCTCTTTGGATGTCATAGTACAAAAAGTTCACATCTTAATTGGAAGCCAAGTGTCTAATCAATGTAAACCACTAAACTAAATAATTGCTACAAAATTAGTAGAGGTTAAAATTTATGTGTGTTCGCTTACTTTTCCCTCTTTTCCAACACTATGCGTATATTTCAATTCTTCCATCTACACTTTCCGTGAGTATATGAAAATTTAGGGTTTTAACTCCTTTGTACCATACTAGTAATTAATATTTGTAAATACTAGAAATACATGAGATTGGAAAATGTTTGGGTAATTATAGCTTTTTGTGTGTTTTGATGGTTATTCTCAACTTTCACTTTGAATAATGATTGTCTTCGACATGAAATGGAATTTATTCGAGTAAAGAAATTTTAGTTCTAGATATTATTAAACAAGATTAATATGATATTTTAAAACAAAAAGGTTTAACCTTTGTGTTACATCATATGGAAATGATAGTTATGAATATTCATTGTGTTATTGACAATTTCATTCCTTAGAAGGAATTGTAAATATAATCCACCATTTTGGAGTTCTTACTATTCAATGTTTTTTTTATTAGTAAGTTTTTTGACCTATGTCTGTTTTTAAAAAAATTTATTTCACTATTTTTATCATGGGTAGGTTAATTATAATTTTATCGGGATTTGTATTTAGTACTTTAGGATTTGCATAGGTAATTTAATTATTAACACAAATAATGCACATCATAAAGTATAGCATGTGCACATCATTAAGTTTTACTCAAGTCAATCTCATATTAATAAAACCTAGGGGACAATAGTGACTTGTATAGCCTAACATGCTCCAAAAGCTTCACCAACTAATAAAGAGATCTTAAATACAAATGAAACCACATCAATATATATCAATCTTAAGGCTCTTATCTTGGATTCGTCGTATACCATATTAATTAACAATTCTAATACTTTGTCAAAAATCTCATTAATTGGTGACAAATGGTATCTCAATCTAGTTGCACCATTGTATCGTGCTCCAAAAATTCTTTCTAAGTCAAAAACAGGCTTTAAACTCTTAGACATTACAATTTTCATATCAACTTCTCAAAGCAAAAAGAAAAGGCTATAAGTGATAGTCAAATGGATGTTAAAATTGCGATTGAATAAATGGGCTTTAAACTTAAGATTGAAATAACTTTGTGACAATCAAATGAACATAAAATTTAAGATTGCCATTAGTTGTTTATTAATAAACATTACAAGCCCCACCATCACCTCTTGTTACCATTATAAGATGCTTGTTAAAATAATAGCAAAAGGCATCTTACAATGAGAAATCAAAACAGTGGATAATATCTAACATTCATTAGCCATCACCCTTACGAGCATATATTTATAAATGTTTTGCATGATAAGGGAATCCTTATTGCATAAAATAAAATAAATAAATGATGACAGGAAAAATCCCTAAAAAGAATTAATAATCTAAGGAAAATATTATCGGGTGAATTTTTACTTCCATAAAATAAAATAAATAAATAATGAGAGGAAAAATCCCCAAAAAGAATTAATAATCTAAGGAAAATATTGTTGGTTGAAACGAGCAAGTAAGCATGTCTAACTTGATAATGACAGTTCTTATTGCCCCCACACAATGAAAAAATTAAAAAACATTCAAAGTAATGATAATGGAATAAGTTACATAAGATTCTAAATTGACATGCCACGATTTATTTATTTTTTAGAAATTACTTATTTTTATAAGAGTAAGTCCTTATACCCCCAAGAAACATGTTTAAAGCCAGCAAATGCATCTTTAAACATTGTAGTGGAACGGAAATCTTACTTTTGGTAATTATGTTATTTTGCTTAGAGTAAAGTTTTAAACAATTTTTTATCATTTAAACTGCAAACAAAGGTTATTTGGTCTATTGGTAAGATTGTTTGTCTCACATAGAACCCGTCATAAATCAAATCTTGTTAAGTATAAAGGTCTCTGACACTCCAACACTGAGAATTAAGTGATTAACTTTTTTAACTTAAGGACATCAACTTTTATATTTATATATATATATATATATATATATATATTGCTTCAAATTTGTCATAGTTTATGTGGTAAGAACTTATTTAAACCTACAAAAATGTTATGTATAATTATTATTATTTTAAAGATGTTTCATTATTCATAAATCTCAATTTATGTTGAATGTCATGTTTCTCATACAAGGCTAATCAAACAAAATTAGATCCTGAGCCAAGTGTCCCCAAAATCTCCTTGCTATCGGCCACCTCCTCAAGACAATAAACGTGGGGGTCATGGGAAGCAGTGGTGGTGGTGGCTTTGGCCTTGTGGCTTGTGGCCCAGATGGATGGATGGTGTCACGATGGTGAATAAGTTCCCTCAGTGGTCTCTTGCCGTCTCCCTACTATGCACAAATATCAGGAAGAAACAAAGGATATAACATCGATAGGAGGAAATCAATACGTAATGCTGCAAATCCTCCACCACCTCCACTTGCTCTTGCTGCCATGAGGTTGGTTCTTATTGCCCGAGGGGCCTTTTTCAATTTTTTGGTTTTAAAGTAATTTTGGATGATCGTGCTTAAAAGTGACTCTTATCATGCTATCCCTATTTTTTTAGTTTTTAAGATGTATTCTATTATATAACGTGTAGAAAGTGTTCTTCAATCAAAAATAAATAAATAACACTTTTGAATATTCAAAGCACAAAACAACAGCGCTGGTTGCTTGACCATCACAGGTTAAAATGACGAGGAAACAAAAACACCTTTGAATATCAAAGCACACAACAAAAGTGACGGTTGCTTGACCATGATAGGTTAAAGTGACGGGGAAACAAAAATTAAGATAAGGGAGAATCCTTTAGGTGGGGTTTGAATTCAACGGCCGATTAAATATTTTTTTATTAATTTTAACTATAAAATATTTGTTAAAAAAAAAAAAAAAAATTTTGAATGTCAAAGTATAATAAGTAGACATTGACTTTATATAGATTGTCGGCATTTCTATCATATTTCAAAAGAATCATATAGCGAAAATTATAATATTGAGTAAAGTATTGCCATGTTTCAAAAGAAACATATAGCGAAATTATAATATTGAGTAAGCGTACAAACTAAATCAAAGGAACACCTTCAGCAAAGCAGTTACGGGTGAGAGGTATCAACACCTTCAAAGTCACCCAAGGCACGATCTTAACTCTCTGTGTTAGGGTGTTGGGGGCCTTTACATTCAGCAAGAATTGATCCTTAGTGGGTCCTATGTGAGCCAAACAACTTCACCAATAAACAAAACAGACTAGCAAATATTTAAAATAACCGTCACATATCACTTGCATATTTAAAATGCAACTGTTTTGTATTTTTGAACAGCGGTATTCAGAAATCACAGTCGCCCAAAAAAAAAACGTTTATGAGGTCAAATTTAACCCCTGCATCGAGGGAAAAGAAATGTGTTGATAAAAATTCTAGCTAGAGAATAAGTCAGCTACATAGAACCCACTAGAAACGGAGGTGTCAACAAGCCACCGACCAGTTGACTATAGCGAGGCACCAAATGTTTCCCATCTAAAAATTGGCAGGGTGGTCAACCCAAGGTGGTCGCTTTTTCAGATCATGGCCAAGCAAGAGACCAATTATTTCCAATCTAAAAACGAAGTGTGCAAACAAAAATGAATCCTTTGGGATGCCTTTGATGTTATTTCTACAGCTATACTGAACTCTCCAGTCTACGAGCATCTTTCTATTTACCATTATATTCTTCAAAGATCCCAAAAACAATCCCACTATCAATGCCTTCGTAATTGAAGCTATCCACCTTTTCAGGAAGGTGGTCACTTCATAATAACGTGTGGATCTTCGTCGGTGGCATATGCTTCTTGAGCCACTGTGTGTTAAACTGGATAAATCACATATTTTATCAACTCACTGTCTTTTTCATGAGCCTCAACTTCTGTGCTGCGATCCAATTGGGCTACACTCGACCTTTTGGTTCTCTTAAAGATAGAGAACTATCTTCGGCTTGTCTCCAATACAGTGCATCAGATTGCATCTGGGATTGATCCCACGGTGAAAGATCATTATACTGTGTAACCACATACTTATCACATTCTTCATCATAGGTTTCATCTGGAAAACTCACATTGTCCTGGTTCAGTAAACCTTCCCCAAAGAAACCCTATTTTAGGGGTCCTTTATGAGATGAACCCATAACAGTTTTGCCCATGCTTCCATTAAGATCCTCACAGCGAAAGCGAACCTACATTCTATAAACCCCAGACTACAAGTCAACATTACCAATGCGATTATTATCACAAATCCCATATTTATTGCCTATATGTTCAGACCCCAGACTGATGGGGCTTGATCTCTCCATCAGCACTTGGCAATAGATCCTGATAAAACCCAATACATGCTAAGTATATGCCATTTTATACTCTGTTTCTCTTTAAAACTGTGAGGCTTCTATCTCTGACATAGCTTTCTCCTCCTGTAACTCATATATGTTTTAAATGGCTTCACCAATAGCAGTTGGAGAAGCATCTCTCAATTTCCAGTTCACAATAAGCATTTTCCCGATCCCGGTGATGTGCATGGATGCTACAAAACAATGTGCTCAGGCTCACCAAATACAATGTGCACAGTTAAATTTTTGGTTGAAATTCGCAGTTAAATGTTTGGTTGGAATTTTGATATAGGCAGACAGTTGATCCTCAAAAAAACACTCAATCGACCCATCACCACTATCGATATCTTGTTGTACATTACTATTTTGGATGACATTCCAATGGTGAAGGCCTATCAGAAATAATAATAAGTTCCAAAGTCCATTTGTTTTCCTATTCATTGGAAATCTTTAAAATATTCCTCAACCAAATAGATCAAAATAGATATCATACTACAGAGTAAAGACAATCTCTGGCTTCAAAAAAAAAAGTTCAAATTGATTCAAGCTGCGTAAAATTTTGTAAACCGCAAAAGACTACATCATTTTCATCCTGTGCTGTACCAAGAATCAGAAGGATGTAGATGGAAACTTTTGAAACACAAATATAGGACACGAGGATGATCATGAATCAATGGAGAATTTTAGGTTAGACTTATTAAGAAAACTGCAAACATCAGGAGATCATCAGGAAACATATCAAAACAGCAGAAACTTGTAGAAGCGTTTTTGAAAACTTTTGGGAATTCCAGGGAATGGGTACTGAAATTTGAAGTAAACGCAAATCAATGTCTGAAAACCCTGGAGAAAAATAAAAAACAGGTTTTAGATCTCCCATCAGTTTCTGGTATTCAGAGTTTCATTTCATTCTGTTTGGACTAAAATTGATGTCACCCATGCATTTATTTATACTAGAAAAATTATGTATGGCGACTTAAGCTATACGAACTGTAAGGGTCACGGAGAGATGACCCAAGGACAATATGACCTACAGAACTTGCAAGGAATGAAAATAATCTCAACGGTGTATTTTTAACCTCGATGTACAAATAAAATTACATGTACTTTTGCTTGTTGACTTTTTTAATGCGAGTTTATAATAGCATTAACCATTTTTATATGGTGGTCCTCTGTAAACCCTGTTCTTTAGGCTTTAGTGACAAGCAAATTTCAACATCCCAATCTTCCTATGTGTCAAACAAAAATTATAAATGTCAGAATCTCAATATAATCTTAAATATTGTTTTCAGTCATACCAGTGTATTACACAAATACAGGGTTCTGTTAACATAAATTATTTCTCCAACTTGGAACCGGCACCCTATCTCCAATGACAGTAAATGTAATGTAATATTGTCCAAATGCAGAACTTGCAATCCCTACTCAAAACAATGCTGAAATCCAGGGAACCTAGTAGAACTTTGACCTGTTGCTACAAGGTACTCTGTTTTCAGTCATACCAGTGCATAACACAGATACAAAGTTATGTTAACATACAATATTTCTCCAAGTCAGACCTGGCACCCTGCCTCAAATGACAGTAGATCTAATACATTAGTGTAGTGTACATACACAGAACTTACAATCTCTACTCAAAATAATGCTGAAATCCAGAAAACCTAGTAGAACTTTTGGCCTGTTACTACCAAAGTTACCGGTACTCTTCCATTTACTTATCTGCTCACAATTATAACAAGCAGTTGCAGTTCACTCTTGGGAACATTCAGTTCTAATAATATACTTTGGTCGAGCATGCCTTATTAGTGAGTCTCTTCTAAAGAATGTATACAGATGAAAATGCACAGTACCTACAAAGAAAAAGATGACAGCAAGCAAAATTTAGCACGCAAGGTCTCTGATGCATCTTTATTCTAACAAGGTCCTGTTTGCTAATAATGTTTGAAACAACTGCTTTTCTGTGTGAGAAGTGAGAACAAACCTGTTCAAAACATCAGTGGACCATATTATCCAGCTTTTGTCTGTAAAGAGCCAAATTCTGCATGATACCAGATTAAATTGGATTAAATTTCTTACAAGAATAAGAAATTCATTTCAACAGTAGAATAAGAAATTGATGACATAAAAGTAACAGCAGCCCACGTCAAAGTTTTTACTGCCTTAGGAGTATCCTTCATTATTATTAAGGGTCAATATGTATTGCAAAATATTTTTACATAAAGAATTATACCATACCCTGGTAAATGCATAAACTCCAGCCTCTGAAGGTGCAATAGGACTTCCCCTTCTAATAAACCTGCCTTCCTTGACGATGTAAAGCATGGGGATTCCAGTCGAAAGTTCGAGGCTTATAACCTATGTTAAAGCAATACTGCAGATCAATTCCAACAGCCAAAATATAACAAAGTGAAAGAGAAAAGTCTTCATGGAATTTATTGCCTTGAAGCTGCAGTGAATAGGTGGGTTAAATCAGCATTTTACCTCCTGGGATGTTAGCTTGTCTAGATACATTATTATAGACCGCAGAGAATTTCCATGAGCAGCAATTAACACATTTTTTCCGCTTGAAGTTGAGGCTCAATCTGTCAAAGGCATATATGTTAAAATCAAAATCATCCCTATTACCTACAAATATACAGATTTAAAAAAATGTATTATCTAGTCAAAAAGAAGAAACAATATGTTGGTGAAAAGGAACCATGAATTAAATCTATTTAGAGGAGAGGTACCAGTGGTGGTTGGTGCACCAATAGTTGAAATGGATTTTGAATGCACAATGTCCTTTAGTTGACTTCGTATTCTCTAATACTTGTTAGAGTACTATGTATTATTGTCCAAGTTTTACGTCACAACAACCAATCACATCATGACATGTTATCAATTTATCAATTAGTGCACCAATGTACAACATATGTAGACCATATACAACTATTGGGCAACAAGTTTTTTACATGCATTTTAACAATCTTATTTTAATTTAATTCAAATTATGACTTTCCTCCATTTCAACATCTCGAATGTAAAAAAAATGTTAAACTTTCGGATGAATTAATTTTTACATCCCTACGTGGCTGTGTGAACCCCCAAACTTAGGGGTAACCAATATTGGCACCTCCCCCTATTCATGTTGTTATTTGTGGTGTGGCATGAAAGCAATGCTCGATAGAGCTAAATTGCTTATAGAAAAAAATATTGAGCCACGAGGTGCATCCTACAAGCCACATCCACTCAAATTTTACATGTGGATGAGTGGATGGACAAATGCAATGCACGACTTTTTTATAGATATGTAACTAGAAATAATAATAGTGAATAGTAAACAAGAAACAAATAAATCAAGGACACTATAAATCCAGCTTTTCAAAGAAGGTAGTGCAGTGCAACGTGTATGAAAAGCTACATTCCACAGTCTCAGAACAGAGGACAAGTCTCAGGGACGGGGGACCAAGGGCATAGGGCAGCAGGGGGCTTGAAAAATTGAAAAATTAGGTGTAAAAAAATGTATGAGTAACAAATGAAACTTTGAAATACTAAACACATTGCATTGAACAATGAAAATGCTAAATATCAATATATTAATATTTATATCATAATTTATATTCAAAATGATGATTACATCCAAATTTCAAATACAATTGGCCAATGGCTCAATGCCTCTAATCATCCCCAAAGTCTGCACCAAACTTTTGTTGTTGTTCTCCCTCTTGTTAATGCTCTCAACCTCTCACTCTTGCAGCCTTGCTTGCTCTCACTCTTGCACTTGCAACCTTGCTCAATGTTTTGTGATTTGGAGTGAGGGTGTGAGGTTCATTTATAGTTTTTTTGAGTGCTTAAAGTGTTGGTGGGGCCCCATAAACTATTAGGTTAGGGTTGGGGGCACAAACATCTAAAAAATATTTTTAATGTTTAAAAACAGTTTTTGCCATTTTGCAGTAGGAGACTGCTGCAGGTCTCCAAGATGGTTGAGGGACTTCGACAAGTCTTTGTGAGGTCTCGGGATGTTCCCAAGTCTCCCAAACATCCCATTGGCACGGAAATGTATCCATTTTAGAGGGACGTCCCCTGACTGCTGGTGGTGGTGGTGGTGGGACGGCAGGTGACATTTCCCATAAGTCCCCAAGTCTCTGGGACGTCCCGGTTCCTAGACGGCATTTCTTTTGGGGGACAAGTCCCCGTGGAACACTAATTGAAAAAATTTATTTATGACTTCGGCTTCTTGTGTGCATTATAGTAGCTTTTATTATCCATTATATCCAAACCTAGACTAGCACATATCCATCTTAAATGGATCTCATACACACTAAAAGGTATCCAAAGACTCAAGGTACCAATCCCACGACATAAGTGTTAAGAGCATAGGGATTGGCAGCTCGAATCTTTGGATACCTCTCAGTATGTATCAGACCCACATTAAGATGTATCTATGCTAGTTACTCGTTAAGTGACTAGCAATTTATAAAACAAACATGAAAGTTGCGCCAAGAGGTATCCACAAGACTCAAGGTGCCAATCCTTTTGTTGTTACACTTATAATGCGGTGGGATTGACACCTCAGATCTTTTACTTCTCAGCACTGCTTATCAGATACATATTAAGATGGATCTGTGCTAGCTTGTTTAGTGACTAGCAATTAAAAAGCAAAACGCAAAAGCATTCTAAATGACCCCCTACTGACATATCTACCAACCACTGCAATACAGTCAATGTAAAACATCTTTGTGACAAAAATAAAAGCAGCATACACAATTTATAGAAATTTACAACACCTGTTCCTTAAAGTAGGCAGGCAACAGCACGTTCTGCACACATTTCAAGGCTTTCACCATTTGGAGGAGGAATATCATAACTACGACGCCATTCATGGACTTTTTCATTTCCATATCTATCAGCTGTTTCTTGTTTGTTGAGTCCTTGCAATTCTCCATACCTACAATAAGTAAACATTTATGCCCAAAGCATAAGTAATGGCTTAATAACAGACAATCAGATACCTATAATTCAGGTAAAACAATCGTCAACATGTAAGATGCAAGAGATTTATACATGCGCTCATTAAGTTGCCAAGCTGTTATGACTGGAATGGATTGTTTTTGGGTATCTTCACTGAATATTCTACTCCATTTCTCAGCTTGCTCACTCTCATTATGTATTATTATCGGTACCTGCACCAATTGGAATTCATCTTCAAGCTTCAGTCCTGTTTCATGAGTCATGATATAGGTTTTGACATCCAAATCAAATCATTGATGTTATATGTATAATGCTATGGATAGTAGATACTGCAAGAATATATTTGAATTTTAGAACTTTGGAAACTAGAACATCGCCCCAAATTCCTCAACCTTCCAGGCACATGCATCCACATCTGCCTCCAAAGACACAATTCTAGCATAACACTCTCCCTTTCAATAAGAGACCATCTGAACTAACACTGCTCATGTTAAGCACCATTTTTCAGAATAATAAATGCACATCTTTGGTATGATAGCCACATTAGAATCTACCATGACAATTGACCCACAATCTGCAAACAAAGGTGACAATAAAATAAAAAGATCCTATTGCTCTTAGAAATTTATCTTTTGAGACAACCTAAATTAATTGAATTATTTAACAAGGAACTAGCTTAATGATTATGGATAGCAAGTTAAAAGTGGAGATGGATGCACATATATACTCGTTCTATGAAGCCCTAGAGTGGTCCTCGTTTTCTAATGAATTTAGCTTTCAGGACAACAAGAAGCTATACTCTATTAGAAAAACACCTCGATAAAAAATGTTAATAGCACCTTTTATATTGAAATACTAATAATAATGTTAGCTATGTGTATAGAGTTGAAGGATAGACTGCAAAGAGAAATCTACCTCCACACACAATCAAGAGGAACAAGAGACAAAGCAATGTATAAACTGTCAAGTGAAAACCTAATCATATATTTTGATGCCAAAATCACAGAATAATATGACCTCAAATAAAGATTGTAAAAATCTGGAAAGAAACTGCACTTTACTCCATCAATTTATCAATATCAGCCAACAAATCTAAAAACTGCCAGCTACAATCAAAATTTTCTTTCATGAATAAAAGGTGAACCTTATGAGAATATAAGGCATATTTATAAGGTGTCTAATTACAAGTTTGTTGTAACCGGTTGTAACTATATCAACCGATTTTGTAACTACATTGTTCATAATAAATAGACGGACACACAATCTCAAATGTGTGCAATCCGCCTTCTCTTTATTTCTTCCTTGTGAACGTATTCTAACAGTGGTATCAAAGCGAGACCAAGTGAGGAAAAGAGAGGAGCAGAAAATCAGTCCCATTTGGACATGGAATCCAAGGCTGAAGAAGTCTGAAACGAAGGTAATCAAGAATCCAAGGCTGAAGAAGTCTGAATCAAAGGTAATCGAAGGCACAATCGCAAATATAAAGAGAAAGACAAAAAGACATTTTCGTTTTGATTTTCAAAGGAAATCATAAGAAGATTTTGAGGGTCGAAGTAAAGAAGTTTGTTTTCGTGAAGGCAGAAAACGTGTGGTCACGAATAGTGAATGAAATCAAGGGCATGCTCGTTTTCGTGAAGGCAGAAAACGTAGTCGCAAGTACCAGATTGCAAAACACGATGCATAAGGAGTCGCGAATTTGGAGGAAAAACTAAGTCGCAAAAGGGTCGAAGGGCATTTTCGCATGCATATATAGATATAGCCACGATTACATACAAAGTCACGGGCCATGAATTTACAGTCGCGGAATGGCACATTTTTCAAGAAAATAATAGTATTTTCGAGCACAAAATAAGACACAAATAGTGTCACGAATCACAAACATTTGAAGGCCATTACAATCAGCCATTATAGTCAGTATTTGAGCCAAAAACAATCACAAATTGCAAGGGCACAAACGTTTTCCACAAACGTAGGGCAAGAAAGACACAGAAGCAAAATACAATTACCGAGGGCATAACATATAGTCATAAGGTTCAGTAAAACCTGTCTAGTCGAATTCTAAAAGACAATACCTACGCTAGGGCAAGGAACTGTGCAACTAGTATTTTACTTTTTTTGTTTACTCATTTCGGAAAATACGCAATTGTATTTATTCTATTTTATTAAAATGGAAATTCCCGAAGAAAAATATTCTGGTCTAAATTTTCATATATGGAGACTGAAAATACAAATGCAACTTAGGAATAAAAATTTGTGGGGCATTATAAACGGGAAAAAGACACAATACTACGATGCATCGAAATTGTTAGATTGGCAAAGAGATGATAGAGAGAGTTATTATTGGCCTTTCTCTCTCCGACTTTGAACTTCATCATGTAGACCTATAAACAAATCATCTAAAGAAATTTGGGCTGCTCTAAATAAATTATTTAGAGCAAAAGCAGTTAATGCCAAATGTTCCCTAAAACTTCAGTTATATAGGTTCAAAATGGATGAAGGAGTCTCTATGTCAAAGCCACATCAATAATTTGAGGTCCCTGATCAGACAACTAGCAGAAGTCAAAGCTGCGATTGAGGATGAGGATGCCAAAACTATCCTATTAAATAGTTTGTATTCAAAATACAACAATGTAGTTTTTACCCTTAGTCAAATTCAATCTCAATCTCTAGATGATATGATTGCAACTCTTCTAGCTAAAGAAAAACGAACTACAGAAGATGTGGAACGTCATTCTCCTCAAGAAAGTGCATTCTATTCCAGAACCAAAAACTCTCATAGAAGATCAGATAAAGATAACCGGGAGATTGAATATCATTTTTGTAAGAAAAAAGGTCATGTTATGGCAAAATCACAGCACCCTTGATTGCTTACAAGTGGATGGTTGAGGCAATCAATGTGATTCGTCAAACATGGAGTTATCCCAAAGTGTGGGACTTTGCAATCGGGATAACCCTCCGGATGAAGGTCGGTTCCTATTCCTCTATTCTGATGCACACATCCAAATTGTAGAGGATCTACTCTAAAATCTACTCTAACTTGCCAAGGAGACAGGGTTAAGAAGATTACAAGAAATTAAACCTAAACTAACAGAGGTGATGCACCAAAAGGAATGTTGAACACCTGCTTTGCATGGAGATGGAAACCACAATCAGATTAAGAAGGATGAAAATACACCACAGATCAATCCACTGATGAGAATCCACTAACCATTAAACACAAACCATTAAACATGTAATACAATAACCATGCACAGATAACCAAGATTGCAATGAGAGATCAAGAAAGCAATGAACACAAGAGAGGGTTGAAATCCACCCACTAGACTTATATTATTGCTCCACAGATTTGATACAGTGCATTACAATGGCCAAGAGGCACAAACTTGCATTACAACTTGAATGGGAGGTTTGGACTCCACAAATTCACTTACAGCAAGAGAAGAAGGGAGGGTGCAAAGCAAAATTATCCGACCTTGAGAGCAATGCCCCTCATAATATATAGGAAGAATGAGAGAAAGTGGGAGAGAAAAATTCAAATTTTCTTCAACCACCCAAAATGCAATAAAATCTCCACAACAATGATGGGCACCACTGTAAAGCCATACCTCCATGTACTTTTCCTTGTTAGGCAAGAAAGGGAGCCCATCCCTCATCATTTGGGTAGGTGAGAAATCTAGAAACACCCTCTAAAATGGCGGACTGTATATTTTTCTATTTTGAAGAACTTAGTCTCACTTAAATTAAGATAACCAGTCGTAGTTGTGTAGAGGACACTGAGAGCTTTCCAAAAAGTCTTTTTTGTGCAAATCCGAGCTCCCAGTCAAAAGTTATGGCCATCTGAAGATTGGGGTGCCATATTGCATTAAATACGAGTGGTGGCTCTGTTTCTTCGGACTCTGAAATGCATCGCAACCTCCGAAATCCGAAATTTCAGACTTTCGGGCATTTTGACTTCGGAGGTTGATGTTACTGTTCATTTGGTTGGGCGTGTAAAACCTCAAAACCCCGAAGTCCGAAATTCAAACTTCGGGTTTCGGACCCGTGACACTATTCATCTAGCCGACCCACCAAAACCTCCGAAACCCCAAAGTCTGAAATTCGGACATCGGGTTTCGGACCTTGCTCCTTTCGAGCTCTCGTTGTCTCAAGCCCGAAACAAACCCCCGAAACCGGGACCTCCGAAATTCCAAAATGCCCTCGCATTGACTCGAACTCAAGTTTGACCCCGAAACACCAAGCCCTTTCAGACTTCGGGTTTTCGGGCTTTCGGGTATTGGCTCATGCCTTTGCGTTTGTTCGGCGAAGACCCCGAACCTCCGAACTCCAAAATTTGGACTTCGGAGTTCGACTCCGACATCCTCAATTCACGGCGCCGTTGACCCCGAAAAGGGGAGTTGACCCAAAACCCCCAAGCCTTTCGGACTTCGGGTTTTTGGGCCTTTTTTCTTGTTTTTCCCTACCTAGCTGCCGAAATCTAAAACCTCCGAACTCCGAAATCTTCGGCCTTTGAGTCCCCATTTTTCACTTAGCTCGACTACGAGCTTCCTTCAAGTTCCCCGCCTACGAGCTTGGAGTTGAACCACCCTTCCATTTCTTGCCTCCGACATCATTTTTTGTCCGAGCTCGCTCTCACTCACCATGTATTCAGCTCAGCCAAGTTCCTTTTCTATGCCGACCAAGCTGAGCCTTCATTCCATCTGCAAACCGGTGCTCTACACTCCGTCGATGCCAAGCTTCCACTGAGCGAACTCCTGCATGTTTGGTTCGGGCCACCAAACTTTTTTGTTAGCTTATCATCCTCCTTGCATGGTTAGCCCAACCCATTTGGGCTCGAATGAGCCAATGTGTCCTCCCGAGCTCAACGAGCTCCTCCTCCCAACTCGCCCAAGTTGGTTTGTGACTTACTGCGGTCGATGCATGACTCATCTCACCGAGTAGCTCGCCGAGCTACTCGGCAAACTCCTTTAGCCATGTAACCACTTTTAGGACCTGTTAGGCAATTTTTGCCCATGGGGGCAAAAATTGTCATCAGGTCACATAGCATGGAATTGTCGTGTTTGAGCCAATGATGTGCTCAAGGGTAAAGGCATATCAAATACAGCCAATATAGCCATGGTTAAAGACCAGCAAATGCGGAAGGTAGTGAGAACAATGACGAATACGCAATATAAAGATGCTCTAAACTTTGAAGGCAGGTAAGGATACGGGATAGATGAAGCTCGGTATGGATGGTTGCTCAAAGAGTTCGGGAGACTGTGGATCTTGGGAATTATACCCTCACGAGGGTCATGAGACAACTTGATGGAGCTTGTGGATGGCTCAACATGGATGGTTGTCCAATAATTTGGGAGATCTGTGATTCGAGAGTTCGGGGAGGTGGAATCCGGGAACTCGGGAATTCAGCTTGGGAGCTACACCTTTACGAAGGTCACAAAGCAGCTTGATGGAGCCCTACCTAGTCAAAGCATTGCTTTCAAAGTGAAAGCGTCTGAAGATTACGTAATTCTATTTTGTTAGAATGTTTGTTTTTGCTTTATGTAGAATAAGCCTTAAGAGGGGGTATGAGAATATAAGGCATATTTATAAGGTGTCTAATTACAAGTTTGTTGTAACCGGTTGTAACTATATCAACTGTTTTGTAACTACATCGTTCATAATAAATAGACGGACACACAATCTCAAATGTGTGCAATCCGCCTTCTCTTTATTTCTTCCTTGTGAACATATTCTAACAAACCTCTTGACGTTATTCTAGAAATTTTAGGCAGCACAAAATGATACCAGGTCAGGCGGTCAGTGAATCTCATGCAACCATGCAATTTGCTAAATATAAAAAAATGATAGTAAAAGATTTGATCCACCCTCTATGAATGAAGCTCTAAATATTCAGAATACTACTTTAAAATGTCAGCAACTTAGCAGTGAAGTATCGTGCAGTCACTTACAACTTGGTAGGATAGAAACAGCATTGGAAATTCGGATTGCCACTACGTTACTACAAGCATTTTGTCTAATAACATCTCTATCCATTTCAATGGATAAAATATATCATCGATGCATTTTACAATTCTTTCAGCATTTTACTGGAAATAGCATTTAGATTTTCTGAAAATTGGTATTGTGAACTTGAGTAATAACCATTCAAACACTGTGGCGTGTCGAGTGGGACATTCGCATGTCGCGTGGTAGCTATAACTTATAATGGCCGTGGGGACACCTTGAGGTAGTGGTTGCACTTCTCCACGTGGACTAAGCAGAACACAGCAGAGCACTCCGAATGCGGACTGCTCAGTGGACATTAAGGGACCCAAGCCCACCCCCATAGTGCACTATAACCATCATTTCAAAAACTGGATCACCAGTTTATCAAAAAAAAATAACCATTCAAACACCCACCCCTTGCATATGGAGGGTAGTCACAAAACTTAAGAAAAGCCAACGGCCCAATCAAAGCTATTAAAGGTGACATAATGTAAAGATTTGTCTCAAAACCTTTTTCCTGCGATGTTGAGTCATTGCAAGCATAGCAGTCATCTGAGCCCGAACCAGTGCGGAGGTAAATATCAGATCAACTGGAATGTTGCTAATCCTTTTCCAGCATCAACAGCCTCTTCTACTCCCTTTTGTGTCAGGGGTACATCCACACACCCAGTAAATAGATTTTTCTCATTCCACAATGATTCCCCATGACGGATCAAAATCAAGGCTGTTTCAGCTGCAACATAAAAGAGGGCAGAAAAGGCATTATAAATAAGTATATGTTCACCATATGGGTCAATCACAATGCTTAACCAAACCTTCACAAATAACCATAAATTCATCCTATATGTATATCTCTAATCCTCAAAATAAGGATCGAAACGCAGTTGCACAGAAATTGTTTTTCATAAATAGTCATTTTTTATTGAAATGTACAACTAAAATGCTCTTTGATTTTAGAAAATAAACAGAAAATAGAAACTATTAGTTGAAATATCCAAAAAGATTTCCCAGATTTAGATCTTTTGGGCTTGTCTTTCAGGAAAGTATGCCTACAAATTTCATTTTCATTACAAAACATGCAAATCACTATATTGTGAAAAATCCAAAGAAGACAGCTGTAATTTTTCTGTAAGATTGTAGTAAAAGCCGAACATGTATTCAAATCATAAAGATGATAAAGGAGGAACTTTCAATTCACCAGGGGCCAAATGGTGACCGTCATACACCTAAACCCTATAATAACCTTAACAAAAGAGGTAAAAACAATAAACCTGAAAACGTAAGGAGATGCATGTTTGAACTTATTTGTAGAAGATCTTTATTTTTGATATTGATCTGGTCATGTTCGGGGCTCAATTTTTACCTAACTTAATACTTAATAGGATACCCAAGTTCAAAGCCCGGCTGCAGATTCTCAAGCAGAGGGTATGAACCAGTTGCCAAAGGCCAGGCAATTCTGGTAATGCAGAAAGATTATACCTAATCACAGTACGACACCCATCCGTGTGGATGGCAAAACCCAATAGTCTCATCTCTTTGTACCTGACAAAAGGGTTAGCTATTCAATTGAGCGTGGCCCAATTATATTGGCTGTGATCGACAAAATTTTTGTTATGAAGTTAAAATTTTGGATAATTTACATGTCAAAATGAATCGGAAAGTTCCAGAAGATCACCAGCAGGATGTGCTTCATGCTGGTCATTAATTGATTAACCTAAGTGTCAACCAGTCCAGAGTCACTAGAAGAATGTAAATGCTTTGAAATTGTAACAGCATAATCTGTACAACAATCTTACTTGATTTCTTTGAGGAATCATTTGAATTTTTTTGAAGATGAGATGATCGGATCCAAAACAGGAGAAGTGTGTGCTGATACCGAGCAAGTTCTCCCATACTTTCTTACAGAAACAAAAGTAATATGCTTGCTTGCCAATGTTATATCATGTGTAAAAATCTTCCTTGTTGGACTTGAAAACTGTGCAATGCTTGATAAGCCATCAAAGCATGCTGAATTTTGCACAATGTGGGCAGGAATGGCAACAGGAACAGATCTTATAGTTGCAGCTGCCATCTGCAGACATGAATAACCGAACTTAAACCTTTATAGCTCTCAACCATCTATCTATACTCAAATGCTTGTTAGTAAATTATTTACTTGGAAAGCAAAAGATTCTAAATAAATCACAGAGCTTCAAAATGCGACAAGTAAATACATTTCCTGATCAAAATTCAGTACAAGATATTTTTCCTTACATTTAGATAGATTGGAGAGCCTGAGTTTACTTCTGAACTTGGTTATGAGGTTGAAACAACAAAAGATACAAAATTTGAACAACATTTATAAGGTAAAGTGAAAAAGTCCTTGTTGCCAAACTAGGAGTCTTACGCACCAAAATGGCAAGCTTACTAAGCGGGGCCTAAAACCCACCTTTACCTATTACTATTTTTCTTTAACCAGAATAGCTTGTGCAAGACTAGACAAACTCAAATTTAAAATTTAACATATTTCAAGAAAGACAAACAAGTATTAACAGAGAACTTAAAGATGATGATTATATATTTTAACAACATCGAAGAAAGCCAATTATGTTTTCTAGATCATAGCTAGCACAGGATAAGTCAAATGAATTTGAAATTTTTAAACACATATGGTAAATTTAGCAAACATGAACAACTTTAAGAAATGTTACACAAATTGTATCATCGAATCCATTTCCCAAATTGCAGTTTTTTGAATAACTTATGTAAAACCACACAGACATGAATCTGGAACATTTTGAGAGAAATTAGCAAGCATTAACAGAACACATACAAATTGTAAAGAAATCTAACAATGACCAAACAATTTCAAATCATTAAAACAAGCTAATTATCCATTTCAGAATATAGCTAGGACCGGATAAGACAAATGCAATTTGAAACTTTCAAACAATTTTAAGGCAATATTTAAACATTTCAATGTCATATCCAATTTGCAAAAGATCAGTAGGTATGAACAACTTGAATCAGATCTGTTACTTACATTAAGATGAGTTACAATTTTTCATTTAATCAGACAAGCTTATATTTAAGACCGGACAAACAAGAATTTAGAACATTTTAAGAGAAATTAACAAGTATTAACATAACACTTAAAATTGTAATGAAATCGAACAATGACTATACAGCTTCAAAACATTAAAGCAAGTTAATTATCTTATTCAGAATATAGCTAGGACCAGATAAGACAGATGCAATTTGAGACTTTCAAACACATGTAATTTTAAATATGAACAATTTTCAGGCAATATTTACACATTTTGACGTTATATCAATCTCACAAAAGATCGCTAGGTATGAACAACTTGAATCAGTTTTAATATCCTAAAGCACAACACAATTAGGTCCTTTATGAATTTTAACACGAGACTAGAGAATCAGACAAATTCGAAATTTATGGTAAATTTAGAAGGAAGAAAATGTTGACAATTTTTTAGCGATATTTCAAGTTTTAACATCAAATACATTTTCCAAGAGATCAATAGGTATATACCATAAACAACACAAAGGACTTTTAGCACTTTATAACACAACACAATCTGGTCCCTTTATAATTTTTGGAAATGCCAGACAGTTATACGAGAAACATCCCCCAATCTAACAACAGTCAAACATGCTAAATGCAGCTATTTCCACCAAAAACCTTCAAGACCTATTTAAAAACTTTCCGAAGTTCTAATTTCTAAAAATAACCTCAAATTCCTCCAAACAGACCATAGAAAGCATAAAATCCTCCTAAAAACAAGTATTTCCAAGGGACATTCAATTTCTGAAGACAAAACCCTAGAGCCTTGCATGCCAAATGCAGCCATTTTCACCAAAAACCTTCAAGACCTCATTAAAAACTTTCCAAAGTTCTAATTTCTAAAATTAACCTCAAATTCCTCCAAACGGACCACAGAAAGCATAAAATCCTCCTAAAAGCAAGTATTTCCAAAGGGCCTTCACTTTCTGAAGACAAAACCCTAGAACCTTATTAAAAAACTCCGAAGTTCAAATTTCTCATTTTTCTCCAAACAAAACCATGCAAAGCTTAAAATCCCAGAAGTACGTTGAATTTCAGAAGATGAACCTTCAAGTCAAATCCTCTAAAGTTCAAATTTCTGAAAAACAACCTCAAACTTCTTTAAACTGAGCATACATGATACAAAGCATAAAAACCCTCCTGAATGCAGGCATTTCCATAAGGATACTAAATTTCCCAAAACGAACCTTCAAGAGCTTGTGATCAACTCTTCAAAACTCAAATTTCTGAAAATAACTACAATCATCTGCAAACAAAACCAGGCAAAGCATATTCATTTCTCAAGATGAACCCCGAAGACGTCAAAATAAAACCCTCTAAAGTTCAAATTTCTCAACTTTTTCCAAAGAACCTAAAATTTCTCAAAATAGTCTCATATTGAAATAAAACCATGCAAAGCATTAAAAAAACTCCTAAATGCAAGCATTTCCATAAGGAACTTAAATTTCTGAAGACTAACCAACCATTAGAACAAAACCCTCCAAAGCTCAAATTTCTCGAAATAATTTCAAACTTCTTCAAAGAGACTATATAAAGTGGACCAAAACCCATCCTTCTAGATGCGGACATTTCCAAAAGGACCTTAAATTTTTCAGGACAAACCTTCAAACATCATGCAGAAAACTCTCCAAAGTCTAAATTTCTAGAAATAACATCAAATTTCTCAAGACAAGCCTTCAAGATCTCATTCAAAATCCCCACCACATTGTATCTTTCTTAAAATAACGACAAAATTCTCAAAATAATTTCAAATTTATCAAAACAAAACCATACAAAGGATATACGGATCCTCCTAAATACAGGAATTTCTATAAGGAAAGGACCAATTAACAAGGCCTCGTATAAAAGACTCCAGAACTCAAATTTCTGAAAATAACATCACATTTCTCCAAAAGACCATACAGAGCATAATATCCTCCTGAATACAGGTACCTCCAAAAGGACCTTAAATTTCAAAAGAAGAACCCACGAGAGCTCATAAAGAGCCCTCAAAGTTCAAATTTCTGAAGATGACACCACAAGATCTTGTAATAAAAACCTCCAAAGTTCAAATCTCTAAAAATAGCTTCAAAGTTCTCCATTCAGACCATACAAAGTATAAAAATCCTCTTAAATGCAAGCATTTCCTAAAGGACCTCAAATTTCTGATGACAAACTCGCAAAACCTTTTGAAATCTCTCCAAAGTTCAAAATTCTCAAAAATGACCTCAAATTGCTGGCAGTCTCAAATTTATCGAAACAAAATAATCCAAAGCATAAAAATCCTCCTAAATGCAGGCGTTTCCAAAGGAAACTTAATTTTTTCAATACTAAACTCTAAAGCTCAAATTACTGAATATAACCTCATATTTCTCCCAAGAAAACCACTGAGAGATCAAAAATCACCTTAAAAGCAGGCTATTTCATAAGCACCTTAATCTTCGGAGACGAACGTTCACGATCTTAGTAAAAGAAACCCTCCAAAACTCAAATATCTCAGGCAACCTCAAATTTTCTCCGAACAATCCATAGAAAAGTAAAATAATCATCGTCACAGGCAAAAAGATCCTAAAATCTCTTCAAACCACAGCGTAATTCAAGTAAATACATCAAACGGGTTCCACAAAATAACAGTGCAATTCGTGCAGATCACAGACTTTTTAAAGGTTACATACCATTTCCAGTCTTTCACTATAAATCGTCGTTTTATACTGGGGAAAAAAGAAAATCATAAATGTCACGATGTGCTTACCATTTAGAAGCTCAGATACGGTTTGAAAGCGAGCCAAATCTGTTAATTCCACAGATATCTGGTATTCAGTATTGCAACGACACCGGTTATGGCTGGTTTAATACAGAAAAGTTGATCTCAGGATGCACCGTCATCGCTTTGAACGATGACAGGCTTGGAAAAGACCGGATATTTTGACGTGAATTGACGAAGAGAAAAGCGCCTAGCTTCGTAATCTCCGCTGAAAACTAACACTCGAGAGTCGTGTCTGAAAACACAAGAGTGCAGACTTCTGAGCAACCTATGAGATCTTCTGGTGAACGTAATGCCAAAACCAATACGAACTGTCTTTCTTTGTATATACGCATATGGAGATAGATTGCCATACGGTTTTGGTATCGTTATAAATGTGAAAGTTATGCAGCCATGGTAGGTGAGCACACAGGAATCATTTTTGAAAATTTTTTATGTTTTTTTCGATTAAGTATAATGTTGAATGTTCGCTTCCTCGGAAAGGGCGCTTTCTCAGGTGACCTAGGGCCAAAGCCCGAGGGCACATGGGAATGTGCTTTTAAGTGCAATTTTTAAAAATTGAAGGGTAACTAACTAGGGCAGAGTTACACACTCTTTAGTCTCGTGGACGCCATTAAAATCTTTCCTTTCATTTCATACACATTAGTAATTGCATTTTAGTGATGTAGCAAAGACATCGATAAGGAGGCGTTCAAGAAGTTAAAGTTGAAGAAGTAAAGGTGAAACATTGCAAGGGTAGAGGGGTGATGAAAAAGGGTATCGAGGGAGGATAATTTCACGAGTGGGAAAATTATTAGAGGGAGCATAGGTGATCATCTCCATTCTTCTAGTAAATCATATATGGACCGTGTGTCATTTTTGTGAATTGCCTTAAGGAGAAAGGGAGTGTGATGCACAGATCCTCGAGGCAACGTACTTTGGAGATAGCAGGTGAAAGTAATCCCTTATTGTTCAATACTCTTGATGTCAACAATTGCTTTTTGCAATGTCAACACTTATGTTTTGTAGACGGTTAGAGGACATGTCATTTTGAGGGAATCACTTGCACTTGCCACGAGAAACTATAAAGATAGGGACATGTTGAGAGATTCGGTATCCCATATCAATTCGATGTAGTCATTGATTTTGATAACTATAAAACATGGCAAGTCAAGTGGTATTCGTGTGGGCTTTATAGACAATATGTTTAACTTAATAAGATGGACAAAAAAATACTTAATCATTATCATCATTGCAACGTCTTAATCGTTTTATAGTAAAGCTTACATATAAATTTTATTTTAATAGCCACTCAACCATATGCATGAGTTTTAACTATAACAAAACATTCAATATTGTGGGAAAATATAAGAACAAGCCCCAAAAGAAAAGAAAATTCATGTATGGAATATTATGGATTTGCATTCTGTTGATTTTCATTTTGGTGGCAATTCTTAGTCCTCGTGTGCACACTAATATTTAGATTAAGATTAATTTGTAATTGTGTCGTTACAAACTTAGATATTAATAATTGATACAAACAATTGTCATATTCAATGCAATATTTGTTGATTGTCTTAATAGCCACCAACCTAAAAAACCTTACTTTTTAATGGTTTTTAACTTTTTTGGCATATTGCAATAACATTATTATGTGTTTTAATAACATAAACATTAAATTAATACAACAAAAACACGTGTAAACACAATGAAAATAGAAAATACTTCACAACAAAATAAACATTAGTGTATTAAAAATAAATTTCAACGCATATTGTAAGGGTCATGCAACAAATTTGATAATTTTAAATAATATTAATAAAATATACGTCAAATACATCAAACCATAAGAGGCATTAACTCGACACTCAATCAATCAAAATATTGTTTCAATTGTTTTCGAAGCCAAAATGTTAGAGCAATATTTTCAAAATTGAATATTTAATGTTGATCAAAGATTCAAAAGGAAAAACATGCATACACATATTCACTCCCCAAGAACTTATTATTATCACCGAAAAACAACACCCCTCGATTTGTCATCATTGAATGGATGAGCAATCAGTATTTTTGGGTAACATGGGATTGTCTCCAAGTTGTGGGACTTGCTACTTAAGACAAACCTCCAAAGAAGGTTGGTTCCTCTACATATTCCTAATGCTAAATTACTCCTCTATTGGGAATGCAACTATCTAGTCGAGAGATGCATAGAAAGGGGAAATCCTAACTAACAAAGAGGTGATAGCACCAAGAACAAGGGGAAAGACACTCTCAGATGAGTGGAAATGGGAGAAAAATGGAGGAGAGGGCAGACATGAGTGCCACAGTCCAAAATAACATTCAAACTCTTATTTTCATGGAGCACAACAAAAATAAACCCTGCAAAAGAGAAATAAATATGCACAACACACCACAAATGCAATAGAGAGGCAAGAGAATGCAATAAACACATATTAGGGTATAAAATAACCACAAAACATGGCGTTTATTGCTTCATGGAGATGCACCTTCCATTACAACAAAGGAAGAAGGAAAGAAACACCCTATGAGGTTCAAATATGAGGCATGCATCTCAAAATACACATGCAACACTTAAGAGATGATGCACCAGCATTCCAAGCATATCCAACCTTTACAAATGGGCATCATTTTACAATATATAGAAAATGGAAAAGAGAGAGGAGGGAAAATAGAGGGAAACTTGAATTTTCACCTTCAACCACCAACAACATGTATTGAATGTCTGAAAATAGGCATATGCACCCTACCAAAGCCACTGCCCCTTGATATTTTGCTTGTATGAGAAGGAATGGGTACCATACCTCATCAAATATGGTAGTTGAGCTACCTAGAAATATATTTCCTCTTTTTTCATCCACTTAACCTCACCTAATTTAAGATTTATTTCCATGGTGTAGTACATGATGAGACATTTCCAACGAGTACAAGTTTGTGAAATTTGGAGTTACAGGCCAAAGTTATGGCCCCTAAAGTTCTAGAGCTCGGGAGAGTCGCAGCGAGGGTTCCCTACGGGCTTTGGTAGTCTGTTTTAATCATTTTGTGTATAATGCGAAGAATCATCCAATCGGCGAACCGGAGGAAGGAGGGAACAATTCCCTTTATTCCTGCAAGGCCCAAATTAATTGCTTTGGCCGCATCCCCTTCCATCCTCCGCGGCAGTCGGCCATGTCGGCCGTCGGGAATCGACAAAACATGGGAACAGTTTCATCTGTTCCCAGGTACCTACATTCGTCTGAATCGCTCGACTAAAGGCCTCCACTCCTCCTACGATCGGTTTGCTTATGCAATGAACTGGATGAACATGGGAATTGTTCGTCGATTCTAAAAGACCTAACTGTCTGCCGCAATGAAATGCTCCCAACTCCTCTGTAACGAGTGGCAATATGGAGAATAGGAGGAACAAACAAACAATTCATCTTCTTCCTCCAAAGGCCAATTTGGTGATTCCACCTCAAATTCACCCAATTTTCTGATTTTTAGCTAAGTATGAAAATGAGGGTTGGTTAGGTGGAAGTGGAGTGTCCCAAATTGATTTTACCAATTTTGATCGATTTATACCTACCCATGTCCATGGTGGATATGTAAGTTCTCAAAATAATCGGGGATATTTTGGATAACACTTATATAATTATTGTTTTAAACAAACATTAAAGAGATATATAGATATATTTTTCTTAATAATATTAAAAAAGAAAAACAAGGGATAACACTAATTAGTCTTCAAGTGACACCTTTATGATATGAAACAACATGAATGGAGATGCCACATGTTGAGTATGGTGGTTGTATCTAGCAGAACACAAAACATTCTATCATCCACGTTGGTGTCTTGGGTAGAGAGCGTGCCCATGATACGAGGAGATTAGGTGGATGCATTCGTAGAGTATCCTTTACCACTACATGAAATTAAGGAAGTTGGTAGGAGGTACTAGAATGTTTATCCTTAGTTTTGGTTCAGGCAAAAGAGGTGCATAAATCCTAAACTTCTAGAGGCTATTGATATAGAGTCATATGAATAGGGAAAGGGCATGTGTAGAGTTATGTTTATGTCTCATGTGGGTTGTGTCCTTCTTTTTCGGTTTTGCTTCATTAGCAAAATATCTCCCATGGCCTAAACTTGACCAAACATTTATAAAATGACCAAACACATATTTTTAAGAGCTCAAATATACCAAAGCACAATGCATCCATAATTTATCTAATTTTATTAAGTATTTAATTTAGTTTTAATGATTTGTAAATACTAGTCGAGCTTTTTAAAATATTTTTGGCCACCAAAAAGGACACATTTATATGCTTCAAGACCCGCCCCAAAGTTGAATAGTGTGTTGGTTGTGAGGAGGAAATGGATATCACAAGTTGCTCTTCATTTTTGTCTCAACCACCTCAAGAAATGCCTTATAATTCTCCATGCCATCCATTTCATTGTCCATCCCGCCTTCCACCACTTTCATACACCATGACTTGATATATATCAGGGCACTTGGTGCCCCCATAGATCTAAGCATATTAGAAGTAGGAACATTAGATGGATCTTTATGATATGTCCCAAAAAGGGATGCTTCATTAGGTTTCGATCATGAGAAATCTTGGCAACAAGCATAATCTTAATAATAGGCTCAATGTGATGAGGATTGGCATGCATTTGAGCATAATGGTTAGATATGTAAGTTCCACTTGTTCTCGATCCAAAGTGTTATTCTTATCATGATTGTGATCACAAGAATGTTCATTATTAGTTTCAATGTCATGCGATGGTACCTCATTAACAAGATCAAACATAGATGAGTTGATAGGAATATGTAATAGGAGAGAAATATAGGAGGAGAAATATGCTCAATGGATTGATTGTTAAGTTGATTGCTACGTAGAAAGGGCATAGGAAATATGCATATGTAAAATTAAAATATCCGACCACTAATGTTGCAAAAAAAACCCTAGGGCAACTAGGGTTTTGAACAACAAATATTCGATTGAAGTCAAATTCACCAACTATTTACACTCTTTATAAGATTTGGTTATACTGATACATAACAAATAAAAAGGAATGTAAGGTTAGGAAACTAGGAGTTATTATGATAAATTAACTTCCAACATTAATTGTATAAAATCAAAATAATGTATTAGTTTTTAATGCATATATAATCACAAAATACAAAAGAGGGAGAGAGACTTAACTATACAAAATTGTATAGGAAGAATCTAGGAAGCAGATTGGAGAATCTAGAAGTGCAAAGCGTGGAGAAACTTCACTGCTAAAAGCGTAACTTGTAAATCTCTTGATCGAACCGTACATTTTGGTCATGATGTATAATATAGTCATGCACCTTATATATGATCTTGAATGCCTTAAAATTGGATTATATGAATTTTTGGGTCCTTTGGTGTCCAAAAATGTGCTTTACTATCAAACCATATCTATCACAAAGTCTCAATATCATATGTAATCATTTGAATCATTCATAAAACCCAATCATGGGTAGAAGGCCTTGTAAAAAGTTTAGTGTTTGAGTTTTGGTGCACCTCGTGCACTAGTTAGTAATACTTTGAAGAGGCCTCAAACCACACATAGCTCTCCACCTTGCATGTAACATTTATATGAATGCGGTTAGTTGGCAACTTGAACTTCTTAAATCGTGCTTGATTGGATTGTGTTTTTCTAAGACATGGAAATGAGAACATGGTGTGCTTGGATTCGAGGAAGATAGACTCCTTGACATGGTTGAGCTATTCAAAATTGTAATAATGGTTACCCTAATGGTACTACTACATAATGAGTAAATAACACCAAATTTTTCTTTGTTTTTGCATCAAAAATTAACCTTTTGGTCATTTTTGATGTGTTTCTTGTAAAAATCACATTGATAGTTCAACACAAATATGACACAACAATGACGTGAGTAGACTTTTTATTTAAATCATTTTTACGTCACTTTTGCGTTGCATTTACATCGCCTATTCATGACACGAACCAAGACACTCTCAATCGTAAGTGGCACAAATGTGACGCAAAGTCCCTTTGAAAATTTTAAAATATAAGAGAAATAAAAATGAAATAATTATATTACATTTTTAAAATTTATATAGTATACACTCATACGCGCTTGCACATACACACAAAATATTAATGTTTGTAAATATAAAACAAAATTGTCATATGTAAAACTAATATTAAATACCACTAGAACAAACACAATTAATAAGATCATAGTAACATTTATATAAATTGATTATAATTAAATATATATATAAAAAGTAAATGTAAATTACAAACATCAAATCATGTTTTAGGTAAATTAATGACAAAGATAACAATGCACTCACGAATATGAGAAAATAGTTAATTTCTTTCTCATACATACAATACATAATATGAATTCAATTACATGTATATATATATATATATATATATATATGTAATATATCATCATATATATATAAACCACTGTGTATGAACTATGTGTGTGTGTGTGTGTGTGTGTATAATCGTGAATCAGACTACTCATGAACTAGTCGACTACTTGTCGTCATCATCTAAGAGATCATTATCATCATCATCTAAGAGCTCATTATCATCATCATGATAATGATATGCTCATTATCTGTATTGTTTGAATTGTGCTCCATTCCATGCAATGATGGGTTTTCATAGTCATAGTTAAGATCATCATCATCAGTATCCTCTCTAAACTTAGGGCCATCAACTAAAAGTGAAGGTTTATTCACCTATAATAACATTATTTAATACTTATTATAATATTTCAAATTTTGTGAATAAAATATTTGAAAATCAAATTTTGTTACCTACTTGATTTTAATAATTATTTAAGAAATTAATGATGTCTTACCAACATTCCAATGTCCCCTTCTCTAGGATAATTCATTTTAAAGACCTTAGGCTCATTCCAATTCCTATGGGTTGAAGGGAAAAAGAAGGAAGTTAATTTCATGATTTTCAATTTTTTTGTGAGCTTTGCATTATTTTTAATAATTTCTAAGTATAGTCGGGTAGGCTAGGAAAAATGTGAAAAGTCAATGTAAAAGGAACTATTATGTCTCTAAGTAGTTTGGTCCTCTTTGGGAGGATTCTATTTGGTTTTGGCACCACCTCTAGCTATTTAAAGGGGCCACTTGGCTTGGAAGACGATATGCATGCTTTGGAATTTATTCTCTTATAGTTGGAGCATGTTTTGCTTTATCTCTCATCCATTGAGGACGGAAACCCTCTTAGAAGACCTATTGAGAACAAAACTTATCAATGGTGAGATGTATTAAGGATGAAACCTCTCAATATTGAGATGTATTAAGGACGAAAACCCTCAAACTTGCAAAGGATGATCTCATACGAAGATTGCATTGCATTGAATTCATCTTTGAAGGCATTTCAACCCTTCCCAAGGGTGGTGACCTGCCCTAAGTGTGAATTTTGGGGTGTTTTAAGGCACGATAACTTCAAATTCAATCATTATTTTGTTCCTCCTATTTTTGTTGTGGAGCTAAATTGCTTCACAAATAACATGCTTTATAAACTTCTGAGTTTACATAGTAACCGACGACATCGGTCAGCCTAACCAACGTCGGTTCACTGGGAGCAATCGACATTGGTTGGGTAACCACATTGGTTACCTGTGCGTGAATGTTTTTATTTAAGTTTCACGGGATCAGATCCAACCTTTGATTATAAAGGTGATCTAAAGGTTGTAAATACATAGCTAAGTTGCCCTAAGTTTTATATGCCTATATAAGATAGAAAACTAGGGTTAGAAGGTGAGAATCCATAAGAATTGAGGAAGAATATTGATTCTCCTTGGTTGAGATGATGAAGAAGAAGAAAAAAAAAAAAAGGGTTGCATGAAGACAAAGCTTCCATGGAGAGAAGTTGGACAAAAGGAAATGGTAGGTACATCTGAATGGTGAGAAGAGGGTAATGTCTTCTACTATATTTCCTTTGTATTTTTATCTCAATGTAATGGCTTGCATAGTATGCAAAGCACATAGGATTTCTTCTTGTAGATCCACATGTTGTTGTGAGATCTTATATTGTAGATCCATGAGATCATGTTGTATTGTTGGTCCATAGACTCATAGAGATCTAGTATTGTAGCTCATTGGATAGCTTGTGGGTACGTGATAGTATCCTAGATATTGTAGAGGAGGTTGTCTTCTTGTTTTACAGGTTGATGCAATGATGGAGGAGAGACTTACTTCTTGGTGCACAATTATGGTTGCACATTGGTAGACCCATTTGAGAGGTCTTGTTTGCATATTCACATGAGAGCTTGGTTGCACAGTTTGGAGATGTAGTAGTTCCTAGTTATGTGAGATTTGGTGGTGGTTTGGAGGCACGATTGTAGTGCACTCATGTAGATCCATTTAGATATCTGGAGGAGGAGATACTCAGGGAGAGATGCATTGTACTCTTGTATGGAAGAGTTGATTTGTACTCTTGTTTATTATATATATTGAGATCTTTATCTTTGGTGGACGTAGCCCACATTGGGTGAACCATGGTACATGTTGTGTTATGTGTGTGTACTTTGTTTTGATTTGGATTTTCTAGTATATGTTTCCACTACTTTGTAGATTTTGGGGAATTGTCTACTTCCGTATTTGCATGATTTGGTTTGTTATTGAATCATAACACTATTTATGCAGTCAAGTATTCCCAACAACTAGTATCAGATCCTAGTTTTTATCTTATCTGATACCAACAAATAGTATTAGAGCGATGGCTTTAATTTTCAGAGCAAGGGTTTGTTTTAGGTTTTGTTAGTGGTATTATTGACAGTTGTATGAGAGTAGGGTTTTGTTTTTCTGATGTGTAAATCGCAGGGAGATATTAAATATCAAGTGGGAGCTAGAAATGTAAGGTTACTATAAAATGATAGTGACCGATGTCAGTACCATTCCTTAGCCGATGTCGGCAGGGTGACCGTGGTCGGTTAGTTGGACACCGGTGTCGATGACCTAGTTAAACATAAAATCACATATCTAAATTAATTTGAGAAGATGCAAGTGAATGTGTCTTGATTGTTGAGGTGTCCTGGTTCTTGGAGGCACATGCATGTTGGTTAGATTGCAGATCCGGATTATAGAGGTATGGTTTTGTTATCTTGGTATTGCAATGCTTGTATGTTTTGGTTACACATGCATGTTTGGGATTACAGATCTGAGTAAGAGATAGAGGAGTTAGTTATGCATCCTTGGTGCAATTAGATGCACATGGGCTTTGTTAGAGAGGTAGAATATAATAACACAAAATGAAGACGGGGCTTCCATCAGAGAGGCAAGTACTTTGGTTGAAGATGCGAGTGAGTGTCTTAGTGTTGGTAAGGTGATGTATTTCATCTTGGTGCAGTTTTATTGCATGCATTATTGTTGTAAAGTTTTTTGTGCAAGATTTGGGTGCTTCTTGAAATGACTAGCTCAACACAACTATCGACTTTGGTTGGAGTAGGCACCTGGTTTGGTGTACTATGCCAATTTTTGTGGTGTTGTGATAGTTCTAGCAGCACCGATGTCAGTCAGTGAACCAACATTGGTCACAGGGGAACCAGTGCTGGTCGGAAGACATAAGACCGAGGTCGGTCTCTGTGATAACAAGTTTGTACTAGGTTTTTTTGGCAAAAAAAGAGGGCATGAAAGGTTTAGTGTCCATTTTGGAGGATCAGGTTTCTTACACATAGTGTACAAGTAGAAATGGAGTAGATCACTTCAATGTTTGAATCAGAAAGAGGATGGAGTTGGCTCGGTGAGTTCCAGTGAGACTTGGGTCAAATTCAAGTATCTCTATATGGTTCATGTTTTATTTCTTTCGTTTGAAGCAACTAGTATTATGTTTGGATTGTGTGCACAAGTAAAATATGCACCATGGATATTTGGTGAGTTTGAATTTTATTTCCAGGATGTGTTGGAATCTTGAGGACAAGGGTATCTAGTCTAAGGATGAGATCCTCAATGAAAAGTCATGTTTAGACACAGTTGCAGGTAATGGGAGATGTTGAGTACACATGGATGAAAAGAAGGTGGTTCAACCTACTTCACAAGAAGTCCAAACTTCTGTGATGTAGAAGTATTCTTTGATAAGAAGGGAATCAATTTTATATTTTCTTTCATCTGTTTTATTTCTCATTGATATATATTGGAGCTTTTGAGCTTGGTGATTAGAGGCAAGTGTAGGGGAGTTCATGTTGAGTGGGAGCAAGCCATGGTTGTTGGCATTGTAGGTTGGACACATATGCATGTGTGGAGTGAGAGGAGAATGCTACTATTCAGAGTGGCATGAGGCACAAGTTGTTTTGGAGGATAGTCACGATTTTGCAGGTATTTTGTGTTTAGTGCATGGTGACATCACTTCTAGTTTTATTTTGTAGTGCCTGGATATCCTTATGGGATGGCAGTTGATGGTTGTTTATTGGGTTAAGAAGAGAGAGCAATGTTTTAGAGTTTGAAGGGTGAAAGAAGGAAAATTTGTTTGTTACAGTTGACCAGTGTCGGTAGGATCTGTCGTGGTCGGTCAGGTTACATGTGTGACAACAATGTGTATTTATAGTTTATTGGTGTTGCCCTTGTTTTCTTTCATCTTGGATGGTTGTGCAGTATGTTGATGACATTTTTTTTGGTATTTGCACTAGTTATTATTAGTATCATGGTTAACATGGTTGTTGTTGTTGACATTGATTAGCAGGATTCATGTGTGGCCTTGGAGTTAGTCGGTGAAAGACTTGGAGCTTTTGGAGAGCTAGTGATATGGATGGATGTACATGGTGAGTTTATACATGTGGATAGATTATGTTTTGTGAGTCTATGATGATGTAGATATTTTTTTGCACATGGATGCCTATGAGCATGGTTTAGATGCCCTTGAGCATGAGTAGGGGATGTTTGTATTTCCTCTTATTACTATGTTACTCCATGATAGATATGTTTTCTACATATGGTTGTCTTGGACATGTAAGTTGTTTATGCAGGGTTGGATTTGTAGAATGTAGTGTTTGGATTCTTTGAGTTATGTAGGTGTTGTGGATTGATCACCCACTAGTTGCATGTAGAACTCATTTGGGTTGTCTTTACCCAAGATCTTGTTTTGCTTATGCATATTCCAGTTTGACTTGTCTTTGGTGGTTGATTGCATTGGTGGTTGCATGGAGACATGGATAGATGGTTGGAGAACATGGTTGGTTTTATAGGTATGGCTATGGTTGTGATTGAAGCTCAGTATTTCAGTTTGAGTGGGAGCTCTTGCAGGTGTGTTAGTCATGGTGGCTTGGTTGCATGAGAGGCTTGGTGTTACGATTCAGTGGGAGCTTGATGTATGGATAGCTCGTGTATCACGGATCAATAGTAGCTTTGTGTAGGTATATGGTAAGTCATGGTTTGTTATCTTCTTGGTTTTAGAAGATGGTTTAATCTTCCTTTTTTGAGAGAATTGTTGAAGTAAAGAATAGTTGGTCTTCACGGTATGTAGAGGACGGTGATGTACAAGTATAGGTTCAAAATTTATCTCCAAGTGGGAGATTGTTGAGTTGTGGAGCTAAATTGCTTCACAAATAGCATGTTTTACAAACTTGTAGGTTTACATATAACAACGCACCACGGTTGGGAGTAACTGCATCGGTCACTTGGGAGGAAACAAACATCGGTTGGGTAATCAACATAGTTACTGTGTGTGAATGTTTTTATTTAAGTTCATGGGATTAGATCCAACCTTTGATTATAAAGGTGATCTAAAGGTTGTAAATGCATAGCTAATTTTCCCTAAGTTTTTATATGCTATATAAGCTAGAAAGATAGGGTTAGAAGGTGAGAATCCATAAGATTGAGGAAGAATATTGATTCTCCTTGGTTGAGATGATGAAGAAAAAGAAAAAGAAAAAAGGGGTTACATGAAGACAAAGCTTCCATGGAGAGAAGTTGGACAAAAGGAAATGACAGGTACATCTGAATGGTGAGAAGAGGGTAATGTCTTCTATTGTATTTCCTTTGTATTGTTTATCTCAATGTAATGGTTTGCATAGTATGCAAAGCACATAGGGTTTCTTCTTGTAGATCCACATGTTGTTGTGAGATCTTGTATTGTAGATCCATGAGATCATGTTGTATTATTGGTCCATAGAGATCTAGTATTGTAGCTCATTAGATAGCTTGTGGGTACGTGATAGTATCCAAATATTGTAGAGGAGGTTGTCTTCTTGTTTGCACAGGTTGATGCAAGTGATGGAGGAGAGACTTACTTCTTGGTGCACAATTATGGTTGCACATTGGTAGACCCATTTGAGAGGTCTTGTTTGCATATTCACATGAGAGCTTGGTTGCAATTTAGAGATGTAGTAGTTCCTAGTTATGTGAGATCTGGTGGTGGTTTGGAGGCACGGTTGTAGTGCACTCATGTAGATCCATTTAGAGATATGGAGGAGGAGATACTCTTGGAGATGCATTGTACTCTTGTATGGAAGAGTTGATTTGTACTCTTGTTTATTATATATATTGAGATCTCTATCTTTGGTGGACGTAGCCCACATTGGGTGAACCATGGTACATGTTGTGTTATGTGTGTGTGTACTTTGTTTTGATTTGGATTTTCTAGTATATATTTCCACTGCTGTAGATTTTGGGGAATTTTCTACTTCCACATTTGCATGATTTGGTTTGTTATTGAATTCCAAAAAAAGCATTACAATGGTCTAAGAGAAAATATCTTCCCATCCCGAGGGTATTCAAATAAGATTATGACAAAGAATATATCTATTAGTAAAGGAGAGAGAAGAAGAAATCAAATCAATTGATTGAAGGTCCTAATATGGCCAACAAAGGTTCCAAAGAGGCCAAGATCAATAGACCCATCAAAGGGAAAGAAATATTGGTGGACACGATGGATTTGTTAGCCCCAATCTTTGAAAACTTCATAAGCCAAGAATTCACAATGATGAGGGAAGTTTTTAGGGGTTCACAATGTAAAGCGTCCCCAAGGGTCAAATTTTGGATATGTTACTAGGCCTTTTCAGCCTACATTCCTCCCAAGGAAAGAAGTCATTCCAGTGGTTGATATATGAAATTCAATAGGGAAAATATTGTGACCATGTATGAATAATATATGGCTAGAAAGACAAAAGAAAAGGTAATAATTATGATGGAAAAAATGAGCCATCTCCCTAGCCCTAACCATTTTGCTACTTCGTGCCCTAACTCTTCCATTGTTGTAGTCCTTGGTGGCAACTCTGCACACTAGAAGGGATGGGCATGGTGTCGGTGGTGCTAGGATGGAGGAGAATTCTATAAATCGGGAGGCAGGGGCATTGCAGATCCGGTGACAACTCTCATAGTTTGGGCAAGTGGTTCTTCCCCATCCCATTGCACCTAAATCCTTCCTAAAGATTCATTGTTGGTATTACAGGACATAACTCATCCAATGTTGGGTTGCCTTACATTGTGGAAAAGGTAGAGACTACTCCAATGATCACCATTTCCTTTTCAGAGGTAATTGAATCTATTTCGCCCTCTAAGATTCTGCCCTTATTTGTGATTTAATGGTTTTTGGCCTTGAACTGAAGATCTCCACACATGGATCTTCTCTACTTGGACCCGTGACTGTGAGATTCAATTATGTGCAAAGGGTTTTTTTATTGTTCATTTTTTCTCTCCTACCAAGTGTCACCAGATTCTTAATGAGGGTCCATGGTTCTAGGGTAGGGCTGGTCTTTTTCTTACTCCATGGTTTTTGGATTTTGATCCTTCTACTATGGTAGTTTCAAAATTCCAGTTTGGGTTCGCCTCCCCAATCTTCCTCTCCCTTTTAGCACGCTGGGGTTTTTGCTGCTATTGGTGACTCTCTTGGTTGATTCGTTAAGATGGACAATGAATGACCCAAGCAAGGATTGTTCACTTATGCACATATTTGTATTGAGGTGGATCTCAACAAAGGTCTTCCAGAATAGTTGGAGTTAAACCATGATGGTTTCAAATGGATGCAAGTCCTAGACTATGAAAACATGACCTTTCGATGTTGGTTTTTTCATCAAATTGGGCACCTTCAAGAGGTTTTCCCATTATCACGCAATCATAATAAAAAAAAGAAGACCAAAGGGGTTTCTTCACAGTGTAAAGGATGACAACCATTTTTAGTGCTGGAAGTCAAAGAATTTCCTAAGCCTAGAAAATCAGATGATATGAATGTTGAGACTCCCCCTGCTAGCGGTCATGCCAAGCGGTCGCATGTCTCTAAGTCTTGGTTTTGACCACAATCAGATAGCCCTTTCCTAGATCATCCGCTTGAATTGGCTTCCCAGTAGGCATCGTGGATTGTTGTCACGAGATCTAAGGAGAAGAAGGGGCACTTTGCACCCTGTTTCTCATTCAACTTGCATTGGGTGCCTTTGTTTTTATCAATATTTGATGTTTTGTTGTTTTTTAGGCATGACCTAGTGTGCTTGTAGTTTTGGGCGTGCTCTCATACCACCCACTTTTTTGTTGAGAGAATCTTGTATCATGTTGCATTTAATATAATATAAGATATTTTCATAAAAAAAAAAGAATATATGGCTTTTCCAAATGAGATTCGTGATGTTATTTCACTTGCAAAATTCATAGGAGTAAGCAAGGGTAGGTCAAGGCCCGAGCCTAGATCTCAAGCACCATAGAAGGATCTTCAACATACCTTGGGGAAAGTGACACTCTCCACATTTGATGGTTCCAACAAGGGGACAATCGGTGTATGGATGAAGATGTTAAGGTTAAACCCTAGACCACAATAATATGCCAAGGATCCAAACCCAAAAGAGTTTCTCTTGAAAGAAGAAAAAGAACTAGCAAAGGTAATGGATACATCAACACCTCAAGAGGTCAAGGAAGAAATCACGGGAATGAACCAGAGAAAGAAAAATCAGATCTACAAGAAATTTTTTGGTGGAGTTATAAGAAGACCATGTTAATGGGTATGAGCATAAAAAGGGCTTTTTTGGTTGTTAATGTTGATTATCAACTTGCTGGAATTTTCAAAACAACAAGCAATAAGAAGTGAGTTAATGATATTCGTGGCTCAAGCAAGAACTTTGAATATTCTCCATGCATGTGTCAAAAAATATGGATGAATTCAAGGTGGAAAGGGCTTCACTTGCTAAATGTGAAGAATCTAGGAGGAAGGAGAATGTTGATCCTAACTCAAAAATTATGAGTCACGAGGATGGAGATATTGAAGATATCTCAACCAAGCTTCATTTGGCAAAGGAAGGTGAACAAGTTGAGGAGAACCAAAGGTATGAAAGTATTGTGGATTTTTTTCTTCCTACTAAGTCATTCCATATGTGTGGTCATCATGGACAACATAGTGGAAATGGTGATAGAGTGAAAAACACTTTAAGTGGCAAAGGGCACATAAATCCGTTCATACAAGTTCCACATTGTGTGAACATGAGAGTTTGGGATTTGGATGATCTATTGAGATACAAGAAGGGTAAGGTCTTTAAGGAGTTCAATGTTATTATTTTTAAGGAATTCTTTATCTCATGCATGTGGCTAGAAAAGAGGTTTCCAAGGAGCCCTATAAAGTATGTCATGTATTCTAACAAAGATGTGGAAAATCAATCCATAAACCATTCCTCGAATCTGAGTCCTACACTTGAGGAAACATATATGAAGAAAGTCACTATTGTTAGGAAAATGTTATGTTTGATGTGGAAAATGGATAAGCCACGTGATCTTTATGTTGATTTTCAAGTGATTCACATATGACACAGTTTGGTCCTCGATAATACAACTCAAGGACTCATTAATGAGATAGTGGGGTGTAACATGCCAAAGAGTTAAACATTAATTATCATTCCTTAAGGGATGTTTGGAGACCCATATACAATCATAAATTTGTTAGTAAGGAAGTAATTTCCTATGTTAGGACCATTGTTCCTCTTTTTTCAGCTTTCCCAACATTATACTTGCAGCCATACAAGTAGTCTCACCATACATTGGAGTAATCTTCATCTTGTTGATGTTGTTGAAGCATTTTTAGTCACTATATAGTTGATTCCAACCCCTATATCACTGTCATTTCTGAATTTTGTGAAGAATTTTAAATATGCTTGTTGTTATCCTATTCTTTTTTTGTTGTCCACATCAAAACTAGCCCCTTAACACTTTTTATGTCAGTTACAAAAGTATTTTCAATCACAAGGTGGAAGGATTTTCCACCTACCATTAATGAGGGATTGTTTGTCATTGTTTTAGAATAGTTTACAGCCACCACAATGTTGACTCTAAGTGAGAAACTACAATGGTACAACTATAATGATGTTTGGGGCAACAAGAAGGTACCCGTAGAAGTCCATCTCAAGGATGGAAAGTATGAAAGATATGAAAGCATAGGAAGAGAGTTGAATAACATTCCTATGAGGCATGATGGAGAGAATTTTATAATTTTGGTAGAAGCTCTCACTTTCTTTAATTTGTTTTTAATATGTGTAGGTCAAAGAATGGAAAAAAAGAAAGTGTAAACAACCAAGAAGGGAGTTAGAGTGTATGATAGGGAAAGAGGACAATGATATGATAGAGCAACCTGAGTTTGTTATCAACTCAAGCAAATGAGGAAGAGTACGAGGTTTTAGCTCATGATGGAGGGATGGAGGAGATGCTTCTCCAAGCATTAGAGGCACATGGTGACAAATATGGAAACAATGATGAGATGATAACATCATTTGACATCAGAAGCATACTCACGACAATTATGGACCTAATTTCCAACACTAATGATATTTTCATCATAATTATCATTCATCACACCACTTCATGCACACTCACATAAGTGATTTGGAAAGGGTTTCTAGTCACGAAATAATATTTTCCATATGTTAATGACTAATGGAGATTTTTCATCCTTGTATGGCTACCTACCACTTCTACATCGATCACATTACTTAATTTTGTATGGGTTTGTCATATTTATATCATTTCTATATTGTTGGTCATAATATTTTTAGTCTCAAATAGTTGTAAACTTGTGAAATTTGAGAGGTTTTCCTTGCTTGGAAATGTTAGTAGAAGGGATCCATTATGAAGGCAATCCTCCAACCATCCTAGTGTTAATTTGGATGGAATTACAAGTAAATTGTGGTTGTTATAATTTTTTTCTAGCTTACATGCAAGTTATGTTGTGTCATGCTTTGAAGGGGTCACCCTAGTAATATTATGGGACCCATTGGAGCTCAAGGCTATATTAAAAAAGCAAGTGAATGGGATCCTTCATCAAAGGAAAAAAGCAAAAGGTACCTCGAGAACACAATAATGAACACATGGGGCATCCTTTAGCTTTAAGGGAGTGTATGAAATATGTTCTCATGCTTTGGGTAGGAGGAATTTTTGAGGGAGAGCATATAAATGTGGGTGATGGATGGAGTAGATACCATGACAATTTTTAGCAGAGGTTCTTCCACTTGACAACCGTATGAATTAAATGTTTTGGTTATTATAGTATGATGGTACTTGGGCAAGTGAGTTTGTAATTACGGACACAATTTTGGGAGGAGGACCTGTAATGTCCCCTTCTACGAGATAGTTCATTTGAAGACCTTAGGTTCATTCCACTTCCCATGGGATAAAAGAGAAAGAATAAGGGAAGTTAATTTCATGATTTTAGTTGTTTTTGTGAGATTTTCATTATTTTCATGTAATTTTCTAAGTATAGTCAAGTCGGATGAGAAAAAGGTGAAAACCCAATGGAAAAATAAAAGAAAAAGGTACAATTATGTCTCAAGAAGGTCGGTCCACTTTAGGAGGATTCTATTTGGTTTTGGCACCACCTCTAGCTATTTAAAAGGGTCACTTATTTGGAAGAGGATATGCATGCTTTGGAATTTATTCTCTTAGATTTGGAGCATGTTTTGTTTTCTCTCTCATCTATTGAGGATATAAACCCTCTTGGAATACCTATTGATAACAAAACCTCTCAATATTGAGTTGGTTTGAGGATGAAACACTTCAAACTTACAAAGAGAGATCTCATATGAAGATGGCATTGCATTGAATTCAATTTTGAAGGCATTTCCATCCCTTCCCAAGGGTGTAAACCAGCCCTAAGGTGGAGGTTGGGGTGTTATAGGACACGAAAACTTTAAATTCAATCATCTTTATGTTCTTCCTATTTTAGACTAGAATATTCATTTGTACTTGAATTCGAGTTGGTGGAATTCTTCATTTCTAGTCATATTTGTAAAGGGTATTTGTTAGTGTGAATATGTTTTAATGTAATTATTATTTACGATAGTAAATAATAAATTACATTTACACTAAGTTAAACTTCATATAGGGAGTTATATGTGTTTGATTATAAATAACTGGTGTTTTTAAACAAACTTGAAGTCACGTACAAATATTTGTTGAGGTTATTATCTAAAACCTCCATTGTAAAAGCCTATTTAATAGGCATTCTTGTAATAGTTTGAAAACAAAGTTTTCTTAATTAAATTATTTTCTTCGGTGCTTCAGTGATGATTGAAGGCTTACATCTTTAACTGGATTCCTACTTATTTTATCTTGCTAATAAAACTCATAGTATTTGTTGTTGTTGATAATTAATTTCCAACCGATATTAAATTAGTAAGAAAGATATATTCTCCATTACTTTTTCCTTACAATTACTTCCCTCTTTAAAGAATAATATTTTGAAGGGTTTTTATAAGTTTTGTGTTTGATTGTTATCATAAAAACATTTACAACTTTATTGCTAAGGTTTGAGAATATAATTTCAGCTTTGTTTTAGTTTGCTATTTGGTTTGGTGCAAGTTTCTTTGGTGTTTGATTCAATCCAAAAGGGGCATTATAGGCACAAACCCACGAGAATGCGCTCATTTGTTGAATACATTGGTGTTTCATCCAAGGGCTTTGAGTTGTGCCCACACTTGTTCAATGGATTTGAAGTCATACATCTTCTCCGTAAAAATTATTTAAAGTTAGAAATATAATTGAGATATGAATTAATAAATGTTGTATAATACATTATTGAAATAAACTTACAAAATTTGCAAGCAACCTCATTTATGCTCATTTGTCTCAAATGATGAGTCACCAACTTCCCTTGATTCATTCTGGCTTGGTGGGATTTTTCGTAGATACTTAGGACCCCTATATTAATATCAATACAATATGAAAAACTTTGAATTAATGAATTTGATGAAAACACAATTTTTGTAATTTTATATTGTTTTTTTAAATTGCTTAGAAGCTTGTTCTATGTCTCGTTTGAGCCACTTATCACATTATATTTTCCATGAAGATGCATTCATGTAAACAATTTGGTTCTTTAGCCTCTCCTCATGCGTATTACCCCTATAATTCTCCTACACATTAAATTGGTCATAAATTAATTTATAAAAAAAAAAAGAAATAGAAAATGTCATTTTTAATTTTTCATTGGCATACTCATATATGTTGTGATTTTTTCAATAATGCCCACATCATAGTAGGCACTACTAGAAAAAATTAGTACACACAACCAACCATTTCTTACATTTAATTGGTTGTGATTTGTATTCCAAGTGACAATTTTCAATAAATTTGTATTCTAAGTAGTAATTTTTATTAAACAATACTAGATCGCATAATAATTATTTTTTTGAAGTACCTAAAAGAAAATAATGAAATTTAACTTATTTAAAATTTTGATAATATGTAAAAAAATTAAAAATGTAAACTAATACTTTTTTATCAATAAATACAAGGGTTAGTGGGTCCTCGCCATTTCATTAATCATCGTGAAAAATTCATTACAATATTAATGTTACAACAAAAGTAACAAAACATCCAAACTTCATAAATTCTTTAAAAAAATCTCACGCCCTAGAAAAACCAAGTGGTTAAATCTTCCATAACAAAAACAACTCTTTTGTAGCCCCCAAAAATTAAAAATTATGCATAGTAATAAACGTTTACAACTTTTGTAACTACCCATATTTTTGCAACTAAGAAAATTTTGATCCCCATCCAAGCTCCCATAGAACCTCTCGTGTCACCATATGAAGCTTTGATATTTCAAAGAAAATTTCTTATTTTGACCAAAGTCCACTCATTTGATTCCACCAAGGATGAAAAGTTATGAAAGAAAGAGGGGAAAGGGTATCAAGCTTGAATAAGCGGCCAATGACCATTGAGGCGAAGCCATAGCTAATTCGGTAGCTTTTTTTAGGAGAGGTCTAGGAGTCCTAAAAGACATAGTTGTAGTAGACTTTCGATCTTTCCTTTGTAGTGAAGAAACCTTTTTAGGTGATTGCAGACCCAACTTCCTTGGGGTTAATAGACCTTTTCTTGTGGGATTCCAAATCTTTAACTAAATGATACACCACTTCTTGACCCTCCGAAGTGACACAAACATGATGATGAAGGAAATTAACCCCTTTCCACCAAGTACAAGACTTGCTCCTCTTTTCAAAAAGAGAGTCCGATTTTTGGACAAGATTCAACCAAATGACCAACATCAAAACAAGATTTACATCGAAAATCAATCTGCTCAAAATCTAATTATTGGATCCAAGTCAAACCCCCAATATTCAACATTATTTCCTTTGGTAACCCTTTGGACATATCCATTTCTGCAAAAATATGGACATAAGTAAATTGACTAAGATACATTGTCTCCAAAGGGATTGAAATTTACTTCCTAATGTATTTCTAATAGTTGAGAGGAAAGAATTAGCACAAAAATGTAAAGGGATATTGGTTAGTCATGTTTAAATTGGGGCGGTTGAAAAGTCATGTGTCGAGGGGTCAAATTCTAGGAACCACCGTTGCGAACAAATAAGAATCGAACCCCATGAACATGGTCAGAATTCAATATCACATTTCAATCTACTATCGAATAAAAATAATAATTAAATATCCTTTGCACAAGGATAAATAAAAACACCACTAACAAATGAGATTTTTAGTGATAAGAGATGCATGCATTAAGATCAACTAGTGAAGGCCAAAACTTGTGAAACATATAGATGATTCCTTATTGGAAATATAATTCTCCCAATTCAAAAACATCTCACAAAACATATTCCTCTAGATCTAGCATAGGGTTAGATCATATACCTTAACAATAGGAGGTGAGGAATAAGACTTTAATCTAAAACCCTATATCTATGGTTCAAAGTAGAAATGGTAGTGGCCCAAGATGGCTCGTGAGGAGATTCTTTGAATTGGAGGTGCCAAATCTGCAACCAAGAGAACCCTAAAGTGATGCATTGTTGGTTTGATAATTGTGATCCACACGCAAGATGATGGGAAAAATAAATGGATGTAGAAGTGGTGGGATCCATCAGCAGCAATATGTTCACTCACTCCTAAATGTAAACTAATACTTGTCACAAACATCTTGTAATATTTTCATGTCATGGTTCACATATAATTTCACATGCAAACTCCCCATACTCTATACTTGCACTCATTCAATGTGAGATGAGATGGACTGTCCTTATAAAAATCAAGTGGATATTTTGTATCCCCCATCATCGCCATTCTACAGAAACACCTAATCAACACTTGTGGGGATGGTCTCTTGTCATTTAAATTGATGAGCACTAGATTTATGAGGTTGCATGGAATATATTGGCATAAAATATGACGATTTGTGATTATACAATAAATTAAAAATTCAAATAAATTTTAAAAATAATTTATGAATATGACTACAAATAATATAGAAATAAATAACATTTTACCTTCTTACATCCCTTAAAGTAAGGGAATCATGATAGGATGCCTCAAACATGACACTATTTTGGGATCACCGATCATGGGACGTATGATGTTGTGATAACACTGACACTAAAGAATAAAAATTCCAATAAATTAAAAGATCAAATAAATTTTAAAAATAATTTCAGAATATAACTACAAATAAGATTATGTAGATTTCCATGATGTTGAAAGTAGGAAGGATTGGTTTATGGAACCATCATGTAGGAATAAACAATATAGAAAAAATAACATTTTACCTCCTTGCCTCCCTCGAAGAAGCAGGCGAAACATGATAGGCCACCTCGGAAATGTCACCACTTATGAATCGTCGATCATGAGATGCTGAATATAATGGTTACTGAATGATATGATAAATTTACAAATCCAATAAATTTAAAAACCCTGATACATTTATAATCATGACTACAAATACTATTAAAATAAATAAAATAAAATATTACCTCATTTTCTCCATTGTAAACATGTGATTAAGAACATTAGTATCAAGAATATCACTTGAGTATCGTCAATGCATATCATGATTATGGTACACATCTAAATCTCAATGTCCATGATATGAATGTCAAGGCACGTCACAAGTTTCGTATGGAGGGAAAGATTACTCCTCTATATCTCGTGTGATAGCTTCACACACATTTCTTCCACCACAACCCACACTATGCAACACCTTTAAAAAAAAAGATCGATGATCATGGGGTTTCTCATTTTTACGTTAATGTAAACAAAAATTAAATAAAAGAATTTATTAATTATTGAAAACCATAACATTTATTGTACTAAAAAATGCTATGGTTGTTTGTTTTTTGTGAGCATTTAAGTTATACAAGATATTTAATTAATTGTCCCAAATTAATTAAATTAATAATAAGCCAAGTTATAAATATACTTTTAAATGTTATGTGTATTAAATGGGTCACTTTGTTAAGTGAGTGACATATCTAGTATGTGGGCCCTTGAGTTATGTTGTGAGGGGATTATTTCTTTTAGAATTAATTAATGATGTGAAGTGAGAATCATATTATGTAAACACTCTCGTATATGTGAAAAGGTGCAAAGTGAGTGTTAATGAGAAATTAGGGTAAGTGGTGTGAAGTGGAGGTTAGGTTAAGTTACTTTTAGTTACAAGTAGTTGTGTAACTACTTGAGTAAAGGAAGCTTACAAAAGACATGAAGCAAATGTAAATGGGGTTCTTTTCCCTCTAAAATAATGCTTGAAACTATAATATATTGTCTTTGTTATCTGGAGGTATGTATGAACGAAGTGAAAAATATATTTCTCTATTGTATGTATTTATCGTCCTAGTAAACTTTGATTATAGGAATTTAACAATTGGATTTGTATCACACATACGTGAGGATATTGATAGAATTTGTAGGTATTAATATTTTAATATATTTGTGCGAGAGAGGAGGAGATTAGATTTTCCGTTTTGTTTGCAAATTTTGGGATGCTCTGAATCTACTCCATCAGAAGGTATCTCACTCTTCCCTTTCTTTCCCATTTCTTCCACTTTCCCTCCATTTCCCTTCATTTTTCCATTTTCCCATTTTTGCATTCCTTTGGCCTTGTAGGTGTGAAAAATGAGCATGATTTTCATTTGGCCCTTAACAAACCTACCACATGTATTCTCACTTATAACTATTATGGGTGAATATGTTCTTTGGAGGAGACTACACTCATCAATATTCCATATTATGGTCAACATAGTAGCTACAAGGAGCTTGAGTTTCAAGTACCTAATACATTTTGAAAATGGTGTTGCTTTTACATGCTACAATTAACCTCATGTTTTGTGTGGAAGAAAAATGATCATTTCATCTTAGGTTTTAATTTCACTATGAATGTTGGTAGTTGAGCTGGGTGAGTAACTCAATATGAGGGAAAATACATCATCATTGTTTTATTATATTGGAGTACTAGAAATGTGTTCACCGTTGAATCAAATTTTTCCTCAATGGAAACATCATTGTCCCACAACTTATACATTTTACCCCAGGCATGCCATAATATGAGCTTTGAAATAGGATGTTAGCATTCTCTAAGTTCATGGAGAGTATGCCTTAGACCATATTTATGGCTATTGTTACACTTTTACATATGCATACAATGTGTGAGCATAGGTAATGAATGACAAATGTTCTACAAAATGCCTCAAAGAGAGATGTTTGTAGGAAAAATGCAATGGTAGGTGTGAAACCAACCCCACCACTATCATATCATATTAATCCCATATTGGGGGAAGATCTTAGAATTGCAGGATTGCAATGAATATTTTTGTTGAAGAGATGACATTTTGCTATTTGGTCTTGTATATATTGTGGTCTAGGGTTTGATGTTTTTTGCTATTTTTTAATCGATGTTTTTTATTTTCTATAAATTTAGTATTTGGGCTAGGGTTTTTGGTATTCCTATTTTTAAATCTATGTTTTTGTTGTTTTTAATCTCCAATCTTTAAAAATAAAATCCAATAAAATAATATACATACCTCTCTTCTTGTGTTCCTAGAGTATTCATCCTCTTCCACCTCCTCATTACACAGGTCTTCTCTTCTCCTCTCTTCTTCCTCCTCAAAGGGTATGTGTAGTTGTTTTCTCCAAACCCTTCTTCCTCCATGTTCTTCTTCTTCCACCCGCAATTTTTTTCCTCTTTCCTTTCTCCTTTATCTACCTATTTTCCTTCCTCTATATTTATCCCTAGACATATTTTTCAGAACTATCCTTTTTTGAAATTTTGGAATAACACAATGACCAAGTCATAATGAAAAGGATGTAAATGGGACTAGTGTTTTTATTTTTGTAAGTTAGGGTTTAAGGCAATGCAAATGTGGTGCAATGTATATGTTGGGTTTGTGTTGATTTTGTGTTGGAAATGATGCCAAAAATTTAAAAACTATTCACAAATCAACATAAAATCAACCCCAATTTTCAACAATTTTTCACATTATGTAGTAGTATGGATGTGCATCAACTTTAGGATGATTTAGGGAGCTTGGAGTTGTTCTAGTATCTGCAATGAGATCTTATGAGAGTGTCGGGTTATGAAGTGAGGCGAGTTTAATTGCTTATATAGGGTTTAGATAGTAATTTATTATGATAAGGCTAGCCTATAAGGACGAAAAGATCCAATAACGATATTGCATTGAAAACAAATCTAGAAAATGTGTCGGTTCAAGACCGTACATGTCATCTAGGACCGAATTATACAACCTAATTGAACTGTATAGTTTTGGACATGGATAAGCTCAATGAAATATGAAAGTTGCATCTTGGAAAGAAGAGCTTGATAATTTGTCTTGTGTATTGATATTTAGAATTTTTCGACACAAAGGTGTATGAAAATAAACAAGTTAGACAAATATGTCAACATGCCTTTGAGTGGTAAAGGATATGGGTGTTTTTCTTAGCTAAGAAGCACAATTGCAATAAGTAGTGTCAAAAGGGTAAATTGCCAAATTTGAGCATCTATAACTCGTATGTGGTGATTTTGCATGGGGTGAGGAGATGTGCAACCTTTTGGGTAAGTGAATGGTAGTCACAATGTTTTTCTCTCCATTCTTATGTCTTATAACCCAAACACAAACACCATGGCTCAATTAAATGACCACCATTACAAAAACTACCACAACCATAATCGTAACATATAACATTGGCATTGTTAGTGGTTTTGGAAAAGAGAAAAATATTTAAATCCAATGACCCCATATACCACCAATAATTTCATGATTCTTCATTGCAATAATATGACCAACAAAAGATTATAATATAGTAAACATGAAATAGATTATATTACTTGGAAAAACAATAATCATTGACTATACTAAATCAGTAAAATACATTTATAATGCAAAAAGACATGGAAAATATATTGAATATGTAGAAGACAATTATTATATTTGTAAACATGCCACATGGATGACCATCCATCTACTTTTCTTCAACGAAAATCTCTAAGCCAATAGCAATTATCAATCGAGTGAGCTTTGTTATGGGGAACCCTTCTTCCCCTTGAGATGACGTCTATCGGCGTAAATATGCCTAGAGGATATTAATGTTCAATGTTTTTACATTTTGTATATATATTTTAAAAGGTGTTTTAGTTTACAATTAGGGTTTCTTTTTTTTACGGTTTGATATATTATGTAGTAATAATAAATCAAACTTAGAATAAACAATCCATGTAGTGTTAAGTTATTTTATTCTCGTATTCATCAATGTCATTTTCAATGCTAACTAATGAAAGGATAGTTAGGGTTATAGGGTTAGAGAAAGGAACTAAACTTATGCATTCATATTGTGTGATAAAGTACTTATAATTCATATAGGAGAAATCAAGGTATTAATTTGTTTGTATAATCAATATTTGAAGCTCAATGTAGGATGGGTTTGTGAGTACCTAGACACCTTTGTGGCTAAACGTTTCCTAGGTTTACTAACCTATCCTCTGTATCTGCACACTAGACCTAGATTTTGGTTTATTTTCATATCCCTAATTTGTGGGTCTAGATCTATGTGATGATTATCTTTGGGATGAGATATGGTTTCTTCTCGCATTAACCTCTGTTTCTTTCTCTTGAGACCTAAAAGGGTCCGCAACAAATGGAATGGACTATCTCACTACCTTTATTAATATTATGAGTGTTATTATACATACCAATACTTTAAAAAGGAATCAAGCCACATGTAGTTCTCATAACCCTATGATGATATGCACACAATATAGAATAAAATAATATAATATGGAGCCCTTGATCTAGACCTCACACTTGGCAACACACACTTAATATTTTTGTTTTGGCTCATGGTATTTATTGAGAAGTGATATCAATTTTATGGGACACCCTTCATAGATATTGAAAATGCACATTATTCACTATGGTAATTTTGATTATGTATGACCACAATAGATTGATATATTTATTACATACGGATAAGGAAGTAATTGATAGTTGGAGGTGGTTAATTAAAGTTAACATGAGTTTTGATCTACACATCTTGTAAGGACAATGAGATTTGTTATTACATAAAGGTGGGGAATTAGGAATATTTCTAGCTATAGTATGCTTTCAACACACTCCATAAAACATGGATGTAAATAAGGAGCATGAATAAAATTTTGTAACTGAATATTTCTCTAATATAATCTTTTATTCACTCCCTCCATTATAGTGGGAGTTGAATAACTATTTTTAGGGGTAGCTTTATATTCTCCTACTTTGTAGATCTATTATTGCAAGTTGTTATATTTTTGTAGCTTCTTATTAGATTTATTATTGTAACCATTAGATATTAAATATCCAAATAAAGTATTTCATATCATATATAAGAGATATAGGTATCCTTGTAGACGATATCAAGGAAGTGAAGAAATACAAATTAGAATCAAAGTATGTAATCCTTTTCGCTACAAGTTAATCCAAATTACAATTACTTTGGTGTAATTAGTCTTATTATAAGGAATTTATTCAAGCTTCAACCCTAAATGAGTAAGGGCCCACTCATGATGACTTGTTGTGAAAATTCCCATCCATTAGTTAGTTTGTTTATGTTTTGTGAGCATTTCATTTATATTGCATTTTTGTGTGTGTACTTTCAAGTCATGTTTTTACTATCAATTCCATATGTATCATTTCAATTCATTGTTTGAGAAGACTACAACTTAAATTAATATTTAATTTCAAGCATTTACTTTCTTGTAATTTCCTTTCCATGAGTGTGGTTTACTTTCTTATCATCTACTTTTTCAATGAGTGTTTATTTACAATCAAGTTTGATTTAGTCCTCTTAGTATTCCATGAAGTTTGATGTTACATATGTAATGCACACTCATTACAAATTTGTATGTCCTTAGGTTGACAATTAATGGTTGTAGCATTATCAGTAATTCAAATTATCATTTTTGGTTTATCCCGTTTAGTTGTAAGTGGGTGTTTTTCTGCCTCGATTGAGCATGGATGGTTTGATTTTACTCATCATAAGATATACAAATTCCCTTACATGTTAGGTTTCCACATGTCAAAGTTTGCTTTATTTAATGGACATGGCAAGGCTTCTCAACACTTGGTTCACTTCCTTAAGGCCCCATAGCCATATAAGTATAATTACCATATTCTATTGAAAGAATTTCCAACAACCTTAATAGGTTGTGCCTTGATAGGTTCCATGTCCTACCTAATGGTTTTATGGAAACACATTTCATGTTACAAACTGACTTTATAATTATTTACACAATTTTTAATATTTGCTTGATATTATCTTGTTATGGAATGCACAACAAACTAAAAAGGAATGTAAGGTTAAAATACTATGATTTATTTTGATTGATTAAATTCTAACATTAATCATACAAAATTAGAATAACATATTAGTACTTAAAATTAGTGGTTATAATATGCTATAAGCTTGAAAGCACAAGAGGGAATATGTACTTAACTACACATAGTGGTTCAAGAGAGATCTATATGTATATAATGGGTAAACCAAGAGGAATGAAATTGTAGATGCTTCACTCTAGAAACTATGACTAGAAACTACGCTGGAATGAAAACATACATATATTCCATGAATGATTGTATAGATTTAGACCTGTTGTATGGTCTTGTACATGTTGGGATTGAGGTTATACAACTTGTTGTGCCATTTAGTGGTATGAAATTATGCTTCACTATCAAACCCTAAGTGTCACACAATCCCAAAACCCTCTAAAAACACCTGAATCGAACTTAAACCCTAATAATGGGTGGAAGACCCTCAAGATGGTTAGTATTTGGGTTGAAGTGTAATTTGTGCACCGCCTATGTTGGTAATACTCTGAAGAGGCCTCAAACCATGTGTAGTTATCCACCTAACATGTGATATCTAGATGAATGTAGCTAGTTGACAACTTGAATCACTTTGAACATGTTTGAGATGGTTGTGCTCTTGCTAAGACATTGAGTAGGGATCTTTGAGTGCTTGGAAATGAGGGAAGTTGAACTCCTTGACCTAATTGATTGCTTCAAAAGTATAGTAATGGATTCCCTAATAGATGTGCATCATCCTTGGGAAGATTTAGGGATCATTGAGTTCATTTTTATGTATTCAAATAGAGTGTGCCAAGTGATTTTCTATATGCTTTCTAGGTTAGTAATGAGGTGATGTTAACTTGATTATATAGGGATCGAAGGTAATTTTCATGTAAAGGTTGATTTAAAAATATGAAAAGACCTAACAAAGATAGTGAAATTGAAAGCAAAAGTGGAAGATGTGTCGGTCCAAGTCCATATAGGTTGGACAAGACCATATTTCACATCTAACATTCTTGTATGATTTTGGATAAGGGAGATTGTGGATGAAATCTAGAAGTTGCATCATTATGGATAGAAGTTACATGTTGATTTTATGGATTTATATTCATAAAGTGTTGACACATCAATGTGTAAGAACAAGCAAGTTATGTGAGACATAGAAAGATTTACTAAGTGGGGATAGGATGTAGGTGTTTGTCTTAGCCAAGAAGCACAATCACAACCAACAATGTCAAAATGATAAATTTTCAAATTTGAGTGTCTATTATAACACACTTTGTCTCATATGAGGATACTATTTTTGACCATTTGAGAACATTACACCAACACACTAATGAGCCTATCCAAGATTATGATATTTTCTTCAAGAGTTCCATGTACCAATTGATCTCCAACCAAGTGATCGGAGTGAAAACCATATTTTTCAACATCTTGTCACTCTAGAATCGATGTTTAGCGATGAACACAAATCCTTCAATAGATCATGGCATATGAGGAGGATTTTTTCAATATCAAAATTAGGCTTAATCTAATTAAGCTATTACCAATATGTGTAATTATAATTATAGAACAACAATAATAGTAAAATAATCCTAAAATTATGTAAAATATGTAATTTTTTAAACCTTACTTTTATAAATTATATTAGATAAACTACGGTTTAGGTTATAACATATCACCCCATTATTTACTTAGATGATGTGATAATGATACGAAACTAGATCAAGATGTTGTGCAAGGTGTCATAATGATTTATTTGAAATTTGGGGATCATGGAATCGAGTATAGGACAAGTTCATTCGATAGTGGAAAAATTCACCTAGTGAATATGTCTAGGATTTATGAATGTTTCCTCCGAGATTTTGAGCCATAATCCAGCTTTAAGGTCTATTTTTTGTGTCTCTAGATTTAGGATACGTGTTTAGAGTCTTGCGATGTCACCTTAGCTCCTTTTTTATGGCCCAACAAATGGATTAGTACGTGGTTTAATTAGATTGCCTCAATGCATCCCCTTTATGGTTAAGTGTTTCCTATATGACACTATTATGAAGAGGCATCAAACCCATCTAGTTCACTCTTTTATTAGTTGTGTGAGAATATGTGAATATGATACACAACTACATGATGTTTGTCTAGACCTTTGTGGCATAAAGTGCAAATAATGATTTAAGTTTAATAATGAAATAAATCAACCTTGAAAGTAGATTTGTAGGATGATCTTGAGAGATTCTCTATTGATATGATCTTGTGATAACTCCCCACAAATATTTATAGGTGAATGTCTTATATAGTGATCAACCTCCAATTAATAACCTTTTCATGTGTAAATGACACAAATTAAAATTGAAAATTACCATAAGGCCAACCCAAATAGATTTTCCTTTTGAAAGTTTATGTCAACATGAAGATAGAGCATGTTCATTAAATGAACTTATCTAGGAGTGCCAAACCTATATTGAACATATCATAGTGATTTATAATGAAATAAATACGGTGGGGATACCCAAAAACACATCACAATGAGGCAACATATACTAAATATGTAGACACTAAATCACACACTTTGGGTACATTTCTAGGTCCTAGTCACATACTACTATTCATATGATTCCTAAGTGAGAAAAGTACTAATTAACCATTGTCTTTGGCCTCTTTGCTTTCTTTTGGTTTCCTTCTTGGCCTTACACACCCTATTTCCTAGTCTGACTTTGATACTTCAGCTTTTCTAAGTTTGGACACTAGCGCCCAACAGGACACCACCACCTGGCGCCCTCCTCCTCCTCTAGGTGTATCGACCTCTTTGTATCTTACTCACCTCTTTTGGGCCTCTTCTAGCTATTGGGAATCTTGTTTTCTTATGGTTTGACCTTTTAGTGGTTAATTATGAAATTCAAACAAGGGAATCATATAAATATAAAGCTATGTGACCATAATAAAGGACCAAGCTCTAAGCATTTACTATCACCACCTAAGGTTGCATTCAAAGGCCATTACAAGAGCATCAAAGCATCCATCTAACATTCACACAAGGGATAAGGGACTACATTCTTCTGCATACACGCATAGGAGGGGAAGTTCATTTTTCCATCCACACATCTACTTGGATTTCTAAATCTAACTACTTGCTCGCTATTCAAGTGCGTCGACATAAAGAGCTACATAGGAACGATTCTACACACATACACATGCAGAATTACATGGAGTCGAACTATAGTGCAACACCCAAATCGTAAGTTCATCAAGTAAGATGACCATTAGGGTTAGTCTAACTCCCCATTTGCATCTTTTTATTTTTAGGATTTGATGTGTTTTAGGGTTTTGTAGGTGCTCTTTCTCTTTGTAGGTTTCCAGGAAAACTCAGTGATCAACCAAACGACACACATACGACTAATGGTGACATTTAGCGAACATCTTGTGACACTATAAAATTCAGATTCTAACTAGTTTCATAGTCACACGTGCCCAGAGGAGGTCTACTGACACCTAAGCACCCCTAACCCGGTTCGGGTGCCCTAGTCCTAGCATTTCTTAAACACACACAATTTTCTAGGTTCTTTTTGACAGATCTTTCCTTTTGTTCCAATAGTTTTCTAGTTCGACATAGTCTGGAATTATTGTGAATCAGGTAAGTCTTATTTCCTCCCTCTTACACTTAGGGTTTTACATTTATCTTTGCTTATTGCTTAGGTCAGATTTGTATGTTATTACGTATTTATTTCATTGTGACTGTGCAATTAGGGTTTAGCATATTATTCCATATTTTGTTAAAAAGTCTACATAGCCATATCACCTCTATAGCTTTCTATTCGGACAATTACTCTTCCCTACTTGTGTTTTAAGAAATCATTTCATTATTCTATCATCGTGTAATGTATTAATAGTTATATTTTGATTTATATCATTAATGTTTATTAATTAATACAAAATATTATACATGTAACATGCTTACACCTTCTAATAAATAAGGAAATAACTTTCATTTCAAACCCTTATTCATTTTATTTAGGGTGTATACATGAACTTAAACATTTTCTAGTAATGGAAATATTTTCTAGTATAATATAGATAATTGATTGGTAACTTCGCTTAACATCGGTTTGTAGAAGGAAACCTTTAATTTTAATCTTGAAATTCAATCTTTGTAATTGTTATCACCAAATCACAACACCCTCCGATTTTCACAAGTGTGTGTGCTTGAGCTCATGGTGTGATTGGGTAACATGGGTATTATCTCCAAGTTGTGGGACTTGCTACTTGAGATAGACCTCCAGAGAAAGTGACTCTTCTTCCTACTCCTAGTGCAAACTAACTCTACTAAGATGAAGCTACTGACTATCCTAATCTATTACTTCCAAGGGACCAGGGAGAGAGGAATAACATGAAAGTAAAGGAACTATACTACAAAGGTGATGCACCAAAAGAAGGGAATGAGAACAATCTCCAATGTGTGAAAATGGAAGCAAAATGCATATCAAAGAGGGTGATGACAGTTCTCCACAATCTAACAACAAAATTCACAACACATTTTCATGCATACACAATAGTAATGAATCTTGCAAGAGTACAAAGTAGACACAAACATCTGCAATAAGATTAGAGAGGCAAGGAGAATGCAAACAAACACAACAAGGGAAGATACATCCACAAACTTGCATCTATTACTTCATTGATATGCATAGTTCAAAATTTTACAAATGAAAGGCTGGATCACCATGCAAGGAGTCCACTACAAGGGCCTGCAACACATTGGCTTCACAAAAAAAAATGGCAGAGTTTTGCTACTAAATTTATCCTCCTTGACAATGAGCCCAACACTCCAATTTATAGAATTTTGAGAGGAGAGAGAGAGAGAGAGAGGATGCAATTCCTGAAATTCCCTTTCCAACTAATTGCAAGTCATGATAAATGAGGGTGGTTGGTGATTTTGGACTTGAAAAATCAATCTCAAGGTGTCCCATAACTTGTAAGTGAAAGAATGATTGTTCATGCTCATTAAATGTTTTTCCAACCACTTTTCAACAACCAAACAAAACTGGGCTCATTTTCCTTTAAAAACACCATAAAAAATTCATCGATTTCTAGATTTCTTGATTTTTGTGCATCGGGCTCGGATCCATGAAATTCCAACGAGACCAATTTTGTGAAAACCCATTAAAACTTGCTCAAGTTATGACCTTCTGAGCGATCTCAACCATTTTGAGTTTCATAGGTTTAATTGTTACTTCCACGGGACAGTGCATTTAATATCTGGAGCTATGGATGTTCACTCTCACTATTCACTAACCTAACCTCACTAAAAATAATAAATCTAGTTTTGTGGCATAGAGGATGTCGATACCTTTCCGAAAAGTCCAATTTTGTCAAAATCAGAGCTCCGGGTCAAAAGTTATGCCCATTTTAAGATCATGGTTAGGGTGTTCCATGTGGGCTCTCACAATCCACATTAAACCATTTTCCCTTTGCATTGTGGGTATTGTGGGTTTGCAAGGGGAACATAAGGCACTTGGGTACAAGGGCCGCTTGGGCCTCCAACTTCCGCCTTATCCACAATAGATTATGCCTCCTTTGTTGTGTGAAAATTTTACCTCCATGGGGAACTCATGTCTCCATAACACTTGTGCTATTCGGGCCTCCAAATTCGCCTTATCTACAATAGTTTGAACCCGCTTCAATTCCTTTGCAAATTGGGTAAATTAGGATTTTGGGAACTTGTGGCCCAATGGAACCTGGACCGCCTGGGCCGTCGGGACCCGATTTACCGCAAATCATTGTTTCTTTAGCATTTCGGACCCAAGTCGAGGGCGAGGAACCCTAGTTCTATCCACAACCATTCCAATCGCAGCCCCCAAACCCATAATACATTAAAATATGCCTTTTCCCCATTTCTCTAAATTTTTAGCAAATTTTCGCTAACTCCTTATATTTTTCTTGAATAGGGAAGTTAGAGAAAAGCAAAGGGGTGCCTCCAAAATCCTTTTTTTTTTTTCACCATTTCTACTGTTCAAGTTTAAAGAAATTGTGTAAGTTATAGAATTTACCTTGAGGGTAAATTTTGGATAACAATAATATGAATAGAAGGAAGCATGTATCTAGACTCTCAAACTATATAAGTTTGATAGTGAAATCCCTAGATATTGAGATCATACTAGAATTTTACGTCATAGTGGATAACAATTACAAACTTATTATAAATTTGAACATGAATTCATGGATATAGCTAATATTATCCAATAGTATCATTGGGAGGCTTGTTTGATTAATTACAACTTTTGCATGAAATAATCATTAGTCAACAACACTTATAATTATAAAAGAAGGATGTGGACATAAATTAAAAGAGACAATGGAACAAAAGGAAACTATGTGCAAGAAGAATAATGGAACACAAAGAAACTATGTATAAGAAAAAAATGATGAAATAAGAAGAAATGATGTACATGAAGAAATGAAAAATAAAAGGAAACCATGTACTTGGAGATTTAATGAAAAGACTATGTATAATAAGTAGATAAGGCTCAATTGGAAACATTTAATTGGCTACATAAATAAACTAACCAATAATATAATCATACTCAAGGGCATCATCATTATGTTTTATATATTTTGAATCCCATGTATCATTTTAAGTAAAATCGGATACCTAAGTTTCTATGAGCTACAAAATATAAGTCATTACCACCATCTCTATCTTCATCATTTTCATCATCATTGTTTTCTAAAGTACCTCTTTACATAATAATATGATCATTTATTTGAATATCAAATTTACACACATGATCATTTATATGCATTGATATTTGATCATGTGCTAAGTGGTCATGGTAATCACGACCTTAGAGGTGTGATAATAATTTTTAAACTTTTTACTTGCTTGTTTGAGGTCTAATACTTGGTTGATACTTTGGTATTTATTTAAGTGAAACCTCATATTAAACCTTTTGTAGAGGAAAAGAAACATACTTATGAATTGTACTAAAGTGATGCTTGTGTATAAATTCCAAACATTGGTGTAAAGTGGATTTGTTTTATATCATTTGGTTTCTTTAAGGAATTCCAAGAAAAAACTAAAGATCCACTTTCTAGAACCACATGAAACCATACTAGTACAATATTAGGACCCACTATGATAACTAAGAGTATACAACAAAGTGGTTTCCTAGTGATTCCATTATATTTCATGACAACTATTTTAGTGTACACTAAATCTATTAGATAGAATATGATTATTAGTATTTTTGTGTGCATATAATAATACTTGAGTTATTGTCCTCCACAATTCCATTTATTTTTCTTAGGCATATACCTATAAAATATCATATGAATGGCAATCCATTAAAAGATATTTCATTTGGAATATCACTAACATAAATCGAAGCGGGATGGGCACTGAACTTTGGGAGTGGTTCTCTTTGATATATTATATGTGCATTACTTTGATCTTTTGGTTAAGCACCATGGTTTGTAAGAGTATTTATAAATATTTTCAAATGTCAATTAGTTGAGTCATCTATTCATTTAAAATAATGTTGGTTTCCTCTACTTCAAGTTAATTATGCTTAATAAGGCCTTTGATCATGTGTTTCAATGTAATACATTTATTTAAAGAATACAAATGTCGTAAGACTTTATGATTATCACAAATGCACTACCATGATCATTCTTGTGTGTCGTGCGATGACCTTCAAGGTTCAATTATCAATTAGGAGGTGTAGTAATCATATTACATTTTAAAAAATCTTGTAATAATTTTTGCGGACTTTCACTTAATCTTGTAAATTCCAGATGCTCCCTTTGTCGAGACAAGACTAGCCTATTACTTGGGTGCTTTACACTTTGTTAACCACATTCTTGGTCTCTATTTTAGGTTTAAAGGCATTATCACTTACTTTTGGTCTTCAACTTTGGCTCCACTAGATGTATGGGCTTTAGTCACATATTTGTTCTTATTGACCTCTAAAACCTTGAGCTCATTAATTCTAACTTATATTTAATAGGTATACAAGAAAACTTTGACCAAAGATACACTTTGAATTCACTTTTGGGAAATCTATGAGTTATCTTTGTAACCATAGTCTTGAATCTAAGTACATAGTCTCATTGGAAGCTTGGTTCATGTGAGAATTTTGTGTAAAGGTAACTTTCATGCTAGTGTTGATTGGGAAATGAACAATAAAAACATTAACTAATGTGATAAAATCATGTGTAGATCCACATGGAAAAAGTGTAAAACCAATTAAACACATAATCCTTCAAACTTATTGAAATGTTATTTTACACAAGTTCTAGGAAAGATGTATATAATGATCTAATGTGATTAGAAGGATATCATTTACCATTGAATAAATCAAATTTTCGAGTAAAACTTCCATTAGAAAAGAGTAAATAAACTTCATAAGACAAAGGCTTGAGTCAATGTCATTAGAAGTGATCTTATTACATGGAATTTGAGTCCATAGGGATTTAAATGTCATACATAATATTCATCACATAGTCATTTTAGGACATAAAAGAGAAATAATGGTAGAATGAGTTGGAATAGAAGCATTGGAAAAACAAAGCAAATGGAGAAACATTGTCAACAATATATGCATTTTGAGAAGTATGTTGAAAATTTTGAAGACTTTGAGAAGTGGAATATGTTAACTTGAGAAGCAATCACATTGTTTTGAGAATTATTAACAATATTGGAAACATGAAGAGAAACAATCTCAATTTTTTTTGAAAAATGACTACATAACTAGACATCAAAGGTGATCTAGAAATAGTACTCGCTTGATTGTCATTACTAGCACTTGTATATCCATTATTCACCTTCAAGGGTATGTCTTGTATTATAACTTTATTTCGAGCTTCTTAACCTAGGGTTTGATGTTGAATATATTTTACTAAATTAAGGTTTTTCAAAATATGTTGTCTAAGTTGTGCAAGTCCTTGAACCCTTATTGGTCACCCAAAAGCATTTATTTCCTAACTAACTTTACATGCACTAACAATATGAGAACGATTCACAAGATTTTCATTCAAAGAAGTGTTGTTGGGAAGAGAAACCATAACTTCATGGATAACAATAACGTCATTTGAATCATATGTTTTCTTTTTCACACAAGATTCGGGATTAACATAAGGAATTTTAACAAAATTAATAGAGTTAGATTCATCCTTACACTTGTTCTAGATGGGGTTTAAATGTCATAAAACATACATAACATATAGAGAGTTTACAATTTGAACAATGTGGAAGCAATATAACACATAATAGCTAGGGCAAATAGATTTGGAACAAATAAAATGAAACAAAACCTATAACAATTAGATCCATCAAAAAGGAATCAAGATCTAACTTAGAATGTTATCAAACATGCACAAGAATACATGTTTAATAAAGATTTTATACGAAAGTAGTTTCACATCAAAAGGTAAAACATTTACCCATAATATTTCATAAAATAATAATCTTGAAGTAATAAGAAATGATTAAAGGCGGTTTTAGAGGGATATATGATTTTTCATAAATCCAAAGACAATCATTGAAAACAAAAATGCATACCATAGCCAAACAACAAGGTGAAGAAGATAAAGATGTAACATGAACAAAGAATCTTTGCCACAACTATTACAATACCATTTAGGTACCATTAGTGTATAAATCCATAAGGTTAACTAACATATGATCTCACAACTTTGTTCATCAACTTCAGAGCTCCATAACTCTCGCTCACTTTTCCAAATTTCTACATTAATATATTGGAATTCGATCTTCTTCTTTAGAACCCTAATAGAGTAACAAAATCTCACAAGAAAATAATAAAAATGGGCATGTATGTTTTGAGGTCTTTACATTATCCCTCCATTATTCTATGACCTTTTTATTTGATCGATTTTCTAAAGCAAACACGACAAGTATAATGCAAGTTCAACATGTAGTCCGTTGTCATGCAAGTACCCAACCCTTATCACCTTTAATGCTCTAATAAATGTTTGAAGCAACACACAATAAATGTTAGAATACTCTTTATATTTATTTAAATGCTTAAAGGTTGATTCTAAATGCTTGGAATGATTGCTTTTGGCACTAAAATGCTCTTGTATCTCTTGTTCGTTCCTTTCAGAATCGATGTCTTAAATGCAATAATACACCTATGCATGTATAGACTCGAATTCAAATTAAGGCCCTATCGCTACATAGGAAGACACACAATGGGTGGGAAAAAATGACATAAAATACCCAAAACACCTATAAAATCTAAAAATGAGTTAGAAAGCCCCACACAAAGAAGAGTCCTAAAACTGTACATAGGTAATCCTAGGGAAACTCAAAAGAATCATGAATATAAGAAGAAAAGAGAGAAACCAGATTAAAGGAGAAGAGACAATAGAAAGAAAGAAAGAAACATAAAAATGGATAAAAATTTACACTAAACATACAAATACCCTAAAATCATGTACCAACATTGTCTTCTTGTATAAATAGAGTGGTGGGGTCTTCTACAACAAACCGTATTATATTTCAAAATATTGGGCCAATGGCATTTCCACCCCAACTACTCCTCCCTCATGGAATGACACACAATTCACCTATCGAGATCAATTCTATAACTTGCATGTAACCTTTCGTCCCCACAAACTTTAATAGCATATTTTTGTTAGGTCTATGATATATATATTTCCATAAATTCTTAATGCTACCATTTTTAAGTAATTAAATTTTCGTTTTTATTTGGCGCTTCAGTCTTGAATATGGTCAAGAGATTCCCTTATTTTGGCATGGATTGCGTCAAAGTGGCTCTGGTTTTCTTTGCGTTGGTACACGACTTTATATTTAAAAGGCTATAACATTTGTTTTTGCGTGGGCGACTTCCCTTGGTTTATTAAATTGAATATATATATTTTAAATATTTATTTGACGCGAGTTAATGAGAACAAATTTTAATTAATTTTTTAAGGAGTATTAATAAGATATTATTTGATAAACAAGTCAAACATCGTGCAACATCTATGAAAAATACATCGGTTCAAGTAGAAATGTATTGGAATTTTGTAAGTTAGAGCAGCTCAAAATCAATTAAAAATAAGTCAAATATCATTGTAATATATATGAGAGGAAGTGGTTGCTTTCATACTTCTTAATTTTATATGCAACATATTGTTAATAGATTTTATATAAAATAATTAATTATAAAATGGATATCAATTTTGAGGTATTTGTCTTAGATTATGATTAAGTAAAAAGATAAATTTTTGAAGTGACGATTAAATGGATACCAAATTTAAGGTTGAAATTATCTTGTGGAAGTCAAATGAACATTAAATTTAAGATTAATTATAATTGTGAACAACTCACTACGTTATACACCACCTTGCATTGTCATTATATAACACCTAATGTTATCCCAATTTTGCCCCCCGACAAACTTGATCAAACATGACCATGCACATAAGAAAATCGGAAGGGTCGTTTCAGTCCAGCGGGCTCACAATCGATCCCAAACTCGAAAGGGCGACGGGCTCGACAATGGAGGATCAAACAACGTCAAAGGAGGAAGGAGGCTAGAGGTTCACAGGAGAAGATTGAAGAAAGGGCTCGAAGTTTCGGACTTCACATACGAGTCGACTCAGAGCCAAGTAAGAGAGTCAACGGAAGCCCCCACGTGTCTCAACGACGCAACTCCAAGGATAGAACCCAAGGTCGGGTCCCCAAGTGTGCGCGGGCTCGCCACGTGGCCAGGAGTCCAAATGGGGGCGAGACGACCGTTGAATTGACTAAGTATAAGAGAGTCAACGGAAGCCTTCACGTGTCCAATCGGCACACCTCCGAAGGTTAGGCCCAAAGCGGAGACTCAAACAAGCGCGAGCTCGCCACGTGGTCGGCGTAAAAAGGAGGGGGAGCATGCCATTTAATCGACTAAGTATAAGAGGGTCGGCGGAAGCCTCCACGTGCCTCATCGGCGCAACTTTAGAAGTGAGACCTAAGGGACAGTCCCTAAATGAGCGAAGCTTCCACGTGTCCCAGGTCCGAAAAGGAGATAGAGTCGGCAGTTGAAAAGTCTTAGGGCAGCGGAAGCCACCACATGTCTCATCGGTGCAACTTCAAAGGCGCGGCCCAAAGAGAGAGACCTTGGACTAGCGCTAGCCCTCCACATGTCCAAGGTCCGAAAAGGGGACACCACCATCGAAAAGTCCAATCTCGAGACAAAGGCGGAAGCCTCCACATGTTCCTTTCGCGCTCTTTCGGGGGTGAATCCAAAAGGGTCCCAAACATGCGCTAGCTCTCCACGTGTCCAATCGGCGCACCTCCAAAGGTCAGGTCCAAACAGAGTCTCCAAATGAGCGGGAAGCCTCCACGTGTCCGGGTCAGACATAAAGCCTTCGCCAAATAGAGGGACTTAGTCAAAACACAAAAATACAAAACAGGCCCGCAAAGGGACACGTGGCCATGTTTTAGGTCAAAGCGGGAAGGCGGGTCATCGGAGGAACTTTGGAATTTTAGCTTTTGTTTTGAAAAGTGTAAAAGTATAAAAGTAAGCTACACCTCCGCCGATGCCCAGAGAAGCCACGTGTCAGGCCTAAATTACATGCGGGGAGGCGGGCCATGGGGGGAACTTTGGATTTTTGCAACTTTCTCAAAAAGTGCAGTTTGCAAGTGCGGGCCGCGAGCCCAAGGAGGTTTGTTCGCCAAATGCAAAATTTGAAGTTGTGGGCTTGCGTGGTCTGCAGGAACTTTTGCACTTTTGTAATTTTTGTGTAAAAGGTGCAAGTTGTAATTTCGGCCCCGAATCCATTTTGCAAAACTGATTTTTCGCCATTTTGTACGAATTCGATTCAAATATTCAAATGGGCATAACTTTCGATCTAGTGCTCGAAATTCAACAAATTTGGTACCGTTGGAAATATCTCGACATCCTCTACGCCATGGAAGCATAAAATATTATTTTCAATAGGCTTTGATGGGTGAAAATATGGAAAAAGTCTTTCAAGCCATTAATATGGGATCCAATTGCTTCAACTACCCAGATCTGATTTGATTTGCCATCTTTCCTTCTCCAACACGCCAAACAGACATGGGGAACCAAAATTGACAGATTGTAGGTGGATTTGTAGGGCATTGATGGTTGGTGGTTGAGATTTCAGAGCAGAATTTGATTTTTCTTCTTTCTCTCTCACCTCGATGTTCTATATATTGAAAACACTTCTCATTTGAGAAGGGAGAGACATTCTAGGTGTGGGGAAACTCTATAAAAAAATTTCTTGACTCCATTTGAGCTGTAAGCCTTCTCCTACGCCTGAAAAGCGTATTTTTTCTCCTGAGCGAGAATTGTAATGGTCTGTGCATCTTCTAGAGCAATAAACTCTTGATTTTGTGGTGTTCTTCAACCCTTTCTCATGTTTTATTGTTTCTCCGTGCCTCTCCCTTTCAGATCTGTTTTATGTGTATGTATTTCACATTTGCAAGTGTAAGATGTCGTGTTTCATGGAGTTTTGATGGTGGATTAGGATCTAGGTCTGTGTCACTTCTGTCTGACCTCCCTCATCTCCTTTTCCCCTGTTTCATCCTCCTCAACTGAGTATCTCGCCTCTTTCCTTTTCTAGTGTATCACCGCTTTAGTGTAGGCTCTCTTTCACTCTCTCTTTCTCTCTGGTTCCTTGGAATGGTTAGATTAGGATAGATTAGGTTTTTCCTGCACTAGAGTAGATTGTGGTAGGTAGTTTAGGAACAAGAACTAGCTTTCTCTGGAGGTCCATCTCAAGTTCGCAAGTCCCATAACTTGAGAGATGGTCCAATGTTATGCAGATCACACCGGATGCCCCACTCGGATCTGAGGCCATTCAAGGGTGCTGTGATTTTGCATCAACACCTACTAATAGAAAAATCTTGAATACATTTCTATTTGAAAACATCGAAAGAAATCAATCTCAAGACCCTTATCATGTCACAATTATTAACAGACTTCACCACCTTCTTCAAAAATTTCCATTGAATGGTGACAAATAGTGTCAATCTAGTTACACTAGTATGTAATGCCCGAAAAAATAGATGGGCTTCAAATTCCATCATATAATGATAGTTAAATGGACATCAAATTTAAGGCCGAAATTAAAATTGGCACACTCATAGATATTATAGTCCACCACCACCCCCTCGGTGCCATTTTTAAAACGCCTCTCGGTGTAATCAACCTAATTTTATAGGCGGGGATTTTATTTGCGTAATTAAGTTATTCTATTTTCTTTAGTTTCATGATGAAGATTAATACATTATTAACTTTAGATATTATAAGGTATTTAATGAAATTTAAAATTAAGTATGATTTTTTTACCCATTTTAACCACTTGATCTACTATTTATAGACATAAAGTGATGCTTTCGTGATTATTACCAAAATTATATGAAAAAATATATCTTTAAGGCCATGAGTACTCATGTAGGTCATCTCAAGGTTTTATACTATGCACAAGTAAAAAAACTTACAAAATGAATAATCTAATTAAAATATTTATGGATACGTTTAATCATCTAACACATACATGTTTGAGTTGTAATTTATTTGTGTAGATGTGTCTAGCGGCTTTACATTGAAGCAAGTGCATTAAAATAATCAAAATACATTGAAATCAGACTTAATTTAGATTTAAATCAATAAATACATATTCAATTGCATAAAAGAGGTTGCTTGGATCATATGAACATGTAAAATTATGAAATACTTAGAAAAAGGGTTACAAACATAAATACACCGAAATCCATGAATCTAGATGTTGTCCTTTGGTGATGTGTGAAACAAGTCTAAAAGGAAAGACAAACAACTACTAGAGAAACAAATCTATAAACCCATGCCGACCAATTTCATGTAGATTTAACTAGATAAGTAGGGTACAAAAATGATAGGAATCTAGGACAAAAATGGCAATATCTGGTCTAAAGTGGATCCAACTTTGTGAAATCATTCTTGTGATGTAATCTACAAAAGCGTATCTTAATTTGTTTATATTTGTGGCAAAGCGTGCTTGGAAATCAATCCCCTTCTTCAAAACCTTAATTTGACTTCTAGGTTTATAAATTGTGTAAGGAAAACAAATATGTTTTGGGGCATGTGCTACACCAAATAAAAGTTGATGGCTTCTTGATGTTTATCATGCCATTTAACTAGAGGATAATGCACAATAAACAACAAACAAGTACAATGCAATTGAAGAAACAATCTTACATAAATGCAATTGGCTTAACCCTTATCTTTTCAATCCATGTAACAATTAAGAGAATATATATGCTTCTATATGCTTGAAATGTGAATTTCAAAACAAGGATGTTTTAATACGGATGCTCTCTCATGTAACTTCTCCCTAAAAGCACTAGTGCACCTTTGTATTTATAGACCTCTTATATTCAAATTTGGAGCTTATGGGTGCATACGTTTACACAACAAATAGGAAGTGGCTAAAGAAAATTCAAGGATTATGGGTAAATCAAGTTTGGGTTAAAAGGGCCCAAAAAATCACACGAGCATTTTTGTAGAGATGTAACAACTGTCACAGGATATGAAGATGGTCATCATCTTACGAAATTGGTAAATGACAAAAATCAAGCCAAAAACTAGGGGCAAGAGAGGGAAAGTTAGATTAAAGAGAGGAAACATGAGAAAATAGAGAAAGCGATGTATGCTAAAGCTCATATTAAGAATAACGAAAAGTTGACAACTGAAATTGAGGTTGATAATCTCAACAATACAAGAAAATAAGTCAAATTTTAATGATTATAAAAACCACAACAATAAGGGTCTAACTTGAATTGATGATACGTAAATTGATAAGATCTTTACATATAGTAAATGAACAATCTAGAGAGAATAATACATCACAAGATATATTGGTGGGCCAAGATGCCCAAAAAGTCAATATATGCAGAATAATACCCTTAAGATAGGGCAAAACTATCCAATGCTCCTTAAGGAAGGAGTGAGTCCATAATCTCCCAAGATGGGAATTCACTCCGAGGGGGACACCTCCAATATATCTCTACCAAGTAGAAGACTCAACTCATACATCTATGACATAACTCATAATGATACTCACATCCTTTATATAGATCTATATTACTCTTAATGGATGGATAACACCTAATCCCAATGTAGGCCAACTCATTACCCAATATAACTAATTCTTATGTGACCCGATATATTATAAACATATAACTAACTAAGGGGATGTGTACCACATGTCAAATCTCCATCAACCCATATACATTATAATATTATATCCCAAGGTACATGCATTATTCCCTTCCTCCTTGACATGTTTTGTTCCCGAAACATAAGAAGAACCCATATAATGAGTGTGTTTTAAATCATTACACACTTGTCGCCATGCTCGATCATCCAACCACCTATATGAAATCCTAGTACTCCAAACTTGATTCCATATTTTATTGTACTCCTACGATTCCATCCTTTTCCATATGTGTTCCTCCTCAAAGCATCCATGCATATCCATAATAATTATTCTGTGATTCCATGTCATATAATTGTTGCTCCATTGATTCCATGTATAGCCATAATTATTGCTCCTCCAATTCCCTGTATATCCATATAGATTTTTGCCCTCATGTGTCCTAACATGTCTCCATGATTGTTTCCTCTCATGATGATGTGGGTGTCTATATGGTGCAACCTTAGTATCCTCAACCTTATCAACCTTTTCCTCAACTTTCTTTTCCTCTTCCACCTTGTTTGCTATTTCTTTTTCTCTTGAGTAGATGAATATTTTTTTCTTTTTCATCATGTTCTTCATCCTCTTCTTCTAAATCATTCTTGTTCCTCTCTTCACCATCTAGAAATTTATCTTCATGCTCCCTCTTTACATTACCTTTTCCCTTGTTAAGTGTGATATCATGCAATGTAATTTTCTTTCTCTTGTACCATAATTTCATGAATTTATTTTGCACATTAATATTGATTGTTCCCAAGGTCTCTAACCAAGGATATCCAAGAACAATATCCATACCATCCATATCTAAAGCATAAAAATTTGAATTTAAAATATATTTATCCATAGAGAGCTTTAAATCTTCAAAAACTTGAATATGCTTACCATCCACTTGAGCTTCTTTGATATGCTTTGCTTGAACATGTAGATGTTGAGCTACATCCATATTGATGAAGTTATATTTGTTGTTAGGGTTTATGGAAACAATTACCTTTTTCCTTTGAATGCACCCTTCAAACTGAAATATTGAAGCTTCCTTCCTTGGAGATGTACTATTTGAACTTGTATCTTGATATGTTGTCTCTCCTTCTAAATCATGTGTAGCCTCTTCATCATAAACATTGTATTCTTCTTCATTGTCAAATTCTTTTTCTTTTTCTTCTTCTTTCTCATCCTTATCTAAAACACCCTCATTAGTAACATCCTCTTCTTCTTCATCTTCTTTGGCCCATTGATCTAAGAAAACCCATTCAATTTCCTCCCAATACCAATTGAGACACTCTAGTTGCACTTGATACCACCATGTTAAGACAAGACCACCAAGTTATTTTTCTAATAAAATACTTGGTATTTAAAAATATGAAAATGTTATTCCTTAAACTAAATCCACCATTCTCTAGCATCAATCTCTCCATCTCCATAAAAAGTTCTCATCCCCATGATCCACAAAAACTAGGGTTTAGGAATAGACCCTTTTAATCAAAACTTGTTCTAACCCTTTTGGCTAGAGGTCGGACAAAAATCAGAAAAAATAGAACACAAACCCCAATTGTATTTTTGAGAGATTTTCGAAAATGTTAAAAATTCACAAAAATTCCTAATATTGAGGCTAATGGAGCAAATTTTTGAAAAACCATAAAAATGCAATAATTCTCTCAAAACAAATCCAAAATTTCAATAATTTATCATTAAATATAATTACCTCAACCCAAAAAAATTTAAGAACTAATTCATTACAATTCGGAAGATATAGACAAAACCTTAAAATTAGGGTTTCAACCCCAAAATAGACATATCTTTCACAAAATAGCTCCAAAACTCTGAAATTTGGAGGGAAGATCACTTGAATGATGTCTCCACTTCACAAAAAAAATATCTGAAAAATTCAAATTTGATCTCAAGATATAGGTGAATCACCAACATTAGGGTTTCATCCCACAAATTTCCGGATCGATGCTCTAATACCACTTGATAAGATCTTTGTATATATTAAATGAACAATCTCTGAGAAAATAGTACAACACAAGATATATTGGTGGGCCAAGATGCCAAAATAGTCAATATATACGAGAATAATACCCTTAAGGTAGGGCAACACCATACGATGATCTTTAAATAAGGAGTAACTCCACAATCTCCCAAGATGGGAATCCACTTCGAGGGGGACACCTCCAGTATACTTCTACCAAGTAGAAGAATCAACTCATACATCCATAACATAGCTCATACTAATACTCACATCCTTTATACAGACATACATTACTCTTAATGGATGGGTAACACCCGATCCCAGTATGGGTCGAATCATTACCCGATAAAACTAATTCCTAAGTGACCCCATATATTACAAAAATATAACTAAGGGGGATGTGTGCCACATGTCAGCATCTCAATCAACCTAACATAGTATAAACATATAAATACACTAATACAATAACAATTAATTGTTAGTGTATGATATTTATTTTCCTTGTATTTGTTTATTTACTTGGAGCTTTCCTACACTCATGGGATATGATTGCTTAGTTGTAGCAATTGTGTTGAGTTAGCTTACCAGTTAGGTTGAGTTAGCTTACAGTTGTGTTCAGTTGGCTCATTAGTTGTGTGGAGTCAACTCTACTTCTAGTATCAATTAGTGAGAGTTATTCCCCACTGATCTAGGAGGAGGTTGCACATTCACCACCTATATGTACTTGACTTGCATCATTCTATTATATGGTGAATATGGAGCATGGAGCATTGAGTTGATTTGGAGCCATTCTTGCCTTTGTGAGTTTTGATCATATTGCATCTTATTGTTAGTTATTTTGATTTCTACAATTTCTCGTGCATTCGTTTTTCATTAGAGATCTACAAACTCCAATATTAATTAACATTGTATCAAAATTAAATGCTTACAAATTTTAATTGAAATAGTGTTATAATAATAATTTTGACACAAAGATTATTCATAAAAATATTATATGTTCCAAAAACTTTGCAAATTCAAAAAATATTAAAAAATTAAAACTTTTAAATAATGATTTATATTCGTCATTCCAAGTTATTTATATTTGTCATTCCAAGATTTATATTCGCCATTCTAGTACTTATATTAGATGAAGTGCAATTGCACCAAAGTGTGCAATGGAAACGCCGATAGGTGGGTATGATGGTGGATGTATGCATAACCAAAAAGTGTTGTAGTGTCATGAAAACAAATGATAGTGGATGTATGCATAACTAAAAAGTGTGTTGTGTCATGAAAACAACCACAAATAATGGAAGTAATTATTGTGATATTTATTCTATACACAATAGTTGCAATCGTAATAGGAATTGCAATAAATAAACTTGTACAAAAAAAGTGGTGACAATGTATTTTTAACTAAACCCGTAGATTGTGATAACTTTAAAAATCAATCTTTTATGATCTAACATGTATGTAATTGTCTTTTCTCTACAAAATAACTTACATCACACGATACTACACACAATAGGAATAAAAATTATGATCAATATCATTCATAGAGCATCTATGCATTAATAAATGTTCATCATGTTTCAATACCTAAAACAAAAGCATCTATCTCACTTCCAGTGTCTTCCCAAATCTCACATTTAGTGGTATCATAGGGTATTGCAATGATACACTTATATCTATTTGTAGTAGCCATGCATGTCATATGTATTCTTACATTGTCGCTTGTCGGCTCTATTAAAACACACTACATATGTCAATATTTTGACACAAGATAAGTGTGACCTGGATAATAATGATAACCATATAACTAAAATTTGGAAACTTCTACATAGCTAAATCACTTCTAGAATGATAAAATTGTACATAATTTTGTCTTGACCATTAAATGGTCTAGTATAGAAAATTATTTGTGCTCTCTCTACTCACAACAATATTGTTTCAATGAAGGATTTTTCACATTCATCATGCAGACAATAGGTATAAAAGTAGATTGAAAAGCTGCAATGAACCTCGAACATCCATGATATTTCCTCGGGCATTTTTCACAATTTAAACCCCTAGATCTTGCTATTTTTCTTCTTATCAAATATTCCTCTAACAGAACCACTTGTGAAAGAGAGAAAATAATAAGATTGTTATGCACAATTGCTAAGATTAAAAAAATATCAAAATTGCCTTCTTTAACTCAATAAAAGGAGATATTATGTCTTATGAATGTAATAACATACATACTTTTTTCAAAAAGAGGCATATTGAAGACAACTGCATCACATTTAGGTAGCATATTGGCAAGATTTTTATATCATTTAGAACCGGTATCAATTTTAATTTTCTCAAAAATTTAGAGATAATAAACAAAATTGACACAATTTTTTTTTCGCTTGATTTTTAGCAAATTAACCATCCAAGAAAAAGATAATTAAAATAAAATTTAAATTTGTATGGTCCACTATATCAAACCAACCAAGGCTAGTACATGATCTAAATGTAGGACCACTAAAGGCACCACAAAATTAATTAAATAAAAACCAATTCCATATTATCCATTGCATAAATACCATTAAATTGAACTAAAATCACATCGCCCACCATATTTAATAAAAAAGTGCCGCTAATTTAAAACAATAAAAGTTAAAAAGTTCAACAAAAACACAAAAATAAAACACAATAAGTATATTTACCATCCTATGGAATTAACGAAGAGTTGGAGGCACTTAAGATTAATAAACCAATCGCAATCCCATTCCGTACAGTGTCTGAGCACAGTGGCCAAAACATGGAGCATAGAAACAATAGCAGTCGGTCTCATGTAACTCACAAAATCTGCTTTACCTATGATATTTACATTCCTCGCTACAACTAAAATAGACATTGACTGCACGAAAAATCTGAGATTAAGCCTCCAATCGTATGAGGCTTCTTTATCTTGGTGCCCTAAATATTCATTTCTTTAGTTGCAAATGGCATGTAGGAGCCTTTTAACACTTCCTCCGTAGGTGTTGGATCCTGTTATCAACTACTAAAGTCTGGGAGCACAAGTTGTCATTCTGGATTTTATTTTTTACTCTAACCTCCCTATGGTACGTGTCATGAGAAGAAGGAACATTGAAATACTCACCTCATATGGAATTCGTGACACCTACAGGTGGCTATGGAGATAATAGATGAAGACCAACAAGGAAAATCTGACAAGAAATAAACTGCATCATCAATGTTGTGGTCCCCCTTGAGCACACGTCACGACTGTAATAAGTTGTTGTCTAGAAGCTTGGCTAAGGAACAAAATAAGTCAACACTAACAATATTTGAGATACATCCGGGTTATGGCCAAAAATATACCAATTGGGAACCACAAGAAAATCACTATGGACATCAATGGCGAGGGTTGAACAGCTCATTGGCCATCGTGGAAAATCAATGGCTTCACATATTGATCCCTTGGCACTGCATCCGATTATTTCTCTGGGGGCACCATATATGATTCCTGCGTCAACCATAATATTTACACCATAAGGCATTTTCCCTATGAGACAAGGTTGAGGGAGTCTGGAAATAATCATAAATTTGATGATGGAGAGGAATTTGGCAGGATGCGTTGAAATCCTAAGGCCAAACTCTATCTCCACATGGTGGTGGTCGTAGTGTAGGAAACTCTTCGAATGCATTCATTTCCTTTAGCCCTTCTATTGTAAACACCATTATGGTTGATGGAGTGTTTTTTTGGTTTATATATGGATCAACATTATATCGATAGAAATTTTGTGTGTTTAAATTGACTATTAATATATCAAAATTGGGTGCATCTTTTATGATATGTGTCAAAATAAATTATTAATATATAATGTTTTAATATATTTACGCTATAAGGCGTTTTCCCTATGAGCTCAACTATATATTAGAGATTTCACATGGACTATTTCAATCTCACTTGTATTACTTACATGAGTGCAATTGGTGCTTTAGATGTGAATTTTTCTGTTATGTGGACTTTTAACACTTGGAATTCCAATTATGAGACATGAAACATAAAAAATGCATACATATTTCACCATCCCATGTAGTTTGATGCACACATTTTCCTTATATTGTATTATTATAATGGAAACTAGAGTGACAACGCAAAAATTTTCAGTGATCAGATTCCTTCGATGGCCAATAGCTATATCTGTAAAGTTAGTATCAAACCCTCTATCATCTATCATGACTGCAATCTTGAATGTACTCTCATGTTTTATAGTGGACATGTTATGAGGTAATGAACTATACTTTGATTTGTACATGCTATGGTTTGAATGTAAAGATCCATATGTTGCCATCACAATCGTTGATGGGGAGAACTCCACATGAAGTCACTTCCTCTGGATGCTACTTGCACTCCACATCTTCATGTCTCTAAATGCTACGGATAAAACTACATACTCATTTTCACTTCAAAGAATATCTTTCTACCACTCCTTACATTCACATATATACCTATAAATTGATTCCGCATCGTCTTGATCAACAACCCTACTCTCCTTCAAAGGATTTCCATATACGGCGTCATGTTGTTCGACTTTTAAGTTTCACATCAAGTTTCTACTTTCTATTTCCGTTGCTCTGCACTTTTCCACCATCTAACCGCTTCATCTTCACCCCTCTTCCTCTCCCAATGTTTCTCTCCTTCCAATATGAATCCTTCAAAAGATCCCCTTCGGCATTTCCATTGTACATTTCACGTACGATTGCTAGTATACCAACTTATTACATTAAGCAAAACATTCAAAATACATTGAAACTCTTGAAAATTTCACTAGTGAAAGATGAAAAAACAATCCACCCTTTTTTACGAGTCGAATTCAATTTAGGACTATAAAAAATCAGGATCTTTTATATCAATCTCAAAAAGTACTGATATGAAAGTCAACGAATCTCGAGTTAAAAATAGAACAATAAGAGAATTTGTATAGTGTACCACATAATGCATGGTGTGTTTTATATAAGAAAATCGAATCACATCCTTATGGAGGTTGCAATACATATTTATTAAATTTTAGGAAATGCCAGGAAATCATCTGATAGAGAGAGAACAAAAATTTTCGGAAGGTGAGGTGAGGGGTATCATATTCTACAAAGACATGATAAAAGAAATGCACCTAAACAAAGCTAACTTGAGTATAAGAACCCACCGAATCGCACTATTAGAGCATGGTCCCATGGAGGGCCTTGGGCTCCTATTTTCTTGCAGCAGAAGGTCCCATGCTTGTTTTTAAAGCCAACTACGGGAAATAATAGAATCTAGGCCTAAAAATAGGAGCTCGCATTTTTAGCCCCCTAAACTTAAGGGGTGGGTGGAGAGGGGCGCTAGGAGTTTCCCCCTACAATTTAGGGCTGATAGAATCTAATATGCATTCCCGCCATTATTATTTGGGATTTTAGAGAGAAATATGATTTTATTTTCCTATAAATAACCATAAATATCCAATGGGATCCTATAATATCTCAACGGGTATTGTTGAGGAAACTAATAAAAAATCATGGGACCTTAAAATTGCTAAAATGCTCCTAAATTTTCTCAACAGCACCCGCTGAGATATTTAAGGAGCCCCCCTTCCATGGGACCATGCCCTTAATGTTCCATTTCCAACCACAGGGCACACCCAATCTAAAACCGATTTATAAACCGTGAAGAAGTACTGCAAATGATACAAAAGTCTAACGCTAAGAAAGTTTCAAGTTTTATCTATGAATAAAACATAATGTTACCTTGCATACATACATGAAAGGGTAATCAAAGACACGATCTCCAAGGCCAATCTCAAAGACACAATGGTGGGGCTAGTGATTCAGGAGAACAAAGCAAAGCCGAGGTGAGTTACGATGGAGTGAGCCAACAAGCATGGCGTGGGGATCACTCGGACATCCAATTACTTTTGCTTCTCCTTCATAGTGATAGACGAGGCAGAGTCACCTTCACGATACATAATAATATTAGCCCCTCAATAATCTAAGTGAAAAAGACATGGCATGGAGGGCACCAGGATGCTATGTTATCGTTTACACCTAACAACTAATGGTTATGGCGATTTCAAATATGTATCCAAATACTATTTTAATGACTGCATAATGATTCCCATTGTTCAAGAGATGACACACAAATCATGCGAGCCGGGGAAAGAATCCTTTTCTCATAAATGTAGCGGACTTTGGGTATGTCTCATGAGTAAAAGCCAACATGCATTAAAAATCAAAAATCTTTCAACAATTTTTCCGAACTACTCCACTCGCCTCAAAACTATTAAGGAACTTTACAAGTCTTCGCATGGTGAAACATGAGATTAACGGTGCATATCATAATCCCAAAGATAGGTTGACTCATTACCCGATAAAACTAATTCTTATGCGACCCCATATATTATAAACATATAACTAATTACGGGGATGTGTGCCACATGTGGACATCTCCATCAACCTAACATAACATAAACATATACATACACTAATACAATAATAATTAATTATCATTGTATAAAAATTAAATACTTACAAATTGTAATTGAATTAGTGTCATAATAATAATTTTGACACAAAGATTATTCATAAAAATATTATATGTTCCAAAAACTTCGCCAAATTCAAAAAAATATTAAAAAATTAAAACTTTTAAATAATGATTTATATTCGTCATTTGGAACTTATATTTGTCATTCCAGGATTTATATTCGTCATTCCAAGACTTATATCGGTGAAAATGCGTAGCAAAAATTACTTTTTAAAATAATAATGACTTATGAGAGTCATCTTAAGATCTATAGGGTCAAAAAATACGAAGAAAAAGACAATTTTATATTTATGTTAATGCGAAATATGTGCATTCGTCAAAGTAGAATACTTTGATCCTCCCAAAGTATAAGAATAATGGCTACACGTGGCTTTGGACTTAAATATTCACACACGTTTTAATTTTTTTTTTTTTATTACGCCGAAGGCGTTCCCCCTATGGGAAAGGCCTCTGCGGACGTTTTCGTAACTATGTTAAAATTGACAGTCTTTCAGACGTTTTTCCAAAGTGTTTAACTTTGACGGTCATTTGTACGTTTTTGCTTTTTATGGACAGTTGCTTCTTCGACTGGTCGCACCATGGCCTGAGTGTAAGTTTACTTGTGTCAATCCGGGGTGAGTGAAAACTTCGGGTGTGGATTTTTGTTTACAAGATGAGATTTTGTTTGCCGTTCCGGGTACCCAATGCGAAGTTAGCCTAATTGGGAATCTTTTAAAGCACCAACACGAGTATGGACTGCATTTTTTACCTATCTCCTTGGCTCTATGATTTACGCATATCGGACATTGAAAAGTCTGTGAAGGTTCCGTATATTATCGACTTCAAAGCCAAATTGTATGATTTGCTAACATTAGTGTGCCTTCCTCTGTTCAAATTTTGTTTCTCATGTTCTGCATCATTTATTGAATTAAATACAGACCCTTTGTTGAGTGAGTCATGTGAATTTTGACGATTAGATCGTTTCATCTTTTTTTGAATTCCAATGCCAAATTTTGTGGAAATATTACACTGTTTAATTTATATTTTGTACTGACATCTTAAATCATTTATTTACATGATTATTTTTATACACAGGTCTGCATATGAGAACATGAGATTTTGTGAAATGTTTCATGTCAGATGAAGATGGTTGGAAGAACTGCAACACATGTAAAAAGGTCAGGAGTTATTCATCTGTAGCATGTTAGTGTAAAGAATTACATATTTTAGCTTTTGAGTCTTGTCCCTTTTATGCAACCTCAATTAGGAATTGTTAAATCAAATGACAATTTTCAGCATATTTGAACATATTTCAGTGATAATATGAAACAAAACAAACCTTTAAACATTTATTTAAATAAAATTTTAACTCTTTTCTTGTATTGCTGGCAGTGTTTATTGTCCCCTGCTACACGAATTTTTTGGTATAGATATCTTCATACACACTTAACCATTCGATATGAAATTTTGTAGACCTCCTCTATGGGCGGGGTAGAAAAATGGTTGAAATTTGGAGAGTTTTTATCGGGTTAATCAGCAGATATTTGATGCCCTATATTAGACTTGTGTATGGAAATCTGCTTGTAAAACCTGTACTGTTGACTGTAGTGGCCAATTAAAATTTGGTATGTCCTTTAAATAACGTCCTCCTCCTATTTCTTGTTGCAGTTAGGAATTTAGAGCATGATAAAACATTTGTAGGGTTTTTTAACCCACTGTTCCCTGATAAACCTCAGATATAGTTAATCAGAACTTACAAAATTCCATACAAAGATCAAATTCTTAATTATTAAATCTTCACATGTGTCCCATTCCATCATCTCCTCTGTAATACAATACTAGACTTAAAGCTTGAGATCTCTCTTCCTCAATTTATGGGTTGACCCTATCAATGCTCTAACTAAACTCTTAGAATAACAATACTTTAACCACAAGTAATTATGGACTCAACGTTGTTATCTATACTGGTATTAATCTTTGAGGCATTCTGTCAAATGAAGGTCGGGATGGATGCCATTGTTATAAAAGGCAATGTATATTCTGTAAATGTACATGTTTTTCACCTCCAAAAATTATTCAAGTATACAAATGGGGAAAAGACAAAACTGCAATGCAGCCTTACAATGTAAATCAAAAGATGAGGGCTGCTAGGATATCAAATTAAGAGTAGGGAGTATTAGTTCTAAAGGAGTACCAATGGGAATGGAGCCCAACAAAACATTTCCAAGGACACTTCCCTCATCATTACCCTCGGGCCTCCAATCCATTGATAAACCATCTGAACCCTTAGTAACAACATTGAAGAGAACAACATCCAAAACTGTGTTATGATAAAGTGCAATTCTCATTGGAGCTAGTGCATTGTTTATCTTATTAATTTCTTCCACCAGTAGCAGAAATACAACCATTCTTGAGAAGCTTATTTTTTGTGAAAACAAGTAAGACAAATCCTTGATGAATCCTTAAAAAAGGGGCTTACTCAAACATTATTTGATCTCAAGGTGTTATATCAACAATGTGGAAGAATATCATTGTCAGGGAGGAAGTTCATAATCATGCCAAAAGACAGTCATGTTTTGCATGCCAAACAGGGTACATTGGTGAACTCAAACCACGGGTCCAATATTAGTTCAGATCAGTCTGCCCCACGGGGTACAACTGGAGCTCCACATCATCCAGTTGATCTAGAAATAAGGAACTCGAGATGTTGGCAAGGGCTCTGATGATGGCAAGGGAGAGCATCTAGAACAAAGAAAATATTGTTCTAGAGAATCCATGAAGGAGAAGGTGAAGGAGGATGTCTACGTCAAGGAGCCCTTTACCTACTGGTTAAAAGAGATAACATTACAGTGGCATCTGAAGAGTTCCAACTTCAAGGAATAATGACTTATTTGACTTCCAGGTTTAGAAATGCATCTATCGTTCTATATGTTTGTTCTGGAGTGTGTTGATTTCATTCACGATTTTTTTGTACTTAACCTGATAAAACAGGGGCTCTGTTTAGCATTGAATACTATATTTTTACACACGGGGTTCTCTTTTTAATCAGAAGCCTTGTTTTAGTGTTTTTTTAACAAATGAGTTTCAAAGATTTATCTCAGATTATTTTCATTGTTAATATTCTTTTAATAGATGAAAATTATTAATAAGTGGTGTTATTCAATATGCAACGAGGTTGGATGATGATAAAACTTTTGACGCATATTTGTAAAATTCGACAGAAGTTGTAATTTAACATATAGACAAAAAATATATGAAAACATTCAAATAATATCTTCACACAATAAATAATGGTTAATAGTGAGTTTTTGGATCTGCTAGGGTTTTACATGTCACCTCCCATTCCTATTGTCTTGTCACTTACTCCCACTATCTATACCGCCTTTGTGGGATTTTTAAGCATGTGGGTATTAAATTTTGTTATTTCATCAGTCCGCTTTTGTCTTAAAATATGGAACTCATCCAAGCAGCGAGAAAGACTCCCAAACCTGAGAGAAAATGTGTTCTCATGGTCTATGACAAGGTAACGAGTGAAACTTCTCATGACTTTTTGATTAATGTTACTTTTATTAAGCTTGTCATCAAGTAGTATGAGAATAAATGCCTTAAAGCCTACTATGTTGGTTGTATTCCTTTGAAAGATTTTCTTCAGGCCTAGATCAAACTTCACTAAGAACCCAATGGAATCTTGGTCATGATACACGAGATTTAAGTAAGGGGTAAGTATTGCATAGGTAGCTCTGTTGCCAACATTTAATGAAAAAATTGATTTGGGATTGTTGGGAGTCGGGAACACATTTGAGGCATGGTCATGTACGATCAGTCTGAGTGATTTACATCTACAAGATCCTCTTGATATCCTCACAGTCCCCAGTCAGTACTTATAGCTTATAGTCCTGACAGAGTGTTTTCTATTTTCTTGTGATGCATGGGTTTAGCAAGCTTTTCTTCTAGAACAATATCTTATTCTTATGCCTCCATCTGTTGTTGAACCCTATATTGTTTGTTGTTCCTTACCACAGGGTTCTCGGATTCATCATTGGGATCCACAGACATGGTTTACTTTAAGTCTTCTTTATTTATTTGATTTGCATTTCATAGTTTACTTCCTTGGGGCCTTCTTATTGGAGGTTAATGTGGCCTTATCATCCTTTCCTTTAGCGTCTTCATCTATGAAGGTGGCTTTTAAGACGTTCTCAACCCAATTTGCAAGTCATCTTGGGATTGTGTTCTTTTTCTTTTGATTCTTTTTAAGTCCTCATGGATTGGAATACAAACCGGATTCTTCCCAACCTCTTCTTTCTGAGCTTTCTCTAATTGTTTTTTTACTAAATGTCCAAGTTATGACCAGGTTCAGCTCAACTGAATGCACTCACTGACACTTACCTTTCATTTTTATCCACTACATAATTATATTATGACATAATTTGTAAATCATTCTTAGCTACTTTGAACATTGGATTTTTCCCCAGTTTTGTGCAATCAACAAATCTAAGTAGCTAAAACACAATATTTGTGAACATTCTATGTTCTGGAAAATGCCCTCTGAGAATGCCCCTAGATTGTCTGGTAACAAAGACATCAGATGCTCTGATTGGATGCTTGCAATTTAATTTACTTTACGGATTCAACAAATATATTATGTTCTTAAGAGGTAAGTCCAGTAAATGTTGATGTGACAAACATTGAAAAAATAGTCACATAACAAGTTTTTCATAATATTATGTTTACTCTTTTGAATTCAAACAAGAGTGTATGTTTATTAATAGTCACATAACCATTTTTTTCATAATTACGCCGAAGGCGTTCCCCCTATGGTAAAGGACCTCCGGACGTTTCTGCAGCGATGTTAAATTTGACGGCCTCCCGGACGTTTTTCCAAACTTTTTTAATTTTGACTGCCGTTTTCACTTATGCATGTCAACTATTCCCACAACTTATGCATCTCAATTATTCCCATCAAACTCAACGACACCAAATTATATTCAAATAGAAAAAACTATTTCTCAAAACTTCCATAACATTCATATATTATCATACACCATTTCCCCATAACTACTCATAAATTCCAATGGTCTTGACTTGGGTTTTTGGGGATTCGGACAACATTACAAGTTGAATTCATAGTCATGTACATTCCAAAATAAAATAATATATTCTCTAGACTGTATAGCTGATATATTCTCCATATTACATACATACATGTCTCTTCTTCCTAAATTAAACTATAGAGACGATATACTCAATACATATTCTCCATGGGTGAACACACACACACATATATAAGAATCGATGTACACTTACACTTTGTATGGAGCAACCCCAAATGAATATATACCCTTCCACTCAAAATGTTCAAAGAAGGTCTCAATGTCTCAAAATGTTCTCGATGCTCCATCAAAATTTAATTTGATCCATTCTTCCTCAGGAGCCTCACCATAGACTTTTTTGATCTTCCATGCTCCCATTACCAGGAGATATAAATAACTAATTTAATTAGCTATGGGGTGGAGTAAATAATTAACCATTTAATTAAATAAATGTTTAATTAAGTTAGTTAAAGGTTTAGGAATTAATTTAATCAATTCCAAAGGGTATGATAGAATGTGTATGAATGAATGAATTAATTTAACTAATCAATTCTAAGGGATGTAAATAACCAAGGATAAACTGGAAACATGTATGTAGTTTTAGGGTGTCTACGGGTACTAAATGCCAAGGGTTAACTTTCACAACAATCTCCAAAGTTCACTCGGCCTTACATTTAATGTACAATTTGAAAAATCACAATATGTAAGCCATATGATGGAGCTTGGAGCCTTTTATTCTCGGTTTTGACGTGTATTTTATTTTTATTTCCTATTTTTAGTGATACAAATCGAGAGCCCTATGAGTCGGGAAAGTTTGGAGATAGCACCAATCGGTGTACTCACAGGAAAACCAGTCACGTGATTTTTTGAATAGATCTTTTGTTGCCTTGTGGTTTTATTCTCACTGCTTACCTTGGATTAGTTGTCGTCTTTGTTGTTAACGACCCATCATGTTGAATCTATCAAACCCTTAAAAGTGCCCCATTCTTAATGCAACCAATTTGTTCATATAGTGTTTTCAGGCATCTTTACAGTTAGTTTGAGGAAAAACTATGTTAATATTTTGTGATTTTTCTGTTACATATTTATAAAGAAAAGCAAGAACATAATAACCTAAGCTACTCAAAGACTTAAGAAATCCCATTTACAACTATGCTCCAATTAGCCATCATATTGGAAACCGCCCAATATTTTGGTGCATGTCTGTCTCACACTTTCTAATTAGGCTTATCAATAAGATTGTAGCTTAGTGTGCTTGAGTTCATGACTATATATTAAAATTTCAAATCCCATGTCGACATAACATACTGCCATTGAAGATTATTGTTAAAATAAGGTATTTTGAGCCCAAAACTGACAAGTAAATTCCCAAGCAACATGTACTCCATCCAATATTGAGTTTTTCTTTTTACTTTAATTTGGGATGTATCAATCCCAAAACAGGGGCTCATCTTACTCGCAAAGCTACATCTTAAAAAGCAGCAAAAAAGCATCATTTTATTTACCAAAAGCAAAAAAAAGCATCATTTTATTTACCAAATAAAATCATTACTGCATCTGCATTAGTCATGTAGTGCTCAATAGTTTCCATGCACAAATGCAAGGAGACAAGGGTTCAATATAAAAGCATCATTTCAGTAAATTTCTTTTGCAGATAGATGTATCTATGTTAAAAGGAGGAGGGAGGTAATCACTAGACTTTGCATGTGATGGTACTTGAACAATAAAAAGAAAGAACTTCAATCAACCATATCAAATGAAAGGTCAAAGGATCTGAACGGTCCGAGAAGAGGCCAGAAGGACCTACCAAAAGTAGTAAAAACATTGGAAATACACCCCATAGGAAAAAAAAGAATATCAAACATGTTTATATTGCAGAAGGAACTTGGAGCTAGTAGACTTTTGGTACAGGTAATAAAATCTACTTTTTTATTTGTTCCAAACTACATAGCTAATATTATCCGTAAAATGCTCACAGAAAGCGTTGTTGAACATGACATAAGTGCACAAGAAACATGCCACATGCTGCAAAAATTGCCACTTGTTATGTGCAGTTGTCCATTTGTATCATTAAATGTTGGAAAAAAATTTTGAGACGTGTCGTTGAAAGTGACATCGATGCACAACAAACAACCACTTTCTTGGATGCATATAAAGTTTGTCCAACAACCATGGAACACCTACCACTTATTCAAGTTGCTTGAGATTGGAGCTACAACAAGAACCGTAAAGGTGATAAATGGAAAAAGCGATCGACACAAGCAATTGTTTGGGTCCACCTAAGATTTGTGGATGTCCCAGCTTAGGATTCAACGTCATATGACATTTTTGTTGGTCAGAACTCCTTTTATACAAGCCTTTTAGAAATATTGCGTCGAATTTGGCTCAACCCCACATGACATCAATGGCACTTGGGACATGTTCAAGCACAACTACAGACCGTGGCATGTTTTACGCACTACCGCATGAAACACAGGAGCTCTTATAGATGTTAGTTCGACTCTCGGCCGAATGCGATGTATTCAACACGAACCATTGTAAGAATGGCAGGTCTTCGCACAACTTCGCTCGGGAAACAACACGGGTCTAGACAGTCTTGACATGTTGGGGAAACGAGATTTTGACATACACAATAATTGGAACATACATGACGTTCCACATGATTTGTAGATAACTGGTTCATCATTCATCGAGAGAGAGAAGGAAGACACAATTAACAACAACATGTAGGCCACACCACCATCTTCCACACTTCCTTTGTCTCTAGAACAACAAATAGCTCTTGATACCATACTACACCATTCAACAAACAAAACCCTTCTACCTCCACTAAGATTGATAATTCAAGGAACGAATGGCACAGGAAAATCATTTCTGATAAATAAAATCTGCAATTCATTCACATCACCAACCACATATCCCTCACCTCTACTTGTGCTCACCCCTACCGAGTGTTTCAACATTCAAACATATCTCAGCGTATTCCAATCAAAGAACTCAAACCCCTTGAAGGTAGTGCATTATCATCTTTTCAAGAGTCATTTGAAACATATAGAATATGTTCTTATTGATGAAATGAGTTTCATCGGCCCAAAGTTACTAAGAAAAATTGACAATAGGCTCGCGAAAGCTTTCCCACACTCAAGAACATCTAAATTTGGGAACAGATCAGTCATCCTCCTCGGTGACCTCGACCAATTACCACCGGTTTTGGACAGTCCTCTTTATGCAAGTAATTCCTACGGAGCAACCCTTTGGAAGGGATTTCAGACTTCCATTACATTGCAAACAATATTTCCACAACAAAGGAACAACCAATGCACATGTTTCATTTCGGAATTTACGGCTCCACATGCAAGATTCAACCCCTCTAATTGAGGATTGAGAAATCTTAATGTCTCGCACAGACACACACCTAACTCAATAAGAGCTCAACATTTTTAAGGATGCACCACATTTGTTTGAAAAATTGATCGGTGGATTCCCACAACCCTACGATGTTGAAGGCATTGAACATTCCGATCATCCAATCCATTGTTGAAAGTAACAGGTGGACTGGACAGGAAATCCGATGATGATCAATTGGAACACAAAGTTTTGTTGTGCAAACAACAAAAATCATGCTTATTACAAATCTATGGGTTGACGCAGGCCTCGTGAATGGTGCCACAGGAACAATCACCGACATTGTCTACGATGCATCAATGCAACCACCAACATTACCTTTATTTGTTGTTGTCAAATTTGATAGATACAACGGCCCATGTTGGGATCCCTCCAACCCGTTACATATTCCCATACCCCTATTTGAGAGGGAATCAAAGACAATTGCCGATTAAAATGGCCTGGGGATTAACTATCCACAAGTCGCAGGGACTTACTTTGCATGAGCAACCATCGACATTGGAACCACTGAAAGGTAGGGTTTGACATTCACAACTTTCTCCGAGTTCCCTCGCTTGCAAATTTGTGCATTTCACCTACTTTTTCATTCGAGAGATACTCAAATATGGTGCACGTACCAACACTTGGAGCAAGAAGAAAGGAGGAAGCAAGACTACTATCACTCAACCCATCGTAAATACTACCCTCTGCTTTGATAGCACCTCCACTACTACTATACTCAACACTTCTTCTATCCAAAGCGGCACTGTCGTTCAAGGGGTATCAAATGTAATCATGTTTATTGAAACTAAAATTGCCCACTAAAGGCTACCATTCATGATATAAATATTGCAAATGTATACATGTCTCATTATGTGCACGCAGATCTACATTTATTTGATGTTTTCAAATATGATATGCAACTTTAAATGTATGAATCTGTAACATAATTAAATGTACACATACAACATTTCAATGTAATGTTTCAACTAAAGTCCTACACTACAACTATCAATCACACACATTATCAACTGTACAATAAATGTTTTTCCAACAAAACACCAACTGAACAACCGATGCACAACTAACACAATAAACCCAAATTAAATACATACAACATCAACTATAAAATAAATTAACTATCAAAAACGGTATCAAATGTATTCATGTATGAATTTTTAACAAGTTTGAAATGTAGAAACAACCTTAAAATTAATTGGCCCATCTATATTTCTACACTTACGAAATCAATCACACCCCTTATCAACATCAACTACAAAAGTAATAATTCTACCTCTAAAACAAATAACATATATCATTCGACGTTCACATCACATGAAACACCATCCTCCTTCGTTATTGAACCGTCGTTGATCTCATGGATGCCTGGAAATTTGCATGGCGTATAGTAAATAGTGGAAGCACATAGATGCTTGATCAGGTAAAAGAAATCCGGGAATGTTTACATAATCACTTCAAAGATTTAGCGAGACTAACTAATCCGTACATACTAAAATGGAGTTGAGAGCGTGGATACCTCTCCATCCTTACATTCAAAAATGGAAGATAATAGTGAATATAGTTGTTCTAGTAGTAGTTAATACTAGCAATCGCATGTGTATAGTGCAATGTGAACGCCGAATGGTATAAGTTATTTGATTTATTGGGATGTGTTAAACATTGAAAGGTTCTATCATGTACATTTCAAATAAATTCATACATATACATTTGCAATTCTCATATCATGAGTGGTAGCGCTTTTCTATCAATTTTATTTGTACTAAACATATTTCCTGAAGCAATTTTTGATGGACTTCTATGTAAATCTTATATCTTTTGTGTTTAGATTCTCCATTCCAACATTTCTAATTTTCTTGTATTGGGTAAAGTAATTTTAAGAAAATAAATGCATTTAACTTGCACTTTTATTATGTATGTATTTTCATCCTTGTATAGTACTAGAATGTATTGTATCTTTCCATATAACAAAAATTATTTTCCTTAGGCAACACATAAAAAAATTTATCCTCAAATTGTTACCTATTATGATTGGTTCCCATTAGAACTCCACATGCATTTCAAATGTATATAGTTTATTGATTCTGACATACTATTGCCTCCTACTACTATGTGGATTGAAAGATCTTTTAAGAAAATAAATGATAATTACTTGCACTTATATTATGTACGTATTTGCATCATTGTATACTATTGGAATGTATTGTACCTTTCCATATAACTAATATTATTTTCCTTAAGAAACAAATGTAGATTTTTAATCCTCGAAATGATACCTCTTACACGTAGTTCCCATTGGATCTCCACATGCATTACAATTGTATATAGTTTATTGTATAAAGTTTTTTTTATGTCAACAAACAATGCATCGTTCATTACTGACTGACACATTTTTTCCCAACAGGTGGTACTCCATAGGTGTGTCACTTTGCAATCATGTCAACTCCTGCAAAACGAGCACGACGAAGAGAGAACTACTCAAAAAAATAAATTTCACATAAATTTGAGCAGAGACATCATCACCTAGAGCGTAGAATAATGACAATCTCAAATATCTGTCAACTTACATCGACCAACAACCTACCATTCCTATCATTCCAAACTTGCCAAAAATACAACTACTGAAGGATTTCAGACAAAATTCCCAAGTAACTTCCATGGAAACAAATTTGCACGAACATACCAATTCCTTCCATACGAACCCATATTTGCTAACTACTACCACACCTCACCATTTTCTTGTGCCGCCACAAGAAACTGTCTCAAGTACTAAATTTTCTTCGGTTCCTCGCACATGTACAACCAATTCCTCATCTCCTTTGTCTACTTTCCACCTTGCAATCCACAATCGACCCAAACAGAACACCCCACCCCTCCCCATACATAGAGACTTCCCATATTGCCAGCCCTCGTCGCAGACTATTGAAGCCCAACGTCGGTTTCACAAAAGAATAGATTTGTTGGCAAACATCCAAACTTGCTCAATCTGTTTGGAAAATTACCCTGGAATTAAAACAATTTCCTTTGAAGGATTTCCCTCATGTAGCATATGCAAATATGAAAAACACGGCCATCACTTCTCTTCGTGGAACAACATGGACCCTGAAAAACAACCTACCATTTTTGTCTTTAACCCAAATAGAGGAGATGCTTATCGCACGGTCAATCCATTACTACATGTCACCCAAGTACGTGGAGGACAATACAAATACTCAGGACACACCATAAGTTTCCCGCAAAACATTACTTCAATAAAAACTACCTACCACGCCTTGTAGATTTGGACATAGTACTCATACAAAGGGAAGGATATAATTTACAAAAGTATGATTTCTATGTCAGTAGATCTCGTGTTTGGGCAGCCTTGCAATATAAAATCCAACACGATCCATACTACAAAGATGTCTTAATCAACCATGACACCCTTTCCTCCCTACCATCTGAGTCGTCAAATGTTTCCTCATCTCTTAACACAACCACAGTTGGAATTTCCCCAAATGCAAACTGCCTCTACAACTCATGGTATTGATGCTTCCACTGACTCTGATGAAACGTATGAACACTCATCGTCTTTCATGCCAACACCCCACAATTCAGGAACAGAAGAAGAGGAAATCAAACATTTCTTGCTCAACCATAATGGTAACACCCCATTTACCATGCCATGGCTAGAGCTTGGGCTCTCACCTATAAATGAATACAATACGGAGGGCATGTTCTCAATGGCCTTCCCAACTTTGTTTCCGGTTGGAAAAGCAATGTGGCAACAACCCCGCATAAAAGAAGTTCCAATGCATGAATATGCTCTTCATTTGATGTGCTACCATGATGGTCGCTTCGGTTCACACCCACGATTTCACTACTTCCTTCTAAACCTCATAATGTGCCACAGAAGCCAATCCACAATTGTAGTTTTCATGAAACAAAACATCGAATCAGAATCCCTACAACAATTGGAGATCTGCGAAGACAACTATTGGAATGCCCCAAAGATAACCTCCCAATCAGTTTAATGAGGTTTGGATCGAGCCTTCGAGGGACGTGTTCATTCTGGGAAAAAATAGGAACGAGCTTTCAGATGTGATGGAACAAATGGGGACACCAACCTTATTATTCACTCTAAGTGTTGCAGACACTAAATGGCTAGATCTCCACAATATTATGTATGGTGAATGCCCTATTGATCCTCGAGCCGCACAACGTTGGAGAACATTTAACATTGTCTCAAACCCTCATCGAGTATTAGCATACCTGCATCATAGATTCACAATATTTTGTGAAGCAATATTGTAGAAGGAACTTAGAGCAGTAGACTATTGGTACAGGTAATAAAATCTACTATTTAATAAGTTTTTTCCAGACTACATAGCTAATATTTATACTCTCTCGTCTCACAGGTATGAATGGCAACATAGAGGCTCCACACACGTCCATTGTTTATTGTGGCTCGAGAACGCACCTAAAGTTGACGTAATGGACTGGGAGGATACAACAACTATTGAGGAAAAAACAATACTTTGATAAGTTTGTGTCTACCTGGAACCCCGTCTGACTTGCAACCGCTTGGATTTTATTCGTAGGTCACTGTTAGATGACCCTTGTTTACTAAATACAACACAAATACTATCCTCCTCCCCACATGCAGACCTTGAAGAACTTCTTAATCATGTTCAAGTGCCACACAAAATGTTTAGAACAGACATGCATGTGTAGAAAGAAATCATAGCTGCAGTGCAGGTACACAACACACCATGGGCCACATAACCTACTTCATCCTTGTCATTGAAAGTGATGGGAAAATTAAGTACCTCCCTTCGAGAAATGATGATAGACTGAACATACATAATCAAACTATGATATCCATATGGAGAGAAAATGTCGATTGCCAACCGGTACTTTCCCGCCATGCAGTTCTTAAGTATATTGTAAAATATGCTTCAAAAGCAGAACAACGTTCATAAACCTATCACCAAATGCTATCTAGATTTTCAAGAGATGTTGACGTGGATTCCAACACACATTGCAATTCAAAAATGCTCACAGAGAGCGTTGTTGAACATGACATAAGCACACAGAAACATGCCACATGCTACAAAAATTGCCACTTGTTATGTGCAACCGTTCATTTGTATCATTAAATGTTGGCAAAAAAATCTTGAGACGTGTCGTTGAAAGTGATGCCGATGTACAAGAAACAACCACTTTCTTGGATGCATATAGAGTTTTCCCTACAACCATGGAACACCTACCACTTATTCAGGTTGCTCGAGATTGGAGCTACAACAGGAACCGTAAAGGAGATAAATGGAAATTGTGGTCGACTAAAGTAATTGTTCGGGTCCACCCAAGATTTGTGGATGTCCCAACTCAGGATTCAACGTCATATGACCTTTTATGTTGGTCAGAACTCCTTTTATACAAGCCTTTTAGAAATATTGCCTCCGAATTTGGCTCAAGCCCACATGACATCAATGACACTTGGGACATGTTCAAACACAACTACAGACCATGGCATGTTTTACACACTACCACAGACACATGACATGAAACAGATGTTAGTTCTGACTCTGAGGTCGAATGCAATATTCAACATGAACCATTGCAAGAATGGTAGGTCTTCACACAAATTTTTCTCAGGAAACAACACATGGGTCTTGATAGTCTTGAAATGTTGGGGAAACAAGATTTTGACATACACAATAATTGGAACATACATGGCGTTCCGCATGATTTGCAGATAATTGGTTCATCATTCATCGAGAGAGAAAAGGAAAACACAAATAACACCAACATGCAGGCCACACCACCATCTACCACACTACCTTTGTCTTCAAAACAACAACTAGCTCTTGATACCATACTACACCATTCAACAAACAAAACACTTCTACCTCCATTAAGATTGATAATTCAAGGAACAATTGACACAGGAAAATCATTTCTGATAAATAAAATCTAGAATTCATTTACAATAGCATCAACCACATCTCCCTCGCCTCTCCTTCTACTCGCCCCTACCGGTGTTTCAACATTCAACATCTCCGCACCCACAATCCATGCAACCCTCCATATTCCAATCAAATAATTAAAACCCCTTGAAGGCCAAGCATTATCATCTTTTCAAGAGTCGCTGAAACATATAGAATATGTTCTTATTGATGAAATGAGTTTCATCAACCCAAATTTTCTAGGAAAAATTGATAGTAGGCTACGCGAGGCTTTCCCACACTCAAAAACATCTGAATTTGGAAATAGATCAGTCATCCTCCTCGGCGACCTCGGGCAATTACCACCGGTTATGGACAATCCTCTTTATGCAAGTAAATCCTATGGAGCCACCCTTTGGAAGGGATTTCATTCTTCCATTACATTGCAAACTATATTTTGGCAACAAGGAACAACCGATGCACAAGTTTCATTCGAATTTACTGCTCAACATGCGAGATTCAACCCCTCTTATTGAGGATTGGGAACTCCTAATGTCTCACACAGACACACACCTAACTCAACAAGAGCTCAAAATTTTTAAGGACGCACCACATTTGTTTGCAAAAATGACCTCGTGGACTCCCACAACCTTCAAATGCTGAAGGCATTGAACATTCCGATCGCCCAATCCATTGTTGAAAGTAACAGGTGGGTTGGACCAAGAAATCCTGATGATGATCAGTTGGAGCACAAAGTTTCTACTATGTAAACAACAAAAAAACATGCTTATTAAAAATTTATGGGTTGACATAAGCCTTGTAAATGGTGCTACAGGAACAATCACCGACATTGTCTATGACGCATCAATGCCACCACCAACATTACCTTTATTTGTTGTTGTCAAATTTGATAGATACAATGACCCATGTTGGGATCCCTCCAACCCGTTACATATTTCGATACCCCCTATTTCGAGAGGGAATCGAAGACAATTTCCGCTTAAAATGGCCTAGGCATTAACTATCCACAAGTCCTAGGGACTTACTATGCATAGAGAAACTATTGACATTAGAACCAATGAAAGGCAGGGTCTGACATTCACAACTTTCTCCAGAGTTGCCTCGCTTGCAAATCTGCGCATTTCACCTCCTTTTTCATTCGAAAGGTACTCAAAAATGGTGCATGTAACAACACTTGGAGCAAGAAGAAAGGAGGAAGCAAGACTACTATCACTCAACCCTTCGTAAATACTACACTCTGCTTTGATAGCACCTCCGCTACTACTTTACTCAACACTTCTTCTATCCTAGAAACCATTTCCGTTCAAGGGGTATCAAATGTACTCATGTTTACCGGAAATAAAATTACCCTCAAAAGGCTACCATTCATGATATAATTCTTCTCATGTTAAGTTCAAATAAAATAGTTCGCAAAACGATACCACTCATGATATGAGATTTGTAAATGTATATGTATGAATTTGTAACAACTTTGAAATGAAGAGATGAAACTTTTAAATGAAGTGGTTCTATATATCTACAATTACAAAATTACACGTTTCAACATACATGTTCGATTTTTCCTTTTTATTGTTGCCCGTTTCTTTATGTTAACCAACAACAACACATTTTTAATGTCTTCATCTACACACAAATACCTACAAATTTAAAATGCCGAGAAAGGACAATGCAAATTATAGTTGTTTCCATCCAAAGCTTTGTACATTATATCACTTTTTTGCATTTTGAATAGTTTAAAGGGTTGGACCTCATGTTTGCGCTTTTAAATGAAGTGACTCATCTATATTTCTACACATACAAAATCAATCACCCATAGTTTAAACAAACACAACTACAAAAGTAAAAACTATCCCTATAACACAAATAACATATACCATTTTTTGTTTGCAAAATGCCTCAAAGAAATGTGGTCTCATGGAATGCTATGATTGTAAGATATGCACAAAATAGCTCTAACAATGATGCACTCAAACTCGTTGAGGTAATAAAGAAATTTGGAATGTACCATAACCATTTCAGATTTGTTTATATATAATTGCATATTTTGTCTCATTTTAGTTTCATGGAGAGATAATATGTTAAAGCACTTAGTCATTCTTTCAATCTACTTTGACAACAACACTTCACATTCACTACATTCTTGAGAGTGAGTATTAGCAAACTTACATGTCTCACTTGAATTTGTATTCAAATATTACACAACTAAGTGTTATCTAACATCCCTTCTAATGTATTTCGCAACATTTGTTTTGGCTTTAATAGAAAATCAGTATTGTCAATCACACCCCTTATCAACATCAACTACAAAAGTAATAACTGTATTTATAAATCTAATAACATATACCTATATATATATATATATAAAAGGTTAGTTGTTTTAATATTAATTATTTAAATACGTGGTTTTGATAGAATTTTAGGTTTTTTTAGATTTAATGTTTTTGAAAGAAATGTCACAAATTTGAATTTTATGGAAAAGGATATGTACACTTTATATTTAAAATATAATATGGGGTAGTCCCATTTATTATAAACTATCATAGATCCAACGTCGGACATTGTGGACTCGTAATTTTTTTTTGCTTTCCTTTTATGTGATGGTAAGGGATCCATCTCTAACTCATTCAATGACACCATTTCAATTAAAAGTGGTCTTGATAACACCACTCTTTCTCATTCTTTTTCATTTTCATTTAACTACATTTGTTTCCTCTATTCTTATCTAATTATATTTTTTTATTAAAGAAATTTGTAAAATTCTATTTTACATCAAAGAAATTTATAAATATGGAAAATAATTGTATATTAAATAATTCCCTCAAATGTCGCGAGATTTGTTGATGTGAAAGTTGTCAATTAAAAAGGCTATGCTAGTGGATTGAACATATAGTGTAACCAAAGGAAAGAGTTTGCAAGTAAAATTCATCTAAATGAAAATTGTTGATAAGAGAAATAGTTAGTATGGTGTATGTGGTCAAATATGAACCTTTTATGCCATGGAAAACAATTAAAAATAAATAAAGCAAATAAAAATATGTGTTGACATTCTTCGCAAGGTTAAAAATATGTAAACCCACCTTATAGACGAAGAAAAACAAAGAAATAAAAAATTAAAATTTGTAATTAAAACAATGAAAATATTTAATATTTATTTTTAGAGCCACAACTTAGTTTGTTTATAGATTATTGAAATTTAAACAAATAAACATTGTATTCAAAATTTAGAGATGAGACTCAAATTATTACACAAAATATCTAAAAGTTGAAAAATGTTTCATTCAACGATACATAAAGGTATTATAAGATACACAAAGACATACTTTGTAATGAAGCTTTCAAGATTATAAAAAAATTATAGTGAAAAGATACAACAAATGACGCATTATGTTATTGCTTCATACACGTGTGACATATTTCGCTAAAAACAATTCTCTATCATATACTAGAATTTAGAATATCTTTTGTGAAATTTGTTGAAACCCAAAACTATTATAACAAATGCATGAGTGTAAATTCCATAAGATAATCCAACGTAAAAATATAGATGAAAATATAAATTCAATCAAATGAATTCACTTATCAACGCAAACCTAATGCAAAACCATGACATGCTATTATTTACCAATTAAACACATAATTTGTTAAGGCGAAGGGAAAGACCCTCCATTTTCTTTCTTTTGGATACACCAACTTAGATTTATAATAATTAATGTAAAAACATATCTACCATACTATCTAATATTTGTTAGTATAGAGGGTACTATAGACTTCAAAAAGAAATTAATTTTCTTTTAACTAATATATATATATCTAAAATTATACTTTTATTTACGAGTTTGAAATCATAGTTGAATAAATGGTAAGCGAGTTATTTCACCTTTTTAGGTGGATATTATGATATAATTAACTTCTTATATATTAATTTCACAAATCAGAATACCACTTTTCAAAGTGACTAGATACTTAACAAATGCCAAAACAAAAGGGAGAGAGTGCATTTAGTTGATTCTCTATGGACCTCAAGGAGTCTCAGTGGTCTGAGTGCAGGAACAAGCAGATTTAGAACTAGAAATGCTTTGTTTTTAAAACTATGATATGAAATTGAGCTTTGTCAAAACTGTATAACTCAATCAATAACGTTTATGACGGTCCCGATCCTTCATACATGCGGTATTAGACCTACTTGGAATTTGGGTATGAAACTTCATGAGTGCTTCACCTGCCTAGAAATGTTTGTCATTTACAATCAATCTTCTTTTCTCACCTTCAAAATGACTCTGTAAACTCTATTCAAACCCTCAAACCCTTGACTTATAAGGATTTTCTACAAAATAAAGTTAGTTGGGTTGTGGCACCCCGTGCACAACTAACGTCACCACTACTACGAAGAGGGCTCAAACCACATGTCGTTCTCCTAGCATGTGATATCTATTGTAGTGTAATCAAAATTTGACAACCATGCTTTGACAATGCCTTGTTTGAGTTTCACACTTGTTCAAATAATTAGGGAAGGGCAACCTTGCTTGTTTGTATGATAACAATGGAGACTCCTAGACCTAAGAGGAGACTTTAGACCAAGTAGATAATGTAGCCCCCATGGATATACATGAGTTATTTCATTATTTAGGAGATTTAGGTACCTTTTGTACTAACTATTTGTTGGTGAAATAATTTGTCACATGGGAAAATTAGGGATCTCTCGCCAACGCTCTGGGACTAAGTACCTTTGCTAATGAATGGGAAGATCCATTTTATTGAATGCAAGAAATTATGTACACTATTCTAATAATCGGGGTGGCTTTTGATCGGGGATCACACAAGGGTACTTCCCTACACCTGTGGAAAAATTATTGTAGATACTACAAGGGAGGAAATAGCTTGAGAGAGAGGTGTGAGATAATAGTGAGAGGGTTTTACACAATAAATAACACAATAGAGTTTATTGCTCAAAACTAGAATGATTCCATACACATCAATTATAAGAAACCATTAACATATAACAAGGAACAAGACACAAGAAGCACAAAGTTTCATTGCATTATGTTGCATAAGATTACAATGTTCATGGAGTGTTGTTGAGAAGGAGAAAAATACATTAGATGATAAAATGGAAGAAATCAACTACTTTGTCTCTAGAGAGAAAAATGAGAGATAAAAAACAAGAATAACCCTCCTTTGAAGTGAGGAGGCTACCTCAATTTATAGCTTTACATTACAACTCTTCATCTACCCCCACATGACTCTTCATGTCCCATCACTTATGAATTTTCAATTTCCCTTAGAAGAGAAAAATAAGTACCTCTCTTATAATTTGAGAGAGTACTTTTACATTTTACAAATATTTTATTGTCACTTAAGTAAATAGGACAAAATGTCATGATTACATACAATGAGGAATTAGAAAGGGGGAGAGAAGAGGAGAAAGAATGAAGAGAGAGAGAAAATATGCTCCAAAGCATGGATGAAGGTGTCTTCACCCTTGATGGAGATCAGATCCGATGATGATGAAGATGAAATATTGATCTATGATGAACCCTCCACTATGATGCATTGGTGAAGAGCTTCGATGAAGATCCTTTGAAAACTTTTTCCCCCTTTGAAAACTCTTGAAATGATGAACCTTTGCAACATTGTTTGGACACACCAAGAAGAGGAGTGATGAACACTTGATAGGTAGACCACCGAGAGTATTGAAAGATGACTTCCCTCATTGAGAAAATACTTATGATTCTTGAGACACTACCATATATTTATGAACAATCATTCTCATGGGGAGAATTTGGTGCATTTTCTCACACAACCATGATCATGATTTGTCACCATGAGAGCAATGAGGTGAAGGTGAATGAAGAATGAAGCCAAATCCTTTCAATACCAGAGTAAGGGAAGGAGAAAGGAACCAAAATCAATGTCATCCATCTTATGATCATGCACTCCATGTGAGATGAAGTGAAATGGTTCTCGAGACAAAACTAGTAGTTTCCCATTTAGGCACTTTATTTCTCACTCGCATCGGGAATGCGGGAATTTACTTGAGAATTAAGAGAAAGACTCATGTGAGTGTTAGGATCATTAGAAAATGCATGAAGGAATTATATGTGATAATTTTGAGCTCATTTCATCAATTTACTATTTTTAGCATGTTCATCATGATTGTCCATTTTTTGTCAATTTCACCAATCTGTCTCTTTTTTAATGTCTCGAACATGGGGGAATGAAATGAGGTATTTGAATTCAAATTTTTCTCAGAATTAATATTATTAGTAAGTTTCTCTAATGGAGACTTTCTAAAAATAGAAAGTGGTCTTATTGGTGTCAGATTAGACTAAAACCAATTTTGTTAGATTAGGTTTTTTATTGTGATCTCATGCTCCAAATTTTAGATGATTTTAATCACAAGAACTCTAGGGATTTGAAAAGGAAAAAGCTTTTGCTAAAATATTCATGTGATACTTTAAAAATGTAGACCATAAATGAGATAATGGTTTGTTTCTTCTCAAGGAATTTTGTAAAGGAGGCTCAGGGCAAAATTTCAAGGCAAACAGAGCTAGGGTTTGGAGAGCTATGAGCAAAAATGTGTTTTCATCAATTGAGGTTTCTAAAAAATTGGCAACATAACAACATACCAACAAAAATGGAGGGGTTTTAAAACATAAAAATGAGTTTTAAAATGGCTAAGTATGAGTTTTATACTCACCCCTTCATAAACCTAGTTAACCCATGTTTTAACTCACCATGTTTAACCTAGGTTAGATGAGACTTCAAGGATGGGGTTAAAACTTACTAAATGGGTCTCAGACTCCTCATATCCCTTACCACATTTAGTAAGGGATAAATGGACATGGGGGTGAAAAAATGCACATAGGGTAGGAGCATCATGAAGAAGGGGCCAAAATTTGATGTGAAGGTGAGTTGAAAACACTTCCCTAACACCTTAGTTTGTAACTTAAGTGACACAAATTCTCCCTCCTCCTTGGTAGTAAATTATTGTGTCCCCCATGTCCCTTTATCAAAGGGAAAAATGGACATCACCCCCTCATAAGTGTGCATAGGGTCAGCTCATCATGAAAAAGGGGCCAAAACTTAAAGTGAGTGGAAAACACTTTCTAACACCTTAAGGTGCAACTTAAGTGACACAACTCTAATCCTCTTATGGTGATGCATTATTATGTCCCCCATGTTTTTTGAATTTATCCAAAGGTAAAAGGGGACATCATGGGTCTCCAAGTGCGCATTTTCTATTTTTAGAACCTGCTCTCACCATTGCATTGCTAAAAATAGCATGTCCAGAGTGCTTTTTTCCCCGAGAGCTTCCCTTGGTGTTTCCTAAAAACTTATATAATTTTGAGTGAAAAAACCCAGGAATCAATGAAACCATTTTAAGGACTTGATTATGCTTCTCTTTGAAATTTAGGCTCTTTTTCAATTCTTGCCACGGGTAGTTCCTAGGAATGTCAAATCGCCACCAAGAAAATTATGCCTTTTGTCTAACTCAATATATGGGACATGTAGAGGGTATGATTTGATTCCACTTTGTAATTTTAATCAGATTCTAAATCTCCTTGGAACTCCCAGAATCCTCAATTGAATCTTCACTAGATCGAAGGTCTTTATCTGCATTATTGGGCTAATATATACAAATATGCTCCTCATAATCCCTTAAAACATTTTTCAAAATCAAGTAGACACTATTATATTTCCAATTAGTATATTTATTTTTTCCAACTCCTTCGAGGCTCCCGATATATCAAAAGCAATCTAATTAGATTTTTCACCACTTTCATTTCCTTATACCATGCTAAAAATAACCCGGTATTACATAACTTGTTCCTAGTCTTAATTTTTCTTCCATTTTTCCTAAATTGCCTTAAATGATTACATAGCTCTACCACACACTTCTTGGGTGCTTTAAATTTTCCTTGTATGTTCTTGGAGGGTGTTCACCAAGTGTAAAAAGGCCAAAAATAGCCCTTTTTGGAGCCTCCAAAAGCACTTATCTTCTCCTAGATCTAGATATCTTCATGAATCATATTGAAAAGATATCCTACACATGAAACACACTTGAAAATCACATTAGCACATTCCTCCTAGCCATTATGAGGGTAACACAATAACTGAGTTGTCGAAGGACATGTTTACATGATGGGAGAGGGATTTTCAAATGTGGGCTAGGTTGTCATGATTTTTTTGAAAATTTTCATGCTAAACATTTAGCATGACAACAATTGGCTCTTTCTTGGGGACTTTTCTAGACCAAACAAAATGAGGACATGATAAACAAGAACTCTAGAATCTCAAGACACTACGTGGACCAATGCCTTATCCATTGGGCTTATATAGAGTCACAATGAGACATACAATGAAGCTTCCTTTATTGAAAACACACACACACACACACAAAACAAGAAAAGGGAAATAAAAACACAAAATAGGAAGGGAAACACTCAACCTAAAATCACCTATGGTACATGTGGGGGACAAATCACTTTTGCTAAAGCACTTTTCATCTTTTTGAACATGTTACCTATGCACCAAATGTAGTTTCTCAATGAACCCATTCACCGGTTCAACAAAGTATGAAACCTTCCTTAGTTGTTTTGGAAAATCCAAGGATGTGAGAGAACTCTGGATATAGATGAATAAAAGGTGACATCTCTCCTCCTAGAGAGGCCAAAATGACCATCCATGTAGTCAAAGATCAAATTGAAGAATTCATTGTCCTTGCCAAACCGAAATTTGTTTCAAATGGCCAATCCATGTCTTCACTCATTTGTGTAGGATCTCTTTCATCTAGTATCTCATGATTTCCACAAGACTGATTTATAATCATGTTTATCTCATCATATTCTTCATTAGGCCCATCAATGATCATGTGATATTTACTTATTATGTCCTTCATGATCATTTGCTTCCATGGGATGATCCTTGATAAGCATTGCATCAACACCATCAATGACTTCTACTGATTTACTCCACTTGATTAGTCTAAATGTTTTACTTCCATTACATGAATTAACTTACTTGAGAAATTCATGAGTTGTAACAAAACTCTCGTGATGGAGACATGGAGCTTATATATGATATTATCTACATGAGGTTCCCATAACTCATTTTCTTCCTTCGATGCATTGTGAATACAATCTTTCTTGAAAGATAAGAAAGAGAAAATCTAAATCTCACATCCATCAACCATTGTCTTAAGAGAGATATCAGATTTTTCATCTTGATCTATTTCATCATGACAATTTTTTGAATCAACTGAGAAGTCAGAACTGGATTCATACATATCTTGCATTTTCATGGCTTGCATTAGGAGTTCAAGGATGAGTTGGGGATCTTCTATTTCTTCTACAACTCTCAAGCATTTTTACACAAATTTCCTCTTCAAATCTTCCAAAGGCTCATCACAAATTAGCCTCTCTTCTTCATGGATGACATCCTCAATGAGAGGCTCAAAAGTTGTTTTATCAATACACTGATCACCAAGAGAATATTCTTCTTCAAATGGAAATAAGAACACCTCTTCTTCACAAACAAATACATTGGATTTTTTTCATTTTGGAACTCATCAAGAATCACTTCATCTTCCTCATGGCCTACATCATTTGGAAATTCTAGGTTGTTCTCTTACAAGTCAATATCTTTCCACTCTTCATCATTACCAATACCCAACTAGAAAGGAATTGGTCCTATCAAGATAGGAATTTCAGCCTCATCTTTAGATGTTATGAAATGATTTCCATTCCTTGTTGTTATGGGTACAAGATATTATCTCTTGGATCTTATGACTTTTGTACCATGTATTTCATCTTTCTTACTAAAAGAAACTTCTTCATTTGTCCCTTAACCGGAATGGTTGCAGAAGACCAATCCATTTGGATTTCACCTCCCAAGTCCCTAACATAAACTTCTACTTAACAACATTCCGAATGATGTCGAAATATCTCTACCAAAATAGTCAACAATACTTTCTTATGCATCCGAGAGCCATATGCATCCTTTATCTACCCACAAGTGGGACTTCCTTTGACTCCATGGAGTAACAATGACCATTGGCCCATGTCAAGGTAAGTTTTGAGAGAATTGAAAACTTTTATGGGCATTACATTATCATAAGCACTCGAGTCTATTATACAATTATTCAGTTGGTATCCTCTAATGAGAAGGGAGAGATAGAATGGATCAATATTATTGGTCTTGGATGCACTCATAGTAAGCATATTCTGAGATGGAGGAGTAGGTGGAGTTGGTAGTAGTCCTTTGGAACTAGGAACCACAATATTAGGCTTTGAACTACTACCTTTGATATAATGAAAAATCTTATCAAATTGTCTCGGGTGTGTCCACAAATATTCAAATTTAGAAATCTATACTTTAGACTTATTTACATGTTCTATGATGTCAAAGGAGGTGGATGTAGATGAGGTATATACCCAAGGACAATGGGTGCTTTGGGGGAGAAGGAGGTACTACCTTTGGAGTTGGAATAGACTTAGCAATGGGAGTAAATGTTTGAGGAGCAGGGGATGATTTTGTAGGTACACTAGAATATTTTGAAGGACTAGCTTTTGTAGAAAATGGAATTAGAACTAAGAGGAGCATTGGGATACTTACTTGGAACAAAAAAAAGCCTCTTTCTTTCCATGAGATCGGGATTCTCCTTTATAGATCCATGGAAGGTGGAAGTGAAGATCCTCTATTGATTATTCTATTTTGTTGAGTTGCCACTTGAGGATCTTTAATTCTTATTTTTTAGAGCATCGGTGGAGGAACTTCCTTTACGAGATTTGGAGTGGGTGAAAATTGCACATGAGAATCTAGGTGCATCATCATCATCTTCTTCTTCACCTTCTAAATATTCAAGGAATCTAATTTATGCATCATCTACTTCTTCGATCTCAAGACATTGCTTTCCTCACTTTTTTGTTTTGACTCTACAAATTCTTCTTCATCTTCTTTAGTTCACATATTGCATTGACTATGGAGCTTCCAAGGCAAGCCTTCAAGGTGCTCTGTAATTTGATTCCTATTCCAGTTTGGGTGGGATGCTCGTTGAGAAACTTCCTTCTTCAACATTGTCAAGTCATTAGCCAACTTCGCAACAATGAATCAATTCTCTCATCTTTGGAATTTTGGGCCTTATCCTTCATTGAATGATTCTTGATCTTTCCTGACAAGATGAGGTCATCTTCCACTTCAATGGAAATTTCTTGAGCATTTTCCAAATCTCTTGGTTAAATTCTCCATAGAAAGAAACTAACTTCAAGAAATTGGGCATTCATAAAGAACCTTTTCATATTATCTATAGTAGGACGAGAAATGGTGGGAATATTGTTGATCAACTTATTGAATTTTTCCATGAAGTATCTCATGGAATCTTGCGAGTTATTTCTTCATTTGAGTTAATTGAGCAAGGAGGGAATGAGCATCTTCTTCCGACTTGAAATCTAGCTTCAAATTTAGCTTTTCATTTACCCCAATCATGTAATAAAACCTCTTGGTAAATGATAAAATAATCAGCAGTGACATCTTGAAGTGATTCAAGAAACAAATGGATAAATACATCTTCATGAGAAACTCCCAACACACCACATGCAGTTATGAATGCAACAATATGATCATCCGGGTGTTGTTTCCCATCACCTCTAAATTTTGGAAAAATTATCGAACCTTTGAAGGAAGTTCATGAATTCTAAAGGCCAACTAGTGGGCGTGTGTTTTTCCCCAAGGGAAAAGTTATTGACTTCTTCATCTATCATCTCAAATTACTTTTCTTCTTCTTCTACTAATTATTTTTATTCTTCTTCTTATTTTTTCTTCTGAAGGAATGAGGAATTCAAAGTTCAATGATGTGTGAGAGTAAGATAATTAAGAGGATTTGTAGGAGGATTATGTAATGGATTGTTAGGGGTAGCACTTGTGTTATCAATAGTGGAGATGAATCTTGAAGGGTGAAACAAGGAGTTATTTTTGAGTTGTTAATGTCTAATTTGAATTTATTCAAAAACAGGGTCAAGATTGCCTCTTTTCCTTTCAATATGGTTTATCTTTTTTCATCTAGATTGGAAGTTTGAATTCAACACAATGAAGATTCAGGTTTTCACTAAAATTGTTTTGTGGGATTTTGGATTTTTTTTTAGATTTATGGATTTTTTTTTGGAATATATACTTTTTATTTTTTTTGGAATCTTATGGGTGCGAAGTGATAAAGAGCTAAATCCCGGTGGGCATTAAAAAATGTTTGTGAAATAATTTGTCACATGGGAAAATTAGAGATCTCTCACTAACAGTCGGGACTAAGTCCCTATACTTATAAATGGGTAACTCCATTTGATTGAATGTAGGAAATTATGTATTCTATTCTAATAATATACTTAAATGGGGAAACTCCATTTATTGGGTGATCTAATTTTGATTTTGATCCAGGATCACACAGGGGTACTTCCTACACCTGTGGTAAAATGCTTGTAGATACTACAAAGGAGGAAATAGCTTGAGAGAGAGGTGTGAAGAGAATAATGAGAGGGTTTTACACAATAAATCACAATAGGTTTTATTTCTCAAAACCAGAAGTTTCCATACACATCAATTAGAAAAAACCATTAACATAGAACAAAGAACAACACACAAGAAACATAAGGTCTGTTGCATTATGTTCCACAATATTACAATGCTCATGGAGTGTTGTTGAGAAGGAGAGGAATGCATTAGACTAGAAAATGGAAGAAATCATATAATTTGTTCTAGAGACAAAAATGAGACCTAGAAAACAAGAATAACCATCCTTTGAAGTGAGGAGGTTACCTCAATTTATAGCTTTACATGACAACTCTTCATCTACCCCCACATGAATCTTCATGTCCCATCACTTGTGACTTTTCAATTTCCCTTAGAAGAGACAAATTAAGTACCTCTCTTATAATTTGAGAGATTAATTTTACATTTTACAAATATTTTATCATCACTTAAGTAAATAGGACAAAATGTCATGATTACATACAATGAGGAATTATAAAGGGAAGAGAAAAGAGAAAGAATGAAGATAGGAGAGAGAAATGATGCTCCAAAGCATGGATGAAGGTTCCTCCACCCTTGATGGAGATCAAATCCAATGATGATGAAGATGAAATATTGATATATGATGACCCTCCACTATGATGTACCGATGAAGAGCTCTAATGAAGATCCTTTGAAAACATTTTCCCCTTTGAAAACTCTTGAAATGATGAACCTCTACAACATTGTTTGGACACACTAAGAAGAGGAGTGATGAAAACTTGATAGGTATACCAGCAAGAGTATTGAAATATGAATTCCCTCATTGAGATAATCCTTTTACTTCTTGAGACACTTCCATATCTTTATGAACAATCATTCTCATGGGGATAATTTGGTGTATTTTTCTCACACAACCATGATCATGATTTTGTCACCGTGAGAGCACTGATGGTGAATAAAGAATTAAGCCAAATCCTTCTAATACTAGAGTAAAGGAAGGAGAAAGGGAAAAAATCAATCCTATTTATCTTATGATCATGCACTCCATGTGAGATGAAGTGAAATGGTTCTCGGGACAAAATGGTAGTTTCCCATTTAGGCACTTTATGCTCACCGCATCGGGGAATGCGGGAATTTACTTGAGAATTAAGAGAAAGACTCCTGTGAGTACCGAGATCATTAAAAATGCATGAAGGAATGATATGTGATAATTTTGAGCTCATTTCATCCATTTACTATTTTTAGCATGTTCATCATGATTGTCTAGTTTTTGCTAGTTTCACCAATTTGCCTCTTTTTTAGTGTCTCGAACATGGGGGAATGAAATGAGGTATATGAATTCACATTTTCTTATAATTACTATTATTAGTAAGTGCTTCAATGGATACTTAATAAAAATATAAATTGGCCTTCTTGGTGTTGGATTGAGTTGAAATCTCATTTTTTGTTAGATTAGGTTTTTTATTGTGATCTCATGCTCTAAATTTTAGATGTTTTTAATCACAGGAATTCAAGGGATATGAAAAGAATTTTTTTACTGAAATATTCATGTGGATGATATAAAAATGTAGAGCATCAATGGGAAAATGGTTTGTTTCTTCTCCAAAGCGTTTTGGAAAGGAGGCTTCGGGAAAATTTTAAAGCAAATGATGTTAGGGTTTGGGAGCTATGAGAAAAGATGCGTTTTCAACAATGGAGGTTTCTAAAAAAATTGGTAGCATAACAACATACCAAAATAAATTGAGGGGTTTTAAAACATATAAAATGAGTTTTAAAATGGCTAAGTATGAGTTTCATACTCACTCTCTTCATAAACCTAGCTAACCCATGTTTTAACTCACCCTACTTAACTCAAGGTTAGATGAGACTTCAAGGATGAGGTTATAACTTTAAATGGGTCTCAAAACCCTCATGCCCCTTACCAAACTTAGTAAGTGACAAAGGGTCATCAAGGGTGAAAAAATGTGCATAGGGTAGGAGCATCATGAAGAAGGGGCTAGAATTTGATGTGAAGGTGAGTTGAAAATACTTCCTAATACCCAAATTTGCAACATAAGTGACACAAATTCTACCTCCTCCTTAGTGGCATATTATGTGTCCATAATATCCTTTTAGAAAGTATAAAATGGAAATCACCCCCTCTTAATTGTGCATAGGGTCATCTCATCATGAGAAAGGGGCCAAAACTTAAAGTGAGTGGAAAACACTTTATAACACCTTAAGTTACAACTTAAGTGATGCAACTCTAATCCTCATGTGGTGGTGCATTATTGTGTCCTCCATGTCACTTTTGAATTTGGTAAAATGGAAAAAGGGACATCATGGGTCTCAAGTGTGCATTTTCTATTTTTAGAACTTGCTCTCACCATTACATTGCTAAAAATAACATGTTAGAGTGATTTCTTGCCCCAAGAGCTTCCTTTGGTGTTTCTTAGGACAAACTTGTATCATTTTTAGTGGAAAACACAATAAAAATAAATGAAATATTTTTCAAGACTTTATTCTTTATTCTATTTGAATTTTATACCTTTTTCAATTCTAGTCACGGGCGGTTCCCGGAAGGTCAAAGTGTACCACCGAAGAAAAATATAATTTTTTTTCCAACTCAACCTATGGGACATGTAGAGGGTCCCATTTTATCCATTTTAAAATTTTAATAATCTTCCAAATATCCTTGGAACTCCCAGAATCCTCAATTGAATCTTCACGAGGATCGAAGGTCTTCATCTGCACTGTCAGGCCAATATTTACAAATTTGCTCCTCGAGAATATATTGAAAACATTTTGTAATGATAAATGAAGTAGACACTCTTAGCTTTACAATTAATATCTTATTGTTTTCCAAATCCTCTTACGACTCATGGTATATCCATAAAAATCTAAGTAGCTTTTTCACCACTTTTATTTCCTTATACCATGCTAAAAATAGCCCAATATTACATAACTTGTTCCTAGTCCTGATTTTTCTTCCAAAAATTCCTAAACTACCTCGGATGATTGCATATCTCTAACACACACTTAATGGATGATTTAAATTTTCCTTGTAAGTTCCCGGAGGGTGTTCACCATGTACAAAAAGGCCAAAATAACCCTTTTGGAGCCTCTGGAAGCACTTATCTTCTCCTAGATCTAGATATCTTCATGAATCAGATTGAAAAGATCCCCTGCACATGAAACACACTTGAAAATCACATTAGCATATTCCTCCTAGCCATTATGAGGGTAACACAGTAATTGAGTTGGTCGAAGGACAGTTTACATTGACCGAGAGAGGGATTTTCAAATGTGGGCTAGGTTGTCATGACATTTTTTTGAATTTTTCCTTCTAAACATTTAGCGTGGGAACACTTTTACATGAGGAGTTCATAAAGTGTCAAATCCCTAAATGAGGTATGTTTTACTTGCTTATATATGCTTCTCGAAGGTTGTTATGACATGAAAGGTCGACCAAAGGGGTATGTTTGTTCGTATGAAGGTGATGGAATTGAAAGAATTAATGCACAAAATGTTGGTACAAAACCATATAGTAGGGTCAATATGTAATTTTACAACCTGATCGAAACCGATATTTTTGGACAGGAGGGATAAAAGAACATTTTGAATTTATGGGAATAAGCATGGATGTTTCTATATGTATTTTATGCAATTAAATTTCAGAAACTAATGATAGAGAGGTGTGCAAAGATAAACAAGTACATGAAGTGTTATCAGGGTGTGCTAAGTACGACTAAGGCCGAGTGAATATGCCCATATAAGTGTGCAATGTCAAGATCAATAATGTCAAAGGATAGATTGCCAAATTTGAGAGTCTACAATGACCGAGAATGTATAAATTTAATGATTGTAAGCATGACTTACATGAATAAAACCACATTAGAAAAATATATATAACAATAAATGTTTCATTTTTTAGAGGTCCAATTTTATAATTGAACTGTTAGATGTCATTACAAAAATACTCCCAATGAAAAGCTAAAAAAAACTTTTGGAGGAATTTGGATGCATCGATTTTCAATTCAAAATTGTAGAGTGAGGCAAAGCATTCCTTTCTAGTCATTGTTTTGCAAAGCTATATTCCTTTGTTTCTTGGTCTTAACATATTATTTTATATATTTAATGATTTTATCTTTTGAACACAACCCATTTAGTTTAGAAAATTTTTGTCTTAATTGAACTTACTATTTAGTATTTTTAATGATTTTTATATTTTGAACACAACCCATTTAGTATGGAATCATTCAAATGGTTCTACAAGCACACAAATTTAGGAACATCCATTTGTGAAAAGTGTAACAAAATTTCAAATCAAATCACAACAAAATATCCAAGGAAGTAACGACATTGTCCACATCCGCTAATACAACAATACATTTTCCATTCACATTTTCTTATAATAATATTTTTCACTTGGTTCACTTTCTTATGTCCCGTATGTTTATTTATTTTGAGCTCTTTCTATTTTGTCTTACATTTTGGTTTTTAGTTTCCTCTCATTTTCATAACACCTTAAATTTTAGGTTATACTTTTGGTTTGCTTATTATTGTGCATGATGTTTGATACATCATGGGACTTTATCTTAATATATAATCTTATGTATAATCATTAGTGGTATATATATTTCACTTTCAATATAACCATGTGGTGGATGTATCTAAGTTCAAAAGAAACACATCTAATACTTGAGACGAAAAAAAGTGACCAATACAAACAACAACGGATCAAAGCCATAAGTCTACACCGGGAGAATATAGGAATATAAATAATTTAAAAATATTGTTCAATTTTATGCTTGCCATATCCATCAAGTTATAATAAGATACATGATCTAACATTTTTCTTATTATATCCCTCAAGTTTTTAAAGTTATCTTGACATTCTACTAGATCTAGATTTGGGATTTTTGTAAAGGATATTTTTGAAAATAATCTCATGGATTAAATTCCCATAAGTTAGAGCTAATTATTTTTTCTCATATATTTCGATGATTTAATATTTTATATTTAAAACTATTCGGTTGTACCAAGTATCAGCGTCAACCGAGAACCCATTCTATAACTAAAATAAAAAAGTGAAATATCAAAAATTTAAAAAATATTGTTCAATTTTTGTAGTAAAGGTGTTAATCAATCGACTCAAAATTGGTCATCATGGTAATTGCTATCAATGTGGTAGTCTTCGCCATAAGGTTGAGGATTTAATAGAATCAAAGTGTTAAAAATTTCAAACAAATGCAACCACTCACTAAGAGACTACTTATTCCACATGTAGCTAACCTCTCATTGAGCCAATTGTTTAGAGAACAAAATCTCATTGTTCGACTATACAACCCCGCCTATACAACTTATTTAAATTATTCTCCACCCAATTTGTTGTTATTTTAAACTTGTAATAACTTGATTCCAACCACATTTTTAACACCCATAAGTACTACTCCATGTTGTCTCTCTTGTACGGAGGAAGAATACAACCAAAAAGTAGTAATGTGATAGTTTAATTTTGGTTATAGGTATTTAGTAATATCAATTTTGGCATCATTTAGGATATCCGGACTAATGGTATGTATTTGAATCTTTTGATATATATTTCCCCCTTCCAATTACTTCCAACTCATCTTGGTCACTTTTATGTTCCATGTTTTTACTTGGTCTCATTTCTAGTTTTCCCATGACAATAAATACACCCTTACAAACATTTCATCATTTTCAATTCCTTAAATGTTCACCTTGGGTTGGATTTTACACCCTCGAGACAGTTGAGAATAGAACTATCCACCCCTAACAGACCTACCTTTTGGTAGGAAAAGATCATTTGTTGAAATTTGGAACTTTCATCAAATTGACTTATAAGATATGGAAAATTACACTAGAAAGCGCATGTCAACAAGAGGGGCACATGTTAGGTTTGTAGCCTTAGATAGGTCATTTACAAAACTGATCAGGTATGTTTTTTTTATCAAAAAAATGACTAATAGACATTTTCACTCATAAAACTAAGGTCAAGCACCCACAAACCCAACCTAGTCAAGTTTCCATAAAGTTAAATTTATAGTTCCTATTGATGACCGCCTTCCGAGCTCATTTTCAATTTCTTTAATCACTATGCATTCCTCGAATTACAAAAACATGTTAGAATTTTCCATTACATGTTAATTTGTACCTTTTACTATTGTTAGATTATATATATTTTAGTAGAAATAAAATCTATGCACTTGGGTACATTTCTAGATCCTAAATCATACTAATGTGTACATGATTCCTAAGCAAGAAAACTAGTGGTTGACTACTCCTTTTGGGCCTTCTGTTTTATCTTTTACATTCTTATTGTCCTTACACACCTTACAATTTTTTTGAAACGTGACTGATTTATCTTTTATGGCCTAGAACACTAGCGTCTAGTTAGGACAAAAGTGCCCAGGCAATCCTATCCCTCCTAGGCACTCCTGACCCTCTTTATCCTTTTCTTACCCTTTTGGGTCTCTTTTACTTCCTAGTTATCTTTTAGTACTTTTGGTCAACCTTTCAGTTGTCAATTTTGAAATTCAAACTAGGGAATCATATATCTACTCAATTATTACTCTCAAATAAGGGACCAAATACTATAAGCATTACCTATCATCACCTAAACTTGCATCAAGGCACACAAGCACTTCAAAGGTATTCATCTAACACATCCATACAAGGGACAAGGGCTGCATCACTTTGCATACACAACATAGGAGGGAAGTTAATTTTATTCCATCTCACACATTTACATACTTGGAGCAATCTAGATCTATCCCACTATCATAGTGTAACACCTGACAAGGAAAACCTAGGGCATTATTACACACACATACGAGATAGAACTACATGGAGTTTGAGATGTAGTAAAATGTTTAGTCATAATATCACTCACGTGTTAGTGTGGATTATTATTTATCATTTTTTTAATTAGGATAATTCTTGCACTTATGTTAGCTCTACACTTGTTGTGTTAGTTTGCTTAGGTGTACTAGTTGTGTTGAGTTAGCTTACCAGTTGTGTTGAGTTAACTTACTAGTTGTGTGGAGTCAACTCTACTTCCAATATCAGTTAGTGAGAGTTATTCACCACTGATCTAGGTGGTAGTTGCACTTTCCTCCTATATGTACACCACTTGCATCATTCTATTATGAAGCTTTGAGTTCATTTTCTGTGAAATTTCATGGTTGTGGTTCTTCAACACCATTGTTTAATTTTTGTGAAATCATTTTACTGGGGTTCTTTTGGATTGCAAGCCTTTCTTACTCAACATTGGTGTTTTTTATGGATCATCCCTTATTTTCTTAGATCAAGATTTATCTAGTTTGACTCAATCAACATATTTTCTTGACCTTATTCTAATTTGGATCGAACATATTTTTTTGGTCTTGTCTTGGCGCTTACTACTTAGATATTCTCTTTGGGTACCTCATGCAACCATTATCTTGTTGAAAGTCTATTTTTAAAATTTACAACATGAGCTTTGTGTAGTTGTATGAATATGATTTGATCTTAGTTTTCACATTGTATGTGGACTAAGGTTGTTGCAGGAAACCTTGGTCACAACCTCTACTATTATGTAATTTTGTTGTAGATGTGCACATATTTATTGTCTCTCTATAGAAAATGACCTCTCTAATTTTTATTACTGATCAGAGTTCTTCGGTTTCTAGTCTTGGTTGAAGGTTTGCAAAGGAATGTTTTTGAGAGATTGTTTTGGACCAACTCAACCGCATTGCATCCAAGATAAGATCCATTACTTTTACATCTATAGATCTACTTAGATTTGACAGTTTTTGGGCATATCGACATCAACATGGCTACCCTGAAATGGATCTGGACTTGGTTTGATGGCATCTCGGTTTATGCACACCTGTTCTAGCAATTAGGCCCTTGGCTTGATATTTTCAACTTGGTGAGTTACTATAACAAGTCATGAAACTTTTTTATTTGGATCTACCCATTTTGAATCTAGTTCCCCTCTGTCTCAATTGTAGTCTACATTGGATCTAGAAATTTACATCCATTAAGGGCATCAATATCTGATTTTATGAATGCTTTGGTTCAATAGTATTTACCCAACTTCTCTCTTCACCTACTAGTTTGAATTATTTTTACAAAGAGCTCCATTCTTCCTTGGGGATGCCATATCTACTATGGACCGGGAAGTGTTATTTTGATCTAGATCAAGGTTATTTTGCTCTCTTACTTTGGTTAGGCTTGAGGTTTTATTTTCTCAATTCATCCATATTCTAACTTGTATTCCGGATCAAATCCTCTGTCTTGTGATTTGACGACTAATCGATCATGATTATTTTATCTTGACTTTTCTCTGGACTAATTCTCTCCCAAACTTAGCTCAAATTTACCTAGCTTGGCCCGCAAACTTAAATCGGCCATGATTTTATTCATCTTAGAGGTGTATCTTAGTTGACTCAGTTTAGACTCCATTGTTTGGCATGAGAAATCAGCTTGATGGATTAGTATTATAACACTTATCATTTTTTATTTTATAGTTTCTCACTTCACGAGAAACTACAAAAATATAAAATCTCTTATTCATTCAATGCATGAATCCACTTATATGTTAGTGAAGGTGCTTAGTTATTGGTTGAAAGGTTGTGGGTTTAAGGCCCCTATTCAGTTCTTTTTGGACCAGCTCACCCAACCGAGCCCTCACCCTAGATCCCTTGTCCCATCTTGTGCGATTGATCTCTCCTTCAACTCATTTCCAACTCCCCTCAAGCTCACCACTACCTTGCTCCATAACTCTCCCGACCGAGATAGGCTATAAACAATTTTTTTAGAGGTAAAGTTTTTTGAGTAATGTTTTGTAAGGGAGAGAAAATTATCATTTTAAAGGGAGCTAATTTTATTAAGGGGGCACATTATTTTTCGAAAATATTGTAATAAAACTGTGTAATTATAAACAATTTGGGGGTTCAATTTGTGGTGAAAAATTAATTTTTTGGGCCATTTCAATAGTCATTTAAAAGGGTAATTTGTGTTTGGATTTGGGGATTTTCCCGACTCACTCCCCATGTAGCGAGGGCATTACCCCTTGAACCTATTGTGGGTCACCCCCAAACCCCCATTATGCTCGGGTCGCACGTGCACAATAAATTTCTAGTGCTCTTTTTTTATTGGGTGTCGATGATGAAGGGTGAGTCCCAGTTTGATAGGTTGTCAAACCCCTTGTAAGAAAACATTTTGATTCTTTCTTGCTCACATAGTATCGGTCCAGAGCTAGGATATAAGAAAGGACTCCAATATGTTTTAAACATATTTTCGGTAGAGCCCGATGTCCTATATTTTTGAGTGTGTTTTTGCATTTATCCTAGCTTCTTTCCTTGACATCTTTACTTTGTATTCTAAGAATGAGATGCTCCTCTAAAAAAATTCTATTCAGAGGACCTAGTAAAATTTGTGGAAGAAAATAGATCACTCAAGAAGAAAAATTATCTTCTAAAAGTACTCATTCATGACACAGATGATCTCATACACTCCATGTGACAAAAACTTGATATCTTGCAACATCGCCCTCATATTGCGAACTCTCATATCCGTTCTCATAGTCCACTTATAGTTATTGCTCCTACACCCACTGACCTTGATCCGTCGGTTTATGAGTCTACAACTATTAGGATCATTCGCATGTTCTTACACATGTGTGCCTATTGTAGTTATGTACTCTATGTATCCCATATAATCTCCTTCTACTCACCTACCTATATCTTGTAAGAAGCATACCACTACATTTGGGTCTTCGCATGCTCCGTCTATTATCAACAAACATTCACAATGTATTAATTCCTCTATTATGCCTATTAAGTGGCATTCTCAACATGATATTGTTTTTCAAGTAGGTACTTCATTACGATAACACATTTACAAAGCTCCTATTTTTGTTATCTCAACTCTTTCTGAGGATCATGAGCTACACTTGAGTTCTGCACCTTCACCCAGGCTTAAGAAACCTGAGATTTTAGTTTTCAAACATGATCAACCTAGAACATATCCTGATGTTCCTTTGCATGACCCCATTGTGCATTTCACACCAAATAACATGCATGCATTTTATTCATCCATCCGTGTTGATTTGGGGTGGATTTATAATCACTCATGGCGGTGACATAGGCATTCTCTTAAGAAGACTCTACGACATGGCTCCTCCACCATTTAACCTCTTGCTCCACTTTATATACCATATGAATTATAATGCTCCTTGTTTAGAGCATTTTTAAACATGTGTACTATATCTCTCTTATTTCTTGAGAGATTTTGTATCTATAGTTTCAACATTTTTAGCATGTTGACAATATCTCTTATGGGGAGGTATTTTGGTGTAGCCTAGTGTTAGTTTTTAGTGACCAAGTAGTTGTTTTGACAACTCATACATATTTGTAGCATCACTCCACCCATTCAGTAGTATGGGAGGGTGTGGTGTTGATCCTACTTCTTCGGGTTTTATGTCCTTGCCTTATTACCTTGGTTTTTCTTAGATCATGGCACTCCTATTTCTTTGGATATTGTGTCCTTGCCTTGTTGCCTTAGTTATTGTTCTTGGATCGTGGCACACCTATTTGTAGCAGTTGATTGAATTATGTTTGGTGTTTTTGCACTTTCAACATCACTCCATTGATAATATCCTTATATGGAGCTATTTTGGTGAAGCCCAATGTCAATTATTTTTGAGTTTTATGATCGAGCAATGGATTTAGATCACAATGCACACCAAAATTCCTCAACATTGTATGAGTTTATTTGAGTTGAGCTTCTTGGGATGCTTTAGAGCCGGTTTTTTCTCTCTCTACATTTTTATTAATAGTTTTGGATTCCTTCGGTGTCCCTTTTTCCCAGTTATTGTACGTGGGTACCTCATCAAGCCTTGTTGCCAAAACCCACCTTATTTTCCACCCACCTAAGCTATGCTTACGGGGGGTGTTAGTGTAGGTTATTATTTATCCTTTTATTTATTTATTAGGATAATTATTGTACTTATGTTATCTCTACACTTGTTGTGTTAGCTTGCTTAGGTGTACTAGTTGTGTTGAGTTAGCTTACCAGTTGTGTTGAGTTAACTTACTAGTTGTGTGGAGTTAGCTCTACTTCTAGTATCAATTAGTGAGAGTTATTCACCACTGATCTAGGTGGTAGTTGCACTTTCCTCCTCATATATGTACACCACTTGCATCATTTTATTATGAAGCTTTGAGTTGATTTTCTATGCACTTTCATGGTTGTGGTAATGTTTATTCTATTGGAGTGATCCTGGGATGAGAAGCATTGGCTTCTTTGACAACTCTTTAGGTGACCATCAAGGTTAGTCGACTCCTCATTCTACATCTTCTTTATTAGGTTTGATGTGGTTTGTGGGAATGTGTAACTAGTTATCTATTTTGTAGGTTACAGGTACAACCGACATTGGCGTGAAACTAAAGCGACAAAATATGATCAACAACGAAGCTCTTCTAACATAGAAAAGGCCAAAACTTGAGCATCTGAGTGGACACTAATGCCCAGATCAATCACTAGCACCCATGCACTCCTATCCTCTGTGGGTGCTTCTATATTGTGCAGTTCTAAGTTCCAGAACCCTCGGTGAGCCTCGAGGACACTCTCTCTAGTTTGTTCTAGCAGTTCCTCAACTCAAATCACTTCCAGATCACGTAGAAATCAACTAAGTCACCCTCTCTCTCTTGATTATGGTTTCATATCATTGCATGCTTGTTTCTTTTCCATTACTATACATTTATCACTTGTATATCATTAGTTACAGTAGTTACTCTGAATAAAATTTTCATTCAATTTATATTAAATTAATTTCTCAAATTAGGATAATTTAGGTTTGATTATGACTATCATTAATTAATATCTAAATTATCGCATTTATCTTGATTAGTTTATGCATTATGTGTAAAATAATTAAAATGTTTTGGTGAACTCGTATATTGATTGAATACCAACCCCTATAATATTGCTTAGCCCTATTAGGGTTTGAATTATTCCCCATTTAGGGTATGATTTTGGGTTGATTTCTTATTGTTAATTTTGTAGTTTACACATTCTCTTAGGGTTAGAACTTATTGTATCATTCTTCATCCCTTTATGGTAGATATTTCTTATTTTTATTTTATACATCCTTTAAACCCTTATCTTCCAACAATATCCCATGCATTAGATGCATTATTTATAGAAATTACAAATCATGATGTGCCTTATTATTACAAATGTGCTACGTCAACCACAATATTTCATCTATAGACACTCTTACAAATGATACCCTTACCTTCATTAAAGACACATCTTACATCACTTATTATCCAAATATTGAATATGAAATACTTCTTGTTACGCCGTAAGGCGTTCTTGTAGTGGGATGCGACCTGCTGGGACTGACAAATGTCAGGGAATGAACGCATAGGATTGATGCTAGCAGAGGCGTTGAAATCTAACGGTAGAGGAAAGCGGATCAATCACAGCGAAGCACACGGATTGTGCTTGGTGAGGAATAAATCTGGCCATTGATGAGATAAGATACATTGTAGCCGTTGATTTCTTTACAGTGGGAGAAGTACCTCGTTTGGGAAACCGTGCATCAGAGAGAGTCACCAAAATGCTTGACGAAATGATATTACAAGGCGGGTTATCCACTGTTTCGCTGAACCTGTGCTTCCATGGCGTGGCGGAACTTGGAAAAGTGGAGGAGGATGTAACTTCTAATGGATGCCTTAATGGTGGGTGGTGATGCTACAGGTGATTAATGGCTTTATACAGGGCGGTCATTGAATGTTTGTGATATATGAATGGCCATTTCTAATTGTTTTTAGCTCGAAATGTTTGTGTATCGCTGCCTGGTAATATTTTTTAGGGTCCCTCAGGTCTACTAGAAGGTGAAAGCCCCTTTTCCTCCTCACTCTTCTGTGCTCAAGACATTTTATTTTTTCTGTTAAGATCAATACATTCGGTATTAGAAATTGATTCTTTGAAGCCTCGATGTATTCCAGGTAATAGTCGGCAGTTGGTTGCTTAATTCCATTTCTTTCAATGCAAAATGAACACTCTGTTCAACTATATTAGGTAGGACTGCTCTGTTAGGTTCATAAAATTAGTAATTTCCATCTTGATAAGTGCATTGAAAGAAGCCCACAACATACTCGTGATGCACAATGAACAATGAACACTTGAATTTAATGAAAAAAATATTTGGGATTGTTAAGATTTGGGACACACATTCAAGGTGTGGTCATGTACGATCAGTCTAAGTGATTTACATCTATAGGATCTTCCCGATATCCTCCGTGTTCCTAGTTATTTAAAACCCCATGAAAAATCCGGTGACTTGCGAGTGTAACTCATTGTTTATTACACACTTAAAAGCAATTGGTACTCATGTTTGTGCAACAAATTGAATGTGAGATGTTAAGTGACATTGAATGATTTTACGTGTGGCTACAAAGATGTTAAGTGGTTTATTGTAACCTGATTATCATATATTTCTCAGATCTAGAAATATTTTTCTGTTTAAAAAATAGCATCTTCCCTCATAGGTCTATGGGAAGGCGAAAGCCCCTTTTCCTCCTTACTCTTCTGTGGTCCAGGAAAAAAACTGCCTATTGTGTCACTATAATTTTTCTGTTATGCTCAATACATTCGGTAATAGAAATTGATTCTTTGAAGCCTTGATGATCTTATAGATGGTGGACAAACACATTGATAACAAACCAATAGCGCCTGCACCATTCGAAACCTAAGATTTCGAGTTAACCGGTGGCTTTTTTTCCTGGTTTTCTATATGATGTTATTGCAGTCATTCTTCTTTTTGTTGAGATGGATCACATCATGATCATGCATGTCTGATATTCTGGGTTCTACTCCATTTTGAAGGAAATGAAATGGGTCACTGGCCTATGACTATTTTTATCCAGATCAGCTAGCCACTAGCCTCTCTTTGTAGTTGTACACATTTTATGATTGCTCGTACCTTATTCTTCTTGTTCACTGTTCCACACGCAATGGTATTGTTGGCGTATGAAATATATTTTGGGTTCAAAGGATGGCCTATGCTTTATTCTGGCTATACCCATATTGTGATTACTATTACCTTGTTGATTGATCAAAAGTCAACCCATCATGGCATTGACATCATAAATCTGTTTAGAGTAAATAATAGCCGAGGCTTGATTCTTGATGACCAACTTAATATTTAGTCACGATTTGAGTTTGTTTCTTTGGTGGTCAAGCTTGAATTACTCCAGTTTAAAGATGGTATGCAGAGATTAGGTTGCAAGGATTCACATATTATATGAAGCTCATAACAAGTTCATGACTTTTATTGCATGCTGAAGAGAGAAATCCTCCATTAGGATTCATTTTAAATCTTTCCCAATCAAGGATTTTGCATGGTTTCTTGGAGCTTCTAGGGCACACATGCTTATCATTAAATATTATGCAATCACTCAGGTGTTTTCCCTGAATGTGATGAACCTGTCAGATTCATTTTTTTTAAGAACCGCTCATGTAGGTGATCTAGACAGTTAAAATAAGTGTTGGAAATCTATTCATATATTCCACAACTCAAGTTCTAAAAATGGATTGGGGTTGATTTACCATATACGAATGAGGGAAAAAGTCTTATCTCAATAAAACAAAACTATATTTTTTTTTGACAAATAGCCAATATACCCAAAAATTATTCTAATGACACCCTTCTACTTCAGGGATATTCTATATCTTGATGTCCATTGCAATATGAATGTTGTTTGTTTTTGCAATTGGGGTCAGACAGATAGACTGGATGTTTAGATTGGTTGTTTCTAACTGTCACAATGTTGTATCGTAGAAAGGGTCTTTTATTGTTTTTCTTAGTTGACTAACTGTTTGTTCTTCACTCTTGTAGAAATTGACGACTCGCATTTTTGCACATTTTTTAAACTAATCTTATTGTAATTCATTTTTCAATTTTTTTTTGTTATAAAAATAATAGATAATTTCATCTCTCAGATGTATTTTAGATATATTTAATTTATTGTTATTAAATTCTATAGAACTTAAAGATCAAAGTGCTTCCCTTCTTAAAACAAACACAAAAATTGTTTTGATTTTTGTTTTGTTCAAACCAGACTTACTACGGATTCTAACTGTCACAATGTTGTATCCTAGAAAGGGTCCTTTCTTGTTTTTCTTAGATGTTTGTGGTGCTGTTAATTCGATGTGCAACTATCATACCAACTATTTCATAATTATTACGTTCTTTCTCGGTAAGCATGCAAAACTCTGTTATTCTCTTTGTGTTAGTCAATTTTTTTTTTTTTTGTTAATATGCTTCAAAGGCTTGTTGGTGTCTGATTTTGCTTTCGAACGGTGAAACTGGATTGCACATGGTTTGTGTTTTTTTCTATTCAAGAATGCTTGATTTTTAAGTTTTTTTTTCATAGGGTTTTCATTGTCCATAGAAATGAACGGCTTTCGAATGTTTATGTGAGATGGTATTTTTCATGGGGTTTAGTATCTCAACCACTAAGGTTCTTGTAATTTTTTGTCTATTGATTTTGGTGGAGGTTATAGATCGTCTTTCATGTTATTTGGGGCTAGATATAAATCTCAATCTCATAATTTGGGGTATAATTACAATATTTTTTTGAATTTTTGTTAATATGCTTCAATGGCTTTTTGGTGCCTTGTTTTTCTTTGTGATGGTAGAACCAGGCGGCACAAGGTTAGTACTTTTGCTCCTCGGCGGAAACTCTTGGTCTTGACTGTATTGTCCCATTATCCCTCGGATGTTGGTTGGGGTTTTTATTTCACGTTATTCCTCTTGTTGTGCTTTCATGCATGTAAGTATTCCTTGAGAAAAAATTGCTTGAATGAGATTTGCAAAATACATAAAGATGCAATAAAATATATCAGAGTTTTATTAACATGTTTTAGTCACATCTTGGAGACGCTAGAGGCTATGGAGAAGTCACTTGTAAGACTTGACAACAACGAAATTTGGAAACTTTTTTACAAAATTGTTATTTAGATTGTATTTCGCAATGCCCAAAATTCTCTTTCATATTTCATTGTTGCTTATATCCTGTATCAACAATGTAGTAGTAGCTTTCGGCATGCCCAATATTCATAGTGAAGTGCTTATATATACAATTGCTTAAACATATCCTATTTATGTTTTGTTTTTCTTCGCATGTAAATGTAAAGCAAATTACGGAAAAAATCTAATAAAACTCCTCGATCCCTTACGGCGTCCACATCACATGGTTTGTCATGCGATTGCTAGTAATAGACCAAAGGGCTAAAGACTTATGGATCCGTTAATAACAATTTCCTTTGCTTTAACTCAAGATGGAGTCAACCGATGCACTCCACATTATTTTGTACCTAAACACATTTTTATATTGATGGAAATTGTGAAGTAAGTATTATATAGCTTGAAACGGTATACCAAAAATATCCTCCTTGCATTCTCATGGAGGGGTTAACCAAAACAAATTTCCCAATCTCCCTCTACGACCTAGATTCATAGTTCAAGTTGCCAAGGAAATAATGATATTATATACCAACTTACGAATGTTCAAGCCATGATCTATATTATGGAGTTGCTTAAATGGTTCACTATTGACAAAGATATAGTTTATATGCGGCCTTATGGAATGTTACTCTACCAATACATGCAAAACCAATATATTTATAATCCATTATCAATACCTTGAAAGGAAGTGAATAGATTGATGAATCTAAAAGTGTGGCAATTCAAAAACAAACAATCAACTATAAAAAATATTATTTGGCAAGAAAGATCCAATTCCGTAATTTTTATTTCATAAGGAATATATAAATTATTCAAATAAAATTACAAGTCAAATTTGAGTTGTCATGTAGACTAAAAATAAAAATAAACTAAAATAATAAATAAAATCTATCAAAGTAAAAAGGCTATCCTGATAAACCAAACTTATTGTTTTTTAGAATCTATTTTTAATTACTTTTGCATGTAAGCTTTGGGGCATAATAATCGCCCCTTATAATCTAAAAGTCTAAAAATATTGAGAGTGACTTGCAATGCAAGTTTATGCCCAAATATAATAATATTAAATTTGTAAGATGCTACAAATTCTAAAATTCAATTTTAAGCCTTTAGATGAAAGATTTGGCCCCTAAAATTTTTAAAATTCCCTTAAGTGGTGTTATGAACTTAGAGTAGCATAAGACTCATCATCATCATTATTCTAAAAAAATATTAATCGATTCTTGGATCAAAAGTTATGACCACTACAAGATATGCTCCTACATTAGAGACCATTTCCTTTGATAAAGAGGACTTATTCCCACATATATTTTGGATCAACACATGCCTTTGCTTATTCAAGTACAAATGCTTAATAAATGGATCAATCGTGTTATTGTGGATAAGGGATCAAGGTTTAATATTTATAACATTACTTTTCTTCATGCATTAGGTCTTGGAAAATAATAGATTTCTCCTTCAAACATGAATATCAAAGGCTTTGATTATATAGGAAGACAATCTCTTGAAGAAATTATGATAAAATAATTTTGGGACTAAATTCACTTCCGATGACATGCCAAGAAATGACCAAAGATAAATTACAATCTTCATAGTGGAAGACCTATGGTATGTGCTTTGGAATCGGTCCCTTATATATTACATAGACGTGCCAAATAAGTTCATGATGCTTATATTTATACATGTGTTGTGAATGACGTATTGTTTAGGAATTATGCAATAACAGAACCTAAGGAAAATTTTATCCTAATCTTGTAGAACCACATATTATACCACCAAAAGAAGTGATACCCATTGAACATCTGGAAACATATAAGGTAAAAAAGTAGGAGTTCCCATAATGCAATCAAATGATACACAAAACACAAAATTATTGAACACAGAAATTATAGAGCAAATAGAAATGAATGTAACCATAAATGACAAGGATTAGGTGAAAGATGTTGAAAATATTTCTTGCATCCTTGATAATGTAAATGAATATTAGTCTAAAATCAATCTTGATCCTATTAAGATGATTTGGGCATGTTCAATATTTGTATTATATATATATATATATATATATATATATATATATATATATATATATATATATATATATATATATATATATATATATATATATAATGAATTGTAGCAAAATAACCCTCCCAAAAAAATCTAAGAAACAAGAAGAAAATAATGAAAAATGGAACACACCTCTTTGTTGTCATGTTTTTTTACAAGGGCAAAATTCAACTTGAAAACATGACAAATTTACCCCAGTGTTAAAATTTTTACGAAGCCCTCCTAAACCCCCTTAGATCAATGTGCTCTATATGTCGGGCCTATCCAAATCCTTCAAATTATCATCTTTGTTGTAATACCCTTGCCCAAATGTTTGGAATGTGAAAACAAGTTCATGAGATTCTTCTGAGGCGGTGCTTTTTGAGGAAGATTTTTCAATAGATTTAGAAATGGCTATTTTTAGCCTTTCTAAGGCAGTGCACATCCTTCGGAGCTGAGTTGAGGGACCAAATTAATTAGGAGGTAGTATCAAGGAGATAAGATCATATTTCAAGTGATTTAGGGAAGTTTAGGAAATATTTGGAGGTTTAAGAACAAGTTCAGTGAAAGTGGGTTTTGAAGGTGAAGGAGCTTGAAGTTTAAAACATCACGAGCTTCTCGGAAGATGATTCCAAGAAATATGGAATGATTTTGAGGAAAAACAATATACAATTGGAAATATAATTCAATTCTCTAAATTATGGCACTTTCAATTTTTTTCACAAGACCAAGGCGCTTCTTTCCAAAACTCATTTTTGGCGAGCACATCATGAGATCCCAAGAAACAAGACTATTTTTAAAGGGGTTTAGGAATAATTAGAACTTTATATCCATCCCATTTTATTCAGAAGGATATTTGGATTCAAGATCATATAAATGAGTGCCAAAAAAGATCTCATGGAGCTCCAACAATTTCATCTTCAGGCTCACTCTCAAGGAAGGCTCTCGCAGTTAGAATGTTTTTCTAGTGCCACATGCCAACATGGCACTAAGGCACAATTTTTTTTCCCTCCCATCCCTTTAGAAGGGAAAAATGGGGACATAAAAATGTTCCCCACCCCTAGTTGAGCTCCTAGACCCATCACATGACCCTGGGAAGCCTCAGTAAGCTCTTTTCACAAGTTTTCTAGCCCCTGCCTCGCAAAAATGCATGTCTGCCATTTGTGACCATGAGGATAAGGTGAAATTTTATGTCCTTTCATCCATTTTCAAATGGGATAAGGGGGAAAAAAATTCTCCCTTCCCCCTTTCTTCCACATGGTTCCTCACGTGACCCAAACTCAACCCCCGAGTGCTAAAAACAAGCCCTTCTCTCTCATCCATCAAAGAATGCATGCTCGCCACTTGTCCTCATAGGGCTAAGGCACATTTTTATGTCCCTCTCATCCATTTTCCAATGGGATAAATGGGAAAATAAAATGTTCCGCTCTCCCATAAAGCAAAAAAATCCATAAAGTTAATTTTTTCAAGATCTTCCTCCATATGCATAAAAACCCTTGGAATGTTGCGATTTTTTCCACAAATCTTGCTTCCATTTTTCATACTTCTATTTTTCCTTCATGATCTCATGATCACAGTAGTAAAATATCCATGAAATATGCATTCTTCAAGAATCCATTCTCGTGTTTTTGTCTAAGGAAGCTGCATGCTCGAAATTGATGAAAAATCCATATCTCACAATCCAGTAAATAGATCAAAGTGAGATTTTTACAATCTTCATATTTTCAAAACACCTTAAAGAAGAAAGTGATAGCACATTAAATTATTCCCTAGATTTATAATGGTATAAAACCCTTGTTTTGTGCCCTATCTTTCATTCCTTCAATTTCCCATCATTCCAAATGGACAAATCAAGCTAAAAATTTGAACACAAAGTCCAGAAGAAAAACCTATTCCAATGAAGCCAATTTCATCACAATCTGAGGTGGGAAATAACACTTTCTAAAAATATCAGGGACTCAATTAATGAATTCCATGACCCAATAGAAAAAATTCAAGCAAGGCACCTCTTCACTTCCCAAGGTTCCAGTGGGTGGAATCACGCAAAAATTGGAGCAGAGCTTCAAAATGAATTATGTAAACTTCTACAAGTGGTTTCATTTGAATCCGACACCGAGAAGACCACTTTATATTTTTATTAAGTATCTATGGGAGCACCTACTATAAATATTAAGTCCGATAAAAATGTGCATTCACACTCATCCCATTCCCCTATGATCGAGACACTTAAAATTTGATAAGAATGACAAAAATAGCAAAAATTGGCTAAATGAGACCATAATGGCGAATATTCTAAAAATAAAAAATGAGTGAAATGAGCTAAAAGTGGTCACATTTCAGTCCTTCACTCATCCTACGATGGTCTTAACACTCACAAGAGCTCCTCTATCTATTTTCAAGTCAATTCCCGCATTCCTCGATGCGGTGAGCAAAAGTGTCAAAATGAGAAAAATTACCAATTTTGTACCGAAGGCCCTTTTAGTTCATTTCACATGGAATGCATGGTCAATTTGTGGATGAAATTGATTTTGGTCTCATTCTCCTTTCCCCACTTCAGAATTAGAAGGATTTTGTCTCATGCTTCACTCATCATCAGTGCTCCCCATAGTGGCAAAATCAATGATCATGGTTGGGTGAACAAAGTACATCCAATTTCTCCCATGTGAATGGTTGATCATAAAGATCGAGGTGTCTCGAGAATCATTTTATCAAAAAGGGGAGTCATCTTCTAGCATTCTCAATGGTATTGTTCTCAAGTGTTCATCACTCCTCTTCTCGGTGTATCCAAGAAATGTGTAAAGTGCATCATTTAAGAAACTTCAAAGAGGAAAAGTCTTTAAAAGGACTTCATTGGAGTTCTTTGTCAATGAGGCATACTAGTGTTTGGAGAGGGACATCTTGGAAAAAAATCATCTTAAACTTCTTCGGAGTATATCTTCATCAAAGCGAGAGGCATCCTCATTTGTTCTTTGGAGTATTCCTTCTCTCCTCTCTTCATTCATTCTCCTCTTCTCTACCCCCTTTCTAATTGTTCATTGTGAGAAATCATGCCTTTTTGTCTTATTCATGAAGGTGATTATTAAATATTTTTCAATGTAAAATTCCCTTTTGCAATTATAAAAAAGGGGACTTATTTTGTCTTTCCTATAAATACAAAGAGTCATAGGTTGAATAGGGACATGAATAGTCATGTGGGGGTAGACGAAGAGTTCAATGTAAAGCTATAAATTGAGGGAGCCTACTCATCTCAAAGCATGGTTAATCTTATTGACTAGATCCCATATTATCTGTAGAAAAAATTGATCAAATTATCTCTATTTCTCTTGGTTATGTTTCCTCTCCATCTTAACTATAATCCATGACCAATGTACTTGTTGAATGTCATGCATTAAGAATTTGTGCCTTTTGTGTTTTGTTCCTTGTGATTCTCATGGTTTCCTTCTCATTGAATTCACGAATAATGTTCTGGTTTTGAAACAATAAACTCTATTATACTATTTATTGTGTAAAACCCCCTCTTTTCTATTCTCTTCACACCTTTCCTTTAAGCTCTTTCCTCCCTGCAGATTCCACAAACACTTTGCCACAGGTGTAGGGAAGTACCCATGTGTGATCCCTGGTGAAAGACCACCCCAAGTTGATAGAATAGCGTATATAATTTCCTTTTTTCAATAAATGAAGCTAACCCATTCAAGCAGAGGGACCTAGTCCCAGAGCGTTGGTGAAATCAACCAATTTGTCCTATTGACAAATTTTCTCACCAACACTCTTAAATATATTTTTCAAGATGTTACTAAGGCAACCGTCCTCGTCGAGGATACCTATAAGATGAAACTCTATATAGGTTTCATCTTATGCTCTACAATGTGTTGTTTCAAATTGATCATAATCCTTTCTATGATGAAAACATTAAAAAGGATGAATCCAGAGAGAAATTTAGCCATAGCCAACAAATACCATAAACACAAGGTAACTAATATCATAAAGTATGTTATCCTAAGTGGGCTCAATAGAATAATAATCCAACCATGTTACAATATACAACTTGTTATTAGGGTAAGTGCATGGAAATGGGGGCCAAAAGCACACAAAAATGGGAATTTAAGAAAAACATGTACGTGGTTTGTAAAACCACGTTCACGCTTTAGAATTTTAGGTTCGGTAATTCATGAAGCTAAAACGCGTACATGGCATTATAATGCTTACATGTTATAACATGTACGCATTTCTTAGTTGATGTGTAATGTATGTGTTCTTTGGGGATTTTCATTTGTTATTATTTATACTTTATTATTTCTTATACTTATATAAGAAATTAGGGTCACTCTGCACCTTATGGAATTAGTCTCACAATTCCATAAGTTGCATTTTAGAGATAGTTTTCATAATCTAATATGGCCAGTACATAGGTATTTTTAAGTATTTAAGCATTCAGCCTTAACCTTTTAGAGTTTAAATTCTACAATCAATGTTTATTTTGGGAAAGAATATAGTCATTGTTTAGGTTTTAGGGCCTTTTTGATTATTTACTGGCATTTGTAGGAGTGTTAGATGTGTCAAAATTAGAATTTACAAACCTCACAACTCCCAATAGTAGCGACAATTGATCAAATATATGGGTTCATGAATTTTCCCATGAGCATGAAGTTGAATCCTTAATTCTATCTTAGAATATGGTAGAATCATACTATGAATGAGTACCTACTTTACAAGCTTAGGGCATGCATATTTAAGAGGACCACTCGAGTGATCCTCATAATAAACAATGTAAGGGAGTGACCTTGGTTCCCATGTTGGCATGTATATAATCCTTTGAGCCTTATAATATAGATTAACAATAGTAAGGTTTGGGAAAGAAGATGATCTATCTAAGGACCCCATAATATCTTCATTTGTTCAATAGAATAATAAGAGGTAACTTGAAGAGTTGGAAGCTAAAAGAGTGCATCACATCAATATCTTTATAAAACTCAACAAAATTTAGGGTAGGAGTAGGTGAAAATGTGCAAAATCTTCCACACATTTATTTACTTTCCATGGAGAAATAAACTTAGGACTTTCATCAAGATTTATGCTAAGAAAATTAGTTGCATTCTCACCTTAGTGTAGGAGTAGGAAGGTTGATTCAAGTGCCACATACTTCATAAGCAATCAAATCTACATCAACATTAAGATAAATTATTTTTAGATATCCTTTTGTGTTGTTGCTAAGACACCATTGAAATAAATTCATATATGGCCAAGACACCATTGAAATAATTTTGTGCATTGTAAAAATGAAATTGGTGAAAGTGGTAAGAGGGAGATAGTAAATGAGAGTGTACTATAAAATTATCATCATCAGTTTCAAGAAGAGTAAAATCCAAGCCTCATGGGAAATTTCCCTTTAGAAGAAAATAAGAAAGACTCGGTTATGAATAGGAGAAGAAGTTATGAATGGACACTGAGAGAAGAAGTGAGAATAACTTGATGAATGGACCACTGAGATCAATGAATAATTCCCTCTTTCACTTGAACCAATCCATCCAATCCATGAAACACTACCATGCCTTTCGACCCTCTTACACTTGATGATAACTTGAAATAATTTCCCGCACAATGCAACCATGATGATCCTTCCACCGGGAAACATAGTGACTAATGAAATGTGAGACCGAAAACCTTTTGACCTTGAGATGGGTCTTTTGCTCAACCCATATGATGAGATGAGAAACACCTTTGTGACCAAAATGTGTTTTAATCTAAGTGTATAATTAAATCTTAATTTTAGAGAGACTATTGTAAAAATGACATTTAAGTAATTATACACAATTATATTCAATATACAAGTCTCTAAAATAAATTAACCCTAGGTAAATACAAAAGAAGTAGAGAATTATTTGTTTTTGACCGATCTCGGAAGTGATCGGGTCGAGTATCTGTTGGATCTAACCGAGAGACAACATGGGAATGGCTCCACGGGAACTCGGGGATTTGCCTTGGATGGAAACGTGCACAATAAGACAAAAGCACCTCGGGTGTTGGTGATTGATCTAGGCACTAGTGACTGCGTGAATATTCAGGATCTGGTATTTTATGGGTCGGAAGGTCTTCTCTTCTACTTGTTCTTTGTCACTACGATTTCTCTGTTGGGGTTACGATTGCACATGTAACCTCAACGCAAACCATATCTACTGCACAATCTCACAAACACATGAGACTTGAATAAAATATGCTATATATGAAGTCATGTTGACCCCAAAAATCACACGATGAGTGAAACTATGACCGAGCGCTACAATACATCTCAAAATCCATGTAGTTCTTTGTGCTTGTGTGTGAAATTATGTCCTTTGCCTAAGTTTTCCCTCTCACCAATGACGTCAATATAGCGGGATGTAGCTAGTTGTGATGCAAGAATGAAAATGTGTGGTATGGAATTCAACACTTCTTAGTCCCTCTTTATTTTCCATCTTGAATAATATTTAGTATGTTGTGTATATATATGAGTCTCTTGCTTAAATTTTGACACTAGTGACACAAAAGGGACTAAGAATGCGGGATAAGGATAAGAAAAGAAATAAGGATAACCACAAATAATGAAATGTACAAAAGAAAAAGGAGGAAGGAGCACCTAGAAGGGACACAAGCGCCTTGGTGCTAGTGTCCTAAGACCAAAATCAAAAAATATGACAAGCCAAACAACAAGGATCCTGTGACCTAACCATAAGTGCATACAAAACTGAGAGATGTAGAAGAGAGTCACAATAGAAATCAATCAAAGAAAGTAGAGAAACAAGGGAAAGTGTCACCAGTGTATACTTTTCTTTACTTAAGATTCATGCATATAACAACATATCGATGGCATAGTAAAGTGATGATATGTGCATAATTTTGTGTCTATATTTCCCCCTTTATGCTATTTGAATGAAATTCAAGTAGTGTAAAGGAAGTAAGAAACATACCTGTATAGGTTAGAAGAAGCCATATTACGAGTTCATGTAGAACATAGAAATTTGTGACGTGGCAAGCCATGGATCAATGTTTTGACCCATGCGGCATAGGAAGAGATAGAAAACTATTGTAAGGAGTGACTTGGAGAAATAGTTGTAATGGTGTTGAATATTTTGGATTTTTTCCAAAGGTGACTAGAAGAGGTAGGGAGTGATCAATTCCCAAATTGATTTGTTAATAATTTAAGGATTTGGGCATCCTACCGCCAAAAGAAGAGTGTTGTGGAGAGATGTCTATTTTTATCTCCATCTATGAAACTTCCCCAAAATATCCAACCGCTGCAGATGAATAAGGACTAATTTGTTCCGATTGAAATATTGTTTGTCTTGATTAAAGAACCCATGTTGGAGCAGTAAAGGAAAGGAAATGAATTCTCATTTACCCCACTCCTATAGTAATGGGTGTTTTGATTTGAATAGTATTAAATGGCTTTAAAGTTAGGTCATCTAGAAGTGATGGTAATGTAATGTGACTCCTAAATTAGGTCAACTGAAAGTGATAATAACTATGTTGTATTGATTGATCGGTTTGAATGATAAGAGTTGATTGAATAGGATGTATATAGAAAATTAATCACACAGAGGTTTTTATTTTGCCTCCAAATTAGGTCATTTTGGGGAATGAGTTTGAAATAGTAAAAATTATTAATTTTCATATAGATTAAATGCAACCGTATTTGAATGAGATCGAGAGAAAATGTGATAGCAATGTATTAGGAGTGTCGATTGATTACATTGTCCCTAGGACAGGATTATAAGGTGATCTGATTGTATGCCCCCTTTCGATGAAAGGAAAAGGGGTGGAAAAACGAACACCAATGTAAAATCAAAGGTGTTAAGGACTATATTCGTATTCGTAACCAAGAGAGATAGTAGAGGAGATGTAATAGTGTTGGTAAAATATGTGTAGATATAGCATAGTGCGTGTGCCTAGGAATTGAAAATAGATTATGTAGAGTTATATAGTACGATGCTAAATGAAACCTGTGATCTGGATTTTAGAAATGAAGAGAAAAATAGAGTAACGAGACTCAAGATATGAGACAAACCATGCATTTTCATTAGCCGCGAGAATGGTAGAAATTAGTGAATATAATATAGAGTAAAATTGAATTACTATATCTATTAAATTGAAAAATGTGAATAGTAACTTCATTTGAACCAAGAATGAGTGTGATTTGAGCTTTGAGTTACGAGGATGCCTCATGTCAGAGAGTCTATTCAGATGAGATTCAAGAGGTTGGCGATTGGTGTGGCTACACAAACAACCTGGGAACTTGTATGTATGGTCAAATCAAGATTTTTGTCAAATTTGTCTGTTTTTAACATTTTTAGAAAATTTGGATTTTTTAAAATTTGGTGTTATTGACCAAGATTGAAGCGGACAGGGAATTTTTGTCTTTTGGGACACTAGCACCCAATTCACCTCACGCACTACTTACCTATCATGGGGGCTAGTGTCCGGGGGCTTGTTTTTTTGGGTTGTTTGGGAATTTAGTTGATTTTATCGTTGTTATGATTGATTTGTAAAAATGGATGCATGTTAATACAATGTTTTATTGTTTGGTTATTCTGCGTAGAGAGATATACACTTGAGGGAGTCATTTGAGTACATTGTTTGGTCTGGGGTTGACCGATGATGAGTGGGGTGTATTAGATCATGTCGGCTTGCACGACATATTACTAGATTAGGGAGGTGACCCATAATATTCCCTTGTTGATAGCATTGTGCGAGAGATGGTGTGTAAATAATTGCACATTTTGGTTGCCAGCAATGAGAGGAGATGCAGTGACGTTGGAGGATGTATATAGGATATTGATGTTTCCTATTGTTGGAGAGATGGAACATGTTATGGGACGTAGTATATTCCTAGAGTCGGATGAGGGCAAAGCATGCAATATTTTACAAGGTCTCAAGTACATGCTTTGAGATGTATATTACCTTGTATGTGATTATGAGATCTGGAGTTACGTGGTTTCGGAAGTTCATTACGGTAGTATTGGCTTCATCGGTGTGATGGAGGGTGGTGAAATTAACATTACAGTATAGGATGCATGATATTTGTCGAGTATATAGGAGCATGGTACGAGATATGCTTGGGCACAATGTGTGTTGGCCCATTTATACAAGGATTTGTATTGGTTCACATAGGAGGACCATGGTTGTGGGATAAGATCAAACACTCTTTTACATGTGTGAGCGTATGAGCATATGGCTATAGTGAGGCCACCGAGTGGGCCACGAGGACAATTGGGCTTGGCTAGAGATATTTGCGGTGAGATGGGTTGGGACCCGAGCAAAAGGATGGATAGAACCACATATAGGTCAATGTTGGATTAGATGGGCCCCGATGCGATTATCTAGAGGCCGTATAGATATTATAAAGGATGGTTGGAGGATGATATGTAGTTACGGTGTATTGACATACTATGTGGCTAAAAAAATAGTTTCTAGGAGTAGCAAAGTTATTCTAGGGTGTGTGGGTGTCTCGACATTTTGGTATGGCTCAAGACATGCCCCAGAGCCATACATATGGTGTCGATCTACTAGGGTGCGAGGCCCGAGTTTGAGGCCGAGCCCCACGGGATCATAGTTAATGCACCCGAGGTCCAGACGAGGTAAATCCAGCCATAGGGCCAATACAAGTGGATGACGTGGGGTGTACTGAGGCATATAGTCAGTGGTGGGTGACACACCGATGGGTGTTGTTGTTTAGTGGTGGTAGATGTACCGGGTGGGCTAGAAGTTAGAGGAGTCGAGATCTGTCGGGCACCAAATCTAGAGGTAGACAATGAAATGAAGCGGTGGGCGCAATGACTTAGTATCATATATTGTTATTGGTTTAATTGTTAACATTTTTGGTGAATACAACGATGTATAATTGCTAATATGATTTTTTTGTCATGTGGAAGTAGCGATCTAATGGTGGCGAGTTGATCGTGGATACCTCCATACACATGTTGAATCAAAATGTGCCTCCATCCGTGCTCGTGGGTGGAGGGATGTTAGAGTGGGTGGATACGATTATAGATGAGCATGCCTATTTGTTTGAGCTTGTGGCGATAATAATAGCCGTATGTACAATTTTGTTGAGTGAGTGTGATGAGGCACACACATAGACGAGAATGGGTGAGACGAGCTATGGGAGGAGGTGGCTTTGCCCCGGGATGTGTTTATATGATATGTGGAAATCCATGTCGAGGTTTGTAGAACATGTGGCCTAAAATATTGTGTTGCGAGAGCAGTTGGAGAGGCCAAAGCCCGAGATCAATGATGTAGGGTTAAAGGCGAGGCTTCGAGTTCGAGAGCTCATGTAGTTGTAGATAGTGATAGTGATGAGGACATCGATGTAGTGTATAGGATGTATTGAGTCGTGGAGGCTTGCCCCAGTGATTATACTTTATAATATTTGATTTTGGATTTTATATATATATATATATATATATATACGCATTAATGGCTTATCAGGTGTTGATGTCTATTGTGTATGAAGTGATGATTATTTGTTGCAGTGATAGTATATTTGGTTGGTATTGTTGATTTTATAGATAATGTTGATTGTTGAAGTTTGTGATGTTGTGTAAATAATTGTATAGTATTGATGTTTGGATTGAATAAGAATTACATTTAGAGATCAATGAATAGTAGATCATATAGTAGATGGGGATAAATATGTGATGAAATGTAGTAATGAGTAGTAAATAGATAGAAATGGTTATGTGATGAGATAATTATATAGGAATGTAGGATGATAAAATAATGATGCAATGATAATTGTATGATAATGAGATGTGTAACGATGTAGATAATTGAATGTGATGAAGATGGAGGGGAAAAAGGATGATTGCCCCAACATGAGAGTAATTTTCATTTAACTAACAATACCCTCAACAGTCATGTATGAACCTTGAGAACATTATTGCATCATCAGGTAATGATATGGAGATGGGAATCATCTACCATAGGTTAAGAGGTCAGCGATACACATTAGGAGCATGTGTGTATGAACCAAATTGGATGTCGAATGAAATCGTACAATGTAGGAAGTGTGATGGTGGTGAAAGAGTAGGTGCAAATCTTAACACAAATAATCTTCATTGATTCAATATGAATATCAAATACACATATATAGGAAATAACTTTCCTATAATTTAGGATCTAACCTTATTAACAAACTACCAACATTACTCACCTATTTCTATTCTACGTGAGTTGTTACAAACAACCTCACATACACATAACAAAATATTAACCCACGTAATAATAAGCTATGTGAGCACTATTAATAATTCCTAACATTCCCCCTTAATGTGAACATGGTAAAAAAACATTCACACACTCAATTGTAGTATGATCACCCCTATGAAACATGTCCTACTATGTGACTCATGATCTTGATCAAAAGAAAGGCTCTCTCCTTCCATGGTTTTAAATAGGCTTACCAAAAACCTTGACATGAACATGCCCCATCAACTGTCCACCTCGGGTGGTTTTCTGGATCCTCCCACAAAACCTTTCAAGATCCATGAACTGACTTCTTTGTGGTACTTTTCTCCCCACCATTCTTGTACATGAAGGAAATATATAGGAATCACAACTCGATTATTACAAAACTACACAATAGAACACATTGGAAATATTTCACATTACTTCCTATAAGAATCACAATGTTCATAATTGCAGCCATTGTTGTTGATCGCTACCACTTGATCTCTAACGGGAAAGAAAATGGACAATACCATGGAAGTTTCCTTGAATTTAATAATTTTTTCACATAATGGAAATGGAACATTGGTTTCATGTTCCCTCCACAATGTGAAATTTCCACTTATTCACACATCCAAGAATCTTTGAAAAGAAAATTGTACCGAACTACATATTGTTGTCTTAATCTTGTTGTTTGGATCTTTCCGTACATGATCACCGTGTGATCACCATTGTCAATGAATGTATTCACTGACCGATCATCTTCCAATGAAGTACGACAGTCAAAGGATCATCATAGTCGGAGGATCTCTCGTAATCATGCTCTCTAATACAATCATTTTTCTATCATCCACAATACACACCACACTGAAAAGATAAAAAAATTGAAATGAAGCACAACTGAAAAAAAAGCTCACACCACAAAAAATGTCACCACAGCTGAAGCGACCCTATCGTTGGTGGCCGACAAGAGATCGTTGATCGACCTCCAACATCTTGTGCCTCTGTCCTCCAATGAAAGGTTGTTAACTCAAGCTGGATTTGGTCATGAGTTTAATTACAACTCGGGCGTCAATTTCCACTAAAAATTCATCCATAAAGTATTTTTTCGACTTTTATAATGAATCAAATTTTTAACTCTTTTGACGATAAAAAAATTCATGACTCAAAGACACAAAAAAAATTTAATGACAACAATAAAACAATACAACACTTAATGATTAAGTATAAACTTGGAAAATATACTTTTTATGTAGATTCAACTAGACTAAAAGACTAGTATCGTGGCAAAACAAAATTACACATTGACAACTAAAACTCTAATCGGACTATTAGGACAACAAACATGGACTAGAAAAAACTTTGCATTATCAAATAATAAATAATATAAAACTATCCACCTCAAGTTCGTCACCTTCGAGGAAAAAAACGTGGATCCCATTGTCACTATGCCATATGCGAGTGGATACTTGAATGTTTGAGTTGGAGGCAGTGATTTTGGTTGGAGCTCATGGATCAGGAAACTGATTATCTCAACAGATCTGCCACCACATTGAAGAAATTTGACTTAGCCTTGTGTGGAGAGAGTGAGCTCGAGCTCCAAATATGACTTATTGCAATTGAATTGATAATGCCAAGTATATATGAAACAATTCCGCCCTTAAACAAATATAATCTCCTTTGCTAATTCTCTATAGCAACCTATTTTCATGAAATCAGTAAATTTGGCGATTATTTCAGACTTTGAAAGATAATAAGACAAGTCGACGGAAACGGCAGAGGTAGAATCCTCAGTAGCAAATGGGCCTTATGATGATGTTTTAGAAAAGCTTGTACAACACAAATCTCCTCTCAGTTTGATTAAAAACGTGATAGAATTCTTTTGGAGGAAATATGACCTCTTCAAAGACAAGAGCAAGGATCTCAAAGAAAAGAAGTGTAAATCAGGTCTGGAAATCGTAGGACGCCTTTGCATAAAATATACAAAGTTTTGGAATGATGTTCAACAATCTGACGTGGGCTTGCATGTATGGAATCCTAGTTGCAAAACTTTATTCCACCATCCACCATTCACAGTTGGAGATGTTCACACAGTCTGCAAATAAATGATATACACAGATTTGGTGCAAATAAACTAGCGATGACACTTCCAATGGAACCTCTTCCTTAAATCTTAGCACAAAAAACCACACAGTAGAAAATACAATAAATTATGGCTTAATCATACAAGAGAAATGTTTCCATCAGTTGGGAAATTCCAATTATCAACACAAGTGCCCCTGACAAACTCATTAGAACTCCATCAAAGATAGAATTTAATACGCTCGATACCGGATGAAAGATCGGGTGCAAATCTTAACACAAATAATCTTCGTTAATTCAATATGAATATAAACTAGCAATCGCATGTGTACAATGCAATGTGAACACCGAATGGTATATGTTATTTGATTTAGAGGGATAGTTATTACTTTTGTAGTTGATGTTGTTAAGGGGTTTGATTGATTTGAAGTGTAGATATCACTTCATTTAAAGGTTCCATCTCTACATTTCAAACTTGTTACAAATTCGTACATAGCCTTGTGCAATTCTTATATCATGAGTGGTAGCATTATGGGTAGTAGTTTATTTGAACTAAACATGTATACATGAAGTCTTCCGTACACTCGATAGGGCGTGTGATTGATAGTGGTAGTGTAGGAATATAGATGTGACATTACATTGAAATGTTGTATGTGTACATTTAAATTTGTTACTGATTCGTACATAAAAAGTTACAAATCTTATATCACAACATTTGAACTAAACATGTATACATGAAGACCTCCGTACATTTGAAGAATTATATCATGAATGGTAGCCTTTTGTGGGCAATTTTATTTCAGGTAAACATGAATACATTTGATACCCCTTGAATGGCAATGTCGCTTAGGATAGAAGAAGTGTTGAGTAAAGTAGTAGCAGAGGTGCTATATAAGTAGAGTGTAATATTTATGATGGGTTGAGTGATAGTAGTCTCACTTCCTCCTTTTTTCTTGCTCCAAGTGTTGGTACGTGCGCCATTTTTGAGTACCTTTCGAATGAAAAAGGAGGTGAAATGTGTAGATTTGCAAGCGAGGGAACTCTGGAGAAAGCTGTGAATGTCAAACCATGTCTTTCATTGGTTCCAATGTCAACAGTTGCTTTATGCAAAGTAAGTCCCTGGGACTTATGGATAGTTAATCCCCATAACATTTTAATCGGCAATTGTCTTTGATTCCCTCTCGAAATAGGGGGTATCAGAATATGTAACGGGTTGGAGGGATCCCAACATGGGATGTTGCATCTATCAAATTTGACAACAAATAAAGGTAATGCTGGTGGTGGCATTGATGCGTCGTAGAGATTTATAAATGCTTGGACAACTCTCAATAAGGGTATTCGCACGAACACCACGTGATCCGCACCCGCCCAAATTGCTACTCGCATTTTGGAACAAGAAGTGGGACACACTATTGTTCTTCCACCTAGTAAATCGCAATGATTCCTATCAATACAAGATTGAGATGGAATTTAAAAGCTAAGACATAGACAATTAAAGGTGGAACTAACGTTTCAAAAAAAACATGTGTTAGTCATAAATGTGAGAAGAAGCTGAAAAGTTGGAACGGAGGGCGTTATAGGAATTATGACTCTAAATAGGCAACTAAATAGTAAAAGAAAACCTAAAGAAAACATAGATTGACCAAAATTGAGTATCAAATGTAAGAGTTATAAAAAAAAACAATATTGAGAAACACTAACATCACATTGAGTAATTTTAGAATGAGTTGGTCTCCATGTGTATAGAAAAAATAAATTTATTTCATTATTAATACTTTTAGATTTTTCGAGATTGTGAACTAACATGTGAAATATAGAAATAAATAAGGACTTAATAAATAAATTTAAATATGTATAGAATATTGACAAAGTATTTATCCTCATAACATCTTTTCGATAAAAAAACTATCCTTCACACGGCCATATATAATATATGTTCATCAAAACTTCGAGTTCAAGCCAATCCATCTCATAGTTATTACTTAAATTTTACACCAAACTCAGCCACACCAACCTCTTCAAACAAGAGAGCATGCATTTTACAACTAAAACAAGTCTTATAATTAATCTTGTTTGCCTAACCACCAAACTGAAGCCTAAAAAAATGACTTCTAAATAGAGTCGAGCAAAGACTCAAATTACAAAGCTGAAATAAAGCTTACACTTTAAAAAGGGTGCGACAATTTATTCTAATTCTCTTTTATGCAATTAGCACCAAGTGCACCTCCATACATAGATAGGTGCTCACTTACATACATAGATAAGTGACATATCCAACAAGATTCAAATAAGAGATCATTTTTAGGCTTTCATTTTTGGTTCTGCAATACAATGTTATTAGAAGTTTAACCTTCACTTTTGGAGTTTTATTTTCTGTTTGTTTGAGGTTTAATAAATCATGATTGTTTTGGTATCTATTTAATACTAACAACGATCAATTAACAATAATTTAAGGTGCTCACTTATCATCAAAATACTAACATAATCTTCGACTTATTTTCATTAAATGCAGGTCAATATAGCAGAAAACATCAATAAAACATGTGTTGTACTAGAATTTATCTGTAATGTTGCAACTCATGAATCTCATTCTGTTGTTACAGACATTTAAAAAAAAAACTCTCTAGATCTTAAGCCACAATTATTCTCAAGATCTTAAGCCACAGTTTTTGTAATTATCTTCCTTTTCTGCAATAAATGCATGAGTTGGTCTTTGGAAAGATCCCTCCATTGATAACCTCCTCAACATATTGCTTTCTCATCTTCTCATAATGTTGCTGAAAATTGGTATCTGATTGCTTTGCCTCTTCTGCTACTATTAGCATATGGCTTACTGCTAGCGTATGGCCTTTTGTTATTTTAACTTTTCCTCCACCATAATACTTACGAGGATTAAACACAAGTAAATAGTATATGACAATGTCATTTTCATATTTGGGACCAACCACATAGATGTTAGATCTAGGATGTGAATGCTTCTTCCCCGATAAAATTTCACAAATAGCCATCACAGAGTACTCTTTGGTAATCCCATGTACTGTCCAAGACGAACAAGTGGAATAATTTAATGACGTCCTCATTTCAGCGGAGAAGTAGACGCCATCCCCACATGCATTTCCAACAGACATGTAGTTGGTGTTACTCAAGCACCTGAACCCATTCCTGTAAAATTCAACAACACCAATATCATTAAAAAGATTAATATGACCTGCAGTATATCTTTACATGAAGATGCAGAACATTCAAAGAAAAGGGAAGAAAAAAACAAGATTTCACTAAGAATATGCAGAAAATTTAAATAGTAGCCGTAGCACATACCTTATGATAGAATACCAGTTGCATGAAGAACTTCCATGGAAGGCAAAGATAGATCCTTCAATTTTCCTCCGTTGGCTAAATATTTTCTCACTATCAGAGTTACAGAAAACTGCAAACTGCTATAAACATGCACCCACATTTAACCTGTCATTCTTTTGAAGTAGGTGAAGAGACAATCTATTTGTAAACATCACATATCTGAGGATTTTTATGGAAGCCTTATTTTTTCTGCATAATCTTCTTCAGATAATTCACATGGAGTACCATCCTTTTTCAGCCAGGACATCCGTTATTTCAACACTAATTTAGTTTCATTGGAATACTGTTGCATCCCTAATTGGAACACTAATTTAGCTAAAAGTTCCATATTTTTATTAGACAAATAATTCTCTGCTTCACTGGAAGTGTCTCCTCCATACATGTAACTACTAAAGAAACCTGAACGTCTTCGAAGTTCCTCTTTTTTCAAGAGAAAAGATGGATATGGCTCGAAAACATCACAAATACTATTCTGTGTTGTAGCGGCAGCAACAACAGCAGCAAGGGTAAGTTCTAAATCAATCAAATCTGAATTTTGCAGTTCTTGTAGTACTGATGCTCCAATACCCAACTCTTCAAACTTGTACAAACTATGAACAAATAAAGCTTTACCATTAAGTTAATCCTGGATCTGAATAAAAATTATTCTGAGAACAGAGAAAATTATACCATTATGTAAATCCTGCACTCAAATAAAATGATGAGGGGAAAAATGAAAATTTTAACATTAACCTAGAATGGCAGCCAGGGGTAGTGGTAGATATTAATGGTGTAAGATGTTAATATAAATGGAAAATTGCAAAAATGAAAGAGGGGTTAAAGAAACACATACCATAATTCTCCATCACAGTACCACATGCGAGAGAATGGCAGAAGCTCCTTCTTAAAAACCATGCACCATTTCTTCATGGTTTTCATCCATTTTCACAATGAAATAAGAAGAGCAACAATAATGTTATTAGACTCTGCAGCTTGTCCCGTGCAATATAGCGATCCATCAGACCCAAATTGAAATTCTTTGAAAAATTCCTTCACAAATTCAGGGACCAAATCATGAGGGCCATATTTCTTGAAACTAAAAACCTTGACACCTAGTTGCTCTTAAACAACACCATGTAGACTATGCAATCTTTCAGTGTTTCCTCCCAACCTTATAATCCCAACACCATGTATTGCTTATTTTTCCAATGTAGAAAGATTCAGAAATTGAATTCAAAGCAAAATCAATCTATAGGGAAAAAAATATTTAATAGCATCAGCTGTTATTCTGTCGTCTGCTAATGTAATTTTCACTGCTACTCTGCGATCTAATATTGCAGTTGTCTCCACTTCATAAATGGTGCTTCCAATTCTAGTTGGAGGCTAGTTAGACGCATCTCATATGCAGGTGGTTCTAGAATGAAATCTTCATATTGGACAATACCATTCACCAATAGCTTGCCATTGTGAACCTGCATTAGAAATAAGAATAGAAAAGCAATATGAGAAATTAAACTCAAGACAAAAGAGTGTTGCAATGGCTAAAATAAAATTCAATCTTTGTGAGATGCATGTCACAAAAAATCAGTCAGGCAGAAGGATAAAATTAACAAGGTCTTGGGATTTTCCAACTTCTTATCCATCTTTGAAGAATTTGATCTGATAGATTATTTCTCAATCCCAATAGGAACACTTCTGCTATCATGAATAATGCTGGAGAAACATATCAAAAGAAAAAAAGTACACGCAATGTAGAGGCACAGAATCTGAGGACCTACTTCAGCGATTGGGTTTCAAATCCACAGTCAACTGCACTGCCATCAAAAGTCTCACATCAAAGAAAAAGAAACATAGTGGCATGCACAGACATAACAGAAAATCTTTCATTACGCCGGAGGCGTGGCTATAGTGCACTCGGTCTCCAACAACGACGGTGTGCAGCTTCCTGCTGCTTGTCATCCGATCCTCCTGCTTGACCAGCTCGTCATCCATTGCTCTCCGCCGACCTCCTTCCTGCTTGCATGTTTTTAGTCGGCCATAGACTGCCACGCAGGTTACATACATATAGTTATTTTGTGTATATCCGTGCATGTGTGACTACAGGGGTTTTTTTGTTTGTTAGCATCTGTCTTTTTTCTGAAAATATCTTCTTGCTGCCTCTGAATCCCTGTCAGGCGGATACAGGTTGGTTCAGTTGCCCATCTTCCTTCCAATACTACATACACCCGCTTGCAAATTTGTGGGTTAGGCCTCTTCAACAATTCCCACCGAACCTTGTGTCTCCGTCTGTGTATTTACAGGTTTTGGTCTCTCTGAAAACCCTGGTTGTATATCTCGCCGACATATCTTTCGGATATCTGAACATGCCATTTCTGGGTTATGTTTTCCTCGCCATTTATGAACATGCCATTTCTGTTGTTTCAGGTCACACCATCATCTCGAGGACACTCCCTGCCTTTGCCAAAAGAGGAGCTTGGAAACAGGGTATGGACATCCGCCAAAGCATAATAGAGAATGGAATTTTGTCAGATGATGTAGTTGCAAGTGCCCTGTAGACATGTATGCAAAATTTGGAAGCATTAACAATGTACGTGAATTGTTTGACAAAATGCCTCAAAGAGATGTTGTCTTATGGAATGCCATGATTGCAGCATATGTTCAATTTAGACTTGCAAAGAGATTCCAATGGCTCCCAAGAAGAGAGGTGCTTCCGCCATTTCAAAACCCGTGTCTTAAAACGAGAAGAAACCCAGTTTGTTTCTGATGGAAAAGAAACCAGAGAAGAAGTGGTTGTGGAGAACAATGTTCCCGTGAATGCTAGCCAGTCCAAAGACATTGTCATCGACCACTGGTATGTAATTTTTCTTTGAGTTTTCGATTTTGGGCGACTGGCATGTAGCTCAAAGACTAACGGTTCATGGATGCGATCCATTACCAAGAAGAAGATGTCTAGCTAGGGCTCCTCAATATCATCAGAAGCCATTTTCTATCAATGAATCCCTCTGGAAGCTTCCTTATGATCGAAATGTTCGATGGAGGCATTACCAGTGCAAGAATTTTACATGTTTAGAAAACAATAAAACTCGAAGAGGATTCTACAAGTGTGCTCAATGTTTTAATATCACACAATATGAATTGCGTAATTGGGGTTTTGGGTTAATAACCATGGGTAGTGCTTGTTTTGGTAAATGTTGCAGAAAATGCAATCATGTGCATAAATGCTGGAGAATAACTAACGGGAATTGATTTTCAGAAGATTTGTATTTTGTTGGTGGAGATGTAATCAGAACAGAGGAGGTAATTTTTGAAAAGGAAGTCCCATCTATCTATCAGACTGCTCGGTTTGGGGACTTCTCATATGTAATTGGTGATCTTCCTGCCGGGGAATGTTTTGTTGATCTTCACTTTGCAGAGATAATCTTCACAAATGGCCCCCAAGGATGCGTGTTTTTGATGTCTTTATACAGGAAGAAAAGGCGAGATAACTATATTTATGTTACATGTATGTTTTCACTGTTTCCTAGCTGTAGTGCATGTTTTAAAAAGTTGAAATCATGGCGCAGATTCTATCTGAGCTTGACATTTATGCTCGTGTTGGTGCCAATACGCCCCTTGTCCTGATGGATGCCCCAGCAAATGTCATTGATGGAGGAAATTTAACTATCAGATTTGAGGCAATCATTGGCAGCCCCATTGTCAGCGCAATCTGCATAAGAAAAACACCTCACTTTGGTATAAAATCAATCTTTTAATTATTACAATCAGAATGTATTTTATACATGGCTCTGATGAAATTTGCAGATTAAGGATTGAGACTGCAAAAGTTTGATATGGTACTGACAGAGGTAAGCTTCAGGTGCAAAGATGAATATACAATCACATACATTTAGAGAAGAAGATTCTAGGAAAACGGATCAAGTCCCTGAACTAATTGTAGGCGAAGGTGTGTTGATCTGTAATACAGTCCCATTGACCTATTTTGTTCAGTACAAATTTCCGTCTACAAAATTATTTTGCACGAGAACAAATCTGTCTCTCAGGGACTTATAAGATAGACACCCTGAGTATGATTGAACTTTCATTGATTCTATCACGAAATTCAACCAAACAATAACCAAAGATGGATCTATAGAAGGTAAAAGGAGGGTTATTAACTTTACATTATTTACATTGATCAAATAGTCATACCCCATGCGTACCTCTCATCTGAGGTGACTACTTGATTGTGGTGCCTTAGACAAAGGACTATCGTTCTCGAGTGTGGTGCCATAGATCTCGTCCATCTTGAATGTGCAGAATTTTTGTGAGTGGTATTTGAACACATTCCCTTTTGCACCAGAGCCTTAATATGGCACATCAGATCAATTGGTCATCTCAACACCCTGACATTAAAGTACATGTAATGAAGCTGTTTAAAACTTTTAAGATACTTATTTGTTTCATCACAAGCACACAAAATATTGACTGCAATGTCAATGGGACTTAGTGTAAGAATTGTGAAATGATGGCTAAATAAGATTATGTAGTCATGTCCAATGAGAACCCAACCCCAATGTATAGAATCTTGACTGTTTAAGAAATGATATACGTACGAGGGCTTCATTTTTAGCTTTTAATTCACAAAACATTGACCTAATATTAATTGGAACAGTAAATGTACATGATCATTTCCGAGCTTAATTGAATTGCCTCGATGGTTTGGTTGGAGTCTTAAATGTTTGTTTATTCTTGTTGGTTCAAGGGTAAACCATGAACTTGGTGTCAGTGAAGGATAATTTTATGTTATGTTTGCTATTTTTCTTCTAATTTTTGTTGTAATGTGTATGCATGTGATGCCAGTACGTGGTGAAGATATGTTCCATTGGAAAGCAACAATAATGGGTCTGGTGATAGTCCATATGCGGGAGGTGTATTTTTGGTTACTTATTCACTTTCCACATGACTACCCATTCAAGCCTCTAAAGGTATTCTTCCTTTAGTCCTAAAACCTATGTGAGTGTGGCAATTGTACTTATCTTGATCAACATTTTCATCTCTCTCTCTCTCTCTCATATGCACATTCATGTAGGTAAGAATCTCTCATGTGGGTAAGAGAAGTACTTTCCTTGCTCTTGTTCCTTTGTCCCCAAGGATGAAACACAAGGGAGTTCCATTCGCATTTCCTCTATCAGTCTTAAGTAGCTCCAAACAAACAAAATGTTTTATAACTAACTATATAGAGACAAGAGAAGGGGATAACCTTTGTTCATATAAATGAAGGGGTGTTAAGGCCAACCTTAATCCTAAGCTACCCTCTCTGCCCCCTTCACACACACCCACACGTGGAGATTGGAGAAGCATAAGCACATATACATGACTGCAGTTATATGCATGCAGTCACATTGAAGTGTGTGTGATTTTTTCCCGTCTCGCATATAGATGTGAAAAGGAAAAAATGCCTCTATTTCGACTCTTATTTTACGCACGAGGTATTTTTGTTTATATGCCCTTTTGATGAGATTGGGTTATCTCGGTGATAAAAGCATGATTGTGTCCAGTTTTTGTGGAATCTTTCATTTGACTTGGCTATTGAAAGGAAATGTAAAAAAATATCTTGATTTCTTAGAGTTTTTAATTTTCATCAGTAATTGTTCCTTTTTAATCTTTTTTCGGTAGTAATCACCACTTAGAAATTCGTCGTTGTTGCAAAACTCTCGGTTGACTATTTCAATAGGTTTTGCTAGGATAATAGTGATTGTTTTTATGTATGGGTAAAGCTTGTTGATTGTCTGAACTTTGAGGTATGTGGAGCATATTCCCAAAAAGTTCACTTAAAGAATTCACGACACGATAGCTTGCTTTGCTCGGTGAAACATCAACATGGTATCACGATACGCATAAGAGAAGGGACCTTACGCCTTGTAACGAGACTTATCATTTTATGAATATTCTTATTGACATGTGAAATGAGCCTTACCATGCTTGCCTGGAGGAGCCAATTGACAAAATATAAAAGTTGAAGTGGTTCTAATAAAAAACATCTTAAGTCAAACATAAAAGAACAAATTATTAAAGGATTGCAAATAATGTAATTGTAAAAATCACTAACGTTCTTGAGGAAAAAAGATATATTTTAAAATTCCAACTGCAATTCATGATGATTTCTATAGAACTCAATTGGGGCTTCTGCTGCACCTACGGTTATTTTAGGTCCAATGTCTGAAAAGGGGTAGATATGATGCAAAAAGTAATTGAAATTAAAAAAAACTAGAGTGGCAAAGATTCTTTAGGAACCCATATTTTCTTGCTTGATATTCAGTTTCAACAAAAAAGAATGAAGCATGAAGGGTATATATGATGCAAAAAGTAATTAGAGGATAGGTGACAAATATTTAGTTACCCATATTTTCTTGCTTAATATCCACTTTCAACAACATGAATGAAGCATGAGGGTTATCGTAAGCTAACTCTGACATATGGTTTAGCTACATCGATATATCACAAGCTAAATTTATCGAGAGGTATTGAAGGAACTAGGAACAAAAGCCATTTTTATTTCAAAGTGAAGCTCTTACTGTGAATACTGTTAGTTTGGTTGCTGAGCTTATTCAGATTCAAGAAATCAGTGCTATCATGGAATGTCTTAAGTATTAACCCTAAAGAATAATTTGAAACTATTGCTTATTAGCATAGTAGATGGTTAGGGTGTGGTACGGGTAAAGGTTTTTATAATGATTCAAACTGCTACTTTATTTTTTATGGGAGAATTTCTCAGTGATTCTATTGTCATCAGAAACGTGAAGAGTTTAAGTCGGTTTTGACCCTGTATGTTTGTGGATTTGGTTATCATTTGCATCAATTAAGGCCTTTTGAGGATCTCTTTCTGAGTAAGAAGATAAATGACGGAAGGTTGTCAATTGAATAACATTTCCTTTGTGAAATATGTACACTAACAATCTTTCTCATGAATTTTGATTGCAGTGCCCAAATGGTCATACATTATGTCATGCATGTAAATCTAGGGTCAACAATCGGTGTCCAACCTGTAGGTATGACCTTGGTAATATCAGCTGCTTGGCTCTTGAAAAGGTGGCAGCATCTTTAGAGCTTCCTCTACGGTAAATTGAAGCATGAATGTAAGGTAGTCGGTGGTATTCCATCTTTGGTGGCTCATTTGAGAGAAGACCATAAAGTTGATTTTCATGATGGTCCCACCTTCAACCACCGATATATAAAGTCAAATCTACATGAGGTTGAGAATGCTACTTGGATGCTAACAGTGAGTCCTTATATTCTCTTACACACAATCTCCTTGCTCTATTCTTTGGTCTATGTGCTGGGCATATGGTTCATCATTGTTCATTATATTTCTTTTATTTGCAAGTATTCAATTGTTTTGCGCAACACTTTTGTCTTCATTTTGAAGCATTTCAATTGGGCACAACCCCTGTTTATATAGCCTTTCTGCGTTTCATGGGAGATGATAATGATGCTAAAAACTTCAGCTACAGCCTTGAGGTTGGAGGCAGCGGTCGAAAATTGACTTGCCAAGGAATTCCTCGAAGCACTAGAGACAGTCACAGGAAAGTTCGGTACAGTCATGATGGATTAATAATACAAAGAAATATGGCACTTTTTTTCTCAGGCAGTGACAGAAGAATTGAAGCTTAGATTGATAGGACGCATATGGAAAGAGCAATGATCTTTTTCAATTTCTCCTGACCAGGACAAGAAAGTCACATGCCCCATTTGATGAACTTCTCCTGACCAGGAGAAGTTAGTCACATGTTCCATTTGATTTGTCTTCTCCCTCTTGCTACTAAATCTTAATGTAAAGTATTGGACCCCTTAAAAAAGCAATCTTATTGTAAACAATCCATAGATAGAAAATAACTTTTGATGAAGATCCTTGAAGTTGACTGCAACACAACACATGTGTATTTTCTTCGTGTACTAACTTTTATAATTATCCAACATTATTAACTTTCCAACATTACAAACATAAAACTGGTACATTGCATTACACTCCAACTCCTAATGACACATCAACGGCGTAATCTTGCTCCTCTCGGAGTGACCACTAGTTTATAATTCTTAATCACACGAAGTATTAAGGGAGTCCCCACTCACCATAACCACCCTCTAATTGGATGGATCTCCTTCATCAAAGGAATAGGAAATCAACTAAATTAGTAACATCGAGGTGGAAATCGATTAACCTCGTTATGCTCAAAAGTGAAAAGAGAGAAGGCAACAACATTGACATTGATTGCCGACGGTTGTTGTATCATCATCTATGTTGGACATGTCGGCATTGATTGTTGGTAAATGCATGGAGGACCCTTTTCCTGCACCTGATAAGAGTCACTGTGTTAACCCACCATCGGATCTTCCCCTCAATGCAAAAAAAAAATTAAAACCCTAATTTTTTTATTTTTTCTAGGGTTTGAAAATCACTGAAGAGAAGATGGAAAAAACATGCATACCTTGTGTTAGAGGTGTTATGAGGGGTAGGCCCTTCAACAACTCCTTTGGGAGGATGAGCACCACAAGAAGCGCTTGATCTTCCTCCTCTGCTCGCCCGCCTCAGCTTGGGAGCATCACTCTTCTCCGTATTTGATTCTTTGAAGGGACATAAATGTTGTTTATTTTACCCTCTTTGTGCTTCCTTATCCGAGACCCCCTCAAAAGATTGGATAATTACAACAATCCGCATGAATCCTAACAAAACCAAAACCACAGACCATGATAAAAATTTTATTTTCTATCCCGAAAGTAATTTGGAGGATTTGGAGGGTGAATGCGGAAATGGAATTGCGAATAATGTGGGCGAAATTGAAGATGTTAAAATACAGAGAAAGCGTGGTTAAAAATGGAGTCGGTGAGCTTGTTTTTCATAAAGTTAATTTTACCCGGAACACAAAAATGTCAAAATGGCCGTCAAAATTAGGCCAGTGGGATGAACGACTGCAAAGCCTTTTCCCATAGGGGTAACGCCTTCAGTGTAAATACACACACACAAATATAGGAAATATCTTTCCTATAATTTAGGATCTAACCTTATTAATAAACTACCAACATTACTCACCTATTTCTATTTTGCGGTTGTTGTTGCAAACAACCTCACACACACATAACAAAATCTTAAGCCACGTAACAATAAACGATGTGATCACTATTAATAATTCCTAACAGGGAGGAGATGCGAAATTGAACTTCTTATGAATCCATTGTGGTGTAATAACAATAGGGGTAAGTTGAGAAGATGTGGAAGAGGGTGGGACATCAGGAGGAGGTGGATGAATGATGAATTTAGGAGGGGAAAAAATGACCTTAGGAGATGGTGAATGCTACAAGCTAACGGTGGAAGAGGAGAGAGAGATCGATCACGAGAGTAGGTTTGGAAAGTAATAACACCCCTATATTCTAATTTTTGGAGTCTATCATTAAGGGCATAACAATCATTATCACGGTGACCATTAATGCGGTGAAAATTGCAAAAATGGCAGTCATGATGATGGTGTAGCTAATGAGGGGGATGATGATGGTTGGAAGGTAAACGAATCAGCCGCTTATCAAGTAAATTACGTAAGATATCTTGTGGTTTAGCAACATGTGAAAAGTGAATGGTACACGGGTGGGAGGTGGGGAAGATCTAGGTGGATACATATGCGCTAGTAAAGCGAGAGGGACACTTATGTGGAGGAGGAGATGGTGACCGTCAAGAAGGTACAATAACTGGGAGAGAGGAGGTCTAAGTAGGTAAGGGAGGAGTAGATGAAGTAGGTACTATAACATGATCCACAATTAATTCTTTATTTAATTCAATAACTTTATAACAAAGAATATTAAATGAATCACATGTATCATATAACAACTTTTCTTTTAATGGAGGAATTAAGCCACGACAAAAGATATATTGCATTTCTAGATCAATAGGCTGAAAAAGTAAATGGTGCATACAAGAATTAAAGCATAAAATATAATCTAGAATCGAGTTTTGTCTTTCCTTGATGTAAAGAAGGTAAGCGTTCATATGTAACTTTAGGCCCATTATTAGAAATAAAACATCTAAGAAATGCATCCTCCATATCATAATAAGTGCTAATATATCCATTAGGTAGATGAGTATACCATTGAAGATAAATATCGACAAGACTATGACGGAAAGCTTTTAGTAACAATCTATCATTGGAATATGAATCCATGGCTAATTGAAAATCTTTAAGATGTAAGTAAGGATTGCCTGTGCCATCGAATTGTGAGAAAGTAGGCATAGTGAAACCCTTAGGAAAAATGAAATTGTGAATTTTCTTAGGGATGGGATTTCGGGAAGAGTATTATTGTCAATAGAAGCATAATAGGCTTTCTCTCTAAGGTAAGGGTATGGAATTTTCTTTGCAAATCACCAACAACATGCATGAGAGAAAGGATGTCTTGCGAAGGAATGGTTTGGGAAGTGAGAGGCATGTTGAGGGGTTGAATCTTTCCATTATGAGTGATCATAGGGACTTGAGAAGGGGATTGGGATGTGGAAGAAGGGGTCGCATGTGAAGGCTCTAAATGTGTAGTATGGGAGGAGTTAATTGGTGTAAGATCATCATGAATAATAGGAGATGTACTAGGATTATTAATGGTGTCAACATGGAAATCATTAGAATAAATTTCAAAAGTAGAAGATGTATGAGGTATAGATTCACACTCAACAACCCTAATTCAAGAAACATCATCATTAATATGTACATTATTATTATTAGAAGCAAAGTCGTTATTATCCATATTTTCACAGGCAATAAGTTCATCATGCAAAGAATCTATATTAGTGTTATCATTTACCATAGTACAAGGAGAAGAGGATGGAGAAACAATCATATCTACAAAGTGGATGGGAGAGAAAATTCTTGTATAGAGAGACAAAGCGAGAGTGGGACTTGGGAGATCATCAGGATTAGATGCTTGGAATGTAAGGAGTTGTTGAATGATAAGGGGATCATATTAGGGATTTTACATAAAATTACAAAATTTAGCTTCTATGCGAGGCATAAGAAAGGATTGTATTTATGTTCATAAAGGTCATAGGATGATCTGGGGATGGGTACCATTTTTGAGCCATGGGGGATATGGATCTTAGGGAAAGAAGTTCCTTTTAATCTAAATGTATAGTTAAATCTTAATTTCAGAGTGACTATTGTAACAAATGATGTTTAGGTAATTATACACAATTAAATTCATCATACAAATATCTAAAATCAATTAACCCTAGGTAAATACAAAGGAAATAGAGACTTATCTATTTTCGAGTTGATTTGAAATGATCGAGATTGAGTATCTTTTGGATCGATTAAAGACAACTTGGAAATGGCTCACTTGAGAACTTGGGAACTCAATACATTTGTACTAGAAAGAAGTGCCTACATGAGGAAAAAAGTGCCTTGGGCATTAGTGATTGTTACGAGTCCTAGGGACTATGTGAATATTTAGGATCGGTCTTTTCGGTTCGGAAGGTTTTCACTTGTACTTGTTCTTTGTCGCTCTAATTTCTCTGTTAGGGTTTTGATCGCACCAGTAACCTTCAACACAAACCATAGCTACCTAGACAAGGTCATAAACACATGATACCTTAATAAAATATGTAATATGTGAAGTGGTCGACTCTGGCAGTCACTGATGAGTGAACTTACGACAAGCTTTGCACTACATCTCAGAATCTATGTAGTTCTTTGTGCTTATGTGTGAAATGATGTCCTTTTCCTAGGTTTTCCCTCGTGCCAATGATGCCAAGATAACGGGTTATAGCTAGCTTTGATGCAAGAATGCAAATGTGTGGTATGGAATTCAACACTTCCCCTTCTTATGTAGTGTATGCAACCCAAAATGTAGTCCCTTTGAGTAGTGGTAGTAATATGTAGATGTGATAGTCCCTCTTGATTTTTCAGCTAGAATAATAGTTAGTATGTTGTGTATATATGAGTCTCTTGCTTTAATTTCGACACTAGTGACACAAAAGGCCTACTACGAACACAAGATAAGGACAAGAAAAGAAACAAGGTCAACTACAAATAATGAAATGTGTAAAATAACAAGGAGGACAGGAGTGCAAAAAGGGACACAAGCATCAAGGCGCTAGTGTTTCAAAGTGGGAGCTAGTGTCCCGAGACCAAAATAAATAGATGTGACAAGACAGGATGGATAGGGATCCCTATGACCTGATTAGAAGTGCATACTGGCGAGAGATGTAGAAGAGAGTCACATCGAAGTCAACTAAAGAAAGTAGAGAAACAAGGTAATGTGTCACGGTGTATACTTTTCTTTAAGATCTATGCATATAAAAACATACTGATGACATAGTAAAGTGATGATACATACATAATTTTGTGTTTACAAAATGAAATTTGAAACCAAAATGGGGAACCGAGAGGGCTTCCTTTTACTTTGAGTCATAATTCAAGCTTGTCGATACTCCGTAAGCATAAATTTGTGCAATTACCATTCCTATGAGGCAAGCTCCAGAGAGATGGTCACCACATAGTGATTGGTGGAGATTCTTAAATGTTGATAAGTACCTCTCAGAATGGGACTATCATAAATAGACTGTTGTTTACTAGGGGTGAGCATCTCATGACGATGGGGCCAAATTTCACGAGTTAAAAACACCTTACTAACACCCTATGTTGTGTTTTTGAGTGAAGAAAATTCTTGTACATAGGGGAGCACATTTTTGTGTCCCACATGTCCCCTTACACATTTTCTAGTCCTCCATAATTCACCCTAGTGATCACAAATCAACTCCATGATGCTCAAATCATTTTGTGATTATTTGTGACTTAGTGAAATAGGTCTTGACATGTAAAAGTAAGGATTTCTCATTGAATGCAATTCTTATCATGTGGCCACCTATTGGAATAAAATGAGGTGGTTACAATGTCCTTCCTCCTTTAAATTGTGATCACACTACAAGGTTCAAATGATTTTTAAGAACAACTTGCCAGTGAGTGACATCAAATAAAACGGAGATGATTTCTCATTCTTGCATACACGAGTGTTCTATATGAAGATCATATTGTAACCCCACCTAGATCTAGAAAAATCCTTAGATGGAATCAACTTCAAGATGTTCATACACCTCTTTTCTCATTTACCTCTCATGGAGATAGCTGATGTTTTGATCCTTCACACATGATGGTCTTGAATGCCTCGGTAGCTTGACTAGCTCATGTTAGCTTGTTCCTTGAAGATGTTTGAACATGATGGCAGAGTCAAGATATGATGATTCTCAACTTACTCCATGAGCTTCAAATTTCACCTTTGAACATGATGACACCCTTTTTAACTTCACAATTCACTTCCCTGACCAAGATGTCACCTGAGTGGAAACATGTTTATAGTATCTAGACACCTCTTTTCTCGATTACTCCTCATGGAAATAGGTTTCCTCCTCTATATGGAAGGATTGATACCTGAATATGATCCAAAACTTAGGGTTTTTTTATTAAAGTAAAAATAACAATTGTTCCAGATGTAAATAGAAAAACTATCTTTGAGAAGAGATGTAAATTTCTCAAAACTATCTTTGAAAAGAGATGTATATTTCTCAGAAGACTGTGATTACAATAGTTATATATGCAAGGAGATGTGTGTCTTTCCTTATGGGTTACATATACTTATATACTACTTTTAGAAATATGAAGAGACATCTAGAATAATTTGGAAGGTCACCAATCTTGAGGGAGACGAGGTGATTCACCTTCCGTGAATTACATATGTAAAAATTTCATGAAATTACTATTTTTAGAAGTGGATTTGGGGTTCAAAATTTTCTAAGTGGAGTTCCACACCCTTTCACCATATTCTACACATTCCAATATTTCCAAAATATTTTGAATGGATTCAATAAAAGTTATGACTCTGAAAGTTTCCCCACTAAGCATTGCCACGGGGTTGTTATCTGGATAAGAATGAGACTTGAAGGAATTTTTGAGGGCGAGCTCCATGTTCTTAACCTCCAACTACATTGAATAATTGTGAAAGAAAATATCTTAATTAAAATATGTGAGCACATCACCAAAAATTTATCAAGCTGTTTAGAAACACTCTCAAGAGATATGCACCTTTTGTGAGCTCGAGATGAGTAGAATTTCAATGAGGTTTTGATGTTTCAGATCCTTCATAGACCTCACGACTCTCCTAATTACACCCGTTGTCCAAGTGATTGTATTTTACACACATTGAAACCTTGATATTTTCCTTGTCACAAAGTGATCCTCATGAAATCCCTTTTTCATGAATGGATTCAACCAAGATGACTCCTTTATTCCACAATCAAGATGAGGTACCTCTTGTCCCCCTTGCATCATGGGGACATAGGGGACATTGGGGACACCTAGGTGCCCAAAGTGTGACTTAGGGAGGTTTAACATACCTCATGTCCCCTTTTTCTCTTGGGGTACAGAGGGGACACCTAATTTTCCAAAGTGCAATTGTTTCGATTTAGAAAGCCAATTTTGCCTTAGATGTCCATTTTTAGACACCGAGCTTGATTTTTTCGCCATAAGAGCTTATGAAAATGGTTTGGGGTCAAATATTATATGATTTTGACTCAAAATCACATTTCAAGTTCAATGGAATAATTATAAAAACTAAATTCTTCCTTCAACTCAAAATTTATGGCCTTTTCCTTCTTGGAGCGAGAGGGGCAACTACAGAAGATTGAAATATCTCAGGAAATAATTAAGCCTTAGATAAAATTTGATATTTTCAGCTTGTAGAGGATTCCAATAGATTTCCAATGCATATTTATTTTCCTCTTGAATCATTGAGGAACTCCTAGAATATTCTAAAGAAGACAACATTCATTGTTGAAGCTCTCATTCCCTACACCGTGAATACCCGTTGTTGAACAAATGGCTCCTGATTAGATTTTATTTCATAAATTTTCTTAAATTTATTAATACACCTTTAATTATCTCTAAAATCACCCCTAGATGATTTTTATTTCCCCAAACATCAGAGAGGGTGTTTACTAGTTGTAAAATGGCTAAAATTATCTTTTTAGGCCTCAAGAGGAAGTTATCTTTCACTGAATCTTACTGAATTAATTTATCACCTTGGGTAATCATCCTAAACACTAAAAAAACTTGAAAAACTTGTTAATAATTTCATCTAAACCATGGTGAAGGTTGAAGCGAAGGCAAGGTGGCAGAGGAAGGATGCATAGTGACTGGGAAGCCTAATTTTCAATTAGGGGCTTAGTTGTCATGCTTATGATTTTTAGATTTTCATGTTATCTATTTCACATTACGAGAAGAAATATTGATTAAATTGAGCCATGTGAAACTTATTGGAACTATATGATTTGATTTTTTACTAAATGCAGGAATAATTAAAAATCTAGGCATGAATAAATTGGTCAATTTTATTTAAATTGAAGATGTAATTGTGATGCAAGAGTATCACAAGGGAATTGAATTTCTTACATAAGTTATACAATATCAGTTAATTATGGGCACACACAATGATGGTGAAAAGGATTACATGAGAAAGGAAAGTGCAACACAAAAGTTGGGTGAGGGTGACAATTATGGATGAATTTCACAAATGTTTTGTGCAATAGTTTAATTGTATATTGTGCGTTGATAACACAAGTAAAAGAGCACAATGTGTGCATGAAGTGAGTCAAGTATACCATTTTCGGGGCTAGAGTGACAAGGAGTAGAGAGACGAGCTGAGTCACACGGAACAAGTGAAACATTTCAAGGGTCATAAAGAAACACCATTGTAATAGCTTTATGATTTTTGATTTTTTTTTTTAAATCCAATAGTGGGAGTAGTATTTGTAGATGTTGTCAAGGATTTTCAAATTAATAAAAACATGTACATGTGTTTTTATTTGTTATGTATTATAAGGCATTTCATGAGTCCATATATTTGAGTAGATGTTATTATCTTTGAGAGTTGTGAGGTTTGTAAAATCTAATTTTAACACATATAACACTCCTACAAATGTTAGTAAATAGTCAAAAGTACGTTTAACCTAAACAATGACTATATTATTTCCCAAAATATACATCGATTGTAGAATTTAAACCCTAAAAGCTTAAGGATGAATGATGAAATCCTGAAAAATACCTATGTCTTGACAGTTAGATTATGGGAAATTATCACCTAAATTGTGACTCATGGAGCTGTGAGACTAGTTCCATAAGGTGTAGAGTGACCCTAATTTATTATATTTACTAAAATAAATTTAAAGTATAAATAATAATAAATAAACTAAACATTTATTTTTAAAATAAAAAAGCTCGAAAAATACGTAAATTACTCATAGACTAAGGAATGAAATATTTTAGCTCGTACATGTTATAACACATACATGTTTTAACACATATACATTATAACGTATACGAGTTTTATAATGTATGTGTTCCTTGAATTATGTAAACAAACCAAGTCTGCTAGGCATGAAAATGCTTTGGATTCTTGAATCCAAGCCTTGTACCTATTACAACACAACAACCTACATGTTTTTGGAAAAAAATGCATAAACTCATCTTTCACCATGATAAATCCTACAAAAATAATCGTAATCTTTCTCTAAAATATGTCTACAATGTAAAGAAAACTACCCTCTGTCTAAATATATAATTTTTAGTTTTTTTTACTATTGTAAGGTGTCTATTTATATTTATTTCAAAATTTATCTTTTATATCTCTATTTTTATTGATTATAAACATGTATACATCTTAGAGAGTTTTTTCCAACTTTAACTTAATAAAATAAAATAAGAAAAACAAACTAACCTCGGAAGATGGCGGGGTTTACCGATGCCCACGATGATGAGCGTCTATGTTGATGGCTTAAATCTCCTTCTTTCACCGACGAAGGAACTGCGGATCAAAGACACCGAATGAAATCGATTAGATAAATGGATAAATCAGCTACTCAACAAAGGTCGTTTCTAGGAATCAAAGGGATTTCCTTGGAGGATGTTAGCTTGCCATGATACAATTAAGTAGATTGATAAAAATGATAGAAATATATGGATGAAAATGATATGTAGATAATAGACAAGAAACTTTAGAACTCGAGGTTGAAGGGAAATTCATGTGCAACTTCAAAGGTGGCTCATGCAAGGGTAGATGAGATCTAAACGGATTCAAAATAATCGTACCAAAAGTATTTTGTTTCTTGTTGGATGTCATGGAGGAATTCAATCTGATCTTCGATGTCCTCGATGTCAATGGCAAATCAGATTGCACATAATGTCAAATTGTGAAGGATGTTGTATTGTTCCCAGAAAAAGGGTTGTTGAACTATAAGAAGGTCGTAAATGCTTGTAATGGGATGAGACTGGCCACACACTGCCATCTAAATTAAAGTCATGCTTGCAAAGAACAAGTTAAATCCACAAGATTGATAAAATTTGAGATAAAATAATAAATTGACAAAGAAATGTGAATTGACAGGGATCATTGACAATTCAGGGTGAATCATTAGCGATTTAGGGTGAATCTTTGGTGATTCAGGTAATCGTCGACGATTCTTGTAAAAATTGACAATTTTAATAAAACATGAACTAAGGTTGAAAGCGACAGTTTTGATAATTTTGATGTTTAGACAAGATGTAAATAATGAAATGAGATAAACAAATACCTTTTGTTGAGGAAAAATGTTGAGAGATGTCTCGAACATCTAATAGAGTTGTTGGATTTTGTGAGAGATGATCAATGAAAAGGCCACCAAAATGATGTGCTTGGGATTGATGTAGAACCTTAATGATCTCTGGAAATGGCTTAGATTTACTATTGGTTTGATGGAGGAGGATTGTTTAATTGGTTCGCAAGTAGCTCATACTCTGAATGAACCCTTGGTTTCTTTTTGAGATTCGTTAAGTGAGGATAGAAAGGTTTTAAATCCCCCTAGGCAATAAAGACCTTCCCCAAATGGAGAAATCTAACCTCTTGAAACAAAGTCAAGGGAATGGCCTTCATCCGGTGAATCCATGGTCTACCAAGGATCATGTTGTAACTCGTTTCCTTGTCAATGATGTAGAACTTTGTTAAGATCATTTTTGGCCCGAGGGTGACAGGAAGAACTATGGTTCCAATTGAAGTTGCCTTTAAACTATCATACCCTCGCAACGTGTTTCTTGTAGAGGAGAAATTAGTCTCCTCATAACCCAATTTTTTTATGAAAGAGAAAGGAACGACATTCACTGCAGCTTCGTCATCAATCATGGCCCTCTTCATGTAATTTTTATAAACCCAGACTTGTAAATATAAAGTAGGATCTCCTCTTCGGTTTATTTTAGCATCAGTAGGAATCTTGCTTATGTCAAATATAAACTCGATATCCTTATCACCCTACCCTGGAGGATGAACATCGAAATCAATATGATTTATTTGAGCTCTAGGAGGAGGCATGACATGAACTAGATGACTAATACCCAATGTATACAATAACGTAACACGATGTGAAGGATAATTCTTCAGTAAATCTAAAAATTATATGTGTGAGAAGGTCTTGTTCAAATCTTTGTATTGTCGTTAGAGCTGAGGTTGGGGGCAACTCAAGAGTTGTCGAAAGTTGAGGCTTCATGATCATTGTTTGCATGATAGGAATGACTTTGTTTATGTTCTAAGGATTTACCATAACATTTTCAGGATGTGTAGGGAATAATTCTCGAAATATGTTTAGGTTTACTTTCTAAGGAGCTACGGTTCCTGTATAATTTGGCTGCAAATTTGTTTAAGACTTTACTTAAGAACCTATCCACAAAGAGCTACCTTTGGTTTTCAGGGAGTCTTTTTAGGAACTTATTCTGGTCTCTATAAATCCCATCGTCATGGCCGATGATGTGATGGAAACCGTAATATAGGTTAGGATCGTAATTTCTTGGTCTTTGATAAGCATCTTATTGTTGTTTATTATAACCTCGATTGTAGTTTTGAAATCGATTGTTATAACCATGATTTGTTTCCCCTTGGCCAGAGTTTTGGCATTAGTTCGGGCCTTGGGTTTGATTTTTCCAAGGAGGAGGGTTCACATCAACTTTGTTGACTAAAGGAGCAGTGTTAGGGCCTCTTTTATTTTTGTGTTGTTTTTGTTATTTTTATGGTTGTTAGTGTTATTGTTGTTCATAAAACTAGTGTTCTTTTCTTGATCAATAACACCATTCATGGTAGCACCATAATTACGATTCAAAGGCTTAGGTCCTTGGTTGTTGGCTCTGTTGTTTTTATGGTTTGCGTTGTTTTCATTAAAGGATACCAATTTCCCATTGAGACTGTAAGTCTTGCGCCCACTATCAATAGCGACTTGGTCGATTCAAAACACACCTTCCAATACTTCTTCATAACTACGGAAACAAAACTTCTAGACTTCTTCCTTGGTCTCTTGATTGAGTGAGTGAAGGAAAAGATCACAAAGTTCCATTTGTTCCATGTTGGGTGCACTTGTAGAGGAATAAAGAACTTGACGTCATCTCTGGATGAAATGGGTGGATGATTCATTTTGCTCTTGCCTAATATGTAAAAACTCCCTTATTCCCGTTCAAAGTAACTTTTTCATGTCAAAATCTCTGATGAATTGAAACAAGTTGTTTAAAGAAATGTATAGAAGCACGGAATCCGATAGTACCGGTCTAATGAAATTCCTTCAAGAGTCTTGGGAAGATTTTAGATACTATACCATCCCAAGGAAGAAACTCCTAATACCCATAGCATAGGCCTTGATATGAGCGTTTGGATCCCCTCCCCCTTAAATTTTGGAAGATCATGCAATGGGCGTAGAAGCATGACGCCACGTATGGTAAATTCAAGGGGTTCTTTTAAATACTCGACATAAGTACCCATTGCATAAGATTCCACCATTGAAGCTCCTTGATGAGGATGTGGAGGAGTTAGATAAGCTAAATTGTAGGCATTGACTGAGATGTATGAAGGTCCTTGATACGATGTATAAGGAGTAGGGAAGGTGTATGGGTCCATCTAGGGAGACTTTGAATACATATGCAAGTAGGATGGGATGGTTCACGGATATGGACTAGCGGATGTGAAACCAAGGAACATCACATTGCATGAAGGAGTGGCATTCAAGAACCACTTCTAGCCAGCCCTTGCATAGGATGATATTGAGAAGGATGAGGACCCATCTTTAATGTGTCAGATCCTGTGAGAAAAACACTCAGACTCGGTTGAACCGGATAGCCTTGTTGTACAGGATATTGCATTGGTTGTTCATTGGTAGGGATGTATCCCTTGTCATCAATTGGATATCCCATGTTTTGTCCCACTTCATGAGTTGGTTGTGATGGTTCAACACTCCCTAGTTCTCTAATCCTTCCCACTAAGGTAGAAATGACATCATTATGAGAAGATTGAGTTCCGTGCATGATAATCACATTATTTGCATTGGGCTGAATGTATCGCATGTTCAAAGGTTGATGAACCTCCTCTATTCTCTAATAACTGGCGGGGTTTGAGGCATAGCTATGGGATTTTTGCACGTTGTTTATGTAATTGTCAGCCCATCCAGGAAAAGGAAGGGGATTGTTGTGGTTGAACATTGGTGTAATATCTATCAAATCCAAATGGCCCACCCAACTCTCTACTAGACATATTCTAGGAAGTATAAAATACCTACCAAAATAGAGGAAGAGATGGAAAGGTGAGGTAATAACAATGAAAGAAAAGAAAATGAGAAGGAACTAGTCCTTCACGTCGGGTTCACCAATTTGTATGAATGAAAATCGACACATGACCTTAAGTCACACTCGACCTCCCAAAGTTGTGTCGAGCAGTCGATGTGGAATATTATATGAGTGTTGATGGGCAACTATAGGAGAATCAGGGACTAAGATTAGGTAGTATGAATTCCTAGTAGTTAAATTGGTCAAAGGGAAATTAGAGGCTAAGTATGGGTAGCGTAAATTCCCTTTATTTAATTAGTTTCTTTTCAAATAAGTAGATAAAATCAAGTAATCAAACCATAGGGAATTTATGCTACCTGTACTTAGCCTCTAATTTCCCTTTGACCAATTCAACTACTAGGAATTCATACTACCCGATCTTAGTCCATGATTCTCCTATAGTTTCCCATCAACACCCTTACAATATTCCACATCGGTTGTCGGCCAAAGACGACCTCAAGAGGTTGAGTGCGATTGAAGGTTGCGTGTCAATTTTCATTATGCAGATTCCCTCCAACATTTTTCTTACCCTTAGAATTCTCCTCACTCAATCCTCTTCTTCACTCTCCTTTTCCTCCTCTAATGTTTCACTCCTTCAAATTTAACTTCTTCAACATATATCGTTCAACATCTCTATCGCAAGCGATTTTTAGTTACACTAAAGGCATTTTCCAAGTTTTAGTAGACTACAACTTACAAATTCTTACACCATGCATTGTATCTTGATGACATAATATTGTTTATTTTGGTTTTTGCATTTTTTTATTTCTATGCTAATAATTTTATATTTTCTCTATCATTCATTCTTTTAGACTTAGACATTACACGCCAAACCTTATTTGTTGGATGAAAAGTTCTAGATAAGGTCATCTTAAAAACTCAATTGGGCGTGGGGAATGAACAAACAATCAACATATCAGGCTTCCATGGTTTCCAAATACCAAGAATACTACTCAACTTAACATTTACCTTAGCGTTTATAAAGAATGGAATATGTTGCCTTCTTTTTTGGCTAGTCTCGCAATAATATCTAGAAATCTCGTATGACATTTCTTCCGCTTGTGTTTGATATTATCAAAAGTTATTTTCTTGTGTTGACGTTATGTAAATTTGCACGAAGATATAGTAAAATGGAGGAAAATGTGTGTCGTTTTATTGAGACCACATGAGTGTATAAGATCATTGCTATCAACTAGCGATCGCACATGAGGTGTGTGATGATAACGCCGAAAGAGAGGTTGGGAACAAGGAGAAGGAAATAGAGAAGAAGAATGCATTTAAGGAGAAAGGATTAAAGAAATGTAAAAGGGAAAAGGAAATGGAGGAGGGAAAGAAAAGTGTAAAAGTGAAGGAAAGTGGAGAGTGTTAAAAATGAATATATCCCGTAAATGCAAGTAATGGTAGGAGTCAAATAAGGAAAAGAAGTGGAGGAAATCTAAAAGAATGGATAATAAAATGAAATTTAACATATATTAGAGTAGAAGATTATATAGTGTGGTGGGGATATGGTCAAATTAAGAAAAACGTGAAAAAAACATAAGCAACAAGATCTTGAACGATAAATATAAAAGAATAATAGCGAGGTATAACAAATCCATTAGTTATATTAGACTGGCTAGAAGTAGAGTGCAGGAAGAAACTTTGAACATATTTGTAAACAAACATAGATCAAATATGGTGTTTAAACTAGTTGCAGATAATACAAACCCGAACCAAAAGGGGTTATCGATACAAAATACACGTGATATATACATGCATGACTGTTATAAAGAAGGTTTGGCACCATGATTGCATGATCGCTATAAGGAGCTAAGACGAGGGCTGGATGGGGCGAGGGAGAGAAGAGGGAAGGGAGCGAAGATGAAATTCCTCTTGTAGCCTGGATTGTAGAAGGGGAGTGGAGGACATGCGAGAGTAGCAGGAGAAAGAGAAAGTTGGAGAAATACGAAGGGAAGAAAGAGATGGAACTCTTGAGATAATAGTGAATGTCAAGCCTTGTCTTTTAATTCTGCCAATGTCCACTGTAGCAAGTTGTAGTGTAAGTCCTTGAGATTTGTGGATAGAAAAAGCCCAAGCCATTTTGAGCGGTAGTTGTCTGCGCCCTCCTCTAGAAATGGGAGGAATAGGAACATGTAAGGGGTTGTTTGAATCCCAGGGAGGTCCTGTGTAATGATCAAATTTGATGACGACAAAAAGAGGCAGACTTGGAGGTCCGGAGGATACCTCATAGACTATGTCGATGATAGAACCAATAGCACCATTGACAAGACCTTTCTCAACCCACAAGTTTTGGAAAGCATTACTTTTTGATTGATGTAGAGAAGAACCTTGGGCTTCAATTGATCATCTTTGGTATCACCAGATGTAGAACATCTGGTATTTTCGGCAATTGATCTGGCTATAGGAGAGTTAAGGGACTTCAACATAATAAGGTTGTGATAGTCCATGAGGTCATTCTGAGTGAAAAGATGAGGGCCTTATTTAAATTCAATGCTTTCTTGTTCGAAAGGGAGGAATCGGATCTTGACATAAGAGCTTCCCAGTCTTGAATAAGAGGGACGACATTACGAATGTCAAGCAAAAGTTCGGAATGATGCATGTGTTGGATCAGAGCCTTGTTGTCGGAAGATTGTATGAAGGGAGATAGATATGTTGAATTCTTGCAAAGCGTAGCTTTGTAAGACTTGCTGGCATAAAGTGGGATGTCCATAACCATGGAGGAAGTTAACCGAGGTCTCCAACAAGGATCATAGATCTACCTCCAAATGTTGAATTTTTGAAGTGTGGGAAAGCCTCCTAAGACGGTAGTCAATTTCGGAAAGCAACTTTGGTCGAAAAACTCATTTCATCAATTAAAATGTATTTGATGTGCTTGAGGGAGTCTTGAAGAGACGATAAAGCTTGGCCCTCTAAGGGTTTGAGTTCTTTAATGGGAATCAGAGGCTTGCATGTATTGTCGAAGTTGAAATGTTGAAAGAAGGAAACTCCTGTTGGGGCGAGCAAAAGGAGAGGTGAAAGGCCCTAGATAGATGAAGAGGCAAATGAAGACTTTAAAATGTTAATGAGGAATGATTTTCTAGTACCTCTAGTCCCTTTTATAATAAGTCTTAGTGGAGGAAGGTTGGATCTGTGCGTGAAGTGTTGAATAACTATGTTGAAAGCTTGTTGTTGTTTTGGAGATAAACCTGAAGTTGGAGGGTCAAATCTTTCCATGAAGGAAGCTAAAATATGGTCTGCCTTATTATCTTCGATGAAAGTGGCGCCAAGAGACTGCAGAGCAATAGGAATACGATGTGCACTCCAATTGTGAAGGGTGTCAAATTCACGAAGGCCCAACATTTGCAAGTTGTCAAGGAATGAAGTGTTCCCGGGGTGGAATCGAGCCAACAGTTGCCAATCATATAGTTTCTCAACAGGAAGGGGGGGCTCGGCCTCGGACTCAGTGTCACTGTCGGAGGTGTGTGACGGATTAGATTCACGTCGTGCAATATGCCAGGGCCGATAATTATATCTGAACAAGCTCCAATTAGAAATGGTTTGTTGAGGTGTTGAACCAATATTAGTAGAAATGTTGCGGAAAGGTTTGTATAGAAGGAGTTCAGACCAACAGAAAATTTCAAAAGAGGGGGAGTCCTTAGATGGAATGCATTGAAATTTGGGGAACACCCGAACAATAGTTGGATGGGTACGACTCTTCCACCTATTGCACTTGCGATATTTGTTGTAACTCCAGTCATGCATGCAACTTCAATGAGTGGAAGGCTTTCCATGTTTGAAGGTCGGACCCTGTATGCATCTAAAAGTAGGGATGTTTCTGCATCCTCACACTCTGCTTCAACCAATCTTCTTAAGATTTTTCTGCCTACATTTAGCATCACAAAAGTGTGACTGCACATTACAAGTGGCAATTTGAGGAGCATGTGGCATGTTTCTTGTGCGCTAATGTCATGTTCAACCACACTCTCAGTTAACATTTTTTTATGGCTAAATGTGCAGGTAGATTAGGATCTAAACCTCTTGACAATCTAGAAAGCATTTGGTGGTATGTTTCTGACCTTTGTTCCGCTTTGGAAGCATACTTAGAAATGTATTTAAGGACAACATGGTGAGATAGCACAGGTTGACAATCGATATTGGCTCTCCATATGGATAACATTGTTGGATTGTGTGTGTTTAATCTATCATCATTCCTTGAAGGGAGGTATTTAACTGAAGCACTCTCATCAACAAACAATAAAGAAGTGGCTCTATTCTCCCAAGGTGCGTTGTATCGACACTGGAGCCGGCTTTTTTTTTTTTTAAGGAAAGTATTCTCGGAACACTTCATGTGTCATTGAACATGATTTATCAGCTCCTCCAAATCTTACAATGGGGAAACTACAAGCACCTGAGATGAAACTAACAGGAAAGGGTCATCCTGGATATTCCTGTGAAAAAAATTTCGAGCGTGGACGGAAGGAGGGCACATATTCCACGCAGATATGTAGATATCAAAGTATTGTCTTGCTTTTTCCACAGATTCATTATTTGACCAGTCGATGCGATCAACATCTAGAGCATCCTCAAGCCATAGAAAACCATGAACATGTGTTGAACCTCTATGTTGCCATTCATACCGTGGTAAAGGAAGGTTAATCGTTTTGTATTCAAGTAACTGAAAAGTAGAGAGCATTGAAGAATTTTACCTGTACCAATAGTCTTTGGCATGAAGATGTTTCTGTAACACTTCCTCATGGAATATGGTGAATATTTGATGTAAGTAAGCAGCGAACATGATGAGAGTGGTTAACAATGTTCATGGTCCTCCATTGTCGTGTCACACATGGCCTCACCTAGGAGACAAAAATTGGCATGATGTTATGTAGGTCTAGCCATTTTTTGTCTGTTGCACTAAGAGTGAAGAAGAATGTAGGCCCTCCCAATTGCTCAATCATGTCAGAGAACTCCCCTCCACTCTTTGACCAAAATGTTTGTGTCCCTCGCAGTTGGTTCGAATCTCATTAACCTCTGTGGAAGGAAATCATCAAGGAAATCATGCAGGCATTTCCATAGTTAGCCTATAGTAGGGGGGACACCATGTTCAAGGTTCAACCTCATGAATACTGTAGCTGTAGATTGACTCCTATGTCTCATAATAAGGTTAAGCAAGTAGTACCGGAACCTGGGGTGTGAGCCAAAATGATCATCATGGTAGCACATTAGGTGGAGGGCATATTCATGCATTTGAACATCCTTCATGCATGGTTGTTTAAACAATGTTGCACCAATTGGAAACAAACATGGAAAAGCCATTGAGAAAAGGCCCTTTATGGTGTATTCATTAATTGGTGATTTTCTAACTTCAGGCCAAGGCAAGTTGCAGGGTGCAGCCTGGCCATTTGAAAGCAGGTACCGCTCGATCAACTCCTCTTCTATGTTAGTGTTTGGGTATGAAGGAACAAATGAGGATGTCTCCTCGGGATACTCGTAGGGGTTGGAAGGAGGGTTGTCATTATCCTGCGGCTCAGAGAAGTGAGAGCTTGGAAGGTGTATAGGAATAGAGTTAAGGGAGGAGGATATGTTTTATTTACGGAGAGAGAGGAAAGAGCCTTATGTCATAAGAAAATCCTTATTGTGGGATCATGGCTAATTTTATATTTAAAAGCGCTTCAAAATATTCTGGAAATGGCTTACATAGAAGTCATATTTTGTTTTTGCATTCGGTCTTTTGAACCAACAAGAGATCCAAATAAGTCCTCCTAGGATGGTATTTGCAATGGAAGAAAGTTTCATGGGAAACTTATTGTGTGACCCACGGGAATATTTATATTGTCCCCCGCATTTGTGTGACTTGAAAATGAAAGGATTAATGTGAGCAATCAACATTTCTTCACTTGGGTTAAATAATTTGAGAACGGAAGGTTGAGCAATTAAGATCCATATTGTTCCAAGATGAGAAGTGGTGTGCTGTTTCTTTCGAAGAGAACTTGCACCTTGTGCATGTGTGTTTGCCTTCATGGAAGGTAGTATTTATGCTTGGGTAGTTCTCAAGACAAATATGAAGGTGTGGATGTGCGATAAAAGATCTAGTCTCTGGCGGATGCGTTGGGCATCCACCAAGAAGACCTTGGAAAATTTTTCCCTGGAGCGGCTAAAATGAGGGAGGGTGGATCTTGAGATGCGACTTTCGTGATGAGTTTGGGAGGAAGGATGGAAGTTCGGAAGAATGCGAAAGAGGTAGTTCGGCAATTTAAAGAAGGAGAAAATGGGAGGATTTGTTCACGAACCCAAATTTTTCCCTAATGAAATGTGAAGGGTGAAATATTCAAAGGAGGCCATATGTTTCGATCTAGAGCGGATGGACAATTTTGTATGATGGAGAGGGATGCTGTTGAAATTGCGGGCATGATGAAGACAAGGTTCAATTTCACAAGTGGTGTGGATTTTTTTAATAAAGAGGGAAAGGAGAATTTTCGATGCATGGAAAAAGGGGAAGACATGGAACCTAACCACCACAATTAATGAAATGCAAACTTGTGAAACAATGTATGATAAAGTATGGGATTTTTCATGGGAAGCATTGATTTCATTTTTAGTGCAATCATAAATATCTCTTCTTCTTTGGTTGTTTTAGGGTAGGCATTTGCATAAATTTTCTCATTTCCTTCAAATCGCCATAAAAAAAGGTGGCATAAGAGAAGATTTGAAGATGTACTAAATTATTTATGTGGATAGGGGAAATTAATGCAAAAACCAATTGTAGATGCTTATCTTGCTCTAAATGTTTTATATTTTGGTAGCTAAAGGCAATAAAACAAAAGGAAAATGATTTGTTGTTGCATATATTTTTAAGAAGTAAAAAAAATGTTTTTGTGTATGGAGTTATTGATTAGGAAAAACATAGAGATATGTGTTCATTTTTTTCTACATAGGTATTAAGAAGGGTATATGTGCATGAAAGAATGCAAACTTGTAGGTGAAACATAGACAAACTGTTCAAGAAATGAATAAAGTTTCCATAATGTTAGCATAAACTATATTTATATATATGCATTGACCATACATTTTTATCAATTCAAAAAGGTGTCTCTCGATATAGATGCGCAAGTAAACCAATATTAACAACCATTAAATGGAAAACTTTTGAGAGTTATTTTTTTAATTTTTAATTTATTATTATTACTTTTTTAATATTCAACCACTAGGAAGAGGAACCAGAATTGCTTGCTACACTGCTTCTGCTCGCTTAGGAAGATCCGCGCCCTTTCGCCTCGATCGCACCTTCTCGATCTTTGCCCATTTTCCGCCTCCGATCCGCACTTTAGGAAAGCTTAATGTTGTGCGAACACACAAAATAACTTTTCCTAGAAAATGGATCCACAAATGCCCATTGGGGGTGATGTGAATTTTCACTAACAACTATATAGGAATATAGTTAAGGGAGGAGGATATGTCCATTTACATGGTTCTTGTGGGAGAGAGGAAAGAGCCTCGGTGTAAATAAGAACATCCTTATAGGAGGGGTCATGGATACTTTTATATGAGGACTCGGCCCGTCTGTTTCAATCACTTTCAATACTTACAAGAAGCTCCATTTTTACTTACATTCTAGTCATTTGAACCAACAAGGGATCCCTCTATCTCTTGGGGACGAGGAGGGGAAGCACCTATTCACGGCTGTAACCTGGTTCAAAATGCATTAAGGGCAAGGATTTGTATGAAGCTTGAATATTTATTGTACCCCATGCATTACTTACAAAATAGGATTAATTTGGGGAGGAGGATTTGAGAATGAAAACTATTATAAGGAACATATTCATCTGAAGATGAGAAACTTTGTCCATTTCTTTTCGATCTTCACGCATGTGATCTACCTTCATGGAAGGACTCCATTGATGCTGGGAGGTTAGACTTATACCCGTGTGCTAAAGTGTGAATTTTCATAGTAAATTTTTCTGGAAAAATATATGATGGGCAAAGACCAAGAAGGGACCTTCCGGAAAGTTTTGGGAGAAGAAGGAGGGTGGAATCTTGGGTTCCCCTCTTTTAACCCGATGAGTCTTTTTCGGAGGAAGGGGATGGAATTCCCATTTAAGAATGCGAAAGAGGGTAGTGGTGAGATGTTTGAAATCTAGTGAAACACTGGGAACTACACTTTCTATGATTCTGAAACTAAATGATTATACCCATACTACCTACGCTTGGATCAGATGGGTGGAACTAGACACGGCTAAAAACCTTCCTGCAACCATTGATCTCGAGTGCAAAAAGAACTTAGTCATGACCTTTAGACTACGAAGGTCTTCCATTGGGAATGATGAAGATGTTTCGATGTTTAGGTCACACCTCTACTAAGTGGGAAGGAGAAACACCAACATGAGAAAGTAGTTGGTGGAAGACTCTGGAACACTTGGTTTTGGACAAAAGGGTCTAAAATCAAATTCAAATATATTGAGATGGTGAAGCGATTTAGTCCCGAAATCCATTTTTATCAAGGCATAAAAATCTTCTTCTTTGTCGCAACTGGGGAAGATTGTGCATACAAAAAGATCTCATTCACCAAAAAAGGTGGAATAAGGAAAATCATCTCATGAAAAGTAATAAATGTTGTTTTAGTGGATGGGAAATGAATGCAAAAACCTATGGAAAATATCTTCTTCTAAATGTTTTTATATTTTTGTGCTAAAGGCTACATCACAAAAGGAAAATGATTTGTTGTTGCATATATTTTTAAGGAAAAAGAAAAAATTTAAAGAATGCCACTTCTCCGCCTCGATGATTTGTCTCTCTTTTGTTGTTGGGTTGTTCTTCATAGAGATCATTGTCATTTTTGCCGAACAATGGTTAAGAAGGAACAAGATGAAAGAAAAAAACATTGTGTGAAACATAGACAAACCTTTTGAAATGAATAAAGTTTTTTTCCATAATGTTAGGATTAACTATATGTATATATATACATATTTGACCATACATTTTTTATCAATTACAAAAATGATTCAATCTTGGATATAGATGCCATGTAAACCAATATATAACAACCATTAAATGTAAAAATTTGAGAGTTATAGTCCATAATAACAAAAAATCATAGTACAAATGTATCTGCAGACAAAAGCATATTACAGAGGAAATATGAGAAAACAACGAAGAAACTAAAATATAGGAAAGTGTTATGGTGCCCAAGAAGGGCAAAGTCAAGAAACAACTTTGGATTGGCCAATTTAAGGGAATCAAGTATGACACATTTCAGCTATGTATTTCCATGGAAAGTTTCCTTTTTCACGGAGAGAGTGAATTTGTAGTCATGGCCAATTATCTGGTTTGTAATTTCCATTGTAGCCTCGTCGTCTATGCACAACAGTTGGAGGTCTATTTGGCATGAACACCCATGATTGCTTCAGCAGCTGTGTCAAATGTTGTAACCGATTGTAGCTCTCCTGAGCCATCTTGCAAGTTTATACGGAGAGCATACCTATAGTCGCACTGATGCACATGAGAGTTACAACTTGCACAAAACCATGAGCCATTGTCTGTTGGTTTCACTTTCTTTCGGCATTGTTTGTCACCATTTGCAAGGGGGAAAGCCATGTAGTAGAAGTTATCCATTGCGATGTCTGTAATTATAGTTGTAAGCGTAGCCCATTCATTGTTGTTTGTATTGCCCATTTGAAGTATTTTTGCAATTGTTGCCATTGGTTTTAAGCTTTGAGGAGGACCTAGAAATTTTTTCATTATAAAGGAGTTTCAACAGTGTAATTTTAAGAGGCAACCCAGTCTTGCAGCGTTTTAGATTCAGGAATATGAGGATTGACAAACCATTTTGTGCTGAAGATAGTGTCTATGGAAGTTCCGTTGAAACTCAAAACGCATGCCACTTTATAACCAATACTGGGAGTTGTGGAATAGAAAGGAGTTCCTCAAGTTCTTGGGAAAGATCCTGTAAATGATGGCCCCATAAAGTTACAGTAACACTAAATCCTGACATGTCCTTTAATTGTAAGCTTCTTCGTATAGTTTCACTAGAATCCCTCCTACAAACAATGGAGCAAGGAGAGATTGCTAAAACAATGCCAATAACATCAATGAACGAACCAACAAGTTTTTCAAGTATATCTTTGATTTCTGTGAAGTGAAAGTTATGCAAAGGTATTGTGGCATTATTGACAAGTAGGAGACAGTGGAAGAAGCTTGTAGGAATATCTCAAATTCGTTGTTAAGGTGGTTATAACCTGGTTTTGCATTCCTATCCTTCCATTTGCGATGGTGTATAACTTTCCAACCTTAATTTGTCCAAAAACTTTGCTTGCAATTTTTGTTCAAGCATGTACGCATATATTTCTCCGCCTTCACCATCCAAAATCAAAGCGAAATATGAGTCATTGCCATTTCATTTGTATTCATATTCCTAAGCGTTGTTTTCCCAAGTTCACGACCTTTAATAGACCATGTACGCATGGTTGTATTTAGTGCACTTATTTTTAGAGGCAACCTTGAAGCGTAGGGAGGCCAACTTTCTTTTGGGGAGGTGTTTTGCAGGACCAAAGTTCTATCGTCTCCATGATTTGTATCGGGATTTGATTGCTTTCTGTGAATGACATGGTCAAGAAGAGGAGTGTGAGCACTAATTTTAGGATGTGTTTCTATCACAACTTCCATTTCGGAGACAAGAATAGTCCTGCAAAGGATAAAAATGAAAAGGGACAAAAATTTAGTGAATATAAAAGAAATGAAAGCGGAGCATCCATGCACAAAGGAAAATGGATGCATACAATTCATGTTTTATCATTCTGCAAAGGGTTTTGCGTAGGTGGACAATGCTTTCATCTTTTAGCTGACCATCTGAAACCGGCTTGCAAATTTCGAGGGCAAAAGAGTTGTTTGAAAGTGCACACCATCGGAGAGATCCACGTGATGTTGGAGCTCAGTGTTCAACGTAGATCGAAGGGGACAAATGTTGAGAAGTTGGACTATCGGCTCAGCATCTGTACAACCCTCAATCAAAATAGAGATTCCACCATATGTCAAAGGTGCAACCATGATCAAGATTGTTTTCAACACACAATGCGCTTCTACACAATGAGCTAAATCACATTACAATATTTATAAACTTTTTGGAAAGAAAAGTTAACAGAAACATCAACGTTTACATCAATGCTAGGCAAAGAAAAAATGGCATCGCCAGGTTGTGTAATGAGAACAACAAGTATATACGAGATCAAAAGGTATACATAGATCAATATTTATATAAATGATATAACGCCATTATTGAAAAAAAAATTGTAATTTGTGGGACATATTGTATTATTTCAGCATCAATCTATTTTTTTCAAAAATGGGATATCCATCTTAGTCCTTCAGAGCCTAGGATGAATATCGAACACCTCTTGCTTGTTTCGAAATCGATTCCAAGCGAAACTATCCTAACGTGATAATTGGCACGTCATGAAATTTTGCTTCCACGAGTCATAAAATAGAAAGAGATGCGGGCCTAAATCGTTGGAGAGTAGTTTGATGCACGGTAGGTTGTTTTATTGTTATTATGGAGAAGGCTAAATTGACTTAATTGTTACCTTCACTCTATCATCATCTCAATGGCTACCTTAAACATAGTAATGAGAAGGCTAAAATATTTCCACAACTACGAACTGACGTAAATGAAAAGTGTTTAGATGCAGAACCATCCATTGCAAATTACAGGGAAAACAAAGAGCACACAAACATCATGTAAGAGACCCACTATATCAAGCCCAATAATGAGCAAATGGCGTGTACACCCACACATGCATATAAATTAATACAAATATTATTCATCTTTATATTGTCCTTTTTTTTAATTGAATGGTTTGAGCAGCCCACCAAATGAATATAAGCCATTGATTTATAACATTAAAACCTTGAAAAAGATTGGGCTAAGGCAAACCCTCGTCCATGTGGACCAACACATTGAACCCAAACCAAATGTGTTGGGCAACATTGAAGCTACATAGTAATTCTTGTCATGCTATAGAGACTCCATATATTGACCTCAGTGACATCCTCCCTTGCATTTTGACCCAATAAAATTGTATCAACATCTAATATAGGAAAAGTGAAATAAAGAAAAGAAAACTAAAAATAAAACAAACCCTAATACTTACAATCATTCCCATTATCAATATTTTTCTATGAATCCAATTATTTTTCCATTGTTTATGTGGATGCGATGATAAAGACACCAAAAAAGTCCATCTTCTAATTAATCTACATACATACTTACTAATACTTACTAATTAATCTACATATTTTTGGTAGAAATGTCCATCTTCTTGAAACTTGTTGAGGAAACAGAGTAGTAACGAGTACGGATTTTTAAGTTTAATGATCAGAATCTTCCCCACAACACTTCAACAACTATTAACATAAATGCAGTATCACTTTATTTGGTAAGCATTACAGGTCATACTACAAAATTGGCCAATAATATAAGCATCTAGCTGGAGAACACAAGTAACAAAAAGATCTCTACAAATAACAAACTAATCCCAAAGACACACTTGAGCAACATACAATGAAACATACTTAACAAACTCACTCAATAGCTTGCAAATTCCCATGCATAATCACTACATCTATCCTCCTCAAAGAAAATATTTGAACTCACACCCCAAAATGAAATTTAACACGTTTAACATCTTTAAGTGCAATTCAAATGTTGTAAACCAATGGCATGAAGAAAATTACAGCAAACAATATGTGCAAAGATCTCAATTGCGATTCAGAACCATACTATAAATTTATAAAACATTGGACGATTTACTTCTAGTAAAATAAAATGCCATACACATTTAAAAGTTAATGCATATGAAACAAGGAAGCATATACAACATAGGAATTGTTTGACAAAATGTGTCAAAATAAATCGGTTTTGTGGGGGACGAAGTGCAAAAAAGTGTTAAAGAGATAAGGTTAAGTGAAAGTCCCAGGTGGTTGTATACAGGTAGATTAGACAACTAAGTGAAATTCAAATTATGTGCGGCTTTCATATATTTACAATCTATTCATATATATATATATATATATATATATATATATATATATATATATATATATATATATGTAAATAAGTATTATGTGTACGGACATAAAAAAAAAATCTAATTTGATTAAAATCACAAAAAAAGGCCTACTGACCTATTAATTTCAAGCTCTGCTTTCAAAGCGATAAACCTAAACTTTATTCTATTTAATGGAACCATAATACAAATTCGTTTAGAAGATAAAAGAAATATTGTATTACATTTACCTAAATTGGAAGGAATGAACGAAATTTGACTATAAATAATTCAGTTGTATGATGCATTATAAAAGGTACATGAATTACAGCTCCATAAGAGAAATTGCAGCTTCATAACACAAATGGCAGAATAGTTTTCAAAGCAAAGAGAATGGTTTAGAACAGAGACCGGAAGCCGATGTTGGTGACTTAAATTAACTTGTAAGATTGGTAGCATGATCACAAGCATGTCAGACTTTTTTGTTATGGAAAACTCACTTTTTTTCTTTCTTTATAGTAAACAAAAAACATTATTTCATTTATCTGAATATTTTGGAGAGATGAATAAAAATGCAGCTCGAACAGTTTCGGCAAGAAATGTACATAATAACTAAAACACTATTTTGCAACAATTTATGTTGTGTATGTAGCAATGAACAGTTGCAAGGGAGCAACGTATGAGGGAATTCTTTCAAAAAAAACAATTAGAAAACCATCTGCAACAACTCTGCCAAACAACTGAAGTTCACCTATAAGAGCAAACACATGAAGTTTATAAGATATGGCCACCAGACGGATAATATGATGATAGGAAATCTAGTTAAATGCAAAACAAAACAAAGTATGAAATTTCTCTATCAAAAGGTTTTTTCACATTAATAAGATTGACAAAGCGGAAAATGTACAATGAAGCAAGTCTCAAACTTAAGGAAGTAAGAGCTATCAAAAACATAACATAATGTTATTTCGATCAAGCAACTGAAAGAGCACATAGTAGATGTTTGCACCATATAGCTACCTAAACTACTTTTATGTACATAAGTTTAATGGAGCACGCCCGTAATGGTTTTCATTTTTTCTTGGCATCTCATTTTTTTCCCTTGGTGACATTAGCAATTTTTTTGCACCATGTGTTTTTTTCCCTCTAGCATGTATTGTCTTTGCAGTTATCCCCATATTTTTCAGTTTGTGGTCAAGTTCGTATTTTAGAGCATCTTCGGGGCGATCATATAAAAGCCCAAATCCTCAAGTTGGAGCCTGCACGGAATTGGGAAAGATAAAGAGGACAGGAAGGATGCAAGCGGAGACGTTCTCTAACCAAATCAACGATCACAGGTTTTGCCAGTTTTGGTTGCCTGCAATGGAGCACATTGACAACAAACTTTGTTCGGTTGAAAGCATCTTCTCTCGCTCCAAGTGCAGAGTGGTGATTGTCACACCGTGTGGAGGAAGAACAATTGTATTCGAGTCTTCATTGCTGCAAGTTCACAAGCAACCCAAAACAATAGAAATGAAAAAAACCAATTTTATAGATCGTTATATAAACCTTGATAAGTTCCACGCTGGAAATGGAAGTTAAACACATTATTTTTGTTGCAGAGCACCAACAAGGAATCAAAGACAAATATTTGGGTGTCGTTTGTTTTGGTAGGCAGCTTTAAAAGCCTTGCCAATGGGCAGTCTAACGCCCAATAATGGGTGTTTCGATGCGGCATCCTAGGGGCAAAAACCCCTCAGCACACACCGAATCCTACCATTGTCGAAGGCACTTGCCCCTTTATGCCGTGGTTGAAGACCGAAAGCAAAAAATAGTTTTCTTTATGCAACACATACAACAATAAGATATTTTAAGATAGACAACTTCACCCACATAATTAAGAATCTATGAAAATGTAAAAGGAAAAAATGCAAAAAAACAACACATATTCAATAACCAATTTTATAAACAATCTGTTATGGAATTTTCCATGCCATAAAGAAAAATAGCTTATTCTGAGAACAACCTTAAAGTTTATGAACACAACAACTACATAAAGGCAAGCGAGACACATCATTCACAAAGAACAATAGCATATTCCAAGAGTAACCTTAAAGTTCATGAACACCACAACTACATGCAGGAAAGCGAGCCACATTATTTCTCCGCACATAAGTTCTTTGTGAAGTAATCGATCGATTAACTTCTTGTTTTATTATATATTTGCATTAAACAGTCAACAATGTGCATTGAATGGAATTGTGGAGTTCTGTAAACTGAAAGGAAATAACTGTACATGAGAGTAAACAAAGAAACTACTGCAAAACAACAAGATCATATCTGCACAAGACAATGTTTATCTAGAGAGACCCATTGTGGGAAAACTCCAGAAGGGAGAGGGATTTCCTTCTCTTACCACCATCTTTTTCTTTTGTTACAAGTATACAACATTTCTAAGGCCTTTATAAACACTTGAGAATAATGGCTTAGTTAGCTTATTCTGCTAACACTTGAAGATATAATTTGGATAACTTAGTATAAAAGCTAACCAAAGCGAATATAATAATGTTAAATTAAAGTAACTAGTCATGGAGTAAGCTTATAGATGACTGATTTGATTCAGGAAGAAATTTGCCAGGTAATTCTATTAATTTTGATGCGGGTTGTAATTAAACTATAAAACTATCTTGTTCAGGAATATGTGGAGGAGTTAGAAAGCCTTCCCAAGGGTAGACTATTGGACCTATTTCAACGCAAATATGCACATCACATGATAGCGAGTAGATTCTTTATGAACTGTGGTTTGTAGAATTTATGGGTCATGACAAACCATTCATCAGATCCATTTTTTATTTTGTCAATACATGTATAGGTTGGAGTCGGCTTGATGGTGTTCTAACAAGCATCTGGAATCAATGTTGTCATGTTTTATGCCAGTAATTTTCAAAGCTTGTGGTAAGAAATTAGTCAATTCTTACTTTTGATTCTAAAATAGTCTGTTTTGGATGTCTGATCGCTTTGGATTGTCATGTAGGCTTCAATTCAGATAATGCAGCATCTGTCAGTGTTGCTGCCCTTCAGGTGATAATATTTTCTAATTCCTTTAGCAATCTGCTTTTTTAAAATGGGATTTCGTTTCAAACTTACCTCGTAAAGTCTATATTTTGTTTTGGTTCCACATAAATAATTATATACTTTGTTCTCAAGTTATGTTTCATGAATCCATGTTGCTGCTAAATGAGTATAGAAGCCAGTTGATCACATGAATACTCTACATGAAGTTATGGGATTTTACTTGCAAGACATTCTTATTTTGCATTGTGATAAATCAATGCCCTTTTGATTTTGCTAGGTGCCAATGACAACATTAGGTGTATTGTTGATGGACAAAACAAGAAGGCGACCACTTTTGATGGTACGAAATGAGATTGTGACTTCAAAAAAACTACTGCTACCTGAAATTGCAGGAAGATTGTTTCTAACACAATTATATGAAAATATGTTTTTTCAGGTCTCTGGCGGAGGGGTTGCCATAGGTTGTTTCATGGTTGGGTCGTCATTCTATATGCAGGTCAGTTTGATGTCTCAATACAAGATGATTACAATAAAAAAGTGGCCTACAAACGCCTTCTTCGTTACAAGTTTCTATGACTATTATTGTTACCTCCTACACTCCACCAAACTAACAATTGAGGGCCCTGCATTGTCATCTAAGTTAACATTAGTTGTTAACATTTATGCAAGAGTATACAGGAATTTATGCAAACTGTCAAATTGAATAACCAAAACAATCCATTCAAATATACTTTTACCATAGAGGATAATTCGTGCATCATCGACCAACGAATCGTGATCCTTGATGTCTTGTTGCTTGTCAGAAGGGGTCGGATTTCCCACATAGAACACGCCTTTCGGCGTAACAAGCCTGTGAAATTTCTCAAATCATATTTTCCATAGTTTTGTTGTATTGTTTAGATGTATACGCTATGGGAATTTTAAAATCCGTTTCCGACTAAGGAATGACTCGTTATTTCCAAGTTTGGCATGTTCTATTTCATTTGACAAGTATCTCTAGACTTTACTTGTGAAAGAGGGATAATAATGCATTCATTTGTTTGTCAAAAGGATAAAATCTAATGATTAGGCGAAATCAACATTACGGGCCTATTGAAATACATATATACCCATACTTACTGTCTTGTTGTAAATGATTTATTTATAGACTTTGTATGGAAAGGATTTACTCGATTTTTAATGAATATAGGTGAAGGTAAAGATATTGTTTTAGGTCACTACCAAGCGATACACCAATTTGGTGTATGAGATCCGGTTGTTAAAGGCACACGTTTTTTTTCAATCACCTTATATATTCGTCAGTGAGACTTACATACCCTAATCCCCTCTGGAGTCAAATTTGTGCCTAAAATGGAGTACACATGCCTTATCATCAGTCCCATTTAGGTTGTGCCGAAAATGCTCCTTTTAGGTCCATCTGTTGAAATCCTACTTTTTTTCCTTAGAATTCTATTGGTAGTGCTTACTTGTTTTGTCCAAATAGAGAGTTCAAGGTTTACCTGAAATATGCACTCAAATATAGATACAAAGAAATTAAGGAGAGGAAAATGTTAAGTATTAAAGCTCCAATATTGAAGTTCATTGACAGCACTATGGCCCGTCCACTTTTGGCAAGCACACAAAATAAAAATTACTATTCTGGCAACAATAATAATCAAAGGCCAAAAAGTTAAAGTATTGCCTTGAGAATTACCAGTCAGAAGGCATAGTAATGATTCTATCAATTTTTTTATTTTTAAAATTGGTCAAAACCTACCCAAGATACTGACTGAATAAACTTGTTTTTTTTTACAAAAAGTTGGAATCGTACATTTTTCTTTACAGAGATTTCCAAAACGCATTGACTGAACCGACAAAAAAGTTTCTTCAATCATAACTATTACTCTACAAAATTCTTTGAAACCCTAGATGGAACGACGTTAGTGATTAACTGTAAAAATTTTTTTGTTTTAAAATACAAAGGAAATCAACGCGGGACTTCAAAACCTGCAAATGTGATCTATGGATAAAAGCACAACGAATTATGGATAAAGATCTAATCAAATACCCTTAGCATTTAAAATAGTACAGATCAAAGTTAACCCATCTGTTTCTTTGAATAACAACTATCTTTATACAAATAATTCCATGCAAATACTGTAAAAAGATTTAATATTTTACAGAAGATTAAAACAAATCTGGATACGGCGCAGACATAAGCTAAATTTATCGAGAGGAAATCATGAAGGAAAAAATCCTACTTCAAAGATGGGTTAAATTGTCAATCATCACCAATAACTATACAAATTACAGATGTAGAAGATGCAAAAAAATTACCCTTTTCTTTAAATCTCAACTGTGATGTTGGATGGCTTCCTCCGATCATGCACGCAGAAGCAAAGAGAAAGGGACTTCTCAGCTATAATTTTTGACGGCCACACACAAAGAACAAAAAACACGGGTTGTAAAAACACTCCACATTACAAACTGCAAAACCCTTCCCGAAGCCCTAAGCAAGTCATTTTTAATTCTTCTTGGACTACTACGTACTACTATACAATGGGGCAACCATACTCCCCTTTTTTAGCTGATGGTAGAGGCATGTCCACCTCCAGGGAGGACTCCTGCAAGTGTCCTCCATTTCTGAATCTGAAATGCCTCTCCCTCCTTTGAGCATGGTGTTGTGTTCTTTGTCTCCCAAACTTTCCATCGCTTCTCTATCCGAAAGATTTATGGTATACATCACTAATATTCACAGCAACACCTCACTTTCCATCCGCCATATGTAGGGTTCCTGAGCATCCGTCCATCGTCAACCACTCCATCTGGTCTATCACAGTCTCCATCGCTGTTAGAAGGTGGAGGACTTCTTGTCAAAGAACACGCCTTTCTGCATAAAAAAATATTGCGATCCACGTGTACGGTAGAGGATTATCCGTGCATCGTCGACCAATGAATCGTGATCGTTTATGTCTTGTTGCTTGTCAGAAGGGGTCGGGATTTCCCACATAGAACATGCCTTTCGGCGTAATAAATATATAGGCCATTATATGTTAGTGTACAAAATAAAGTTTATCTATTATATATTAAGTCCACCAATCTACTCTTGTGCCGTTGCACTCGTGCATATTCCACCAAGCTAAATAACCTACTATTATGTTGTGAATGTGTCTATTCCACCTATATTAATTATTTGATTCCCACATTTTTATTTCCAACTTTTCATTCATGATTTTATCTTAGGTAACAAATTAAATGGTGTCTTATAAAAATTATTTACGCTATAAAAAAAGAAGTAAAGTTTGATCAATAGATAGAATCTACTTGCCGTTCATATGAGCGACCATTAGAGGGCTCAATTATCAACAAGTGTTCATGCATCACATGTTTCGTGCGATTACTTAAGCTTAAAAATAAAAGGGGTAGCTGCAAAATGCTATAAGAAACAAGCATTGTGGTTGGGTTTCAAACCTGGAACCTATTGGATTTTCCCCATTTTTGGCAAATATAAGCGTAAATTACACAAACATGAATAATGCAAGCAAGAGCAAGATGATAAAGTGGATAAAAGATGACAAATACTTTTGGGTAGAACAAAGTGAGCGATGGAATAAGTATGAGACATGTAGGTATTTAATTCCCACGTTTTTTTCAAACTTTCCATTTATGTCTTTGTCTTATCTAATAAATTAAACTTCGTCTAATTGAAAAGCTTGATGTTGTAAGAAAAATAAATTAAAAATAGCAAAGCTTGCTCAACTAATACAATCTACCCATTGCTCGTATGACTAACCACTTGAGGGGATCAACTATTGATGATTTTTCACACATCACCTATTTTCCTACAATTACTCGAGCTTTAAAATAAAAGGGGGCTCTGAAAGTGCTATAAGAAGCAAAAAAAAAAGGTTGAGTTTGAACCCGTGACCTATTGAATTTTCCCCATTTTTATTTTTACCCCTTTAAGCATGATTGCACTCAAGTGAATAATGTGAGCGAGATCGAGATGATAAAGTGGAGCAAAAATAGCAAATATTATTTGTGTAGAAACAATTTGAGCCATGGAATAGGCATGGGACATGCAGGTATTTAACTCACACCTTTTTATTTCCAAATTTTCATTCATGTCTTCATCTTATCTAACAAATCAAACATTTAATAGTCAAAAACCTTGACATCGTAAAAAAATTAATAAAAAAGAAAAGCCCATTTTATGGCGGTCACCGTGATAATCGCCATTGGACAACCCCCCATCCACGTATCAAAACCGTTGTCCTCCATGACAATCAAAGTATAAACGTCGACCATGGATGAAGGATGTGGACTTCATTTCTTCTCTGGCTGCGAAAAGGAATAAAGTCTATTGTATTTGGGTTTGAAAGACAAGATTGTCAAATTGGGGAGGATTTGATTTTAAACGTGTGGATTCCATTCAGGCTCAACAAGGTATTGTTAATTCTAGGTCATTGAACTCTATGGTTTGCTTTTTGTCGGTTATGTTAACTGTATGGTTAAATATTCGGGGGCTCACGACTACCCAATAACATGTTCTCACATGCCTCGTCCACTATGGAAAATATGTGAGCAATATCAAAATGAAAATTGGAGCACAAATATCAAAAATTATTTGGGTAGGAACAATTTGAGTTGTGGAATAGGTGTGGGAAATGCAGGTTTTTAATTCCCACCTTTTTATTTCCAACTTTCCATTCGTGTCTTTTTCTTATCTAACAAATTAAACATTGTCTAATCGAAAACCTTGACGCCATAATTTTTTTTTAAAATAGCAAAGCCTGTTTTATGGTTTTCACCATGATACCACCACCAAACAATCCTTGTCTCCCTTATCGCGTGCTAAGGACCATTATCCTCTCTAGCAATTAAAATAAAGCCAATAAGCTGTGGATGAAGGATGTGGATGCCATTTCTTCCCTATTTGTGAAAAAGGAATAAGGTTATTATATTTGTGTTTGTGGGACAAGATTGTCAAAGTGTGGAGGATGTCAGATTTCAAATGTGTGGAGTCCATTCATGCTCAACAATATGTCGTCAGTGCAGGGTCATCGAGCTTTATAGTTTACTTTTGTTTATTTTTGTTGATTATATGGTTAAAATATGGAGGGGTTCAAAACTACCAAATCTTGTGTTCTCACATGCCTACGTCCACTAGGGCAAAGATGCATAAATTTTAATAATAAAAAATGTTATTTTGCTTTGTGTTAGATTTGCTTACGTTAAAGAGACTTCATCTCATCCATGTTGGCCGATGGTGATTATACATTTTTGTTTGTCCTTTGTATTGGATGCATGAACCCTATATAAGGAAGTTTTAATTCTTCAATTTGTTTTATAAGATGATAGGTATCTTGACCCTATGGAAATATATTTTGTTATTAGATAAGATAATATTGTTGAATGTTGGAAAAAGCATTGTTTCTATTTTAAATCTTCAATATGTTATAAAATATACATTTCGCTCATATGACAAACTACTAAAGGGGCTCAATTATCAATGATGTTTCACACATTTCATGTTATCCTACAATTACTCAATGTTAAAACCGAAAAAGGGAGTTATAAGGTGCTACAAGAAGCAAACATTGCAATTGGGTTTCGAACCTGAAACCTATTAGATTTTCCCTATTTTTTATTTTGGCCCTTGTGTGAATAATGCGAGAAATATTGAGATGATAAAGTGGACCAAAAATTTATTTGGGCGGGGACAATCTGAATGTTTGAATAGGTGTGTGACATGCAAGTATTTACTTCCCTTCTCATTATTTCTAACTTTCTATTTATGTTTTTGTCTTATCTAACAAATTATATGTCATCCAATTGAGACCTTGATGCTTTAAAAAATAGCAAACTCCATTTTATGGCAGACACCATGTTGATGCTACTAGACATCCCTTGTCGTGTGCCAAGGACGGTTGTCCTCCCTAAAGAATCAATGTATACACAACCCCCATGGATGAAGGATGTGGATTTCATTTCTTCCCTGATTGTGAATAAGGTCTATTGTATTCAGGTTTATGGGACAAGTTTGTCAAAGTGTAGAGGATGTTAGATTTCAAATGTTTAGAGTCTATTCATGCTCACTACAACGCCATCAATTCCTAGTTCATCGAGCGACAATTAACCTTTTATTGGTTCCACCTATTGTCTACAATTAAAGTATGGAGGAGGCTCAAGACCACCCAATATAATGTTCTCATGTTCCTCTATCCACTAGAGTGGAGATGCATAAGTTTATTTAGAGAACATAATTCTACTTCGCGTTGGATTTGTTCATGTTCAAGAGACAACATCTAGTCCATGTTGGTTATTAGTGATTATGCGGTTTCATTTGTCCTTCTTCCCAAGACCATTTGGTGTGACATGATCTAGTGGAACAAGTTTCTTTAGCCCTTGTGGACATCTCCCCCAAATGTATTAGATGTAAAGAAGGAGTATCTCAAATCCAATAATGAAAAGTATGAACCAAAATTTATCAGACACGTGAACACAATACGTGAATAAATTTTAATTTGTCAATTTGTTTATAACTAAGTTAGTTATCTTGACCCCGTGGAAATATTTTTTTCATTGGATAAAGATAATATTGTCAATCGTTGCATAAAAACTTATCTTTTTTATTAATCTTTAATATATTATAAAATCTACTTGACACTCATATGACCAACCACTATGGGGATCAATTATTGATGATTATTCACCCATTGCTTGTTTCCTATGATTACTCAAGCTTAAAAATGAAAGGGGATCGCTACGGGAGAGGCAACCGATGTAAGCTGGATTTCAAACTTAGAACCTATTGGATTTCCCCCATTTCTTATTTTGGCCACTTTAAGCATAAATTACACTTATGTGAATAATGTGAGTGAGATCGGGATGATAAAGTGGAGCACATATTTGTTGTCTTCATCTTATCTAATAACTTAAACACCATCGAATCGAAAACCCTAATGCCGTAAAAAGAAAAAAATAACAATAACTCATTTTATGGCAGCCACCGTGTACTATTATTGCTGAAACATGACCCCTACCATGTGTCAAGGGTGGTTGTCCTCCTAACAATCAAACTATGACAACCCCATAGATGACGGATGTGGGTGTCATTTCTTCCTTGGTTGATAGCAATGCAAGGGGGTGAAGCTATGATGCCCCCAAGTATGTAAGTGATGGAGATCTAGTCGATAATGCTAAGTGGATCAATGTAAGGAGTAGTTTCCTTGACAAAAGTAATTGGACGTTGAAGTGGTGATGGCTTAGGAGCCTCAAGCGGTGGAAGTCGAAAGAGGCCAACTAGAGTTTGTTTGTCTTGTGTAGCGAGTGGTTGCTTGTTTGGTAACGTCATAGAAGACTTGAGAGGAGGAGATGTTGGTTGCTTTATTTGACTTGGTAATGTTGCAGATGACTCAGTAGGAGGAGGTAATGAAAAACAAACCTTGAGAGGTGGTTGCTTAGTCGAGTGGGTTTAATAAGCAACGCTTGACTAAGCTGGAGAAGGTGCATTAGAAGTGGTGGCATGATGTTCATTGGACATAGAAGGAGAAAATTTAAGAGCCCATTTAGATGTAGCATTTGTAGATGGGCATGCAATAGAATGTTGTGCAACAAATGAGATAAAGCCTTGACACTCAAGATGTTTGATTCTTCATTGTAAAGCATAGAAGTCATTATCATTATGTCCATTGATTATGATAAACGCAAAATGGGAGACCTTGATATTTGATTAGCCGATAAGGAGGATAACAATGAGTAGTTGGAAAACTGATCAATTGATGACTAAGGAGTTCGTAAGAATATCATGTTGCTTATTGTTGTGATCAAACATGAAAGGCTCTCAGTAATGGCAAGACTTGAGGCTCATTGATATGAGCACATGTAGAAGACATAGAATGAGGATGAGAAGAAGAACTAACATGAACCTGAGAAGTGTCCTTAATATGTTGGGTTTAGATTTAAGAGATGTAATCATTGATTCCATAGCCTGAAATTTGTCTTGAAATAAAGAATGCAAAGCTTGAATTGACTCCAACATGGGTTGATTAGATGGAGGATCACGAAGGCTAGGGTCATCAGATAGATGATCTAAGATAACACTCACTTGATGTGGCGGCGTATCTCTAGGAAGATACATGGTGTCTAGGGATTTTTCAGAACAACTTGACAATTAGGATGCATTTGAATTATATCATACAGAGAGACTTGAGGAATTTTCGGAGCCATGAAAGAAGATAAATGAGGATCCAAGAGCGTTCGAATGTCGGGTTCACCAAATGATTAAGTAAATATTGAAATAAATAGATGTCTAATACTAATTATGTAACAACATTGAATATATGCAATAAAGTACATAAATTGACCCAAGCAAAATAAGCTAAAAATTATAAAACCCTAGTTGCAAAGGAGAGATGGAAGGACTTAGTTGATTCGAAAATAATCTTGGATGCCAAGTGACAAACGGATGAACATAAAGGAGGAAGTGTCGCACAAAAGCTCAAAAAAATTTGTGACCGCAAGATCTGCTGGGATCTGGGTCGGGCGCTGTAGGCACTATAGAACTACTCGAGAACTTATGACCACTCAACACTATAAGAAACCAACTTTGGAGGGTCACGAGGTGTTCATTGTCCTTCACTACCTGTCGCATTAGTATGTTATCTCGAGTTCACAAATGTCACTTGTAACTTGCAATGAAGAAATGACTTACAAAACCCCAAAAGCGCATCAAATCCCAAAAAGAAAATAATGCAAATGAGGGGTCAGACTGTCCTCACTGTCAAACAAGTGAACTTACGCCCGAACGCTGCACTACATCTCAAACCCAGTGTAGTTCTATGTGTGTGTGTGTCGAAATCATGCCCTAGGTGGCTCTTGTGTGCTGCCATGACTTGATAGCGAGCAAGTAGCTAGATGTAGAAGATGTAAATAGATGTGTGCATGAAAGAATGAACTTCCCCTCCTATGAAGTGTATGCAGAAATGGCAGTCCCTTGTCCCTTGTGTGGAGCTAGATGGATATTTGAATGCTCTTAGAATGCTCTTGGATGCAACCTTAGGTGGTGATAGCTAATGCTTAGTGTTTGGTCCTTTATTATGGTCACATAAATTTATATTTATATGATTCCCTTGCTTGAATTTCGTAATTAACCCCTGAAAAGGCCAACTACCAAAAAGATAAGATGCCTAAATGACTAGTAAGGACCCAAAAGATGTGAGTAAAGTACAAATAAGTCAAGGGTGCCCAGAGGGGATAGGGGCGCGACTCGACATCTTGGCTAGGCTCTGGTGTACAAAATGAGAAATGCCGATGTATGAGAACACAGACTAGGAAAGAAGGAATGTAAGACCAAGAGAGACAACAAAATGCAAGTAAATATGGCCAAAGACAGAGATCAATTAGTACTTTTCTCACTTAGGAATCATATGAATAGTAGTATGTGATCAAGACTAGATAGATACCCAAAGTGTGTGATTTAGTGTCTACATGGTGGTGGTAAAATATATTACAATATTAATTAATATAAATTGAATTAAATATGATTGTGGGTAACTACGTAATAAATGATGTACAAATGCTAATATACAGTGAAGACACAAGCAAAGATATATGTAAATGTGACACCCTAAACAAGAGAGGGAGATAGAGAGACTTCACTAATTTTTGAGCAATTTGGAAGTGATCTGGGTAGGTGAATAACTGAAATAGACTGAGGAGAGTGTCGTCGATGCTCGATGGAGGTTCTGAACTCTAAAACTACAAAGGATAAGAGCACCTAGGAGAGGACATGAGTGTTTGGCGTTGGTGTTTAGATCTGGGCGCAGGTGTCTAGATAGTTGTTACAGATCTGATTATTTCAGGGCCAAATGATGTTCGTTATCCTTTCATGTCTGTCACTCTGGATTTGATGTCTGATATGCAAATATACATGTAACTAATAAGAAAGAAGTTCACCTACACATACCCATAAACCACATCAAACCTAAAAAGGAAAATGCAAAATGGGGAGTCAGACTGACCCCGATGGTCACTTGAAGAGCAAACTTAGGACCGAGCACTACACTACATCTCAGACTCCATGTAGTTCTTTGTGAATGTGTGTGTAATGATTCCCTAAGATGCCCTTGTGCAAGTTGAACAATGATAGTGAGCTAAATCTATAATGTAGGAAATGTGTAGAATGTGTGAAATGAAATAAAATAAACTTTCCATCCTATGTTGTGTATGCAGAATAATGCACCAAGTTGTCCCTTGAGTGAGTGTGCTAGATGGATGCTTTGAAGTGATTTTATGCCTTTGGATGCAAGCTTAGGTGATAATATGTAATGCTTAGTGTTTGGTCCTTTTTGAAAGCATAACTATGTATTTATATGATTCCCTTGTTTGAATTTTGTAATTGAAAATTGAAAGGCCAACCCAAAGTGATAAAAAGTAATTAAGAAGCGAAAGGGGTCCAAAAGGATAAGAAAAAGATAAAGAGGGGCGGGAGTGTCGGTCTTTAGTATCCTAGCGGGAGCTAGTGTCCGAAGCCATAGAAAGATAAAACAGTCAAATTCCGACAAGAGTGCAAGATGTATGAAGCCAATAAAAGTGCATAAGACAAAGCAACAAGCTAAAGGGAGTTGTCAATTACTAGTTTTCTTGCTTAGGAATCATGTAAATGCTAACATGCTTTTAGGACCTAGAAATGTATCAAAGTGCATAGATTTGGTGTTACATAGTCCGTAACTAAAATCCTAGCTTCCAAATTTTAGAATCAATCTAAAAAATTAATGGCAAAGAAATTTGATTCAAGGGGATAAGGTTTCGTAGACTAAATTTATGTCATTCTCAACCGTGACTCAAAAATCGTCCTTTCATGTTATTACGCCAAAGGGATTTCTTACAATAGGAAAGACCTTGGGGTCTCTAACAAATGTCAATAGATTGGTGGCTTGTGTTTCAGCGTGCGTCAAAGTCCATCCGAAATACCCTCCGACCGTTGATACTTAACCACTGACATAGACTCTATGTTAATTTCAATTCCTTTCTAACTTTTTATAAATCTTTGTCTTACAACCTTCCCTATGACGATCTATTTTTGAAGTACAACATAGATTTTTTTAATTTTCCTCAAAATATGCGTCGCCTCCCCTATTATATTTGATTTATTTTTAAGTTTGGGTAGCTCTTTCCATAAAATATGCATCCGCTCGCCCTGTTACAAATGTTTGTGATTTCCCTCGGGAGGCGGGCCTCTGCAATGTTCCATTTTTTGCTAGCTTACGCAACCAATTTATTTTTAACAGTTTTTTCTCACTTTCACCTTGAAATCGAGACCCTCCATCAAGTCTACTGATTTGTGACAATGCAAAAGCATTTTGTTTTTCCTTGACATTGGCTTAGTTCCCCTTTACAATTGATGCAATTTGAAGTCCCGATAATTTTTGAAGGATTCCATATATGTATAAATAATTAATTGCGTTGTTCCTTTTGAGAGGTTAAATTTGACGACCGTTTACATGTTTTTGTGATTTTAGCCGTAAAATACTTGCAAATATTTGAAATAACCGTCACATGTTACTTGTAAATTTAATATGTGACCGTCATTTTTAATATAGATTTGTATGTAACTTGTATTAATATATATTAAAAATAATTAGATAAATATTAAATAGTTGGTATGAATAACATGAATTTGTAGTTTTGAAGGACAATACTAAATTATTTCGTAACCCAAAAATTGTTGGACATGCATAGGTGGCCATTAAATTTAACCCCTGCTTCACATCAAGTGTAACATTAAAGTTAAATTAAACTTTCGAGTTTTTCCCCATGAATGCTCTTTTGTGAATGATTCAAGGACGCTCGTGATTTTGGCTATATTTTATATACTCATTACACCAAAAATCCAATATAACCACCAAGGAGAACAAACGTGAGAAATTACACAAAACATCAGGATTTAGAAGAAACTTGCAATTATCTTGGACTATTTATTATCCTCACCTAGAAATGATTAGCAAGAATACTACCAAGTGTGAAATGAATGTGAAGAACAATCATTCTCATTAGTTTATCATATTTCAATTGTTAAGGGAAGATAATCGTGCATTCTTTAGCATGTAGAGTGACACCAATGTTTTCGATTTTATCAGATATCCTTTCGATGCATGCCTTGTATGTTTGTTATTAACTTGATGGCCATTGGTTGTATGGGCTTCTCTAACTAGAGTTATTGTCTCCAACAAGATTCATTAGCATCAACGTGATTAAAAAGGAGATGTGTTTAATTTATTTAAGTACTAATTAGAAACCCAAAATATCAGCCTCTACTTTGGGTATATTTTTATTTTTCATAGCTTGGTCATATAATTATGTGTTATGACGTGAAAGGGTGTGTTTACAACGAGAAATCCCAAGGTGGTCTAACAACAAATTTTAATCTTTGTAAATCAATGAGGTCTTCCATATCAAGGTCCATGTACTAACAAAATCTTCACCATCAACGTCATCAACCGTATCAACGTCCAAGTTAGTATCATGTTTCATGTTTGACCTTCAACAACTGCGAATCAATGTTTGACATGTGTATATATTGATAAAAAAAATTACTCGTTGATTCAACTGAGCAAATAATGGACAACGATTTCAGTGTTTATATTTTCCGAATTGATTTAAAACAAACCACAAAAACAGATCCATCAATAAGTAATTTAAGCCCTTCAGAATTAGAGTAATTTTATAATTAATGAACAACGATCTTAATACTAATCTAATAATTTGTAAGGGTTCCGTCTTAGGGGTGGTCAATACTAACAAAAATGCCTTGGTTGTCTTCGATTCACAATTTAATTACCCATGGGAATAAAACTGAGATTGTTGTAATATTAAAGTTTCAATATTAAATTTTTGGGCAAGCATGATTGATTCCTCTCAGGATGAGACCAAATTTAAATCGTAGACAAATTTCATTTTAAAAAGGAAGAGACAAATGCATACATCCAAAAGAGCATTTCCTTTCAAATAATCGGACACAAAAGCAACCATTATAGTGATAATCACAACAGAAAATTTTCCCTGACATCTTAATGTTAAAAACATTGAAAAAGAGGGAGTTTGTTTGTTGTAGGGTGAAAAACACATAGTTTGAATTGTGTTATTAAAGTTCATTGTGGAAGATATATTGCATGTTCTTCATTATTGGATGTTGAATGTACCTTGCTACACGAGTTCCGATGACAAATTGTGAGAAATAAAGTTGTCATTCGATCTACGTTGAGTATATACAACTCAAAGCTTATATATCATTGCCTTTCCAGTTAGTTATATTTGTAAAATTTGCTTATTCACTTTGTAATTCGGAATTTATATGTCACCATTAGAATCCCACTTGTTAGTCATCTATTCTTTCCTTATACCATCAGACACGCCATCGTTGCAAATAATAGCACAAAATGAAAGCAATGCACATTAATTTCTCAAGAAATAGGGCATGAAGCTCATCAAATCAACTTCAATAGGACCCACATCCAACTGATTTAGTTGTTTACGTATGTATTTAGTTGTTTCGTTTGATTTGATTTTTGAGATTTATTGGAATTGAATTTTGAGATTTGTTTTAACATTTTTACACATTTGAACTCTAATTTAAATTTGAATATTATTAATAGATTGCATATTTTTAGTAACTAATTATTCCATGACTATAATTTGCAAGACATGAATTGCTTAAACATAGACTAAACACATTAAATCTTAAATTAAGAAAATAAGCAACCTCTTTCCGTTTGTACATTACACGGTATAATTTGATGGTTTTATTAGTTCAAATCTCTCTTTTGAATGGCAAATAAGAGCCACCTTTCTCTCATTTGGCCAACTGCTTGAAGGATTTGAATATCGATGAATTCTTTTGCGTTAAATTTTCTCGTGTGCTTTCTCGAGCTTGAAAATGATAAGAGAAGTTTGTTGGGGTTTTCTTGTCTTTCTTGAACATTCCTTTTATGTGTCCTTGCTAACTGATCCCACGGAAGTAATTTTAGCTGATGGGTTTCCATCTCAGAACACCTCTTGAGTGAGAACTCCATTGCAAAAGCACGTTCCATTTCCCTTCACGCTTCCAAGGTGTGCTTCACCTACATCATTCACATATACAAAAACTACGTGCCTCACGGATAGAGGCAAATTATATTTGTTTTATTGATAGCTATACAGAAACCTTAATCACAATTATGTATGAAACCCTAGCCCTTGGGTTTTAGGTCCAATCGACATATCCTTGTCTGTAAATTATCCATTAAAACATGCAAGTGAATCCTCCTTGCAAGGGTTTAATTCCGTGTTTTTACTAACTCATGGAGTAGGTATGGGACATGTAGGTATTTAATTCTAGGGTGTCCTTCACCTACATTGGCCACACGTGTAAAAACGCTTTGCATGCATCATGGCTAGAGACAAACCCTATTCTTTTCCCTTATAGTAATATAAAACTCACGATCCCTATTTCGTAAGAAACCCCCAATCACAATTATGTATGGAACCATTCTCGCATTTGTGTATAAGGTAGAGCACATAACATATATTATTTGGGTAAGAATGATCTAAACCAAGGAATAGGTGTGGGACATGAAAGGATTTAATTCCCACATTTTTACTAAGTCATGGAATAGGCGTGGGACATGCATGTATTTAATTCCCATGTTTTTATTTTAAAATCCCTCTTTCGAATGACAAATACAATACACCTTTTGCTCATATGGCCAATTTATTCTGATAATGGCTCGATTATAAATGATTATACAAGAATCACCTATTCCCCTAAAGATAATCAAGCTTGAAACAAAATAAAAATGTTTATTGGGTTGTCCTCATTTTTACATTTTCGTCCCTTTAAACACAAATTGCATTCATGTACATAAGACGTAAAATGCAAGAATTGAATTTGTGTTCTGACTACATGTAAAATGCAAGAACTGAATTTGCAAACAACAACTATTGACATCGACGATACTCATTGTTTGCTCTTTTCTTTTTTAGATATCTCCAAAAATATGTTTCCTCGACCTCTTTCACACTGTTTTCTTTGTGGCTAGTTTCCAAAGTTGGAACATGTTGGATTTTCCTTTTTTATTTATCCCCTTTAGACTTAAATTGCACTCGTGTGAATACTACACTACCCTAATCGTTAACTTGATAGTTGGCCAAACACACCAATCTAAATTTTGCATGAAATCGCTACCTAAGCATTTTAAGTACACTTTGCGTCTTCATGTCCCTGTCATGTCCTCTATAACATGCATTCAAATTCCCCTTACATTTAATTTTTTTCTAACAACCCAATAAAGTCAAGAGTTGCAAATTCAAACAAGTATTCGCCTCGGCAACATTTTCCATCAGCTACTTGCATTTTCGAGATATCTCCCTCTATAGTTTCATCTGCATCTTTCCGACACGAGATTTCTCCTAATTTCGATTGACATACATGTCATGCTCTTCATAGAGACTTCATTTTCACATTGACTCCTCTATTCCTCTTTCCTTTCCCTGGCCCTTCTTTACCCTCAAATGTCTTTTGCTACACCCATCTTCCTTTCCCGTTGTTCCTCTCCATCCAATTTTGCTTCTTCCCTATATCCCTTTCGGCTTTCCTGGAATGGCCTTTTCATTTTGGCACATGTCTTATTCCACTATGAAAGGAAATGCACAACAAAAGGACAAAAAAATCATATAAAGTTAAATAATTATAGTTTTTAAAATTCATTATTGATGATGGGAAGAAAATAGAATATTATTATTTATTAAATAAATTAATTAACTAATTAGTTATTTAAATATTAAATTTAATTATTGATAATTTTAATAAGTAGTTATTTAACTCTTAGATAACTAAAAAAATATTGTCTATTTCTTTTTATATTTTTATATGGTGGTGCAATCTTGCATCTTCCCTCTATAATAGTTGATTGGATGCGGTTATGATGGCATGCACCTCATTCACTAAGTTTGAAATCTCCATCTAATACCGACATTGTTGTTTATTGCATTGTCAATCAAAAGAAAATCTACAACATGTAAATCCCAACATATCATGATCCTTATGTCAATAAGGATGTTGTCACGAGGGAAGTTCCTCATTAAATAAAATAAATCCCACATTGGTTGGATTTGTTTGCAATAACATATAAACCTCAATAAATCATGATCCTTATGACAATAAGGGTAGCACCACAATGGAAATGACCCTTTTACTAACACAATGGTTGATTGGCTCCAGGATGAGAGTGTTTCCCTGATCAACCTTCCCCTCTCCTCTATAACCATTAGAAAAAATCTTATGAATCCCAAAGATCCTATTTGTCAAATCTAAGAAAAGGCATGTATTGATCCCATGTTCTTGCAGTAAAATATATATCAATGAAATCTATTATTTTGAGAGTTCAAATGAATTAGTTTTTTGAGCTTGTGTATCAGGAATTATCAAAGTATTTATCTAATCTTCTTTTTGCAATTTGGTCTAGGTAATTTCATAAAAGTCTTGCTTGACCAAGTATATTTATCTCATCTCTTGGCTTGGTTTTGCATTGATTCCCGTAACTCTTTACAAAGCAAGAATACTTCATGAGATATTATTTCATTCTTTGTTGCCTCAAATCAATATGCTTTGAACTCAAATTCTTGTGATCTATCTTTCATATGTTAACAAAATGTTTTCCTCTTTGTATGGTTCATTTTCGTCACCTTGAGAATATTAATGCCATGTTCGAACTTTGCTATGAATTTTTCTAAAGGCGTTATTCTTTGTATCAAAATGGCCCACTTTCCGACTTTCATCACGCTTAAGATGCAGAGTTGTTTGATATTCCAAAGGTTTTAAAGAGGTTCCATTTATGTAGAACATTGCCTTGTATTATTGGAATACCGACAAACATCTATAATACAATCTTTGTTATATATTATCAATGTCGTTTAAATCTTGTAAATGGAACTTTTTAATTTATAAAATCATAGAAGTGTGAGAAAATAATTGTACTATGTATATTTGCACATTAGAAGAATCTATCAATACATCTTACGTTAGATTTGACATCCAGGCATGGACGTTGGAACTCCATATTACATATTTCTCATGTTTAATATTCGTGCTATTTTTTGAGACGGGTTCCACAAAATGGTTCCACCCAATATTTTCCTCTCCGGATTGCTTCTCCTCCCTCCAACCCCCTCTTCTACACCCCTTTTCCTCCTCTTATGTTTTTCTCCCTCAAAATCAACCTCATCTTATGCTACCCCTTTGGCGTTAACATCGGAGAGTTCGGGGGTGATTGCTAGCTCTAGATCCCCTTATGCATCTCCATCCACGATTGCATAGTTACACCGGAAGTGTCTCCTTCAAAGAGAACCCTGCTAGAAAACGTCAAATTCCGGCAGGCTCTTTTCTGGCGACACAATTCCAGCAACACTGTTTGGGCATAAATGTTTTTTATTTTCATCTGGTGTAACTTGCCCCTGATGTGCAATTGCTAGTTATATTATATTTGAATTTAAACATAATTTTGTTTACATTAAAATTACGTGAAAGCACTCAACGCACTGTCTAAGCGTGTCAACTGGCATTGACGCATCCCTGCCACCCTTCTATCTCTTTGCAGACCCTCTACGCAGTGTTTTTCTTCCCCTGTTTACTAAACAATGAGTAAAGCTGCTGATTAAGAAGTTACGATTACTGGGTGGTCCGAGTTTCGATCCCCTCGCTCTCTTTCAATGCTGTAGTTTTTGGTCGCTAGAGTTTCAATGAACAGCTTGGTTATTTATTCGGCGTTGGTTTGAGGATGCGGTGGCCGTGTTTTTCAGTGGGCATCTACATAAACGCGTTTGTGGTGAATGTTTTCCGCAGAGTTATTCTGTAGAGGAGGAGGAGCATGAATATTCATTTTTGATTTTCTCTATGCTCAGATGTTAGTTTTTCCGCGTGGATTCCAAGTCAGTTACCATCCCACCTGGCTCCCTCTGTAGGGTTAGCTGCGTTTTAATCTTCGAAAGGGTGCCTTTGCATTCTCATTTTAAGACAGGGTTTTTAAGTTGGGTGGTTAACAATCCGTTATAGGGTTTGAGGTGTTGGGGGTTTTGTATTGAGAAGTATATTTGCAGCGCGCCAATTGAGATTCCAAGCATCGAAACACGAGAGCCGTGTTGCGGGGATTAATACCAGGGTCATCAGGTTGGTATCATTCCATTTAATTAATCTTATTTCATGGTTCTTACTGTTTTGGTGATTGTGTTAATGGGACCTGGGAAATTTCATCATTGTGGCCGTTTTCTGTATACCCCAGATACGTCTATTTGCAAGTTCTCTCAAGAATAACAGTAACCCTGTTCGTTGGTCTGTAAATTTTGAATTTTCTCTTGTATGCTTCATTTTGGGCCATTTTTGCATTTTTCGGCTCTCTGGGTGCTTGGCAAGTTTTTATTTAACGTTTCACAACATTTTGCTCTTTTGCTTGGGCGATGCATATTTCCGTTTCGAGTTCATTTTCTGCTTATTTGAATCCATTATCACCATGTGACTCCCTGCTGTAGATCTACTGTAGGCTTATGCAAGAGTCTTGAATACTATCAACAATTAAAATGAATTGTTCGGCCATGACTATGATTAAAAATGTTTGCTTCTAGATTCTGTCTTAAATTTCATTTGTAGAATAGTCTTTAGCATTATGGCTGAGCAGAAAAATCGGTTTTGTTTCCAAGTTTGTAGCTATTAAGGATCTTTAAACAAAATGTTTGCCTATATTTTTGCATAAAGATTGTTTTCCAGAATAGTCTTTACCATGTGTGCTCGTATCAGAGGAAAATCTTCAATGCAGGAGGAATTGGGTGCTTTTTAATTATTTTTGAAGCTTCCACTTGAAGGTTTTGGTAGTAAAATTATGTTTTAGTTAGAAAACGTGTTATGCATCACCTCAAACATGGGTTAGTAGGGAAAATTATAATGTTTCATACAGTTCTAGTTAATTAATTGCGTGCTCTCTTGGATTGCCATCATTAAGATCTGCAAAGTTTCATGAACAACAATTTTAATTATTTTTTAAACACTTCTTTTGGAGTGTTGTGGTATGGAGTTAACAATAATAAATTCCTTCTCCTCAAAGACCATTCAGGAATGAATATCTTTACCATGACCCGAGTTATACATATGCAATTGAAGATTTTCCCAAGAAGACATATTGTTGGCGCTTTTCGTAATGAACTGCGTAGAAACTACCAAGCTATTGTCCAGAAAAGCTACAAAAAAGCTAATTTTTAATTTTTTTCTTAAATTAAGATCTGCACGTGTTTTCATCTTTAAATGAATTGATGTTTTAGCAAAGGATATAAAAGCACATTCCATCACCAAGCTACAACAAAAGCTAATTTGTTTATCCCTTGAATTAAAATCAGGATATAAGTACTCTCCACCATGAATGGAAAGCATCGTGGTCATGCACCACAAAGCAAAATTTAGTTACTTCGGTGCAAAGATAATGCGAGTGATGCGGGAGCATCCTAGGTTCAAGGTAAGCCCGCACAAGTATGGGAGCGTGCAAGGATGGAAGTTGCGAGGAACGGTGAGAGGAAGCATGGAGGAGTGAAGAGGTGATTGCGCAAAATTGTGGAGCGGCTTTGCGCAATAGATGGACAAGAAAGCACAGTGCGCGTAGGAGAAGGCACGCAATAGTGCACAAATGTTTGAGAAGGCGCGAAGAAGAGCTGAGTGTGCAAGAAATTGTGGGGAAGAGAAGGAAAGAAGCAATGCACGAGAAATTGGTGCACAATAGTGTGCGGAGGTATTTTGGCGTAAAGTAGATGATTGGAGGCGTGTGAGTAATATGAAGGAGTTCATGAAAAAGAAGGAGATATAAGTGAAGGGAATGCACAATGGTATGGATTGCATACGAGATGTGTGAATGTTTTTGAAAGCCGAGAAAGCAATAGGACACGAGGCAAGAGGTGAAGGTGTAGCTCGAAAACCATTAGTGCGCGGAAGAATGACAGAGGTGTGGCGAAGGATTGCGTGAAAAAAAGGAGTGCGCAAATGATTTGTGACAATGACAGGATGTGCGAAACGCGACAAACAAAACACTGTTAGGGGTGGCTAATTGGTTGTAATGGGCGAGAGAGTCCTAATTACCCAGACTAATGTGGCGCATCAAGGGCGATCGTGGATGTCGAAGATGTGGTTGAGAGCATTCATGAGCTCGAATTCAACTTTGAGTTTGAGCGGGAAGATTTGGAGGCATCTAGAAGGATCCAACTCACCAAGGGAAACCTAGAGGCGCAACTATAAGAGATGGTCGAGTTCACCGATTTGGGGGATGATGGCGGGGCGATGGATAAAGAGTTGAAGGGGAAGCATAAAAGAAGAAAGCCAACCGAGAATGACTAAGTGTATGTAGGTCATTAGAGTCAAGTAGTGTAACTAGTCTAGGTTTAGGTCCATAGGAGAGACAACTAAGAATAAAAATGCTCCATGAGAGTTTGTATGCTCTTTAGAAAGAGCAATCGCATATAGATGCCGTAAAGGCCTTAAGAAATCAATGGAAATCTACAACTTAATGTGCAATCCGTTGTGTGACTCTGTCAGCGAGGGGATCCTCTTGCGCCAAGTGGTAGTGATCTTATGAAAAGGAAGCGGAAATGTTGGCAAAACGCCGAACATGAGGCAGCTAGTAGAGATGTTGTGTTCTCCACTGTGAGAAAAGTGTGTAGAGAATGCAAGAAGAGATCTTAGAGTGCAGCGGTGAAAGATTTGGAGGAGAAACGATGTCACCCAGAAGAGGTGAAGTAGATCCGACAACGATGAGAATACTAGAGAGAATGATAGAGCTAAAAGGTGTGAGGAGCAAATTGGATGAGGAAGAACGTTGAAGAGGTCTTGAAAATCACAACAATGGCGAGGAAGGAGAGATGGTACACATTAAAGATGTGCAAGAAAGCCATGGAGGACTTAGAGAGAAGTCAACGATCGCGTCGTGTAGAAAGCACAAGCGATGTGTGGGTAGAGAGAAGACTCGACGGAGAGTCGACGACACAACAAGATAGATTGCTTGAGTAGTGCACAAGATAGAATACCGAAGGAGAAATCTCTCGGGAGAAAAGAGATTGGCGTGCAATATTCAACGAATGTTGCTATGTGTGTGGAGAGAGAGCGCATCGTGCGTCTAATGTCCCGAGGGTGTGGCGAGGAGATGGTGCAAAAGTTGGGATTGGCGTGCAAAAGGCATCCCAACCCATACAAAGTGACCTAGTTGGTGGAAGGTCAGGAGAGCATTGTGCATGAACAATGAGAGGTGAAGATGAGAATAGAGAAACCGATTGGGTGAAGTGCGACATCCTGTCGATGGACGCATGCCATGTCTTGTTGAGAGGCCGTGGCAATATGACTGAGATATGCTTTGCGATGAAAGAACAAACACGGTGAAAGTACGCAAGGATGGGAAGACATTCCGTGTATCCCCATTGAGAGAAGAAGGCGTAGAGCACCAAAGCCACATGGCAATGCTCAAGGGAGAAGAAGGTGAGCATGTGTAGAATACCAATGAAGTGATGTACAACATAACGTGGAGAAGGCTAGCACAAGAGTTGAGTAAATGGTGAAGGAGAAGATGGAGTCACCCAGAGTGCATGGAAAAGACAACACAAGAAGAGAAGAAATGCAAGTGAGCGCTTTTCACCTAATGGTCGTGGCGCATGAGATATTGTGTAGGAGGAGAAAGGAGCTGAAAAGGGGATGGTTGCAGAAGACCATGAGAACACGAGAGGAGAGTGAATTGATGTCACAATTGGAGGCCATCGAGAGAGAATGACGAGAAGTGTGTAGAGTCCCAACCAAGAGGATAGGAGGATTACACAATTGAGGATTGCATGAAAGAAGAAACTCCTAACAATGGAGTGGTAGAGTGCGTAGATAAAGGCGCATGTGGCATTGGGAGTACTGACCGAAGGAAATAGAGAGAAGTGGAGTTACCCCAAAGGTAACAAAGGAGTAGTCCGAGAAAGCGATCGCGGGAGAACGTGTGCAACAGAGCACACCAGGAAGGAAGACATCCATGAAGATCTCAAAAAGCATGCACAAGGGTGCGCAAGGAAGGGGAGAGCACGGACAGTGAAAAGCGCAAAAGTGGAGAAGTTTCCCTACGAGCAACCAAGGAGTGGACAATTAAAGAAGAGCAACAGGTGGAAGAAGCTCCAAAATTTTTGCGTGATGAAAATGGCGGAAGAGAAGAAAAGGAGAAGGAAAGAGGCCGAGAGAAATTTCCATAGTAAGAGGGTACGAAGATGTGGCCCGACCATCGATGAAGAATGTGTAGAAAGAAATCGCAGCTGGAGAAGGAGATAAGATAAGATAAATATATTAATGTCCATCAATTGACCATAAAGGTAGGTCAAAGGAACTGTAGAAAACATTGAGCACGATACAAGGCGGGAAAACCAAAGAGTTCCCGAGAAAGATGAAATACAAAAGCCAGAAGAGGTGGCCAACAAGAAGAAGAAACCACACGCACCCAAAAATGGGGGTGGAAAAAACAAGCGAGAGGAAAAAGGGGAAAGACGACTAAGGAGAAGAAAAGAGGAAAGCCCATCAAGGGATGGAAGATCCAACTCTCCTAACATCCAAGGCCGACTGGAAGAAGTTGAGGATAGAATGTTGACCAGCCGAAGAAAGAGTCTATCTATTATGCGCCATTGTTTGGATACAATATTATCTTTGATACTGGTGGGTCTCGTCTGTCTCCTGAGGCCAGGCCTAGTATGGGCATGCTTGTGATGACTCGGAGAACCATGGATGGTTTCCCTGGGCCGAACCAATCTAGAGGAAGAAGCGGGGACGGTCTCACCAGGGCGCTTAGTGCCTCTCTCTCTGGTAACACTGTGAAGAAGGAAGTGATCCGCTGGGTAGAGTCCGGTCTAGGATGCGGCTGAAGAGTGTGCTCATGGAGCTTCAAAGCCTCATGTAAATATAAAGCTAGACACCTCTGATCCTCAAACTGAAGAAGTTAGAAAGATCTTGCGTCCTCCTAAACAAATAGTGAAACCTCCCTTTGATCTCATAGTAAATGGGGCATCGAAAGATAAAGTGCGTTTCCGTCTCGGTCTCTGGAGGCTACACAACTGGTAGATCTGTCTAAACGATCAAGGTGGTGATTCGTCTCACAATGAAGCCTATGAGAACCAACCCTGAACTGACCAAGGGGATGCGAAGGGCATGCATCCAGTGTTGAAGGGTGTACTGAGGGTGGATAATGAGACCGTCCCTCAGCTCTAAAAAATGCTCAACGTAAAAGGCCATCTTGGGACGTAAACCCCCTTGAGGGTTTACCCAAGTGGTATGGATGAATTGCCTGTAAATATCCTCTCTGATGATCTTGTTCATCTCCTGTTTCGTAGGCAGAAGGTGGCTTGGAGTGTCCAAGGAGTACCGAAAAGGTGGAAGATGATCCATCTGAATACCAATTGCCCCAAAAGTTTGGAGACCTTAACATACCAACTGCGACACCGACGAGTGAAGTCCGAAATAGCAATAGCCTCAAAAGAACAAGTATGCAGTGGCACGAATTACTGTCTCGCCCCTTGGTAGTGTCCGTGAAGCCCCGAACGTGGTGTAAGAAAGAAACCAAGTCAAATATGGTCTCCAGTCTGAAAGGATGGGCTCCAAACTCTGCCAAAATAATGTGTTGGGGTACAAATTGCTTACACCTGATGAAGTGGTGAAGGAGAAGAGTCTGGACCCTCTTAATGGAAGCCCAATCAGTACCCAACAAAGAGGGTCCCCAAGCAATAGAACCATAGAGAACTGTGGGTTTGATGAGGGAGTCCATGAGGGACATTTTGGAGGAGATGTCCGAAAGTGATGGCGGAAGCATTGTCTCTCAAGAAGAACTAAGGACCCATAGCCCTTGTTGACTGAGGTTGGAGAGCATGTCTTAAATTGAAACGAGGGCTAGAGAACAAAATCCCCAAGTATGTATAAGAGCTGGTGATCTCAATCTCCTCCCTCGAAGAAGAAGTGTAGATGCGAGGTCTTCAAACCATTGAAGACCATAACCTTGGTTTTACCCAGGTTGACCGTCAACTGCCGAAGATCACAAAACAAAGCTAAGGCATCGAGTTGTCTCTGTAAACCCTCCAGAGAAGAGAACCACATCATCCGCAAAATGAAGAATGGATATGAGATCCCAGTGCGGGAGGCACCCATCACTTTCTGAATATGCGATGGAGAAAAACTCCGGCACTCACAATGTAGATCTCAAATAGAGTTCGGGATAGGGGCACCCTGCTTTACCCCAATGGTACTCTTGATGAACTCTGACTCACCTTGGGAGGTGCGGAGGTGGCCCAAAACATTCTCGTACAGACGCATGATGGCCATGAGAAGGGTCTCAGAAATGCCAATGTCATGGAGCCATTGAAAAGTGCCACACGTGGCACCGAGTCAAAGGCTTTTCGAAAATCCACAAAGCAACAATAGACCTTCAACGAGCGATGACGTGCCTCCTCAATGATGGCCCGAAGAGTGAAGATATGATCAGTAGTTTGGTGATTAGGCCGAAAGCCAACTTGCCCCTGGCTCTAATGTTTCTCCACTCTAGCTCCTCGGATAACTGCATGTGTAACACTGTAGCATAAAGCTTGGAGAATGTATGACCCACCATAATGGTCCTGTAGTTATTGGGGTCAGAGCGGGACTCGATTTGTGAATCGGGTGAATGATGTGGCGTGCCCAAGATGGTGGAAAACCCGAGCAAACCACATGATTGAAGAGATTAGTCAAAAAAATACAAAGAACCTCTTGACCAAGTTTGAAGAATTTTGCTTGGAACCCCTCCTCATCTGCCTGCCTATTACAATTCATCATTCTGATTGCCTCTTTGATTTTAGTGTAGGTGAAAAGGTGGCACAGGAAGGTGGGTTCTCAACCTGGATAAGTGGCTGTCAGGAATATCATAAAAGCTAGAGGTGTGAGAGAATATGGAATTGGGGTTAAGCTCGAAGGGAAGAGATGAGTGGTGGGGGAAAATGGTGTGCCAAAAATGTTTAGGAGAGTGAAGAGACTCACATAAAGTTCGTCTATTTGGGAAATGAAGAGGTGTTTTTTATAACGAAGGAGACAACGGTAAGAGGCTTTCAAGGTATGATAGGAGGGAAGGGCTTGGTTAAAGGCATGTCATAACTGTCTGTGGAAGATTTTGCACTCGTCATCATACCATTTGTTCATGGGGCAAGTATTCCGTTGATGGGAGCAGATGAAGGCCGGGTGGAACTAGGGAAGGACATGAGGGAGGCCTCCTAGATGATGGAGGAAAGGAGGGTGTATTTGGCAGCAACATTTCCCATAGAAAAGAACTGGGACTCGGGGGTATTAGGATCCCCATTGGTGAAATGGAAAGTGGTAGAGGGGGCCATGGAGGGGGAGCAATGATGGGAGGGGGGAATGTCGACATGGAGGGACATAGAGAGAAGGGCATGATTGGCAAGGGGAATGGAAGAAATGGAGAAGTGGTTGATCAGTGACAAGGAGCTCTGGCTGGAAAGGACATAATCCACCACACTCGCACCACCACCATGCGGTCGACATGTGAAGAGATGCGAATCAGGAAAGCAAGTAATCCCATTGAGGATGGTTAGCTTTGGTGATTCTCCAGCCGCAAGAGGTCTTGACCATAAGAAGTGACATGACTCGAGTCATCCTCTAAAGTCCATGCAAGCCCACTTGCGTCTCTCGGATCAATTTGTCGGCCCAAGTGCGAACAAATCCTCTATTCGGTCATGAATAGGAACCTGGAGTGCTCTGGTGCGGGCATTGAAATCACCCAGAAGGATGACTTCTCGACCACTGAGTACTTGGGCAATACTGTCATACAAGTCGGTAAAGGGATCACCATCGGGACCATTATGAATGGCATAAGGGGAGGATGCCGAGGAGGAAATTAACACACTGCAATGTAGATATCCCTATAGTGGGGACCCACACCCTGAATCCGAACCCATAAGAACCTCGGCATACTGCCTACATGGCAACCAAAGAGATCCTACTGGAGCGAATCTCTATACAAGCAGGCCACCCCTCCAAAACCTTTGACGCCACCTGAGTTCCTAGTCTCTTGCTTGTGCGCAGAGTACCAATGACAACTCGTGATACCGGGAAGAAGCCTCGTGCGTACTCTCGTGATTCTCTCGTGATAAAGAAGATGTATCTTTGAACTAAGAGCATCAAGATAAGATAAGATAAATATATTAATGTCCAACAAATGACCACAGAAGTAGATCAATGGGACTGTAGTCCAAACAATATACAAAGTGCAAGTGGGGAAGACTCAAAACGAGTTCCCGAGAACAGAAGAAAGAATAAGAGAAGAACAAGCAAAAACCCCAAAAAACAAAACCCCCACAGACGGGGGCAATGAAACAGATGGGGGAAGGAAAGCGGAGAAGAGAATGAAGGAGGGGATTGATAAGGAGTTGTCTACTCAGAAATGGTAGTCACATCCCTCCTAACATTCAAAGCTGACAAGAAGTAGCTACTGATGGAATGGCTCCTCGAAGAGGGGGGCGAGGGCCCCCTCCCCCGCAGAGATCTAAGATTAGAATGACGGCCAGGGAGGCGAGTAGATCTGGATTGCCCTCTGAGACGTGTATGCTGCCGAGCTGGTGGTGGCCACTGGGGGAGCTGTGAAGGTCTAGCCGGGAACGAACTGATCTATGCCCTGTAACAGGATCAGAGTGGCTCTGCCGTTTGGTACCACCCACTGCGGGTAGAACCGGAAAGAAAGATGTAATCCGTCTCGTGGAAATGACTCTCGGAGGTGGGTGAAGAATCTGGTCCCGGAGCTCCAGAGACTCACGGATATAGAGGGCAAGGCACCGCTGGTCAATATATCTGAAGAAAACCGGGAGGGTCTGAACCCCTCTGAAGAGGCAATGAAATCGTCCCCTGATCTCATAGTATATGGGGCAGCGGAAGATGAAATGGTCCTCAGTCTCAACCTCTTGGAGGCTACAGAGCCTGCAAAGTCTGTCATCGTGGTCAATATGATGATCCGTCTCACAACGCAATCTGTGGGAGCCCACCCGAAACTGACCCAGGGGTATGCGGAGGGCATGCATCCAATGGCGAAAGGTGTACTGGGGGCGGATGATGAGTCCGTCACTGATCTCAAGAAAATGCTCTGCATAAAAGGCCATCTTAGGACGCAAGCCGCCATGGGGGTTCACCCAAGTAGTCTGAATAAAGCACCTGTAAATATCCTCTCTGATGGACCTATTCAACACCTGCTTGGTGGGTAGAAGGTGACTGGGAGCATTCAGGGAATAATGAAAGGGGGGAAGATGATCAATCTGAATACCAACAAAATCCAACAAAGCCGAAGTATCGGAGAACCAACAACGTCCCATATCCTGAGCAATACTCATAGAGGAACAATAAGCGAGATACGGGTACCTATTCCGCTCATCGGAGAAATCCCCAAACCTCCTGACGCGGTGGATGAAGGCCGAAATGTCAAAAACGGTCTCCAGACGGAAAGGTCTGGCGCCGAATTCGGCTAAAATAATCAACTGAGGAACCGTCTGCTTGCATCTGATGAAGCGGCGAAGGAGGAGAGTCTGCACTCTCTCAGCTGACGCCCAATCCGTAGCTAAAAGGGAGGGCCCCCAAACAACAGACCCATAGAGAACAGTGGGTCGGATGAGAGAGACCATGAGAGACATCTTAGAGGAAATGTCTTGAAAGTGGTGTCGGAAACATTGTCGCTCAAGAATGGCAAGAGACCCATAACCTTTGTTCACACGCGGCTGAAGGGCATGCCTCATACTAAATCTAGGTCCTGAGAACTGGACACCCAAATAAGTATATGTATTGGTGATTTCAACCTCCTGTCCCCTGAAAAAGAAATGGAGGTGAGAAGTCTTCAACCCGTTGAAGACCATGACCTTGGTCTTACCAAGATTGACAGTCAAATGCCGGAGATCACAAAATAGAGCAAGTGCGTCAAGTTGTCTCTGAAGCCCCTCAGGAGAAGAGGCAAGTAAAACAATATCATCAGCGAACAGGAGAATAGAAATCAAAACATGGTGAAGAAGGCACCCATCCCCTTCCTGAATATGATCCCGAAGAAAAGATTCTAATTCATCAATGTAGATACCGAAGAGAGTAGGGGACAGGGGGCAACCCTGTTTAACCCCAATGGTACTCCTGATGAAGTCCGACATCCCGAGAACAGTTCGGAGGTGACCAAGGACAGACTCATAGAGACGCATGATGGCAACAATAAGAATCTCAGAAATACCGATGTCCCTAAGCCTCTGGAAGAGAGCCATGCGAGGTACTGAGTCAAAGGCTTTCCGAAAGTCCACAAAGCAAAGTAGACCTTCGAAGAGCGGTGGCGGGCTCCTCAATAATAGCCCGAAGGGTGAAGATGTGGTCAATAGTGTGATACCCAGGTCGAAAACCAGCCTGACCTCTAGCTCTGAGCTGTCTCTGCTCCAAATCATCAGACAACAACCTGTGGAGGACCGTGGCATAGAGTTTGGAGAAAGAGTGGCCCACCATAATAGTCCTGTAGTTATTCGGATCGGAAGTCGTTCCCGCTTTGTAGATCGGGTGAATGACATGATGAGACCAAGTAGGTGGGAAACCTCGTGAACCACCTGGTTGAAGAGATCAATCAAATAAACACCAATTGCCTCAGAACCCTGCTTGAAGAATTCAACCTGGAAGCCCTCTTCATCAGCCGCCTTGCCACTGTTCAAGGACCTGATTGCCTCTTTGATATTCCTGTATGTGAAAAGGGATTTCCAATCTGGATAGACTGCTGCCCCGGGATATCATAAAGGGTAGAGGTGTGGGAGAATATGGAGGTAGGATCGATCACCATGGAGGAGGGGGTGGTGGGGAAAGACAAGATCGCCAGAAAGACCGGGGATTAGACCGGAGGGAGGTAGAAAGGGTATGCCTGCGGTGGGAAATGAAGGATCGCTTCTTACGGCGAAGAAGGCACCGGTAGGCAGTCCTAAGAGTGGGGAAGGAGGGAAGAGCATGGGTAAAGGCATGACGGAGGTGACGGTGAAGGGATTTGCACTCTAAATCATACCATTGGTTCATAGGACAAGATTTTGGAGTCCAAAAGGCTGAGGGATGAGTGGTGGAGCTGGGAAAGGATAGTAGAGCGGCCTTCCACAGAGCAGAGGATAGGCATGTGTACTTAGCTTCCACACTCACAAGGTTGGAGAAGTGATTCTCAGAGGGGAGAAGGTCACGGATGTGAGCTGAGAAAGTGTCGTAACTCCCTTTATCAAACTGAAAGGAAGTACGAGGGGGTAGCGAAGAGGAGGGGTGGTGGTGGGAGGAGGGTTGGTGTCGAGACAGAAGGATAGGACAGCGTGGTCGGCAAGGGGAATGGGGGAAACGGAGAAGGAACGGAAAAGAAGAGAGACATCCGGGTTGGCAAGGATATAATCTACAACACTGGTGCCACCACCATGGGGGCGGCAGGTGAAGAAGCGTGAATCCGGAAAGCGTTCAATCCCGTTAAGGATCACCATCCCCTGTGATTCCCCGAGCTGGAGAAGGAACCGTCCATAGGCTGTGAAAGGACTGTCTGTATCATCGGAAATCCTATGCAAACCCACTGCTTCTGAGTCAATACTCTGTGTGCAGAATGTATCCTTAGAACGGTCATGAAGAGGGACCTGTAAGTGTCTGGTGCGGGCATTAAAATCACCCAAGATAATAACCTTCCCTGTGACAGAGTACTGACTAATACTGTCGTATAAGTCAAAGAAGGGGTCACCATCGGGGCCATTGTGAATGGCGTACGGAGAGGAGGCAGGAGGAAAGTAACAGACAACAATATACAAATCCCTAGAACCTCGAGCGACCGCTCTAATACGAATCCACATGTACCTGGCAGACACATCGGTGCCAACCACCGAGATCCTATCCTGGAGGGAGTCCCTATAAAGACAAAGCGACCCCCACTAGAACCCCTGACACCCCCAAATCCCGAGTCTCCTGTCTGCAAGCAGAAAACCAAAGGAAGCCCGCAATACCCGGGAGAGGTCGAACTGGGCTCTCGTGTGTCTCTGTGATGAAAAGCATATCAGCAGCCCCAAGGGCATCTGTCATAAGACCGGGAAGACCAAAGTGAGCCATTACCATTCCAACATCTGATAGTCGACCTGACCCCCTCCCTGCCTGACCCGTCATTTGGAAACACCCTGTCGGGGCTCCCAACCGGGGGGAGGCGAATCCCTAATAACAGCCTGGAGGTTCCTGATGACCGCCCATTTACCTGCCTTCCTTGCTGCCATGACCTGCTCCCTAGAGCGTTTGAGCTCTCCAACCTGTGTCCTGGTGAGATCCTCATCAAGGAAGACCTTGTCTGGGCGAGAGAGAAGACACCTCTTAGCCCTGAGGGCTGTCAACCTGTCAGATGCAGTCCTGAAACGGATGAAAAGGGTGGAATCATAGCCGACCCAAGCTTTCTCTAGTGTAATGTCAGAGATCCCCAAAGTATTCGTGAGAAAGGAGTTACCAACCACCAGTGGGTCCTGTGTAGGAATGGTGGGTGGGAGACCCCTCACTTTGAGGTTTAACTCCCTGTCACGCCTAGTGCGTTCCTCAATTAATTTGGCCTGCACAACGGCCTCAACTGCAGCTAAAGGTGGAGGGACATTGGTTTTCCCGCAAACAACCTTGGTCCATGATTCTGTTTCCAGTTTTAAGGAAGCCTGGTTATTTCTGATCTCCTCCTGTTGGGACCGAAGGTCAACAATTTCAGCGTGTAAGGTATCATTAGGAGGGTTGGTATTATCGGTGTTGTTGGCTAGTTTCTCTTTCAAGATAACATTCTCTGATTCAACATCTCGCAACCACGTTACTAAGTGCGAGGGAGGACCAGGTGAGGACCAAAAGGAGCCATTACCGTTCCAACATCTAATAGTCATACCCTTGCCCAATTGCACCCCCTTTCGTGGCTGTCATTTGGAAGACCCAGGACGAGACTCCCATCCAGGAGGGAAAGTGTCTCCGACATCGCCCGAAGGTTTCGATAACTATGTTGGGGTTAGACACACACCTTTTACAAATCTATATACAATGAAGCATACAAGCAATAAACACGGAAATTAAACCAAGAAAAATACACAAGATATAACGTGGTTCACCTAGTGTGGGCTACGTCCACCAAGAAACAACCAATCTATTATTCTTTGCTTTATAGAGGAAATACAATGAAGATTTGCAATCTTCCACACCTCTCACGGATGTATAATACTTTTCCTTCACAAGCTTCTCTTTTCTCTCTCCAAGAATATCTTCTTACAATAATGATCTTTCTCTCCTTCTAACCCTAGTTTTCTAGCTTATAAGCATATACAAACATTAGGGAAACTTAGCCATGCATTTACAACCATCCGATCACCTTTATAATCAAGGGTCGGATCTAATCTCATGTTTAAAATAAAAACTTTCACGCACAAGTAACCGATGTTTGGCCGGTTCTTTACCGGGGGACCGATGTCGGCTACCTAACCGATGGTGGTTGCTCCCGTGTTACCGATGCTTGGTTACCCAATCGATGCGATTCTTTATGTGTAAACCTACAAGTTTGTAAAGCATGCTATTTGTGAAGTCATTTAGCCCCACAACCTAACAATCTCCCACTATGAGATAAATTGCTGCATTGTACCGTAGAGCTCCATCCTGGATCCTTTCCTTGGCTTGTTTCTTCCTCTTCAAGTCTCAAACTCGAAGACCAATGAAGTGGAGTGTAGCTCCAACTTCTCCTTTGCCAACGACTTCGTTAGCATATTCGCAGGGTTCTCATTTGTATGAATTTTCTCCATTTTCAGCTGCCCATCCTCCAACACCTGTCGTATGAAGTGATATCTCAACTGAATGTGTTTCGTTCTTGAATGAAATGCTGAGCTCTTTGCTAGATGAATCATGCTTTGACTATCACTCTGCAATCTGCAATTCTCTTACTCCTTTCCCAACTCTTCTATGAATTTGCTCATCCATATCATTTCTTTGCTAGCCTTTGAAGCCGCAAGATATTCGGTCTCTTTAGTAGACAAGGCCACAACTTTCTGCAATCTCGAAATCCGGCTAATTGCCGCCACCTCACTGCACGTGAATTCATATCCAGTGGTGCTTCTCCTACCATCCAAATCTCCAGCCATATCTGAATCAACATAGCCGCATAAAGAAGTATCTGACCCTCCACAACATAAATGCATACTGGATGTCCCTCTCAAATATCTGAGTATCCATTGGACTGCTTTCCAATGCTCTTTACTTGGATTGGCTATAAATTTGCTCACAACTCCATTGCATCGTCAGGCAATGTCCGGTCTAAGTACAAACCATTGCATACATAAGACTTCCAACTGCTGAAGCATATGGAACCCGTGCCATGTACTCGACCTCCTCATGTGATGTAGGACATTGATCTTTGCTTAATTTAAAGTGTCCAACCATAGGTGTACTTACAGTTTTGAATTCTGCATTTTAAACCTTTCCAACACCTTATTGATGTAATTCTCCGAGACAAATACAATTTCTTGTTCTTCCTATCTCTATGAATTTGCATGCCAAAGATTTTCTTTGCAGCTCTTAAATCCTTCATTGCAAATATATGAGCTAACTTTTCTTTAAGCTCAACAATGTCTTGCATACTAGATCCTGCAATAAGCATATCATCTACATACAAGTAACAAAATAATATAGCTTCCATTTTCAAGCTTCTTGAAATAAACAAAATGGTTAGATTCGCATCTCATATAACCATGCTCATGCATAAAACTTTCAAACCTCATATACCATTGCCTTGGAGCTTGCTTGAGCCCATACAAGCTCTTTTTCAACCTGCACACAAGTTTCTCCTTACCCTTGACTTCATAACCAAGCAATGGCTGCTGCATATATATCTCTTCCTCCAAATCACCATGAAGGAAAGCCATCTTAACATCAAGTTGCTCTAAGTGCAAATCTTCTACTGCAACTAAACTCAAAACAATACGAATGGAAGTCATTTTTACTACAAGAGAAAAAATCTCACCAAAATCAATACTTGTTTTTGTGCAAACCCTTTTACCACAAGCCTTGCCTTGTATCTTTTCTGTCCACCTTCTTCTTCCTTGATCCTGTAAACCCATTTGTTTTGCAATGTTCTCTTACTGCTAACAACTTAACAAAATCCCATGTCTTGGTTTTGTTTCAAGGAGTCCATCTCCTCATCCATGCCATGCTCCCACTTCTTGTGGATTTTCTCTGTATTGCTTCTTCAAAACTTTCTGGCTCACCACTATCAATCAATAATAGATAAGATAAGGAAGCTGCAAATCTTTCTGGAGGTCTACTTACCCATTGTGACCTTCTCACAGAAATCTAGGGTGTCGGAGGCTCATTTTGTACATCCTGTACATTTGTATCAACTTCCGATAATGATCGACGCGATCACCTATAGCCGACGCTTGTCGTCCAGCGATCGATGCCGGTTCTGCTCTTCTTCTACCGACATCAGTTCTAGTCATAGATGCCGGTCCTACGGTTGCTGCCGACACGAGTTCCCGTAACCGACACCAGTACTTGTAGGTGTTAGTTTTAAATCCGAGAATGCATTTTCTTCCACAAACTCTTCCATTGGTTCATCCTTGGGTATCAAAATTTGATCCCTGTACATTCTCTTTTCATTCCATTCAATATCATGACTCCTAACAATCTTAGAATCATCTAAATCCCAAAAATAGAATCTAAAATCACTAGAGCCATAACCAATGAAAGTGCATCTCTTGGATTTAACATCTAACTTCTTCTTAATTTGTTTATTAACATGCACAAAAACTTTTGAACCAAATATGCTAAGAAAAGAAAGATCTACCTCTTTTTCATCCAAGCTTCTTCTAGTATTCCACCATCCAGTGCACTTGAAGGCCCATGGTTGATTAAATATACTGTTGTGTCTACTGCTTCTGCCCAAAATTGTAAGGGTAATCCAACATGTATCCTCATGCTTCTTGCACGTTCCATGATAGTCATGTTCATTCTTTTAGCCACACCATTCTCCTGTGGTGTTCTAGGAACCGTTATTTCTTTGCGTATTCCATTCATTGAACAATAATCATTGAAAACCTTGCTGCAAAGTACTCACCACCATTATCAGATCTAAGACATTTTAACTTTAAATTGGATTCATTTTCCATAAGGGATTTCCATCTTTTAAAAGTCTCAAAAACATCATATTTACGCTTTATACAATAAACCCATACCTTTCTTGTGGCATCATCAATGAAAGTCACATAATATTGGGATCCTCCATGAGAAGCTACCTAGGTTGGTCCCCACACATCTGAGTGCACAAACTCCAATTTTTGCTCCTTCTTTGTTGCCCCAACTTTAAGAAATCTCACTTTCTTTTGCTTTCCAAATATGCAATGCTCACATAAATCAAGAGCTCTCTTGGTAACTTTCCAAGAGTTGGTTGTGAATGTAACCATGCAACCAACTTCACCTAGTTGTCCTGCAGAAATTAGATTTCTCCCGAGGCTTGACACATGCCTCACATATTTCAATATCCATGTATTTCCATTCTGCAATTTTAGATGAACTTCCCATTTATCAGTAATATTGTATGGTTCATCATCTCCTAAATAAACATGCCCAAAATTACCCTGGACATAATTTTTGAAATAACCTTGTTAGGGGTAACATGGAAAGCAACTCCCCGAATCTAAAATCCATGATTCTATTTTATTATCCAAGGAAAGAATAAGGGCATCTTGCATTACCTCAGTTGCAACATTTGCCTCTTTACCTTTGTCAGGTACATTCTCTTTGTTTTCTTTGAACCAACAATCCTTCTTTCGCATGTCCTTTCTACAATTCTAGCAGTTTATTCCTCTACCTTTGGATTTAGATTTACCATTCTTAGACTTTGATTTCCCATTATTCTTGCTCTTAGATCTCTCTTTCGCCTTCCCTTGTTTCTACATTCAAAGTATTTCCGCAGATGACGACTCTCCCGTACTTTTCTTGTGTATTTTTCATTCAGGATTTTACTAACCACATCATCAAACTTCAAAATATTAGTAGCAGATGTCTTTGTATTACTAACAACCATTACCAAGTTATCCCAACTCTCTCGACAAAGCATAAAAATAAAAGTGTTTTCATTTCATCATCAAACGGAATATAACTGATTTTAATTGATTTATAATGGAACGAAAATCATTCATATGGTTCGATACAGATCCACCTTCTTGCATTTTTGAATTAAATAATTTCTTCATCAAATAAACTTTATTTGAAGCATTTGGTTTTTCATATAAATTAGCTAAAGATTTCATCAAATCTACCATGGTTGCTTTGTTTCAGTAATATTAGAAGCTACGATGTTGTAAGACTCAATCATATAGATCCTAGAGCCTTTCGTTAAGAATCCTCCATTCTTCATCGGGTCATCTTTGTAAGTTTTGCACTCACGTCCAATGGTAAATATAAATATTTCTGATATAGATAATCTTCCACCTGCATCTTCCATAATTGATAATTACAACCGTCAAATTTCTCCACTTTGTATTTGCTATCTTCTACCATTTATTGTGCTCCCACTCAATCAAAAATCCCTCTGTGTGAATAAATCGCCAACACACAAAACCTTCAAACAAAAAGCCCCGATACTAGTTGTTGGGGTTAGACACACACCAGTTATACAAATCTATATTCAATTGAAGCATACAAGCAATAAACACATAAATTAAACCAGAAGAAAAATACACAAGATATAACGTGGTTCACCTAGTGTGGGCTACGTCCACCAAGAAACAACCAATCTATTATTCTTTGCTTTATAGAGGAAATACAATGAAGATCTTGCAATCTTCCACACCTCTCATGGATGTACAATACTTTTCCTTCACAAGCTTCTCTTTTTCTCTCCAACAATATCTTCTTACAATAATGATCATTCTCTCCTTCTAACCCTAGTTTTCTAGCTTATAAGCATATACAAACATTAGGGCAACTTAGCCATGCATTTACAACCATCGAACCACCTTTATAATCAAGGATCGATCTAATCCGCGCTTAAAATAAAAACTTTCACACACGTGTAACCGATGCTGTTACCCAACCAATGCCCGGTTGTTGCCAGGTGATCGACACTGGTTACCCAACCGATGCGTGTTGCTCTCGTGTGACCGCGCGGTTACTCAATCGATGCCTAGGTTATTGTGTAAACCTGCAAGTTTATAAAACATGCTATTTGTGAAGTCATTTGGCTCCACAACCTAACAAACCGCCCACTTCTCTGCTTTCGAGTTGCCATAACTAGATCCCTGGAGTGTTTGAGTTCGGCTACTTGTGACCTGGTAAGATCCTCATCAAGGAAGATCTTATTAGGGAGGGAAAATAACCTCCTCTTGGCCCTAAGAGCCTTGAGTCTATTTGCTGCTGACCTGAATCAAGAAAAAGGGTAGACTCGTAACCCAGCCAAGCTCTATCCAGAGTAATATCAAGTATGCCTAGAGTATCTCTGAGGAAGGAATTCCCAATCGTCGTGGGGTCTTGTTGACTGCAGGGAGCCCTCTTTAAGATTCAATTCCTGTTCCCTTCTCGTGCGTTCCTCCACAAATTTAGCATGGACAACCTCCTCCACCACAACCATAAAGTGGGGGCGTATCTCAACGCTAGCCACCGCACCCAAGATTTGAATTTTGTTTTTGTTTCTCGTTGGATGGAAGCTTGCTGGATTTTGGTTTACTCATACTTATTCTTGAGGTTGAGAATCTCAGCATTGATTGTGTCACCGTGAAGATTGGGAATGTTCTGTACTTTGAAACTCGTTTTTTAAAATAGTGTCTCGATTCCACCGCTGCTACGCGGTGGGTGAGAATGCACACTTTTGTGTGCAGGGCCTGGTTTACAATTTCCATTCGCTGCACTCTGTCGAGCAACTCTTGAAGAATTTCGGCACTGTCCATAGGGTTCTGTTGATCCGGCCTCTGGATTCTGGTAACCATTTTGTCCGTGGCACTCTGCTGGGGCTCCATCTCAGCTTGGTATAGCAGGCGTATTGGGAGGATAGTTTGTAGAGGCGAGATAGCAAGAGGGCTAGAAGATGAATTGTCAGCAGGTATTAGAGCACGACCATTAATAGAAGGACTTCACAGAAGAGAACAAAGTCTGCAGATGGGAACCTTGTTGGTAGTCACAAATTGCAGATCCTTAAACCGAGTTGATCGAGGGTGTGAATGCCAAAAGCTTAGCGAAATAATAGATTTGCAAGAAACACGCAGACCCTGAGACTCGCCGAGTTCCGGTGAAGGTGGAAAGGAAGTCACGATGGAGCTTGACGGGAGTGGGAAAAGACATTCACAAATCTAGAAGGATGCACGAACTAGAAGGGAAACACGAACAAGGTCTATGCAACGAACTAGAAGGAAACACGAAATTCCATGACCACAAGCTCGTGATTGAAAGGGCATTAACGAATTGAAGGAAAATACAGTCGCGACCCCAAGGCAACAATCGTGAATAGTTGTGAGGGCAAAGGTAAGGGCACGAAGGTCATTGTTCATAGCTTTGTTTCATGCTCATGATACTTGTAGTTTCCATCCAATCAATCGCCAAGATCTGATTGCGACTCATAGAGGCTAGGAATGAAATGACGGAAGATAGAGTTGCAACCTCGAGGCAATAGTCGTGGGAGCACCAATAGTCGTGAGAGCCCCAATAGTTGAATACCCACAATCGTGAGAGCACCAACAAAGAAGAAATGAGGGGAATATGCAAAGACACGACGGGTTCAAACGTTGAACATAGACACGACAGACATGAAAGGTTCAAACGTCGAGCACATACACGAAAGGTTCAAACGTCGAGCTGCATACATGACCACCCACAGAGAGCTCTTTCCAAAATATGTAATTCTCGTGATGCTCATAAACATGAATTTGGATCAAAGGTCCCACATGCGGGATAACGCGAACATCAACCGAGTTGCACTCCGGCAACGTGACGAAGTTCCATGGGGGAACAAGTTAGCAACCATGAATGTGCATGCAACAAAAAGGAAAGGCTCATCTCATTCCACCATCATAGATCTGAAGAAAGGAAAGGGGTACAAATAGGGTGTTGTGTAACCCCAAGTGCATGCAATCATACCTCGTCAAGTGGAGAAGAGGAGTTACATTACCGGAATGGAAAGTAACTCCCGTATGACGACCGAGCACACCGACGCATATGATGCAACAAAATCTGTCATACCCCTTAAGACACCTAAGACCTATGACCTCACCTAAGTGAGATGACGCACCACATGATGTGGACAAAAGAAATAGTGCACTAAAGGAGCAAAGATGACGAAGAAGCCACGAGGAGAGATTCGAGGTTGCCTGCATAAGGCAACAGAGAGGAAGAACAATGCGGAGAAAAGCTTGCAACATAATGCGCTAGAAGCGAGCACACGAGAGAAAAGTGGAGGGGATCCAAAGAGGATCTTGAGATGGAGTTTGTAGGAAAGCAAACATAGACTTTTTGATATGTAGGTTGAACAGAGAGAAGGTAGCCTGCAAAGATATTTCAGGCGTGAAGGTGGTGATTGCACGACAAAAATGCGCAATGGATGATGGCCTGGGAGAAAGAAGGGCGTAAGCAAAGAGGGAGAAACAAAGAAGGAAGAAAACAAGTGTGCAGAGGAAAGAATGCACAAGAGGAGAATGTGTAGCGGAAGATAGTGCAAAAAGAGAGTTTGTAGGAAGAAGGTGACAAGAGGACAAAAGAGGAAGAAAAGAGAAGGTGCGAAAGGAGCCCATGAAGAAGATAAGGGCATGGAAGCAAAAGGCATAGAGGAAGACAAGTGTGCAAAAGACGAACACGCAGAGGATAAAAGCCCGAAAAAGATATGGGCAAGGATGAACAAAAGTTCAAGACTTTTGGCGGAGGTGGACGGTCAAGGGTGAGCAAAGACTCGCATGAAAGGATGAGAAAAGGAGATACTCTAAGAGGAGGTGGACGATTTATGGTGGGCAAAGGCTCACAAGAGTGCGTGAGATAACGCGGAAGGGTCATAAGGAGGTGGCGAAGGACCTGGAGGAGGCGCAAGAAGAAGCACAGAGGCCGAAACAAGTTTGTTGGATGAAGAAGTCGAGACTATCTCTTCCAATAGTTTGAAGGGTGGTTCTACCACTCACTCAGTCTACTTGAGGTAGAACTCAAGTTTTAAGTACCTCGGGTGTTTGATGCAGGAGTATGGAGTAGGTTTAAGGTAATCCCGCACAAGTTTCGCCAAGTATGGGAGTGCGCAAGGATAAAAGGCACGAGAAACAAAGAGAGGAATCATGGAGTGAAGAGGTGATTATGCATAAGTGCAAAGAGGCTTTGCGCAATAGATGGACAAGAGAGTGCAATGCACATAGAGTGCGCAGTAGGAGAAGGCATGCAATATTGCGCAAAAGTTTGAGAAGGCACAAAGAAGAGCCGAGAGCACAAGAAATTGTGGGGAAGAGAAGGAAAGAAGTATCACACAAGAAATTGGTGCACAATAGTGTGCGGAGGTATTTTAGCGTAGAGTAGATGATTGGAGGTGCATGAGGAATACGAAAGTGTTTTAGGTAAAGGAGAGATAAGTGAAGGGAATGCGCAATGGTATGGATTGCACTGGGAGGTGCGTGAATGTTTTGTGAAAGCTGGGAAGGCAATAGGCGCGAGGCAAGAGGCAAAGGTATAGCTTGAAAACCATGAGTGCTCATAGAATAGATTGAGATTGGTAGTGGATGACATTGTTAGGGCCTCCACCAAAACAATGCTTTTGATGCACAACTTTTGTTGTGGACGTAGTTCGCAAACAAGGTCTACATTGCCAAGGGAAGTGAGACTCCTATTGTTCCTTATCCCCAATCTTCACCAACAATACATGTACTCTGTTGGAAGAATATTAAAAAAATGTGAAGCTACTTATGTCTTCTCCATAAAACATACTTTAATAGCATAAGCTCCTTCTTGCATACACAAGAAATATCAATGAGAAGCATGCAAGGAATTCCCTGCGAGGAATATCCTAGATTATGACTGTTTGTCTCAGATTAGACTCTTCAAATACGATAACAATGATACCTATTTGATTCTATCCCATATCTTTTGTGTAACATATATACCTGAATACAATTTAGGAAGGGTTATGTGGAATATTTTACACAAATACAACACAAAATATTGAATCAATACATCATTACATATTGATCTTAATGACGAATTCTTATCATTTTGTCATAGAATTAATAACATTGACGAGTCCTTCAAATGCACTCAAGTTCCTTCTTCTATGTTGGGTTTCTGTGCAGATGATTTCTGTATCATTGGTTGCAATTAAAAATCTATGTTTGGTCATTAAGGACGAAACAAATTGTCACGCCCACTTATCTTAACCCAAATGTTACTGCTAAAATAGAGTAATTTTTTTGTTAACTAATGCAAGCTTTTACACGAAAACACACATGATTTGCACTTTTATGACACTATAAATGCATCCTTCATAACAAAGCCTACTTGCTTTTATCACATTAAGTATACATGATTGTTGGCCCATCAAGTCACAACTTTGTTCAGTTATTAAGAACACCTTTAATTATTTACTCGTACTTTTGTATTGTGATACATCCAAGTGCACTAGTTTACAGTTACACTAGAATAGGATTGGCTAGGAAGGGAGTGTCTTAAGTTCCCAATCAATACTCCTAAAAAGAAAACCTTACTAAGCACATCAGGCTATAAAACAATCTAGGAAATTCATGCCCCAAACTCAACTACTCATAATGGTTATGGTTCCAAGTCATTCAACTTGCACTCGCATCATATTTATTTAATTCTTGCTTTGTAGGAAGAATGCCTAAATATTCAATCTTTAGTTTAGCAGCGTGAGACCAAATAGGAAAGTTACCAAGAAGGCTACAACATAATAGAAGGGTAAAACCCTATACGCAAAAATGGTGGCAATTAACAATGAACATAAATACTTCACAAGGCCTATCTTATCTTGCCCCCACCATAAGAGTGGGCTAAAGTGTCTAATAATGACACGCAGGGGAAATAAGATCCCCGTTGCCCAATTCCTGAAATAACGATCCGATAAGGGCGTCTCAATAAGTTAGTTAGGGACAAGCATAGGAAATCCACTTACAAAACCAACAATTAGGTTGAAGACACATTACTAATTTCAGAGCCAATACTCCTTATACCATAGTCTTTAGGTTTGTCAAGTGGTTGGAAATCGGTTTGCTACACAATTTACAAAGTGTCCTTCCAATAGCACTTTTAACTATGACAACATAAGACAAGGTACTCTTTTGAGGTGATTAACAACATGATGTCAATGTTGCTAATGTTTCTTGTATAATTCATGAGTTGCAACTTCCAATATAGCCTCTTTAATGAAGGAATGTGTAGCATTAGATAACACAACTAAACATTCTCGGATCAGCACATCACACCTAACACATATCTAAGTTTTTTTCTTAGTTCAATCAAACAATAAATATCCATGAAATTCTAGGTAGATTTAACACAGAATATCATTAACGAATCAGCAGATAATGAAGAATACACACACATTTATTTCCTTTCATCAAATAATAATGTACAAAACTCTTTTTTTAATTTTTTTTACAGAAGTAACATCAAATGTTCTTATTATGCCAACAGATAGATTTCATATCATACGCCCCACTTCGCTCCTTTGCGTTGTCTCACCAACCTGCATCAACACGAGTCAGCGTACTGCTGGCGTGGGTATTACTCTAACTAGCAACAATATATTGCAATTACCTTTACTGAAAACACAGAGAGAGTTTCTTTTTCACCATTCACCATTTTATTCACACTGTTCTTTCTAGAAGGAGAGCATTATTTTCTTAATACAACACTCAATTTTTCGTTATCAGTACAGATATATTTAAAAGAGATTGTTTTATGACACAAACCCAATCAACATGTTATCAAACTCCACAGGATGACTCAAATGGACAAGCTAGAGCAGTTTAAAGAATACACTTACTGAAGCGATTAACACAAACCAATTATTAGTCACATTTCCCAATATGGGAAATGGGGGGGGGGGATTCAACGTTACAACACCACTTCTGAAAATATTTCTCAACATTAAGCAGTCCTCCTATGACCAGCATAACGAATGGCCCCAAAGCTCACAGCCAAAATGATTCTAGAAAAGACATGCGTAAACATGAAACATTGTCACAATGTCTCCAGTTACCGAGTGCCAAGCTGAACTTGTAACTTGGAAGGTAGGAGATCACAAAAGTGGGTCACACGTTGTTTTGAAGCAAGTTATAATGATAAGGGTGTTGTTTTAAGTCGATAAAACTATATTTCCCCACTTATACACCTAAATGTGAAATCTGACCATAACCTTTCTTATAGAGTCCATTTCATTTTATATACACAAGGTTTGCCTTTAAAGGTTAATGGGAATGACAAACAAGTAAAGGTACATCTTCTCTCTACTTATGAATAATGGAACATTCAGCATTTATTTCGATTATACACCACACAAAAACATAATGCTTTCTAATTTACTCAAAGTGAAATGCAATAATTACTAGACCGTGAAGCTAGAAAGAGTTAGAAAACCCATGCCTGGATTGTCAAAGAGTATTTCCCATAACTCTTCCAAAAAATCTGCCATTTGAGGCTTCCAACGCTGCAACTTTGACAAACAAGCTTACTTCTATTTTATCAGCCATGCTGCAGTCTCAACTCACTAAACAAGATCTCCACCACAAATAAAATAAGTAAACCTCAAACCCTCTTCCATCTCAAACAACTACAGTTTATTAGTTTCTTTGTCATAATCAGAAACTATGCTCCCATTGAGGGCTGTTATTGACAATACAAAATTATGGGGGCTTATATGACCATTGCAAGATACGAAAGAAAAAGCTGCTCTGTATACTATCATGTTTAGATTTTTTTGGTTACTCCATGTGATCTCTCAAAGAATAATATTTTCTCATAAGAATACCTCACAACCCCCAAGCACAATGTCTCTTCTACTCTTCACACACCACTCCTTTACACAAATCACGAATTGAAAACAATCGTGTTGGCGTGAAGGTAGTCAGATCTGCACCCAACGTCACTAGCTGCATCTTGGCACCTAACCGCCAGTAACTCTTTCTAGCATGAAAGTATGGACGTCCAGACTAGATATGCTTCTCTCCAAGCGTGGTGAAAACTGGAAGGATGTGGAAACAAAGGTGCTGCACAGGTCTGACCAAACAAGAAGGGCGGCTTAGTTGTGTCTGTTAAGCATTTTTTCCATTCTTCCTCACTACAGGGACCAACATCTTTACTACCTCAGGAGGCTCCTCCCAGTTCAACATGAAGCTCCAGCATAAAACAAAATCCCGTGAATGCTTATTTCCTTTTGGGCAGGTTATAAATACTGACCATATTTGCTTGATAGGTTCCAAGGCATCATCAACAACACCCATTTCATGGAAATGTTGCTGTCAAGGTGTTTGCACTTCAAAATAGACCAAAAACAACTTTCCAGTGCAGCAATCCACACTCAGAGAAACCCAATGCCATCCACCACCAATCTCTTCCTCAGGCTCACTAAAAGCAACACATTGGGACGGTTTCAGGGTGCTACACATTTTGGATTTAGCTGGGAGGGTGCTATTAACAGCAATGGCGTCGGATTTTATATCAGAAATCCCTTCTCAAAGGCACAAGTCCCTACTCAAAGGCACACAAAAGAAAACCAGAAAGTAACCCACAATATGTCGTTCCAACCAAGATTATTTGCATAGACGTCACCATTAGTATCCATGTGGGAAGAGAAAGGTCATATTCCCACCTGCAATTTTCTACAGGAACATCAGCATGCGAGTTGAGGATAATGGTGGAAGGGATGTTTGTTTCCTCACAATGTAAGAAGTATGATTGGTCTCCTCCACTACAAGCGCAACCACAACCAAGAAAAGTAATAGCAAGATGCTTCAGCCATGCCATCCCATGCACTCATCCACACGCAACCCAAAAGGACTATTGTTCCATGCATTTCCACCTGCAAGCCTGCTGCTACACATCCAAAAATTTCAACTTTTACCAGCAGGCCATACAGACACATGCAACTCCACAGGAATCAATAAATCATACTACCTAATTTCATGGGGGCAGGTAGGGAGTGCAAATTTAGTTTAATAAGTTTTAATTTTTTATACAATTTTAATCCTCTTTCCCCATGCCTACTTAATAATCAAAGTATATAGTGTGAAAGGTGGGTGGATGACTCACCAGCAAGGAAAAGACATAATAATTGGGGATAGAGAAAGAATCCCAAAATTTAAGGCATAAAATCTACCAAAATCCAAGACTTCACGCATCATCAAGAATCTAAATATTATTTTATTACCTCCTTTCACGGTACACCTTAAAGAAACTGTATACATCAATCCATTTCATGGAGAATGAAGTGTTTAATGTAAAAGATTTATTTATTTTGACATCAAAAATCAACATAAACTAGTGAAAGGGGATAATGCTCATCTTAATATCACATCACAACACACACGTGTTGTCAAACTAAGAGAACAACCCCTGAAGATTAATCAAATAATTTTCTGCATGGCGTGCATTAGAAAGATAGACTTGATTCAATAAGGTGAAAGAAAGTATGACGGGATCCATATTTGCCAAACCTCAATGAATATTGTTTTGACGATTAAAAGGTATGCCGACAAAGACTCGAGGAACAAATCCTCAAGGTCAATAAATTAAATTTATGCATTTAAAATTTATCGAGTACATGAACTATGATCAAGCACTATTCACCAATCAAGTGAGTTCCATGCTACCAACAAGGCACCACCCTTTAACGTCGAGACACAAGTTCACCACTCGTCACAAATACAATGGAACACAAGATGCATGGGGGAAATGGTATAGAACATGGAGGGGGCATTACACAAATTTATCACATAATGCTTCCAATCAATATGTAGTTGAAATTGTTGTACATGCATATATGCATTATTTGGAAAATATGAACCACAATAGAAAAATCGAGTTTGCACATGTGCCAAACATCTATGTAACTTATGAATATAAGTAATAGGTTCACAAAAACTTGAACCATGGCAGGAACCACATTACAATTCCTAGGGGCCTACATAGAATTCTTATAGAAGAATTAATTAATAAATTTGAGAGTTCTCTGCCCGTAACTGAAAATTGAGTTGATTGATAAATTTGAGAGTTCTCTGCCCTTAACTGAAAATTGAGTTCTCTGCCCTTAATTAATTCAATGAGAAAATAAGTGATTACACCCAGCTGCAATTAATTTTATGACAGCAGTTTAACAACCAAAACCAAGGGCTGGAAATGATAGATAAAACTCTTCAAAAATCACCAAAATGCAGATTTAAGCCTATGAAGAACAATAATCTCAACTCAAATTGTCCAAAAGTGCCCTAGATGATATCAAACCCTTCACCCAAGCAAGTTGCCTAGGGTTAGAAGGGAAGAAATAAATATAAAATCCTCCTTAAAGCTCACTTGTGACTTCCGGGTGAAGCCACCAAAGCACACAAGAGGGTTTCCATCCCCAAGTGTGATCCTATTGAAGGGTTTCGTCCTCAATAGGTGACCAAGGAAGGGTTTTTCGTCCTTCAATGGCAAGAAGAGAAGCTACACTAGCTCCAAATCCAAGTAAATGTCAAAATAGATGAATGATGATAATGCCCTCCTCCATTCGAACCTTCTTAAGTACCCCTTCTTTGGTGTCAAGGATGAATTAGAAGCCCAATCTTCATGGCCGACCTCTTAATGGGGGAAATGCACTTTTTAATCTTCACTTAAGAAGACCGACCTCATAAAAGAATATTTCTTTACCTCCTTGTAGCTCTCAAGAAGACCGACCTTAATGAAGGTGAAAATAGAAGTTCTGTTTTCGCTTTGTCATTCACCTAAATATAATCACTCCAAGCCATATTAAGTAATGAAATAAAAAAGAAATTACTTGCAATAATGACAATGTTCACCCCCTTTCTTTCTTCCTCAAAGCCCACGGAAGGTGGAATGGGCCCAAGGCCTTTATAGTGACTAGCATGGAAAATGGGACATTATAGTCTTCCGTTCCCAAATTTGCTTGTCCTCAAGCAAATGCACGTACCTGGATCTCAATTGAATCTCTGCTGCTCCTTTGATGTTCCTGCACATGAAACAAACTTATTAAAGAAAAAATGTGTTTCCTTCTTCATCCATTCATACTTTGCGGATATGATGGTCAACTCTTCTTCTTTGCTTGCCAAGGCCTTACAATTACCATCCAAGCATTGGTTGTCCACAATTTCCCTCATGCTGTCCCACACACCAATGTAACCTTGCTTTTCTCTTTCAAAAATTAGAATGAAGGTGATTGGAATTCCACTTTTATTTGTACAAAATATCACAAGATGTAAGAAACACAACTTCCAATTGCCTAGATGTCCTTTTATGACCCAAAAAGTGAAAAGAACAAGCTGAAAATGCACAAAGCAGCAGTCCACCCTCTGCAAACAACCCTTAAATTGACCCTTGGGTCAAGGTGTTTGTCATCCCATATTACTTCTTTGATTATGCAGGCTGGAAACAAAGTATTACAGTCATGAATCACCTGATTTTTCACCCAATTTGGAGCTATGTTGGCTGAAGTAGTTGTCTTCTTCAGCTGAAACCATCCACCACTATTTTCCAATGATTTAATGACCTCAAAATGGTCACTCTTGCAGTTGTTCAAGTCCACTTGTATGTATGCCATTGAGATCTTGTGGTGGCTGATTTGAATAATGACAGCAACACCAAGTCTTGAATTTTGAGCTATAGTTCTCCAAGGTACACTCCTCTGTCACCACTAACCACCCACATACTTTGTTGGTGATCTCTTGCATGAATATTCAACCATGAAGTAACTTCACCATGCTTAAGTTGTGTTACTCTGACATTATACTTGGCTGGAAGTGGACATAATTGGGCATATCTTGTGAATCTATCAACCACAACATATAAACAATTCTTACCTTGAACCATGGGCAACCCGGTGATGATGTCCATGGAGCTACCTTCCCATTTGTGAGTGGGAATAGGAAGGGGCTGCAATAGTCCAACTGGAAATCCATGCTCTGCCTTGTTTCGTGGCAAGCCAAACATTCCCATATGTATTGAGGCACCTCTTCTTTAAGACCTTTCCAAAAGAACCTTTCTCTCACCTTTTTGTATGTCTTGAGATAGCCTAGATGACCAGCCAATGGGGCATCATGAACAACCCTCAATATCTTGTTCTTCACCTTCGATTTGGAAACCAAATAGACTCCATTCTTATAGAGAATGAGCCCATCCATTATTTTGTAACTTTCATCCACAATTTCTTCCTCAAAAGCAACATTAGCAAACTTATTCTTGTCATACTCAGCTATAATTAAAGGCTTCCAATTTGCTCTTTTATCTTAGATAAAGAGCAAAGATATGATTCTTTGGACAAAACATCTTCTACCAAATACTTGATTTGAGTGGTTTCCGGAATCATACCTTGAAGTATCACCTTCTTACCTTTATCCATGAAGCTAAACTCCATACTTTGGTAGTTGAGAGTGAGCTCTCCCAATGAATGTGACTATTGGACCCCGAGCACAAGATTTGTAATAACTATGTTGTAATGTCCCCTTTTCGGGGCATTACTAATATATTTGTCCATCTCTTTTATTTTCATTGTAACCCCTGGCATGCCTAGTGCTACAAGTGGGAGTCTCTAGTTTAAAAATATGCACATAGGTTAGTTACTTTTTATTATTTAATTAGAAAATAATAAAGTGCACATAGTCTTAACATATTTTATGTTTTAATGTAATGGGAGGGAAACTAATGTAAAAGGGGCCACTTGGCTATCCAAGTTGTAATTGCAAATTTAAAAAAAGTGTATTTTCTCTCCAAGTGGGTCGATCCCGTTGGGAAGTCTATTTAAGGGATGTGAGGGGGTCATTTCACCTCACGTTGGATTTGATCATTTATATCTGATCTATAAACTCTTCAACTTTGGAATTATCCATAGAATCACAAATTAACGTTGTTCTACTTTTTATTAGAAAATGACAGAGATAGCTAGTGAATGAATTTTGCTTATGCTTAGAATCCACAATTGCAGGAAAGGAAAGAATATAAACTCACAAACACCAAATTTTATCCTGGAAACCTCCAGAGGAGGAAAAATCAGTTGGGAAGGGCAATTGCTCTTTCTTCCCGCTTTTATTGGCGAATTCAAATAATAAGTACATAAATTACAATAAGTATGAAAGAGAAGTAGATAATATCTCACACTCCTCCCAATTACTTGCTTGCTCTGTCTCAACACTCATTTCTTCTACAAAACACAATTCCAAAGACTAAGAACTTCTTGCGCACTTGCTTTCATGCTTCGATGATCCTATTCTCTTCTACAAACATATTTATAGCCTTTCTCATGTCCTCCGCGCACCGGAGAATGGGAAAGGTCATGGAGGAGAAGAGACACAAACGACCTTTCAAATTTTGAGGTTGTTCGTTTTATGTATTTTTATTTTCTGCCATCGAAAAGCCAGGACCGCCGCCCAATGCAGACCGGTGGTCTTAGGACCGCTGTCCTGGTTGGGCGGCGATTTTGTAACCGCCGCTCTGCACAGAGTGGCGGTCCTGTTACTATAAAGACAACCTCCGTGGATTATTTTTCCTTCTTCGTGCTGACCGATTTGATGAAGTAGAGTAATCTTGGATCCCTCTGGATCAATATCTCTCCATGCTTGGAGAAATGGGATGTATGCCCTAGCTCTTCATTGTCCTCTCTCTCTCATTCGATTTGGAGTGAAGTAAATATGATCTTGATAAGGATCCATTAGTGTGTATTGCATTTGTTGTGTGTGGCGAATTGCACTAAGAGAGTTTCCTTGCCTAGCGCATTTATTTATGGTGCAAATCTGGTTATTGTTGCATGATTTGGGAGCATATTTGTTTGTTTTCAGATCTGTTGTGTTTTGCAATTAATTTCATAATTTTTGGAGATGATTTGATGCCCTAAATGTGTTGGGCGACCTACTTTTTAGGGAAAAATTAGGGTTTCATGTTTGTTGTGCGAAAACTAATTTTGGAATATTATTCTTCATATTTTTGTGGCCCAAGATCCAAAGTTTCAGCTCATTTGGACTTCTCTAGCAAAAGATATGAATTTTTGAAGTTATGCTGTAGACAGGGGGTTTTTAAATAATTTCCAGAATTATTTGGCATGTTTTTGGTGATCATAAAACAAGATATACAAATCTGATTTGTTTATCTTTTATTTCTGAGCAAGGGAGGTACTTTTGGTGTGTTTGGAGGCCGGGAAAAGTAGTGGAAATATTTTATTAATTTCTTCTAACCCTAGTGCCCAAATTTGGAATTTTAAGTGCTATTTTAAAGGGTTTTAGTGCTCAGAAAAATTTGATCTCTAGTTCATTGGAAAGGGAAAAATCCCAAGTTTATTGTGCACTTTGTTTCATGCAAAAAGACTGAGTATCAAAAGAGTTATGAATTTTAGAAGTTTTCAGCTGTCTACAAACTATTTTAAATTAATAGTGTTGCTATAAAAATCAGATCTGGAAAATGTGTGAATTCCAATTGATTCTCCCATCTCACCCATCACCTTGGCTACTTTCAACCCCATTTTGGGTTGTAATTAGCCGACATTGAGTTATTTGAGGTTGAATCAAAAGGATCTAATCTTTCTTGATTTGATTGGTGTGGAAGTTTGTTAAAATTCTCATTTGTCCAAAAAGGGGACATCAGTGGTATCAAAGCAACTTTCCTCTACTCTTGTGGGGTTTGTGTTTGTAGATCTAGATACATAGTGTATGAATCATGGGGTTAACAAGTGAAGGAGAAATGAAAATATAGTTTTACAGATTGGGGAGATGGCTTGATCCTCCACACCTTTCGAGAGATGTGTTGCTTAGCATTTTGGAGGAAGCTGCAAGTTGTTTGGCTAGGATAGAACAATCAAATTATGGCTCCATGTTTTCAGCGATGGATTCATTAGTGACTCATTTGGCTAGATCCAAACTATTGAGGCATGATGAGGTGGATGTGAGACTCATGGTCATCACTTGCATTAGCGAGGTGACAAGGATAACAACCCCAAATTTGCCATACAATGACACCACCATGGAAGAGGTCTTCGAGCTCATGATAGGAAACTTTCAAAAGCTTTGGGACACCACAAACCCTTACTTTGATAAGAGGGTTAAGATCTTGGAGAACATGGCAAAGGTAAGAACTTGTATACCAATGTTAGATCTTGATTGTGATGATCTCATTCTACACATGTTCGATGTATTCTTTGCTGTCATAGATGATAGTCATTTAGAAAATGTAATGGATGCAATGCAAACTATCATGTCTTTGGTTTTGAATGAACATGAGGCCCCTCAACATTTGTTGTCTATACTTGAGGAAGGTTTGAGACAAGAGGAGTCATGTATTGCTCATACTTTAGCCAAAGGTGTTTTGGATCAATGTTCAAGCAAGGTGAAGGCATATATGTTAGCAAGGTCTCCTATGAAGCAAGAAGGATCAACTCTCCAAGGTATGAGTCCTTTGGTATTTGATGATAAATTTTGATATCTAATGCTTGCATGGAACTTGGTGATTGCAAGGAAAAATCAGATTTGAGGGAAGTTGTTCAACAACTTCATGAGCCCTTTGAAGGGCAAGAAGAAAGCATGGACAAGGACATCACTAAAGAAAAAAAATCAGATTTGAAGAGGGAACATGAGGATGGCATGGGTAGAAGTTATACCCATGGAGAAGAGGCATTTCCAGTACTTTAGACCATTCTCAGCTGGTTGGTCTGTGCATAACAACAGTCATTAGAGAGCAAATAAATGACTTCATTCACTCAAAAATGAAGTTTAAGGAAGCCCCACACAAATCACAAATAAGGCTGCATGATTCCAAGGTAGAAGGTGATGTTTGGTTTGAAAATTCTAAGGAGTATGAAGGTGTTCCATGGCACAAAGGTATGATGGGCAGCCCCAATCATTTTGTTTCAGATGTATTGCTTCCTTTCATAAAGGAAATCCATTGGCACAATGAATGGTATGAGATTCCTTGCATGAGTTATATTTCTGATTTTCTGATTTTTACATTTGATTTCATGGGGTTAAGTGAAATTTCAGAATTGAATATGGCTAACACAAGTATTGGCAAACATGACTTGACCTTAGGAGATCCGGAAATAAGTGGGAAAGATGTTTTTTTGAGTGATAATGATGACTTTCATTTTAAAAACTTGTTAGGGCAGCCACTATGGATTTTTTCATTCAATGCTTTGATGGTGCACTTGGCATGGGCAAGAGCAAGTTGTGTTTCAAATTGGTTATCCCTCATTGCATGATTCACACTCACCTAGATGGGAAAGTACCTCATGCAATTTTTTCTATCCATTTGGAATTTATGAGGGTTGTTGGCACATGGATATCTGATGTATTTTTCATTCACCATCCTAAGTATGTTGCTTGGTACTCACTTTCAGCTGTGTATTTGAGTGTTTTTCAGTTGGCTAAAGTTGGGGGTGAAATTTTAGTCATATTGAAGTCATTTTCCTCCACTAGTTTGCTGTTCTTTCATGTTGGGATAAAGTTTTTGAAGTATGATAGCTGTTGTCCTATCATTTTCATGGTTGTCATCATTATTTCCAGCCCTCTTATCACTTCTACAGTTGAGTTTTTAGCCATGAAGTTGATGGACTTGTTGTTGGTGATCATTGTTGACTTATGCATGGTTACTTTGGGGTGGATACCAACCACTTTAGTTCTGATTTTTGGGAAGAAAATGCATGACAACAACATTTGGGGTAACATGACAGAGTTTGGGAACAACCCATGTATGAGGATGAGTTGTGAGCCATTCATGCCTTGGAGACATGGAGAAGAAGCTGAAAAAGTGTTTCTCAACACTTATGATTTTTCTAATGTGTTTGCTTCATGTGCAGGATTGAAGACATGTGAAGAAAGACTGCTGTCCTATTCACTTCATGAGGGCATTATTGAGTGGGCAACCTTGGAGCTTATCAAAGCTCATGCGGATTTTTATTCATCTCCCTATGATGAAGGCACTACCACTTGGAGTTCCTACTACGAAGATGATCACACACATGTTTGGATTGCCACGAAGGAAGCCCACATGTTCTTCCAAGTGCTTCATCACTTGACTGGCACCGGAGCAAGACTTTGGGTGCATCACTTCATCTCTTCACTTGGGTGCATGATACATGGATCTATGAGCTTGCTATTGCTTGAGGGCAAACAATCTCCGAGAGGGGAGGACTGTAATGTCCCCTTTTTTGGGCATTACTAATATATTTGTTCATCTCTTTTATTTGCATTGTAACCCTTGGCATGCCTAGTGCTACAAGTGGGAGTCTCTAGTTAGTTTAAAAATGTGCACATAGGTTAGTTACTTTTTATTATTTAATTAGAAAATAATAAAGTGCACATAGTCTTAGCATATTAAATGTTTTAAATGTAATGGGAGGGAAACTAATGTAAAAGGGGCCACTTGGCTATCCAACTTGTAATTGCAAATTTAAAAAGTGTATTTTCCCTCCAAGTGGGTCGATCCCTTTGGGAAGTCTATTTAAGGGATGTGAGGGGGTCATTTCACCTCATGTTGGATTTGATCATTTATATCTCTCCATGCTTGGAGAAATGGGATGAGAAATGGGATGTATGCCCTAGCTCTTCATTGTGCTCTCTCTCATTCGATTTGGAGTTGAAGTAAATATGATCTTGATAAGGATCCATTAGTGTGTATTGCATTTGTTTTGTGTGGGAATTGCACAAGAGAGTTTCCTTGCCCTAGCACATTTATTTATGGTGCAAATCTTGTTATTGTTGCATGATTTGGGAGCATATTTGTTTGTTTTCAGATTTGTTGTGTTTTGTAATTAATTTCATAATTTTTGGAGATGATTTGATGCCCTAAATGTGTTGGGTGACCTACTTTTTAGGGAAAAATTAGGGTTTCGTGTTTGTTGTGTGAAAACTAATTTTGGAATATTATTCTTCATATTTTTGTGGCCCAAAGATCCAAAGTTTCAGCTCATTTGGACTTCTCTAGCAAAAAATATGAATTTTTGAAGTTATGTTGCAGACATGGTTTTTAAATTAATTTTAGAATTATTTGGCATGTTTTTGGTGATCATAAAACAAGATCTGCAAATCTGATTTGTTTATCTTTTATTTTTGAGCAAGGGAGGTGCTTTGGTGTGTTTGGAGGCCGGGAAAAGTGCTGGAAATATTTTATTAATTTTTTCTAACCCTAGCACCCAGATCTGGAATTTTAAGTGCTATTTTGAAGGGGTTTTAGTGCTCAGAAAAATCTGATCTCTAGTTCATTGGAAAGGGAAAAATCCCAAGTTTATTGTGCACTTTGTTTTATGCAAAAAGAATGAGTATCAAGAGAGTTATGAATTTTAGAAGTTTTTAGTTGTTTATAAGCTATTTTAAATTAATAGTGCTGCTATAAAAATTAGATCTGGAAAATGTGTGAATTCCAATTGATTCTCCCATCTCACCCATCACCTTGGCTACTTCCAACCCCATTTTGGGTTGTAATTAGTCGACATTGGGTTATTTGAGGTTGAATCAAAAGGATATAATCCTTCTTGATTTGATTGGTGTGGAAGTTTGTTAAAATTCCCATTTGTCCAAAAAGGGGACATTACATATGCGAATCATATAAAGATCATCACATACCTCATGCTCTCCCAATGTGAAAAGGAGTTGGGGACTCCTTGTGCATGGCATGGAATAGCCATCCGCTACTTTGACCGTGAAGCCTTTGAGGTCTTCCACCTTCGAATCCATCTTTGCAACCAAGCTTTCATCAACACAAGATTCTTCCTCTTTCTTATGACTCAAAGGATCAACCGGAACCCAAACAATTATGTTCACATAATCTTGAGCTTGCAAGAAAAGATCTATGTGCCATATGTTACTCAACAAGTTCTTCACATTATCACCAATTATATTACAAGGCATCAAACATGACATATGATCATTCTTAACAACAAGCTGCCCATAATGACACAAGAATGGAAGCGACATAGGAAGAGATAAAATGTGATCTTTTCCATCATACCTTGGGCTGCCAACAAGAATCCCACCCTTATTTTGTTGGTACTTGTTTGGAACATCTCCGGAACTCTCTCCAAGGTTATAACCTCCCTCAATCAGCCCATTATTGCCCATCATTGACTGCTGTTTGGAAATTTCTAGCGAACTGAAGGTAATCATGAGGAACCGGAAGTGCCCTTCCTTCATGGACATACCCTTCCATACTGTCATCCTCATATACTTCATGCAAATCTGATTTTTCTCCTCCAATTTTCTGCAACATGCCATCATTAGAAATCAATGAATCATCATTAAATATCAAAGGATTTTTACCTTCCAACTCGTGCTTCATGACTTCCTTCTCTTCCCTAGGCTCGTGCTTTGAGATTTCATCAAACCCTTGTGTCTTCATAGTGCTGTTTGGAAAATCAGTTAAGGGTCATCCTTAGGGAAAATGATAGGTACTTCTACCTCTTTCTTTGGAGATACTACTGCATCAAAAACCCTTTTGGTTCTTCATCTAGCAACACCTTTCCATGTCCCTCAACATGGTCTTCTTGGGACTCCACCTCAAAGCCCTCTTGCAGATCTGATTTTTCTTTTTCTTGTGTAGCTTGTGACCTAGGCTTGGACCTTGATCTTCCCTTGCTTATTTCCATGAACTCAGAAAATGACATGGCATCACGAATCTTTTTCAAAAGAGCCCTATACTCCTCATACCATGTAGCAATGTTGTCCACTTTGGATGGCTGAGTATTATTGACTTCCTTTGAAGAGCTCCTTCCACCATTTGAATCTTGAATGGTATGGATCAGTTGAGCCATTTTATTGGCCAATCTTTCTTGCCCTAGGGCAAGCCTTTCCAATCTAGCATCACCAAAAATTCTATCCGCCATTTTATCTTTTGCAAGGAAACCCTCAGGTTGGGAAGATCGAAGCTTTGATACCACTGTAATGTCCCTTTCTAGGGCTAAAACCAAGAGTAAGGGTTTAGCCTAAACCCTAATGAACCAAATCTGAAAATACACCATCAGCCAACAAGCATCAATCTGAAAATGACTGAAAATATGCTTCAACCTTATTAAAATAATCAATAATCAGTCCTCTAGGGCAGCAAACTCTCTAGGGACTTCACATCAACAACTGAAAATGCTTCTAAATAATTAATTCAACCACGACAATATTTATCAATCCAAATTACATCGAAATAATGGAGAAAATAAGTGATTACACCCAACTGCAATTAATTTTATGACAGCAACAAAACAACCAAAACCAAGGGCTAGAAATGATAGATAAACTCCAAAAATCACCAAAATGTAGATTTCAGCCTTATAAAATATGCAAAACAATAATCTCAGCTCAAATTGTCCAAAAAGGCCCTAGATGATATCAAACCCTTCACCCAAGCAAGCCGCTTAGGGTTAGAAGGGAAGAAATAAATATAAAATCCTCCTTAAAGATCACTTGTGACTTTCGGGTGAAGCCACCAAAGCACACAAGAGGGTTTCCATCCCCAAGTGTGATCCTATTGAAGGGTTTCGTCTTCAATAGGTGACCAAGGAAGGGTTTTCGTCCTTCAATGGCAAGAAGAGAAGTTACACTAGCTCCAAATCCAAGTAAATGTCAAAATAGATGAATGATGATAATGTCTTCCTCCATTCGAACCTTCTTAAGTACCCCTTCTTTGGCGCCAAGGATGAATTAGAAGCCCAATCTTCATGGCCGACCTCTTAATGGGGAAATGCACTTTTAATCTTCACTTAAGAAGATCGACCTCATAAAAGAATATTTCTTTATCTCCCTTGTAGCTCTCAAGAAGACCGACCTTAATGAAGGTGAAGATAGAAGTTCCTTTTTCGCTTTGTCATTCACCTAATCGAATCACTCCAAGCCATAATTAGTAATTAAATAAAAAGGAAATTACTTGCAATAATGACAATGTTCACCTCCCTTGCTTTCTTCCTCGAAGCCCACGGAAGGTGGAATGGGCCCAAGGCCTTTATAGTGACTAGCGTGGAAAAGGGGACATTACACCTTTTTTGGGGTGAACTATTGTTTTTCGCTACAACCTTCTCTTCAAACTGCAATTTTGGAATCTGTTCAACTTTCTTTCAAACAACAAATTGGAATCAGTTTCAGCAGAGGCTTTAGCTTTCTCATTGCCACAAGCATTTCTCTTCACAATAGGAGCACAAATAACCAGTGGCTAAGTGCCACCCACATCTCAAGGTTTCCCAGTTGATGCAGCTCATGGTGCCATGAAATTTTGCAATCAAGGAACAAAACAAACTGAAGAGAGTATTGTGATACAAAAATGGTGATAGCAACAAAAAGAGCAAACTTGTGAGAAAGAATTTATAAGAATTGATGCAGCATGAATAGCAATGAATGATGACGACTTTTTTTATCGTTACACATGAACTTTTCTTGATAACCCATCTCATTAGGCCTAGGTTAGCTTGAAATTGATATTTCAATTAAAAGTGTTTAATAGTATCCAGTAATCAAGAAGGAGCCATTCAAGCGTCATATTCAGTGCTGAATAAATCCTGCTCTATATTTGCTGAACTACATTCACTATTTCCTCTGCTAACTCCAGTTGGCAATTTTCTTCTGGCTGGAAAAAACGAGAAACATAACCATTACTTTTGATATTAAACCGAGTGTTGAAAGCGGTTTTGTTGTACAAACTCGTTGTAAAACATATATATTTACCTTGAGATTGAAGGTGTAGATCACTGACTGATAAATGGTGGTAATATTCAAGTGGAAAAAGGAGATGTCAAGATTTCCAGCTCAAATATAGTCTGCAGAGGCAGTCTGGCTGCTTCCGAGACAACTGTGAGCTTGGTATGGGTTTCGATCAGGGTGATGTCAACATATGCGGTTGCAGACTCTCTCTACAGTAAATTTGTTGGCTGGCCGATCCAAGTACTTCTTATTCTTATCTTTAGCAGATTTGGATGAAAATGATGTAGACTGAAAGAAAGTAGAAACCATGAGTGATCACTGCTAATGGCAGAAGACATGCATGTACTTTGGCATCCTTTAGTACCACACATTCATAGGGATCCTCGATGTATGTGGATTGGTTGAGAGCTTTTCTACTAATTTAAAGAGTGAATCCAGCAGTACCACGCATGTGCATGGACTAATAATACTATCATTTAATGGTGTCTGTTATTAGCTATCAGTACGACAGGTTATGTGTTATAGAGGATAAAACATGCTAACCTGGATTAATATATAAGAGGAAGAGGGGGAGTCCATGATATTTTAATAGGCTCGAGGGTATGTGTAAATTGAAACAAAAGTATAACCTCTCCATGAATAGTGTCAGATATGTGTTAAACCCATAAACAATTTTTTTGGTCCTATTCCATTATAATATTATTGAATGATGCATATTATTAGTTATCATGGAAATGGTAGAAGGAGAGTGTACAGTTTTTGTTGCCTCTAGGGTTTATCTAAATTGAAACAAAAATTATGATCCCTATACAAAAATCTATTTATCTTTGGAAGGAGTATGCCCCCCTTTTATTTATCTGGTGAACTGGCGACGGATCTCCACATTACGATGAATATAGCATATGATGATACTACTTGTTGCTCATGACTGCAAGTTTGTTTATTCTCCTTGTTTGCCTTGTCATTTCTATCATATTCTTGTTAAACTTAAGTACGTTGTGAGGGCATATTGGCAAGCCCACAGTCTTCATTTTGTACTAAAAATCACAAAATAAAACTGGTGGATTACTTTACATTAATAATTATCCAGCACTTTGGCATCAATCACAAAACAACATTTCATTCTATGAATCCCATTGTTTTGCAAACCAAATCAGATTACAAAAACGGTGGAGAAAAGATCATTGCATGCTGAGAAATGCCACAGTACAAAGGAATAGCTTTTTATTCCATGAATTCAAGAATGTAGACCATTACAAAGTTCAATGTACATACAGTTGATTTTCCCCCTTCCCGCAGTTATAAGATAGTCATTCTATCTTTTCAGCACTATTATCATCTCACGAGTCACGACATGTACCAGTCATTGTTATGCTCTGATGTGACACCTCGAGTGACAAATAATGATGGATGTTCTTGGATAAATCCAAGGCCGAGACTGAGAATACATCCAATCATTGATAGTGCTGCTGAGCCCATTATCCCAAATTCACCTAATGATTGAAACAAAAGGTGCGAGGCTTTATAATGTATGATTTTGAATATCATTTTGACCAGCTTCAAATTTTTGAGAACTGATCTATTAACATTATTAAGATCCCTCTTGTCACAAATAGTTTTGGTTGACACTTTCTCTGAGATAGCCACATTCTGCTCCCAGTAATTGTTCCCTTGTTTGAATCAATTTGCTTTAAGATATCCCTGGGTTCTGAAGAGACTGTGATTAGCAGAGACGGGCCTTTACCATTTCAGGTATCAGCCACATTCTTGCTTCAGATCCTAGTTTTTGTTCACTTGTTTGATTCAATTTGCTACAAAGAATCCCTGGATTCTGAAAAGACTCTGATTAGCAGAGGGGCCTTTACCAGTTCAGGTATCATCCCAGGAAAGAGATCTTGATCCATCTTGAACATCCTAGCGTTAGAATCTGCGGATGAGGGAATAGCAGCTTCCAATTAAGTTTCAAATATTACAACCTCGAATGAGTGAACCTGAAGTGGAAACCAGCTCAGTTTCCAAGTTATCCAGATATTTTCTTGTTAGTACCTCACTCCGTGGTTAAGTACGCTCCATGCCAGACCATTTTGGTACCTAGGAACTAATTAAAGCATTGAAGAACACAAATTCCGCATTGAAGACCATTCTGTTTTGTATGGCTTCCATCTTGTTTTGCATGTTTTTGGTTTTGTCATTGTATGGATTGGTTTTGTTTTTGTATACGTTTTTTTGGTCAAACAACAAACTATCTAGTCAAGATAGCAAAAAAATTCCATTGTGGCAATCGTTTGGTTGACATAACAGCTTCCTGATCAACACAATAAAAACTGATCAATAAAGTCAAAGAATTAATAAACGTACAGTTCAATGCCTAGAAACAAGCTGATGTCATTTTCAGCTGTATCGATGTCAAAATTATGGTTGACAATAAGCCCAGTTTGTTAAAACTTAAATTCATGGACGATCCATTGCTGAATTATAAAGCAGGAAATTGTATTATTTTATCTTTTTGGCGATCATTGTGTGTAATGCCAATTCTATATGGGATGTGACTGTAATCTCACAAGTTATGCATAAGAGTATCAATTTATGGCAAAATATGCATAAGAGTATCAATTTGGTATGTTAAATAACGGTAACCTATCAGTACTGTCAAAATTTGTATATCTTCAATAACTATCATAATGTTACACTCCAGAGTGTAAACTGTTAAAGGAACTGAACTGAGTCAAGCAAAAAGTTATACAGGAGGCAGGGATTTGGCACTTTGTGGTTGGTTCCATTGCAGGCTTTGTTAACAATTTTATCAACAATATTTGTGCTCGAGTCATAGTAGGCTAATATAGAATCAATATTTATATTTTGATCACTTGTTGCTAAAGAACTCGATTCTGTGCATTGTGAAGGAAGTAAGAAGCAACACGGGGATTTGGCGCCAGGTTGCTTGAGTGCCATGGCCAGTTCCCCTAACTTGGATGATGTATGCTGGCTCCGCTAACTATTGTCTCATAATGTTGTATACATGTTTTATTTATTATGTACCCTGAAACAAATTTCTCTTTGACCTTGTACAGGATGACGATTTTGGTGGAGATTATGCGGGAAACATTCCGCGTACAATCAATCATCCAAACTGTTTTCATTGTTTTTAGAAAAATGACCTACAAATATTTAACTAGTGAGTTGATCCATTGTTGCAGGTAACAAGCGGCCTCGTACTCCAGATGATGATGAAGACTTTAAGGTATTTTACACAGATGTTTGATGTTTAGTATAGCATTGCAATGCAAGAATATTATATATAAATGTAATGGAGTAAAAATGATGTTATTGTTATGGAAAAATAAATTTGGACTTTGAATGATAGCATATTGGGGCTTAAATATAATATATACATCTGTGTGTGTGTGTATTCAACAAGGGTCTTCTCTTTTTGCTTAGCAGGTTGAGGTAAATATAAATACAAGTTACTGATTCTCATTGTAATGAGAACCAATGTATTGTAAAGAGAGTTTTAGCAGGATTGGCTAATGTGAAGGCTAATTTGGTTAGAATTAATGGTTGGATGAGCATTTTGATGGTGAATAGATTATTCCTGATGGGTTGATTTTTTCTCTTTGGACACGCAAAGCTATTTAGAACTGTATGATTTCTAGGTGACATAAAACAGGTTCACATGCATTTGGGTGTTACCCGTACCCATGTTAACCTATTCTGTCTCCCTGATATGTCAAACTTCTAGATATGTTGTCATAATGTTTAAAGTCATAATTGCAAATGAACTGATGTTTATTAGGTTTTTGCTACTACAAATATTGACACTTTGTATATAGCATGTTGAGGGAAACCACACAAGTAAAAGCTAAAAGTCCAGAATCATGTAAAGAATTGATTAGAAGCTTCACTTGCCTTTATTGCGAAGTTAGAAAAAGTACATTGGTCAGAGCTGTAGCTCTCAGGATTCCTCTAGAGGCTAACGACAGGCCCATGGTAATTTAGAGAAAAATCAAAGGTTGAAAATGAATTTAATACAACATAGATATCCTTGTAGCATAATTCTCGCTAGGAAATTGTGTAATTGGGGCTCATTTACTTCCATTTTATTCGTTATTATTCAATCAAATGATTGCCACCATAATAGCTATCTATATTATAACTGTTATATGAGAGGTCCAAAACTTGAAATATGCTCGAGCAACAATGTAAGGGAAAAATGAGAAACAAACGAGATATACAATCATTTTCAAGCAAATATACCAAAGCATGTAGGACTTATTTCATACAGAGTTTCCAATTGAGGTTCAATTAGGACTATTAGAGAGGGTGGGTTGCCATTGACACACTCTCTAAAAATCTGAGTGTTTCAGATGTATGGCCAAAAAGGTGGTTTTTGTCAATTTTTGAGATTTTTGCTACCATGTTTGTCACTAAAGATTAATCTTACAATTGAACTTTAGTGCACTTCATTTCATTCATTTTCCACCCTGAAAAGGCAAAATATGAAAAGTAAGTTGATCAACACCCCATTTTCCCCCTCCTTTTTATATCTTTAGAGAAATATACATTATAGGTGCAATGTTTGTTCTAAAAAATGTCATAAGAGAAGAGAAAGTGTGTGGTTATTACAATGATGCCTTTAAGGGTATACCGATTGCTTTCACATTTGTTTTCTTTATCGGGTTTATATTCTGCTGTTCTTCAAAGGTTTTACAATTTAGATTTGTACTAAATTCCCATTGCAAGTGCCCTAATCAGTTTCCATACAAGCCTTACTTTGATGGATGGTGCATTTAGTATGCAACGACACAGAGCTAGAAGAAGGTCACAATGCAATGCCTAGAAATGCCTAAAAACATCTTTAGGGACATTATTTTGCTAGCAGTAAGTTTCTTGTAACTTCGTTCAAGTAGCTTATGGAAACATGACGATGTTGTGTTTTTTTCTTCAAATCAAGTCTAAGCAGAAGTAAAATTACAGAAAATGGACGTTATATAAAAACCTCTTGAGCATTATGCAAATGACAAAGAAAAGGATATAGCCCAAGTAGGCTCTTGAGCAAATTGAAGTCCATCCACAAGCTCTTGAATTAAAGCTAGTTTCCCTGTGCAAGTCCAATTTGATAATTCCAATTAGGTGCATACGATCTCTACCAGCTGTTTAAAAGCACGGGTACATAAATCACTAATATTTCTCATCCTTTGTCATCCCAAAATTCAAGAAATATATGACTGCTATGGCTACCACATAGAGTGGAGTAATTTGATATGGAATCCTCTTTTGAGATCTTAGATGCCTCGACTCCAAACAATTAACCTCGTCCAGCTTAACCTCGAGCTTCTCTGTCTTAGCTCATTATATGAAGGAGAGCCCCTTAGAATTGGCATATATTTGGCTGCACTTTAGTGTTTGAAATGACAAATGAGACCACCAATTGGGCAAAAAGAGTTATATCATGGTAAAACAATCCCTCAGAAATGTCCTCACTTTTGGATATTTATTAGTAGTAAGACCGTAAAAGAGTGCCTCCCATGTTGACATGAGCATGAATTAGCATAAGTGGTGACATAGGCCACTTCTGGGGCCTAATTGGCACCCCATTTGTATTGTAGATGGTTTATACGCTATAGGGGGCTTTCTTGACACTCCTATCAGTTCTCATCCATTGCAGCTGTTTCAGGTCCATAAGATATCTGATATAGATAGGTACAACTTTGACATTCTTGCCAATTGTAAGTTTCTAAGCAAGGTGGCTGCTTTCCTTGGGAGGCAAAACAATGTTTTCTTAGATATGTTTCAACCCTCTTATTATGGCCTGGGAAGCATGGGCACGTACCCCCCTCTTGTACCCACCCGGATACGTACCGGTACAGATCCGTCCCTAGTATGTTTGGGTACGTCTTGGGTACATCCGGGTATGTCCTAGGTACGTCTGTGATGTACCTGGGATGTACCCGCAGGGTTTGGCGGCGGGGGTCTTCAAAAAAGTTCTTATTTTATTTTGACTTGGTTAATGACCAAAAAAAGAACCTTTAGTCAATTAAACAACTGACTGGGTGACATCTATCCTCCACGTTACTCCTATGTTAGCCATTCCTGCAGATTACTTTATTTGGAGGAATGAGGTAATCAGACCATTTTATGACACGGTTTGCATTTCTTGCTTGATTAGTTTTATGCTTATAGTCATTAAGAATGAGTTGCTTGTACTATGGATATATAGTTCCTTTCAGAATTGATCTGAATGCCAGGAGTTTCTGGAGGACAACACCAAAAGCGAACAGTTAACATGTAGAGAGCAAAACATTCTGATAGAGTGCACATGAACAGAGAACATATTGTATTTATTAACATAAATCCTATACACGAGTAGAGTACATAATATTACAGCTTTCTGTTAAAAGTTGTTTTTCTTCCTGCCTTAGATGAATGTTGAGGCACTATGTAATGTAAAATTCTGTAGGTGCCAAGGGATGTGCATGGACTCCCTGTACTCCAATGCCAAGTTTTGTGCCTTGAGGGATTTGCACAGACTTCCTATATGCAATAGCAGAATGCACAAGTGAAGGTTGTATCTTAATATCTCTGCTTGATGACTTAGATAACATGAGTAAAAATGACTCCTATATATAATTTTTTTGATAAATATGTACAGACGTACCCAAGGCGTATCATACCCGAGGGAATTTTAAAATCAACGTATCCACGTACTGAACCAGTACTCCGAACCTGAACCCATACCTGTATCTTGGCAATGTAGATTATGGCTATAGTAGATTTGATGCATTTGTGATGATGTGGTAGCATCGAACTTGCATACCTTTTTGCTTGCTGGACTAAAAGTTTGTGGAAACAATAATCAACCACCAAGGTTTGTGGAGACAAGTTTTATGAATTTGCGTTGTAGAGACATATGCCCGTGCTTTGCTGTAGAGAAACTCCTGGTTTTTGTTCTTGAGGGTGACCATGAGAAACAATGTGGCAGAAATATATTTTGACCATGGACTATAGAAGGCTATGTGCAAATCAAACATCATAAAGGTCATCATTGAAGTGTTGTGGTGGATATATGCTCCGGATTAGGCCTTTTGGGTATATAAAATACTAGCGATGTATAATTTTTGGACAAGAATACTTTACTTCACTAAACTATATTTATATATATAATGGTGGAACCAAGCATAGTGTAGAGACTTGGACTTGGTGAAAAACTTGACTAATTAGGAAAACATAAAAATATCGCAAGCATTACAAAAAGGTTTTGTTATGTCCTGCAACATATTAGTTGTAATACATTGTTTTTCAATTTACATGCCTAGCATGCATAATACAAATTTTTGGTACAAAGGGTGAAAAACATTTGCATGAATTTTGGGGAAGCTAGGGGCGACAAAGAAAAAGTATACAAATTTAATAGCCTTTTCTTTTACATAATTGAGCATCGCTAAATATTCTAAAGAATTTCATTGAACTCCCACCCATCCATGATAATGGGTATCAAAATTCGAGTTTGAAAAACACAAATGAAGAATTATATGATGTTACATTCTATATAATCATGAATATAATTGTAACAAGAGTTATCTCAAATGAGAAAAAGAAAATATATCAACTCTATATGAGCCTTGACAAAATTCTAAGTTAGCACGGAGCAACACACTTAATTATCATTCTTTTCATTAGACATAAATGCCATAAGGACCAATATAAGTAGATAGTCAAGGACGTGTATGCACTCTCAAAGATAGTTGAGGAACACTTTGGGATGTCCTGATAAATCCCTGATGTCTCCAATTGTGTGGGGGCTGTCATGAAGGTTTCAGTTGCCCCTCAAGTGTCTTGGGGACATATGGATGTCCCTAAGATTCGGGAAAATGAGGAACACCACTATAATGTCTCATAGAGGATCCAAAACATCCTACAGACATCAAGGGCAATGATTCCTGGAAAGGTCCGAGGGAATGTTTCTTCCTTATCGTTATGTCCATGAAATGTAAGGGATGTATGAAGCCACCCTTGGAGGGTAGGATACGTGTCTTGTGGAACATTGATTGAAATATAAGTAAATAGTGTGATTGCACTTTAAACAAATAAGCTATGATATTATATTGAAGTTCGAAAATTGATTTTATATTACAAAATTCATTAATTATGATATCCATGGTATCAAAAACATAAGCGTAAACTAGATTATTAATTTTTGGGGGTTTTTTACTTGTGTGCTTAAAATGATCTCAAGATGACCTCCATGAGTTGTCATTAGCGTAATGACTTTTTTAATCTCTCTAGTAAGTGGGTATGGTCCTTGAGTGCTAGAGGGGGCCCTTTTGCTTTGTGATTATTACCAAAAACATATGAGGAAAATTGTCTTTACGTTAATGACTACTCCTAGAGGTAATCTTGAGATGATTTAAACATGAGTAAACACCGCACAAAACTAATGATCTAATTGAATTGCTCACGAAAGCCTTCACAACTTAAGTATAAACTATTCGTGAGAGGAAAACTAACATCTCCTTTTAAACTTGACTTGAAGGAAAACTGCACCCATAAAGTCTCCCTAGAAAGTGTTGCCTGAAACAACCTTGAAGAAAGAGAAAATGGTTTCCACATCAACTCAAATGAGGAAGACCACTCTTGCAAGTCTCTAAAGAATGTTTGAGTCTGCAACCTGTCAACCCATACAAGAAGCTCCTGCAAACACCTGCGAGGTAGACTGCTCACACAAGTCTTCTGAAGAAAAGGCTGAAGGCAAACTCTTGAATAAAGAAACTTTCATTCACAAGTCTGAAGGCTAAGAAGATAGCACCGAAATGAGTCTCGACGATGATGGCCCGTCAACATGATCGGTGGGATGATAAAACCACAATATGGATCTGAATCTGTGTTATATCAACTGTATCCATAGATAATCTAAGAGTTTGTATTGCCGACAATTATCCCCATCAAGCCAAATTCGTTGGCTGAGCAAGTCCGAAGAATAAATTCAGAGTCATATGTAGGCTCACCAGGTACTGATTCTCATCAAGATCATATAATAAACAGGTGGCTTTAAGTGTAGAAATAAATGTGAAGGCAGCAGATCTACAAAAACAAAAGACTCTGGCTGTCGGCATCTCCACCCTTTGAAGTTCGTTTCCAACTATGCATCCATTAAACTTGTTCACCATCCATAAAGTGTTAAAGCATGTTGGCAGCTCATCAAACAACAAAATCTACATGCACCTCCCCAATTATCAATTTTGTGGACATCTTATGAAGTATTCAAGCCTGTTGGCAATTCATAAAACTGTGGGCATCTCATCAACATCAAATCTGAGGGATCCCATAAAGCATCCAAGTCTGTCGGCAATTGTAAAAATGTGGCATCTCGTTAAGCATCATAAAACTTAGAAATCTCAGATACGACAGCCACACTATGGCAGATGGTGTCTCAAATATCCTCTCAGAAATAGAAACTCATATGTCATCTGCAAGGTCCTAAATTTAAAGACAGTAAATCAACAAAAGTCTATTGACATAAGGAGGACGGCAACTCCATATGAAAGTCAGCAACATTCATATTCTCCACAAAAATCTCAATAGAATATGCAAGGATGTATGAAAGTCTAAGCATCATAAAACATAACTCAATCTGAAATCATCACGCCATCCTCAAAAACAGCTAGAGATGTGAGAATATATCAGAATGGATGGAATAATTCACAACAACATGTAGCCCACATCATCATCATACTAGTAGATAAATCCATGAATCCTCATGTCATCCACAAGCAATCAAGGACAACAAGATTGTCATATGCAATCATAGATAGTATCTCCAATGAAATAGTCCAATATCTTAATTGAGGATATGAAACACAACATTAAAGTGTAGCCCAAAACATTTGAGAGGCACTCCATAATAACATAAGCTTTTCTATCTCACTCATTGCTAGACAAATGAAGCTAGCAAGCACATGATCCCATTTAAATAGGAACAAGAAGCTTAGAAGAAAGAAAAGAAAGCATAAAAAATGGAAGTATTAAGATGGATGGTAAGTGAATTTTCTTGAAAATAGAAACAAGTTCTCAAAACAAAAGAGCCTTCAATATTGTAATCATCAACCTAAGTTCCTTTCCTATTGAGTCCATGGATGCTTTCAATAAGTGGCCATGGGGACACCTTGAGGTAGGGGTCGAACTTCTCCATATGGACCAAACAGAACATAGCCGGGCGCTTCGAATGCGGATCGCTCAATGGATATTAAGGACCTAAGCCCATCCTCATGTCCCACTTAGAGAAAGTGCTCCTCCACCACTCCAGTTCATAGCTCTGGTATAATAAAAACATTTACCATCCAAAGTTTTGACTCAAGGTCTTGGGCTATTGGTGAGTTACAAGTAGTTTGTAATCATCAACCCAAGTTCCATTCCCATTGAGTTCATTGGACACTTTCAATAAGTGGCCATGGGGACACCTTGAGGTAGGGGTCAAACTTCTCCATATGGACCAAGCGGAACATAGCAGGCGCTCCGAATGTGGATCGCTCGATGGACATTAAGGACCCAAGCCCACCCTCATGTCCCACTTAGAGAAAGTGCTCCTCCACCACTCCAGTTCATATCTCTGGTATAATAAAAGCGTTTACCATCCAAAGTTTGCCAATGAGGTGGGGGTGAGTTGGTTGGGTCATTTGAATGTTTCCTAGCCCACCAAGGTTCGACTCCCGTTGAGGCATTGGGGATCTGGGGCCCCAATTGTGTCCTAGGCCGGTTGTCGCTCCGGTAATTGAAAAGTGAACCAAAGGGAAAGGGACCTTTCAACCCTTGTTTACCAATTAAAAAAAGCCTTCAATAAGAATCTGCATTAACAAGGTCGTGAAGCTCATCTTGTTTTCTATGTGGTGTCGAAGCCATCTCATATCTGAACATCACTTCCAAAATGAACTCATATAATCATCTTCTGCCGAGCAGGCCCATGAAGGTGTGATTCCTTTTGGCGAGTGCACATATGTGATGGCACATGTATGTATGACCACTGCAAACATGAAGAAAAAGAACTCCATGTTCTACCATCAAACCATTTTCAAGCAATCTTTGCAAATAAATGTCTAGTGCAAGTCATCCCATCTTTTTCGCCAGGAATAATGGAGTTTGTATTGTGACATAGTACAGTTATTGTCTCCAAAATGTGGCTTAGGTTGCTTTTTACCTCTAAAATGAGCTCTTGGTGAAGACCTCAGCTGATTCCCATGTCCAAAATTAGATTGGCTGAATGACGGCTATCGATGAATCAAGATCTACTAGGTGACCCTCAAAGCTCTCCAAAAGAGAACTCATCTCCCTTGTCTCCTCTATTTGGACAACTTTGCATGTACTCATGTTGCAGCCTTTTGATGCAGCTGCGGTTAGGGGGTCCAATGAAGGACTAATGTGGACCACACAACCCACAAATTTGCACACAAAATGGAGCTAAACAAGGCCCGTACACAATAGAAAACGATAGGTTTTCTCCAAATTCCTGCATAAACCTAGACTGGTTCTTTGATTTTGCGTAGATATTTAATCTGCATGCATTTTGACACTAAACAACTTGTGCCCTTCACCAATTCTCATTCAACCTCTGAAATAACCGATGCTTTTGTTAGTTTTCTTGTTTGAATGTTAAACCTCTTGAACAATCCCATACATCATAATATAAATGCACATGAAATTGTTATGGAAGTCGAAATGACTTCTTCCTCTAGCTGTCAGTGTCAGATAACTGCTTTTGATCCGGCGCTTAACATTCCATTCATTTACAATTGCCAACTGTCAGAACTGCTACGATTCTTCTCAGAGCCGTTAGGGCTCTTTTGCTTGCATGGCATCTGTCACAAAGATCTGAACACGGATCACTTATGCCATGTGTCAAGTGTTACAGTTTCGCTTTTCTGGGGTGCGTGGATGCACAATGAGGCATACAAGAAACCATCTCATATGGCTGTCATAGAATTGTGTAAGGCCTCACATTGACTGTGTGCAAGATTGTATTTAGTGCACGAGTCATATTTGTTTGCACAAGGCACACAAGAATTCTTCAAAATACATCACACAAGTCATTTCTTGGTGCACAATTCCACACTCGTCTGTATAGATGTGTAGAGTTCGTAAAATTAGACACCTCCATGCAAGACTTGCAAAAGACTATTGCATGCAACGTGCAAAGTTTTTTAAACACTTGCATGGGGATTCCGAATTGCGTGCAAAGACATAAGTCTTCTTTCCCTTAACCAAACAGAGCTACACATAGACAAGGGGCATGCAGAAAGGTTGCGCAGAACTTCAGATAACTTGCAGGCTTGTCAGTGCCAACTTTTATGGGTATGCTCTGATTTTGGACTATAATACCTTTTTCGAAAGCTTGGTTCACGATGTAGAAATTCACATAGCTTTAGCTATGTGTTGAGACTTCATGAACTAACAAAAATACTCTGAAAGCTCCAAAATACCACTTACGATGTGCTGAAATTTGCTGAAACCAAACTGTTTCCAGGCTGTGCACGCAAAAAGCTACGTGAAAACTACTTATTGTTGCATTACTTGTTTTTGGTTGATGCAAGATTGCTTGTGGATCCGGATGCTCACGCATCACCTTTTATGTGCACAAGGTGGGATTTGAAATGTTTTATGGTTCTGTGTACAAGTGTTATACAATGCTTTATAACCTCCCTCCTTTTTTGTGCCTGCAATGCCACCCTTCCTTACAGGTCTCTTCTTTTTTACATTTTGATTGTTTGATACCTAGAGAAAGCAAACATGCCTATGATTAGAACTTGGAATGAGAAGAATAGAGGAAAACATTTGTTCAAAAAGTTCTGTAACAAAAAGGAGAAACGACCTAAGTGCTTCAAATACCTCCAAAATCACTTTGATTGGAAAAGTGAATCGTTTATATTGACGAGACTAAGTTCTCATTCGATTCCACAATATTTTTGAGGCATGATGTAGAAAGCATAGTCACAAAATCCTGTCAGATCTGGGTTAAATCCTGTTGGGTCCGGATTTTCCAGACCTACCAAATATGTCAGATCCATCTGGACATTTTTTATTAGTTGAATTTTATTCTTTTTAAAACCATAATTTCATTTTTCTGCAAAGCCATGTCCCCGCTGCATTGTTTCTGAACCCAACAATTAAAATGTAACCTATTTTTATAGTGAATCATTTTTACATACATATATAGACACTTCAAAAAAAAAAAAAACCACCACCAAAATTTTATATTAGATAGAAATGAAAAATACATATATGACTATGCCAAGCCTGAAAACTATTTGCCCAGGCTTGAGCATGATACAAAGGAAAACTAAGAACATAATCATGGTGAGGAGTCCAGACTTAGAATATGTTGGATATCCAGTTGGAGCTTATTGGACCACCATGCAAAGGCATGCCATAGCAAAAGAGATCTCTATTATCTAAGGCCCAATTCGCTAATCCATCAGCAACTTTATTCCTTGCACGGGGATGTTGTACATCTGAACTTCCTGAAACTGCTGTTTCAATTGTTGTATCCTCCATACCTCTTTTGCTATTCGCCAATTAGAGGAAGAATCAATTCGATCATCAGATAACAACTTTAAAATAATTTGAGAGTCCGATTCAATTTGAAGCTTTTTCCATCCAATCTTTAAAGCCTCCTGCATGCCTCTATAGATTGCTTTCACCTCCGCAAGATTGTTAGTAGTAGTACCCAAATTCTCTAGCAAAGAAGAATTGCACTTCACCTGGCTGTCTCTAGCAATGCCTCCCATAGCAGCTCTTCCTGGATTCCCTCTAGAAGCACCATCTGTGTTCAACTTTCCATATCCTAAAGGAGGTTTTGTCCAATGACTTACGCTTATAGCCCGCTGTTTAATTTGCCTCCGAAAAGCGTAGCATCCCTAGGGTCCATAGATATTTGTTTAAGGAGATGTACCCACTCCGGGGACAGACTCTGGGGTAAAGGTATTTTATGTTTCAGGCTTTCCACTATGTTAATTTTAATTTTCTCCCAGATAAAAGAGTTCTCTTTACTAACTTGCTGAAAAATTCTTCGATTCCTTTCTTTCCAAATATTCCATAGAGTGAGGGAGATGCCAGTCCACAAGATCGGAAGGAAATGTTGGCCTTTGGGAGACTTCTCTTCCATGCACTAAAAGTCTCCTCTATGGATGCAAAATTATTCCAGTGTAATTGAAACAAGGTAGATAAATGATGCCAGATAGGAATAACCCAAGGACAAAGGAAGAAAAGATGCGATGAAGATTCTTCGTCTTGTAAACACAGAATGCATCTGAAAGGGCCATACATTCCTCTCTTCAAAAGACGATCCTCGTGAGAACTCTTGCATGAATAACCAGCCAAACAAAGAAACTGACTTTGGGCCACATACTTGGCTGCCATAAATGTTTGAAAAGAAACCGAAGAGGATGAGGATTGTCAACCAACAATGAAGAATAACCAATAGATACTGAGTATGCACCAGAAACATCCTGTCCCCATCCCAGTTTATCTAGTAGTGGTGAAGAAGACAAAGGTCTAGCCTGTAAGACTTTATGAAGCAGAGTGAGATCCTCATGACTTACTGCAATGGGCCATTCTGAAACAAGAATCCAATCTTTTCCATTCTCCCAAGGAAGGGTTACAGTTCGCCCGTAATGGGCAACCTTAATCCAACCAATGCCTTGCATGTGTTCCATAATGGGTCTAAGATGAGGGAATTGGAGAATGAGAGGTGGCTGACCGTCCCAAGAATCCGTCCAAAAATTAGCCATTTGACCATTGTTAACAATCCAAAAGAGCTCTTTTTAATCATATCTTCTCCCATTCTGATAAACGTCAAGATAGGAGAACCTTTAGAAGGGAGGGTAGATTGATAATGTTCTCCGGGGGATTATTTTCAGCATACTTAGCTCTAAAAGTAGCAGCCCATAAATCAGTAGGATGAGCAAGTAGTCTCCAGTATAATTTAGCAGCTAAAGCTTTATTTTGTTTAGGAGAAGATCGAAATCCTAATCCTCCTTCAATCTTTGGCCGACATAATGTCTCCCATTTAACCAAGGACCATTTCTTCTTATTTTGAACTCCGCTCCATAAGAATTTCTGACATATAGAGTCCACCTTTTCCAATATAGTGCTAGGAATACTTAGAACAAAGGCAACATATATCGGCATGGCTTGAAGGACAGATTTAACCAATGTCATCCTCCCCCCTGATGAAAGCCATTTATTCGTCCACTTCTGTAGTTTTGAATCAATCTTATTGATTAACCAAGACCAGTCTTTCAACTTTTTCGAGGCCAAAGGAACACCTAGATACTGAAGAGGAAGCATGCCCTTCCGAACTGGAAGAGTTTTAAAATTTGCTCTTCTTGTCTGGTAGAAGTATGGAAAAAGAAAATGTTGGATTTGCCTTGATTAATCAATTGACCGGTAGCATCTGAAAAGGTATCCAACATTTTCTGAATCTGTCTGGCTTCCTTGGATTGTAGCTCTTCCAATCATCGTGGAGTCATCAACAAATTGGAGACAAGAAATTGGTTGGCTATTATTGGCCAACTGAAATCCATGAGTTCTCTTTTCCTGGCAGGTTTTTTTGATAAGTCGCCCCATGCATTCTGCCAGGATAATGAATAGAAAAGGGGATAAAGGATCTCCTTGTCTGAGACCTCTGGAAGCTCAAAAAATTGTGTAGGAGAACCATTAACAAGAACAACAAAGGAAACAGAGCTAAAGCATGCTTCTATCCATTTAATCCATTCCGTAGAGAAACCAAATTGAGCTAAAACCTTACAAAGGAATCTCCAATCCACTCTGTCATAGGCTTTAGATAGATCCAGTCTAATAAACATTGCTGCTTTTTCTAAATTTCCATGGAATGCAAAATTTCTGAGCTATCACAATCTCATCATGGATATGGCGACCCGGGACAAATCCACCTTGCTTCGGGAAATAAGTTTGTGGAGAAGGGGTTTTAGTCTTTTTGCTATGACTTTTTGATGATTTTGTACAAAACATTGCATAGGGCTATAGGCGGAAACCAAAGATATCCTGCACCTCAGTAGTTTTAGGAATAAGTGTAATGTAAGTCTTATTAATTTCCTTAAGAATTGTTTTGGCCAATCTAGCTTCTTCAACCACTTGTAGAAGGTCTCCTTTAATGATGTCCCAAAAAGCTGGTAAAACTCAATCGGAAAGCCATCTGGACTGGAGTTTTACCTTTCTTCATGCTGAACACTATTCCTTGGAGTTCTTGCTCTGTAATAAGTTGAATGAACTTCTCATTGTCCAAGTGAGTTCTAGCAGGTAAAGTGTCCAAGAGCTTTTGTTGTGAATCCATATCCAACGACTGAGATGTGAAAAGTTCGTTGAAAGTATTTCGAGCTACTTGTTGCATCTCTTGGATCGATTGAGCCTTGGAACCATCAGCCTTAGATAAGGAATGAATATAATTATGGGCTCGTCTGGCTAGCAGGGATTTATGGAAAAAGCAGAATTCCTATCACCCTCCTTTAACCATTGGATCCTGGATTTTTGCTTCCACATAATTTCTTCTCTAGTTTCCCATTCCTGTAATTCTGCCTTAAGGACGCATTCCTTTTAAAAAGATCCAAGGATAACCCCGATTGTCGATGAAGAGCATTAATATCTTCCAATTGAGCAATGATCTTGTTTTTTGTTCCTTTATATCACCAAACTCATTCCAATTCCAGGCTTTTAGCTTAACTTTTAAATATGTCAATTGCTTAGCAATCTTAAACATATGAGTGCCAAACCTGGGTTTGCCTTCCCGCCACCATAGTTCAACATGTTTGGCAATATCTTGATGTCGGAGCCACATAAGCTGAAATCTAAAGGGACTCTTGCATGGAAGTGTTTTGCCAACTTCTAGGCAAACTGGCCAGTGATCTGATCCATTATTGTTTAGAATCATAGTCTTAGGTAACCATCCCTTTAACCACCAATCTTGAAAAGCAGAAAACGGTCAAGTCTTTCCAGAATACAATGTTGACCTTGCCTTCTATTCGACCATGTCATCATACCATTAATTGTCGCAAGACATCCACCAAGGTTATGATTCGAAGGAATTGAGACATGTCCTCTGAACTGGCATCTAAAGAGGAATGACCCCCTTGCTTCTCATTAATATTCAAGATAGTGTTAAAATCACCTCCTAAAATAAGCGGATTTGGGGAGAGGATTGGATAATCTCTGCCATTCTCTTCCATAGTTGTCTTTTCTCTTCCAGACCAAGAGGGGCATATACATTAAACATTAAAAACTCCTGATCCTCTACTTTAGAGTAAAGATGCAGACATAAGGCTCCTTTAATCGCAAAGGAATTCCAAACAACCATCAGTTGGGGATCCCAAAGTGAAACAATGCCACCTGAAGCCCCTTGGGAACTTAATGAGATGTGTTGTGCTTTAGGCCAAACATTTACAGCTATAGCCATCATGAGATCAATAGAGGCTTTAGTCTCTTGAATACAAACCAACGATGGATGGACTAAATTAACCAATCTTTTAAGTTCCAAAACTTTTGAGGGGAACCCTTCATCCCTCTTATATTCCATGTGACTATCTTCATTGGGAAGTTTGTGGGAAGAATTGGGATAAATCTCTCTAAGCGTGCTGAATTGGATAATTTTTGATTTTTGACCCTCTTGTTGAAGTCTGGTATGCTTCGATTTCCTACTAGCCCTCGATTAGTATCCATTTTAAATTTCTTATTCTTTTCTTGATCCACATCTAATCCCAATTCAAGCTGGTGTGTTTCATTAGAATTTCATACAATAAGATCTAATGTCCCCTTTCCTTCACCGAGGGCTTAAGGGCCAATTTGTAGTCTTAGCCTTGGTCATACCCAAGGGGCTAACGACACTAGAGGCTATTGGGTATGGATGAATTTTACCACCTTGCTTATTTGTTATATTTTTCCGTTGGCATTAGTATTAAGCATTAAATGAGTGGGAAGAAATAAAATAAAAAAGGGAAAAAGTCACTTTATAAAAGTGACCCCCTTGGTGGATGAAAAAGACAAAAAAGAAAAAGTCACTTTATATTGTTTATTCCTCCTTTAGAAAATGCGACCCCCTTGGTGGATGAAAAAGACAAAAAGAAAAAGTCACTTTATATTGTTTATTCCTCCTTTAGAAAATGCGACCCCTTTGGTGCATGAAATAAAGTGAAAAAAAAAAAAGTGAAGTGGAAAAAGCACTAAATAAAGGAGCTGAAAGCTTATTGGATGTTGAGGGAGGCTAGTTGGTCCATTATCTCTATATAAGCAAGTCGACTTGCTTGAGGAAGGATTCATTCTTACACACTCACATATTTTTCTTATTGCTTTGCTCTTTCTTTGCAATCTTCTTGCTTATGGAGTAAGATCCCACAGAAACCCTAGTTTCGGTGGTGAGAGATCCATTCCTAGCTAGTAGGGCACTCTTCGGTGGTGAAAGATCCACCCTAGTTTGTCATTTTGGAGTTGATTCAGAGCTGATATTCAGAGATATTTTTCAGAGATTCCAGGGAGGAGTTTTAGAGGGTTTCAAAGGCTTTTTGTGGAGGAAAATTGAAGGGTTGCAGATCTGATTTATTGCAGCATTCAAAGCAGGGTTTGGTGCAGATTTCAGAGGTATTTTTGTGGATTTTCAGCCTCTCCCTTAGGGTGACGTCACCCTAGGGTTTTGCAGCAATTTTTAGGAGGGTCTCAAGTTTTGGTTTCCGGATCGGAGGTGGGTTCTCATCTATATCATTTGTAGATGTTATTTCCAGAATTTCAGATTTTTATCTATTGTATTTGCAAAGTTATGAATTTTTGAAGATTTCCAGCAGTTTAGGGCTTTCTAAAAATTATTGGCATTCATAAACTATTCAGAAAATTCCAAAAATATTTTCCTAGTTTTTGTTATCATTGTTGCAAGCTCTATATAAATTTTCGTGGGATTTGGATAAGTATTTTGTGAGTTATCAATAAAAATCAGTTCGCTGCCCTAGCTGGTTTATTTCTTGCAAAAATCAAAATTTTAATTTGTTGCAATTTTTATATATTTTGTGGATTTTAACCATATCCCTTTAGGGATATTTCAAAGTGGAATCGAGCTATTGTTTGTCTAGTTTGTTGGGTTGAAAAGATGGGTGACAAGTGAAGATATGGGTGTTGATTTGATGAAATAATTATTCACCAACATGGTGAAGCAACATGAAACTACCGATCTCTATTTGAGATAGCTCACTAAGAGATTAGACAAGGCAGAGTGAGACTCGTAGCAAATAGGGGAAACTAGCAATAGGGGACACACGGTTCAAAGAGGTGAAATTGGAAACATAGAGCAACAAACTCCCCATTCTTCTACCAGGCATTGGGGACTTCACGAACCCTCGTTCTTGAAGGATCCAAAAGTTTCATAGGTAAGGTAGTCAACAAAAGTGTTAGATGAAGAGTCTTGTTGGGAAAGGTACCAATCATTGAGCGAGGGCTTCAAAGATAACATGCCTTTCATAGAGTACTACAAAATGAAGATTGGTAGCAAACCCAAGAGAGATCATCAACCACAGGTACCTGAGTTACAGAGGAGATTGGGACAAATCTCCATTCCACACTTGATGGTTCTAAGAAGTGTACCGTGCAGTCCTGGATTAGAAGTTGAAGACATACTTTGACTTGAATCCCATGCGCGAGGAGGATGCAATTAAGTTTGCAATCCTACACCTTGAGGGAGATGCACATGACTGGTGGCATCATGGCCTTATTACACAGGCACATGCATATTGATACCTATGTAGAGTTCACACAGAGACTGATGAGTAAATTTGATAGGAGGGACCCTGATAGGCACTTTAGGGAGTTGACTCATTTGAGGCAGACAAGATCTCTAGATATGTACATTGCAGATTTTAAGAGATTATCAGTCATGGTTCCTGATGTTTTGGAGATGAGGTTGACCTCACTTTTCATAGCAGGGTTGACAAATGCTCTAGCAGGTTTGTAAATGCATTTGAGCGTTCTTCATTGCTTGAGGCTATTAGGAGAACATGAGATTTGGAGTTATCCACTCCAAAGTCGAGGTTTCCACCTCGAGTACGTAAGAAGCCACCTCCATCTGACCGATGGTTCTTAGCAGAAGTTGCTTCGACCTAGGCAAGATGAAATGAAGAAACCATTCATATCTAGAGAGGATAGAGATGAGTTGAGGCAAAAGAAACTATGTTTCGATTGCCGCACACCTTGGGTTCCAGGACACGATTGCAGAGGGAGAGGGAAGGCCCAATTCATAGAGGTCTTCGAGGAGAGTGATGGTGATGAGGAGCCGAAATATCAGGGATTAGAGGATGGAGATGGAGAGGCATTGGACAGTGCAGTGTAGAGCAGGAGGACGAGACCTTCCCTCATGAGACTATTGCCACCTTGTCTAGTACCTCGAGGTACAAGGTAGTCAGAGTCGGGGAATTTAAAAGGGCAAAGAGTAGTGGTACTCATTGATAGTGGGGCTACCCACAACTTTATTGATGCATCGTTGGTTGAGCGATGAGGTTTTGCGAGGTAGAGGATTTTGAGGGCTTTAACGTAGTTGTAGCCAATGAAGAATCTATGAGATGCACACAATGAATTCCACAATCGAGCATCACGATGGGTAATTGTCAGACAATTACTGAGATGATTTTTATATTGATGGTATTGGAGAGACCAACCTTGTGCTTGTAGTACAGTGGCTCCATTCCCTTGGTGAGTTTCGGACTAACTTTTAGACGATGGAGTTGAAGTTTAAGTTCGAGGGGAGGAATGTGATTTTGAGAGGTTTATCTACAAATGCACCTAGGGTTGTCACAACCAAGAGGATTCACAGGCACAATGGGGTTGATTGGGTAGTACAGTGTTTGGTTTCGACCAAGAAGTCAAAGGATGGGAGCCAGAGTATCATGTGGATATCCAGGGCCTACTGGATAGGCATAGTGCAATTTTTGGCAACATACCTCCAAGTGTGCCTCCAAATAGGGGATTTGAGCATGTGATTGAGCTTGAGGACAACATGTCGGTGGTTACTACTCCTTACCGTCATCCCAAATGGTTTAAGGATGAGATCAAGAGGACTATACATGAGCTCATAGAGATGGGGCATATTAGACCTAGTTCCAATCCTTTTGCTTCTTCAGTAGTGTTGGTGAAGAAGGATGAAACCATGCGGATGTGCATAGATTACCATGCATTGAACAAGAAGACAATCAAAAATAAGTATCCAGTGCCACACATTGATGAGTTATTAGATGAGCTACATGGGGCAATCTATTTTTCTAAAATAGATTTGCGATCTGGATATCACCAGATTAAGGTCAGAGAGGAGGATGTGCATAAGACAACTTTCAGATGCCACTATGGTCACTTTGAGTTTCTAGTGATGCCATTTGGTTTGTCTAATGCACCGGCCACTTTTCAGTCTTGCATGAACCATGTGTTCAACTGTCGTTCATGGAAGTTTGTATTGGTTTTCTTCGACGACATATTGGTCTACAACTAGACTTGAGAATATCACATTAGGTACCTTGATGAGGTCTTGGGTATATTAGAAGCCAACTCGTTATAAGCGATAGCTTCTAAGTGTGAGTTTGGTGTGACAAAGTTATTATATTTGGGATATGTGATTGGCGGGGGGTAGTTAAGGTTGATAGGGGGAGAAGGTACAGAGGCGATTGGATTGATCGACCATCACCAGGACAATACTACAAGAGATTTGCGAAGAACTTCTCTCGGTTGACTACTCCATTGACAAATTTGACCAAGAAGGGGCTTTTGCTTGGTCGAAGCAGCACAACAGGTATTTGATCACCTCAAGGGGGTGATGAGTTCATGTCCCGTCCTTGCATTGCCAAATTTCTCTCGCCCATTTGTACTTGAGTGTGATGCATCAGGTGAGGGTATTGGATCAATTCTTATGCAGGATAGGCATCCCATTGCTTATGAGAGTCGGAAATTGAGCCCTATGGAGAAGGGTACTCAATTTACGACAAGGAGATGTTGGCCATTATGCATGCTTTGGCCAAATTTAGACAGTACCTTGTGGGCAGAAAAATTGTGGTTCGTACGGATCACAACAGTTTGAGGTTCTTCTGGGGTAGAAGGATCTCGAACGACCGTTATGCAGAGATGGGTGAACAAGGTACAAACATATGACTTCGACATAGAGTACACCAAAGGTAAGAATAATGTTGTTGATGCATTATCTAGGAGGCCTCACCTTACCTCTATGCTTAGTTCTATGTCTGAGATTTCAACAAATTGGAAGGCTCACATACTTGTTGAGTATTCCAAAAATCAGTTTGCATGTGAGATCATGGATGGCATTATACAAGATGATAGGTACAAAGTCTTGGATGACCTCATATACTACAAGGATAGGATTTTCCTTGTACCAAAATCCAAGATGAAGGAGAAAATCCTTCGAGCAGTGCATGATACACCTCTAGCTGGACATCCTGGATATTTTAAGACCTACAAGTATATCAGGGAGAGATTTGCATGGAAAGGGTTGAAGGATGATGTCCTTAATCATATCTAGAGAGTGTGTGGTTTGCCAACGAACCAAAGCCGAGCATTCTTTTCCAGTAGGATTACTTCACCTCTTCCTATTCCCGAGTAGAAGTGGGAGAGCATATCCATGGATTTTATCACAGGACTTCCCTCAGTACATGGGCATGATTGCATATATGTGGTAGTTGATCGATTGACTAAGTATGCCCATTTCTTTTCTATGCCCAAGGGGCATAAGGCACCACAGGTGGCTCAGTTATTCTATACAGGTGTTTTTAGGCTTCATGGTTTGCCTAAAAAATATTGTCAGTGACAGGGATAAGATCTTCATGAGCACCTTTTGGAAGGAGATTTTCAGGCTTGTAGGTACTGAGTTGACTCTTGGCACGAGCTACTATCCATAGATCGATGGATGAGATGAAGATAGTTAATAAGTGGATAAAGGGCTATTTGCGTAGTTATGTGACAGGACATCAACATGCATGGATTAGATGGTTACACATGGGTGATTATTGCTACAATACCACCTATCAGATGAGCATTGAATGACTCCTTTCCGAGGATCAGACGGGTATGATGCCATGTCATTTCTGATTTAGTATCATCGAGACAACCGAGCTCCTAAAGCTCGTGATTGGTTACAGGAGAACCAAGATATTTTGAAAGCTCTCAAAGAGAACCTTCAGAAAGCACAAAATCAACAAAAGATGTATGTAGATAGGCACAGGGTAGAGAGATCTTTTGAGGTGGGAGATTTAGTTTTCCTATGCTTGTAGCCCTACAGAAATCCTCACTCAAGCGAGAAGGGTGTCGAGAATCAAAGCTTGTTCTATGGTCCATACGAGGGTAAAGACGACGAGTTGGGCGATTCGATATCAACTGGAGCTTCCAGAGCACAACAAGATACACAATGTCTTTCATGTTTCGTGCCTTAAAAGGGCACTTGGACAACATATTGTACCTTCTACGGAGTTGCCACCATTGGATGATGAGGGGAAGCTGGTCTTGGAACCAGAATCTATTATTGAGGTGAGGCAGAGGAGGCTTAGGAGTAGGGTGATCACGGAGTACTTGGTGCGGTGGAGAGGATTGCCACTTGAGGATGCTACTTGGGAGGGAGAGCAGATCTTACAACATCCTAGTTTGCATTTGCTTGGGGACAAGCAAATTTCGGGAAGGGAGGATTGAGTGCCCCTTTCCTTCATTGAGGGCTTAAGGGCCAAATCAACACCGTAATATCCCACTTATGGAATATATGGGAAAATGGCAAATTTCGAGAAGGGAGGATTGTAATGTCCCCCTTTTTTATAAAAAATTAAAAAGAAGATAAAATCGATTTGCACATGTAATTTTAAAATGAAATTTTATAAATTGTGCAAATCGAAATTAAAGGGGAAGTTCGACTTCACCTTGATATAATAAATGCATTTTTAAAAGGTAAATCAAGTGACTAGGCAAGTCGCATTTTCCTGGAAGCATTTAATAATTAATATTTGAGACAAAGTGATTATTCCTAAGCATGGGTCGACTCATATGAGCATCTTTTTAAAATCCCTATGCATTTAATATTTGTTGTTGGTGACTTTCAGGCACATTTTAAATAAGATTTCCTCCTAGATGATGGCGCCAAAGATGGAGAAGAACTTTGGAGGATGTGCAAGCAAAAACTATAAAAGAAGATGTGGTTACTCATTTTTGGCATGTTGTATGCTTACTTATGATAAAAAATAAAAGGTGTTTATTAACACCACCATTTGTGAAGTGTGTGTGCCCATATAAGCTTGAAGTAATAAGTTTTTGCAATCATTTCTCTCTATATATGTAAGGCGCCATTTTTGGGAGAAGATATAAGCTTGCTTTGAGGGTTTGGAGTGTGATTTATGATGAATCTCTTTTATTACATGTTGCTGGTTTTTACTTAATGAAGTCGACTTGTTTGGGCATGTGCTAAGAGTGTTTGGAGGGGATTTTGAAGTAATTATAAATCTGCTGTTTTAGATTTATTAATTGCAGATCTGGAACTGCATTTATTGACTCTTAAAGTGAAGGAAAAGTGCTGGAATTGTGTTGCAAATTTTACCCTAACCCTAGCGACTGGGTTTAGGATTTTGGGGGCTGTTTCGAGGGGTTTCTAGTGCAAGAAAAGTTCTGATTTTTATTATGAATAGAAGCTCATAATTTTCCCTTTCTGCTGCACTTGGTTTCAATTCAAAAGAGTTAGTATTTTGGAAGTTATGGATTTTCAAAGTTTCAGTTAATTTTCAGCAGTATTATTTATTATTTTTACTTCTGCAGAGTATATTGGATAAAGGAGTGTAAATACCGACTGATTTGCCCATCTAAACCCTCACCTTGGCTCACTCCAACCCTATCTGGGTTGTATTGAAGCTGACACTAGGGTTAGTTGAGGTAAACCTAGGAGGGTTTTATCTTCTAAGTTGTTTGTTTTGCAAGTAATTAATAATAAATCATTAATATCCCACAAGGGGATATTATAACGCTACTTGGGAGGAGAGCAGATCTTATAGCATCCTAGTTTGCATTTGCTTGGGGACAAGCAAATTTCGGGAAGGGAGGATTGTAGTGTCCCCTTCATTGAGGGTTTAAAGGCCAATTTGTAGTCTTAGCCTTGGTCATACCCACGGGGCTAATGACACTGGAGGCTATTGGGTAAGGATGAATTTTACCACCTTGCTTATTTGTTATATTTTTCCGTTGGCATTAGTATTAAGCATTAAATGAGTGGGAAGAAATAGAAAAAGGGAAAAATTTGCTTTATAAAAGGGACCCCCTTGGTGGATGAAAAAGACAAAAAGAAAAAAATCACTTTATATTGTTTATTTCTCCTTTAAGCAATGCGACCCCCTTGGTGGATGAAAAAGACAAAAAAGAAAAAGTCACTTTATATTGTTTATTCCTCCTTTAGAAAATGCGACCCCCGTGGTGGATGAAAAAGACAAAGAAAAAGTCACTTTATATTGTTTATTCCTCCTTTAGAAAATGTGACCCCCTTGGTGCATGAAATAAAGTAAAAAAAAGTGAAGTGGAAAAACACTAAATAAAGGAGTTGAAAGCTTATTGGATGTTGAGGGAGGCTAGTTGGTCCATTATCTCTATATAAGCAAGTCGACTTGCTTGAGGAAATGATTCATTCTTACACACTCACATATTTTTCTTATTGAGCAACTGCTGTTTGCAATCTTCTTGCTTGTGGAGTAAGATCCCATAGGAACCCTAGCTTTGGTGGTGAGAGATCCACTCCTAGCTAGTAGGGCATCCTTGGTGGTGAAAAATCCACCCTAGTTTGTCATTTTGGAGTTGATTCAGGGCTGATATTCAGAGATATTTTTCAGAGATTCCAAGGAGGAGTTTTAGAGGGTTTCAAAGGCTTTTTGTGGAGGAAAATTGAAGGGTTGCAGATCTGATTTATTGCAGCATTCAAAGCAGGGTTTGGCACAGATTTCAGAGGTATTTTCGTGGATTTTCAGCCTCTCCCTTAGGGTGATGTCACCCCTAGGGTTTTGCAGCAACTTTTTAGGAGGGTTTCAGGTTGTTGTTTCCAGATCTGGAGGTTGGGTTCTCATCTATATCATTTGTAGATGTTATTTCCAAAATTTCAGATTTTTATCTATTGTATTTGCAAAGTTATGAATTTTTGAAGATTTCCAGCAGTTTAGGGCTTTCTAAAAATTATTGGCATTCATAAACTAATCAGAAAATTCCAATTTTTTTCCCTAGTTTTGGTTATCATTGTCACCACTCTATATAAATTTTCGTGGGATTTGGATAAGTATTTTGTGAGTTATCAATAAAAATCAATTCGTTGCCCTAGCTGGTTTATTTCCTGCAAAAATCAGAATTTTTATTTGCTGCAATTTTTATATATATTGTGGATTTTGAGAATATCTCTCTAGGGATATTTCATAAGAGTTTTGTCCATTTCTCCGGTTTTATTTATTTGCTGGTCATGGTACTTATGCCTACGCTGGTAGCTTCTAACCATATTGCTACTTGCATTCTTGCTAGGTTGTGCTTTGAAAACAATCAGCTGCTGATCATTCTCTTCTTGTTGGGTTTGGGATTCTCGTGGCTCCTCCATCGTCGTGTTACTTTGCACTGTGATTCCATAAGATCCTCCGATTCGTTTTCCTCTGGTTCCTGTAGGCTAGCATATCTATTTATATTACTAGTTCCGACTTGTTCTTTACCATTCTTTTTGGCAACTTGCTTCTTTTTGGGTGTGATAAAGTCATCCTTAGCCTTTTCTTCCCCTGGTTGTTCTAAAGCTTTATGTATGCAATCCTTTACCAAATGTCCATACTCGTGACATAACCTGCATCTGAAAGGAAGATTTTCATAATCCAATACTTGGTCCCACTTTTCGTCTTCCACAACTAGGGAAATTTTGGTAGGCAAGGGTTTATTAAGATCCATCAGAACACAAATTCTTGCGTAGATCATTTGTTCTAGCTGTAACGAAGCATCAACCGTCATCATAAAGGTCCCCAAAGTATTACCAATTTCCATAAATACATTATGATTCCAATATATTCTGTTGGCAATCCAACAATCTTACCCATATAGGGGCCACATAGGGGAGTTCTGCATCTGGTTTAAACTTAGGGTGCCAAGGTTTTATAAATAGTCTTACTCTGCCCATAAACCATGGCCCTCCTTGAAAGATGAGATCACGATCCTCTGCAGATGCAAAGAATATCAAAAAATAACCATTAGGACACAGATATTGAGAACTAACCTTTGGTACTCCAGAGTTTTCGAGTCCAGTCTTTGAAATCCGCTAGTGAAAGTCGAAAACCCAGAAAGCGAACTATCAGACCTCGATTCTCCGGCTCATTGATACCACTTTGAATATTGGATTTTGGAGGTGAAGAACCGGAGTGCCATCAGCTGCTCGCATGCATCCTTTCTCATTTTTTCGGGGATCAGGTTTAGGCATTCTTAAAGGAGTATGCTGGAAATTTCGTTCATTTGCAAAAGCACCCAAAGAACCACAGAGGGTTTCTTTAAAGGATTGTTTAATTCCATCCATACCAGAGGAAGAGGGATTACTATCAAAGATATCCTTTTGATAAATCATTTCAAGAACCAACCTGCCCCGAAGGGCAGACCCACAAGGGCACTTTCAGAAAAAAGTAGTCTTGAAGGAACGTGTCACAGCCTAATCTAAGAGAAATGGAGTAAACAAAAAGACCAGACAAAAGCTCCAGCTGAGGGCGGAAAAGCAGACAAATAAGGAGATCGTGACCACTAGATCATGTCACGAACACAGTAAATACAATGACAATGGGAAGCAGATAACCAATAGTGATGCAAACAACAAACTCAACCCTAAAGGGTCGATTAGTTGGAGAGAGGCAAGACGAAGAGACCAACAACACAAAGAAGAACGTCAAGCCTGAATCGTGATGGCAAAAACCCTAGTCGTGACGTCCATCACAACCTCTATAGACAATCCTAGTGCTCACCCATATATAGACACTTTTTGTTTGGATCTGATTTTCTTATATTTTTTTACACTTTTAGGTTTTCGGATTTTATTCGTCTCATGTGCAAATCTGGATTTCCAAACTTTACAACAATGGTAGAAAGAGATTGCTTGAAGGAGCAAAAACCCAGCTGTAGTTCAAATCCTTGGGGTGGAAATAAATAAATCCATTTCTTAAAATTGAAGATGATTTGAGCAATATTTTAAGGCCTTTCTCACTTGTGTACAAGCTTAGGGTATTATGACAGTAAAAATGATAGGGTGGGGTAAATTTTAGCTGTTAATTATGAAAAAGTCAATAGTTGATTGCCTACAAGTCTTTTAATTATGAAAATTTTAACTTTGTGTCACCGAGTTCAGTCGAAAGTATCTTGTGGACTAGTCCAAGGACTCATGATTTGACTACCTCTAGGAATCATTGTGACTTGTTTTGCTTCTTTGCAAGTGTTTAAAGAAATTGACTACTCTTGACACCAACTTAGTCTCGATACTATCATACCAAGTATTTGCGATTGATTGGAGAGTCGTGGCTGCCATTATTGTAGATAAGTTATGGGGGATTCTTGAGCACATGATGATAGGATATGTAGGTTTAACTTATCGTATAGTTTTATTGATTGAATGGATAGGATTTGTGGGTTATAACTTGTACTCCATTTATTAACAAGGAAAAGCAGTGAATTAGGCTATATGAAGTTTGAACTTGCTATTGCTGTGACCTAAGTCACCAAGTTCGTGTTCGTGTTTGGTGAGGATAAAATTCTAAACAAGTTGTCAACCAACTAAATTTGGGGAATTTTCTTTGTTACTTAGTTCAATGCATTTTTATTATTTTATTTTCAAAGTAAATAATAAATGTACTATAATGTCAAAATATATAAATATTATTAAATATCCTCAAAAACTTTGAAAAAAGATGTCTAATTGTGCATCATGATAAGTTGATCAAAATAGAACGTTATACATGTGAAATCACATTATTGAAGAGGGTTTTTGTTTTCAAAAGTCTGTCTAGATTCTAAAGCATCTAAGTTTTATGGGACAAGGATAAATAACAACCAAATTGCACCTGCTCAGTGCCCCACTTAATAAAGAACTTCACCTACTTTTGCTTTTTATAAAAGTTTTGAATTTTTTTGATCAGAGGTCCACAATGTTAAATCCCTTTTCCGCATTGAAAATTGAAAAAGATTTCTCATTGTCCTTAATTTTCAATGTGGAAAGGACTATAGCGTCGTGGAATCTTGATTGTAAAATTTTTAGGAACTTTTATAAAAATTGAAAGTTTGTGAATTTCTTTATTAAGTCGGGCAGCCGGACAGTGCAATTTGGTTTCTGTTTATCCTTGTCTAGTTCTAAAACTCTTTTAAAACTTTTGGATTTTTCCGTGCTTTTTACATCAAAAAAACTCAAAACCATCAAGAGCACCTTGCCGAGATGGCTCAATATCATCATTATCAGATTCACCACTAATTTCATCTTGTGAAAGCAAGTCAGGATCATCTATATCTGCTGTCTTCTGAAATGAGTTGGAGTTGTATAGACAAGGTAGATGAGTCTTTTGTTGCTTTCTTCATACACGATTGTAAATCGCTGCGAATATGTAATGTCCCCATTCCTACGCTAGAGGCCTAGAGGCTTATTTCCGTCTTAGCTTTGGTCATACCCAAGGGGCTGGAGATGTGGAGGTTATTGGGTATGGGTTATTTTATTACCACCTTCACTTTATGTTATATTTTGTCATTGACTTAAGTGATGGGCAACTAGGTGGTACTTTATATTCTATTTCTTTGTTGGGACAACTTAAGTGTACTTTTTAGTATGTGCACAATAAAGTCACTTAAGTTATATTTATGTTTATGAGAAAAGTCCCAAAGGGGTGTGATTAGGGTTTTTTTGGAGGAAAAAGGTTATAAATATGCCTTTGGGGTCTTTTGGAGAGTCATTCATGCATTCACTCATATAGATACTTGGAGCTTTTGCTGGTTGCACTCTTTGCTTGTGGAAGTAAGATTCTATAGGAACCCTAGCTTTGGTGGTGAGAGATCCACTCCTAGCTAGTAGAGCACTCTTTGGTGGTGAAAGATACATCCCTATTTTGCTATTTGGGAGCATTACTTAGTTCATATTTTCAGACAGAATTTTCAGAGAATTTCAAAGGTTTGTTCAGTGCCAGAGAGAGGTTATTTGATCGGCATGTCAACCACTGTTAGATCAGCCAACATGCATAGTTTTTGGCTCAAGGGTTTTGTACTTTTCAGCTGTGTCTGAGGACAATTGTCTGCAGTTTTTTATAAAATAAAATCAGCCTATTTTGAAGACCGAATCTGGTATTTCTTTTATGATTTCACCTTTGCAATATTTGTTGAGTTGTTTGAGTTAAATATTCAGTGGTTTTGCATCGATTTGAGTGGTTTTCATCTCCTATGCAAGTCGCCATGCATGTATAAAATTCAGATCTGCATTGTAATATTTTATAAATTATTTAGAAATTGTTCTTTGGATTGGGGTTTTGCCTAAAATCCATTTGGGGGTAAAAAGTGTCCATTGGGGACATTACAAAATATAAACAAGATCTCCCAACCTCCCGGACATCAACTTGTTTTATTTCTTTGATTGAATGTGGTTAAAACAATTCCAATTCCTTTCACAAGTTGATGAACTTGCTCCCGACCCAACACTTTGATAGTAAAGCGTTATAGCTCATGAGTATATGCTTCAATGTTGCTCCACCACTTGTATCCTTAAATTTTTGGGTGTGATATTGTTGGCTAGATTTTCTCGCATAGCATCAAACCTAGGCGGTCATGAGATAAATCTCCCTCATTTAACCGGTGAGGCTCAGTGTGTCGATTTGTCAATATAAATGTGTTTTTATCTATCGGGGTTTTACTTTAACAACTTAGTTCATGAACCATAACTAAGAAGTTCTCGCAGCAAAGAAGTTGTACTGCTTAAGAAAGGAAAATTACGTAAGAAGGAAGTAAAGGAATTACAGAGAAGAAATGAGGAAGATGTGCATCCCAATTAGTAGATTGCAGAGCTAATTGCATGCACATAGAAGAAACTCAAATAGATTTGAACACACAGAATTATAAAGCAAAGGCAGCTCTAGATCTAGATCTAAAATAACACAAAGTCTATTAAGAGATCTAAGATTTAGAAGCAAGAAACAAAATACACCGTGACACAAAGTTCTCCTAAACCCGCTTCTTTGTATTCCTCTCGCAACAAGTGGCTCTCGGGGTTCAAAGACAAAGTCTAGAACACAAGATTGCTTCTTACAAATTCTGATCGATGATTAACCCGTAGGTTCTTCTCCTACTTATAGAATGTAGGAGGGAAAGTACAAATAGAAGACTCAAACTGAACTAAAGTATGAACAACAAGTAAAGATGACATTTGGCAATCATCCTCAACTAACTTCTTCTTAAGTGACACATGTATCATTTAACTAATAGAAAGGTTCCACATGACTTCGAGTAATGGTGCAAAACCAATAACTTAGAAGTTTACAATTTCATCGGGAACATAGAAAATAGAAGAAGAAAGAAATAGAAGAAGTCATGCCAATGTGTAACATCTACATCTTCTTCTTGTTCGATATCTCGATATACTTGTTGAACATATAGTTCAGCATCTTTCCATCTGTTTTAGCTACTGCTTCCTTTTCTGTCCTGAATTGCAGCAATCCTTCATTCAACACTTTGCTGCATGCTTCCACTTCTTCCAAACTTGGCCCAAATCTCGCAATGTCTGCCTGCAGTGTCACCAGCCTACTGATAGAGTTCATCGTGAAAGGCTTGGTGGCTTTATCAATCCTCTTTTGCACCATCAGAAGAGAACCCTCCAGAGAATCATGCACCTCGTTAGAAACAATCCGCACGTATGAAGTAATACCTCCATCCACTCTTTCCTCAGTGAAAGAAATAACACTATCCGGCAAATCTGATGTTCTGCTCTCAAGTGCCTGCATCCTCTTCAGCAAAACTCTGCAGATCTCCAAACGGAAAGATACTGCAAACTCTAGCTGCTTCCCCTTCTCGACTGATCCATCCTAAGCACAATTTGCTCTCGCAACCAATACATCTCCTAGCAGCCTTGTTGATCTCGGCCAAAACACTCAGTTACTCTCTCGCAATCGTATTTATTCCTTTTATGCTTTCTATCGCTTGCTTTAGTTGATTTTCTCGCATCGTTCATAACCTTTAGCGGGTCGGCACTTCCCAAGTTGCGTAAGCTTGACGAATAATCTGATCCTTCCATTCGTCAATAGCCTTTACTGACAACTTGATCTTCCATTTCCCGCATAAGATGATCACTCACTGCTATATTGAAATGAAATGGGTGAACGGAAGGTTTAGCAACCTTGGCTATGATCTCACATAATTGAGATATTTGCTTTCGCAGCCTCTTCTTTCTCCGCCTTTTCACCTGTCAAGCCTAAGGAACAAAGCATCCAAAGAACGCCTCGCGTGTCCCGCTTCAATCCTTCAAAGTGGTAGCTTGACCGAGTGGTATTTTGGTCACCGTCACATCTTCTCGCCGTGAGTTCCTCTTCTACCTTTCCTTCCGCGGGATTAATATCTCAGCAAACTTCTCTCCCGAATCCTCGATGATCAACCTAGAAGTTGCTTTAGCAACTTTAGGCCTTCTGTCTCTTCTGCTCAGATCCTGAAGTAGCTGCAAGTCATGTTCCTCTAAGTTCATCTCTATTCTTGCTTCCGGAACCAACTGCAAAGCTAACCATTCCGAGAAATTACTTCTCGGAGAATGAGAAGTTGCTGAGTGCGCTACTATTTCCCGCTCTGCATCCTCTCCATCAGAAAGTGCCACAGTATCATGGCTGCCATCCTCTGAAACATCCAAGGACAAAGCTCTTTCGAACTCCGTCATCTGCAGCTTCAACATCTCCTCTGGAACGGGTGCTGAACGAAGTGGCTGCGGAGAGAAGATGAACGTTGCTGGTTTCAATGAAGGCATGGAAACATCCTGCTGCTGTGGTGCAATAGTTGGTGATCCACTAGGTACTGGAGAAGTCGGAGTCAAAGCTATGGTCGTAGAAGTGGTCTCCTCTTTCTCTTGAGATTTTCTGCGTACTTTCAACTTCTCGGACCTTCTGCTGCTCTCTCCTTCATGCTTTCGCTTGAGGGAATCTCCTGCGCCGAAGTTGCCCGTGATTTGATTCATCAATACTTCATCAAGGCAGTATCCCTTCGTTAGCAACCAGCTCGAAGTACTCACCAACACAGCTCCGGATCTTTCTTCTATCAGGCTTTGCAGCACTCGCTATCGCTATCCCGTAGAGAGCTTTTATCTCCCCATTTGATGGTAAGTGTCAAGTACCACGTTCCCATCATCTTTAAGATCCGCAGTATCCGCGCTAGTCCAAAGTCAAATACTTGCTTTTGATGACACCGCTGAAATCTTTCTTTCTGACCTCGTACTCACTTCTGCACTTCATCCAGAAATCTTCTAGCGAAGGTACATGTGCGTACTCCTGGGAGATTGTCTTCCTGGCTATTCCAAATGGATCAAAATTAAGCCGTGCAGGGAAGAACTCTTGCTCATACTCGGACAACATTTGTGCTTCCATTCTTCGAGCTCTGTGAATGCTGATGCAACTGTAATATCCCACAGTGAGTGGGAAGTAGCCCGTAGACTTGTGCCGCTTCGACTGAAGGTCGTGTAACTCCACAAGTTGCCTGCTTAGCTCCATGGCAATCAATCTGTCACTCGGGTACCTTGGCATCTTTGTTGGTTCACCTGAAAAGCTCGTAACCCTGAGGTATGTGAAATCTGCAAACTGGATGAATATACTGCCAATCTTGGACACTGCTTCCCATGCTTCCTTGCTTACTCTGTGAGTCTTCAAGTCTTTGTCTAACCTGCAGATGAAATCGTAGAAGAAACCATCGTTGATCACTTTGAAGTCCTTCTCGCACGCAGTGCAAGTAGTCGTGGGTAAAGCACTCTAAAATGGGATCCCGGAAAGAATACCACATCTATCCGGCTTGGAAAAGACACCTCGTGAAGCCGCAAAGATATACCAAGTATGAAGTCATCTTCAAGTCGAAGGTACGCTTTACGCTCCGCAGCTTGCTCACCGATGTCAGCTGCTAATAATTTCGACTAATCGATTATAGAATCAACCTTGTTGATTTCAATGGTCCTGATGAAAGCATACATCCATGTCCGGAAAGTGTAGGCATTCGCTTCACCATTCAACCTGCATAGCAATTTGACAATATCATCCGCCTCCTGCACCAAATGGATCGTGGAAGAGTTCTCGAACCCGGAAGGGGATCTAGGCTTCTTCATGAACCGGCTATTCATGATGCTCACACAATCAGCTCTATGCTTTTCCCACCTACTGTCAGCATCCTGAATGCTAATAGAAGTCACCACCTTTCGTACTGGAATCTTCAAACAATAATCGAAGAATTCTGCATCCAAACGAATTATTGTCTTTCCCGCAACATCACGCACTGATCTGGATGAAGGATGGTAAGATCTAGCACACTCCATCACAAACTCTGGCAATTGGGCTGTACACGGGAAAGCTGCAGCTCGAATAATTCCACTACTTTTGACCGCACGCATGAGTGAAGTCTTTCCAGCTCTGGATCTGTCAATCAAATCAGAAAGAGGTTCTGGGCCTAGATCCGTGTCTCCTATGTCTGAAAGTTTAGAAGCAATGCATGAATCCATCGTGCTCTCTTTTTCATCTCCTTTCGCCATAGCTTTATCAATCTTTGTCTGAATAATTCTTTTTCTTCTAATTTGGCCTGCTTTCTTCAATACTGGTGCAGATCTGGACAATTCTTCAGATTCGGAGGATATTTGCAATGTATTGGACATTGATAAATACTCCTTTTCTTTTATAAAGCACCTGTAATGAGTTCCTGCAATTTATTCAGACAAAAATGGCCACCGGAGCATGAATAGTGAATTTAAATTATAAAAATCTGCACTTTTCAAGCCTGCTGCCCCAAAAAAATGGTGTTTAATTTGCACATAAAGAGATCATGAATCCTTTTAATCAACACCTGAGCTCCTTTAACACCTGTGAAAACAATTGTGCAGACGAAGATGAACCTTTTCCAAAGCATGCGCCAAATCTGGAAGCTTTTAGCCTTTGTTAGCACTTTGTCTGTGCAAAATCCTTCCTCTAATGGGGGCGCACTTTTTCTCCTTGCTGCAATTCTTTACCTGTGTGTTGAATAATAAATCCATATGGCTGCCCATGCTTATATAACCTTCATAATTCTATAATTAATAATTGCCCTAACAATTAAAGGCAATTAATTAATTAAAAATCATGCTTTTCTCTTTTAAAAATTGCATGTTTAAGGACAGCCATCCAATAAATTAAATTAATCCAATTTAATCCTCCACACAGCACTTAACTTTAGCCTCACAGTGTGCTTTGACCATAGCCACTGAAAATAGAAATTAATTCAATGATTTAATGCCTTAAAAATCATTAAATAATGCCCAAATGGGGCGCACTTTTTCCAAGGAGAGGGGCAGCCACTAAATAAATTAAATTTAATTAATTTAATTGCTTTCTTTTAATCCTCCTTTGACTTTTTGGCCTCCTCAAGCTTGGGCGCACTTTTTCCAAGGAGAAAGATTATTAAAAATAATCAATTTAATCACTTTAATCCTTCACCAAAGGGGGCGCACTTTTTTGCACATGTAATTCTATTTTTAAGAATTTTCACCATAATGGGATTCTTTACCCTGCAAGGTAGGCACCACAATCCCATGATCCACTTAAGTGATTTGACTTTTGCAATGGGATTCTTTACCCTGCAAGGTAGGCACTAAAATCCCATGATTTCACTTAAGTCACTTCCCTTTTATTATATCATGGGAATTTTCACCCTGCAAGGTAGGCAATAAATTCCCACCTGCCTACAGCCTCTATTTTTCCCACTGCAGCTTAAGTGACTTTTATAACACGGGAAAAAGTACCCTGCAAGGTAGGTATACAATTCCCATCCTACCTGCGGCTTATATTTTTCCCATCGCAGCTCAAATCCTTTGTTTTCCAAAAATGCGCCCATCCCCGCAGGGGCTTTCCTGTGCACGACTTCGCTTTTTCCAAAGTGATCCGACTCCGATGATGACTTCCTCCGGCAAAATGTGCGTGTATGTTTTCCACTGCTCCAGCCAAAAATCGGGCTTACCACGCGAAGGAGTAGTTGTTCCAGAGAAATTTCACAGAAAACAGAACGGGACACCACAAAAACACGAAAAATTGCCAAAAGTTACAAATAAAGCCCAAAACTTAAAATAAGTTAAAATCCTTCTGGTATATAGGAATAATAACATATTCGCTCATAATAGAGTTAAACAAGCAGCAAAAAACTTGACCTCATACGGGGCTCAAAATAATTAAATACAAATTTCCCGCAGACAAATCCCGACGACATAATAAAACAATTTTGGGCATCTGGGTATTTGGCGAAAAGGGCTAATATGGCTCTTCAGGATTATCTTGACGCAATACAGGAACTTTCAGGCAATAAAAACAACAAATGACCCACTATTTTAAAAGTACGAAATTTTTTCAAATTGGGTAGTCACAGATTTCGGGGTGAAATCTGAGTGACACTGAGATATGTCATACTTGCTGTCTTTGGTATTCCAAGTATCGCTTCTTCTAACCCGTATTTCGAACATTGATCCCTAATTTTACTTGCAACTTGTGAATCGATTCAAACCTCCCCATGGCTTCGTGAAGCACACTCATGATTTCATTGTCACTTTGTCTGTCTATATGGAAGAGTTTAGGCTCCAAATAGCAAGCTGCAACATGCAAGGGTGTGCGTAAATTTCCACCTTCAATCAATTGTTTCCCATATCTCAATATAGTTTGCTTCCACACGATTGAATTTTTTTGAATAATTTTCGCAACAGTCCATGCTTTCATAAAAATGAGACTCAAGACAAGGTTTATCACTTTCACCCATATGAAGCACTTCAACAATTGGTTCACACACTTTTAAAATCTCTTTCCCAAGAATTGTTTTTTAGAATTACTTGTTCTATGTTTTTTCCTTTTGCACCTTTAAAAAGAACTGAATTTTCCCATTCAATTGAAAAAATAACTACCTTAGTGCTACTTTCTCTTCAACCACTCTTTCCAAGTGATATTAATTGAATCAAATATTATTTTACAACGCCTCAACAACCCTCTAAATGCATGTTGCCTATAAATATTCAATGTGAGGAGGTGATTTATGATGAAATTCACAATTACTCTCCCTCTATGAATCAGCGCCATTCACCCATGGAAATTAAGCCAAGTCATGAAGCAACAAATCAAGCAATGTGCTACACATGTGCTCTAAAATATATCCGGGTACTTCTCCATCACAACTTCCCAACGCCCACACAGAATTTGCCAATTACAACTTGAATCACATTCTCTATGCGCACTTGAAGAATGGCTTCCTCTAAGATATTGAAAATATATTAAGAGGTTTTCTCGTGGTTCATGGCATCAACTACCTTCAAGAAGACTACGCCAAGGAGGGAAAGCCACCAAGACATTAATCAATGGACTTTGACACATGTCGACCATCCATCACTCAAAATGGTGCAACTGTTAATACTCTAAGAGGCTTTGACTGTTGCTAGTTTGTTGGTCACCTTTTTTTTTTGATTTCTTCAAAAGAGTTGTCTTAAGAGCCTCAGAAGTAGGAGGCATGTACCCTTTTCTAAACAATTCGCTTTCAAAATTGCATTCTTAAAATGTAGATTCTTGAGAACATGAATAGAATTGCACTTGAATAAATCAAATCAACCAATGAATCATCCACATGTTGTTTCTCCATTGGTTTCCAAATGCTGTTCAAAGTCCCACTGTTTGATCCCCTTGTTGCATCCTTTGATGTGGGCATGTTTGAAGCATAGGACAAAATTTGTGGTAAGCCTAGATATTTTTGTTTGAATTCTTTGTTTTTTGTGTGCTAATTTTTTCCCCGTGGGCAAAAAAAGCTTGGTCTTTCTCTAACAATACTTTGATCTTTGGAGTTACATTTGGGCATGCACTAACACCCCTCTCGCATCAACCGAGATGCCAAGTAGGTGGTCCATTACCTTTGTGATACTCCCGACAAATGAATGACCACATTAGTCACATTTGATATTATTTTCGCCCTATGTTATGTGTTTCTATCCCTCAACTTTCAATTTTAGGGGTGTCATTAAATTATGTTATGACCCTATATGTTCTAGAAAAGATTAGATAATATATACACGCACACACCAAATCTTTACTAACACTAATTCAAATTAAATAAAAACAAAAAACTTGTTAAAATAAAAATTAAGTGTTACTAGTAAATTTAAAATCTATAAAACTTTAATACCGAGTAAATATTCCCAAAAGTTAATAACTTAACAAAATATTAATCATATCATAAAAGTAAAACATTCTTGTAATTTATTGTTTAAAAATTATATTAAAAATTCTAAAATTAAATAATAAAATATTAAACTATACATTTGATTTTCTAATGTATAGGTCGATCTAATTATAAATTTATAAATTAATTTTTAGCAATTAATAAATAATAAAAAATATATTAAAAGATTAAAACTAGACAATATCCAAACTATTAATAACAAATTGTAATACGAGTTTATAATGCTAACCCTAAAACAATGTTACCTAAGACTCCGGGAAGGCGGGACGTGGGGACGGAGTTTTCGTAACGACAAATTTTTGCAAAATTTCAGGATGACGTGGGGGACGACAGGGGACGCCTATTATAATAATATATAAAATTACAAATATTAAAAATATAAAGATAAATTTAAAATTTTAGAAGTTTTATGAACAGCAGTTCAAAGTTTATATATCAGTCCACGTGCATACAGTCCACTTCCAAACCCTTATTAAAAAGTAAAAACTCAGCAACATACATACAACTGTACTAATGTTATGTGTTCATATAATTTTTAATATTAATATGTATGCTGTTGGTTTTCATAGTATGTTGTGACAGTCCACCATGTGCATTTGTGCTTGAAAATTTCTGTATTCATATATCACTCTTGATTCTTAATGTCTTTGTAATACAATACAGTTGGGTTATGGTTAACTGGTAAATGTTTTTAAAGAGAAAACAACAAAGAAATTAATTTAAAAAATAAAAATAATTGAAAAAGTTATTTTTTTAAAGAAAAAGTGTTTTAAAAGTGTTGTTGACGTCGGGGATGTCTGAACGCCCCGGGACATCCTCAACTGTCCCGAGGACGTACAAACATCCCCAACGTCCCCCTCCCATCCCAAACGTCCCCATGAGGTTTCCTCGCATTCGTTGAACGTCCCCGAGACGTTTCTCTTGCAACATAGAAGTTCGGAAACGTGGAGGAAATGTTTCCTCCACGTTTCGGCATCCCCAGAACGTCCGGGACCCTTGGGATTTGGGGGGGACGCGTCCCCGCGCAACACTGCCCTCAAACAAATATATTAAAAAACTAACACTACATAATAGCCAAACTATTATTTAGATTTTATATCTTAAAAAATAAATATAACTTAAAAAATTAAAATCCTGAACTATTAACTACTAAATACTAAATAAATTAAATATAACCCGTAAGTCGTAACTGAATTTCTAAATTTCTTTAGGCTTTACTCTTTAGCATTTGTTGATATTATTTTTAAAATGTTAAGGTAATCAAAATGTAACCTACCTGTTACACTAACTGCAGTCAAGAATTTGTTGGAACACTCAATTCAAAATGTTGGAGTGGAGTTGAATTGCACAGTTGGCGCCGGACAGGAGTTTGAATGCATGCAATCGACAATGATATTGTGTGCTTTCACCGCCAAATAAAACCTCCACCGCTCTAAAAGAGTCCACTCCTGCTGTATTCCAATTATAGGCTTCCAAATCGCAAATAATGGCTTCCAGATGCACTTTGCAGCAGTGAAAATTAGCATACACGAAGCCTGTTTAAATAACAAATAAAACCCTAACTGTGGCTGTGGGAAAAAAAACAATAATAAACAACTTTGCAACGATTATTGTGGCGATTTTATTCGTGGCACTCACAATTTTTGTAGGGTTTTCAATAAAATGCCATAATAGTTCGAATATATAAATTTTCTGTCGAGTTTAAATGATTTTTTGCTGTTTTTTCTGAATTCACTGAATATTGAATTTTTGGTTCAAGTTTGGTAAATTTTGTGACTTAGGCTATGGCCATAGTTATTTGGGAGGTTGCAGTATTTGTAGGATCAACACAGGATAATCGTTTTGGAATGGCTTAAACCTGATTCTTATTTTGCTTCATTTACTTTGATTGTCTTTTTGAATGATATAAAGGTCTGTGATTATCTCTTTTGACATATGCGGACTACTTTTGAAATTGTATTCTATATTCTGCTTGGAAAATGGGTCTATTGTAGTTTTTCTTCTTGCTCATTTTGAGTTGAGAGAAAAGCAAACAAAGATAGAAGAAAATCTCAAAAGAAAGGGGGAGAGAGGGTTGCTGTGCTGTTCTTCATTCTATTTTTTCTAATGTGGAAATTTTGATCGATAAACCTTTGGGATTCTGACACCATAATCTTATTCAAATTTGACATAGCCATAACCAGAAATAACCACCAAACACCAAGGTAATTCAGGACATAATGAATATCAGAGAATTCTTCCTTTATATTACAGATTTGTACCAAATTTGAATTTTCAAAGGTAAAATGAAGCTCACAAACGATTAAGAGATTTAATGCTGTTCTGTACAACCAGAAACTGCTCAAAATTTTGTAAAATTTGTGCAAACACCCAAAAATCAGAAAATTTCAAATAATCATAAAAATGTATTTAAAAAAGAAATTCAAATTTCTGAAATTTACTCTGTACTGCTCCTATGATTTTGTGCAATGCATACGATTCTGTGCAACCCAAAATGAGAATACTGCCTCCAAAACCCTGAAAATGTCTTGGAATTTGTGCTGGTTCTCCTTTATTGGAATTCCAAGGTTTTTAATATTATTCGCAGGCCTATATTTTAAGAACTTGACCGTACAATTCCTCTCCTTTTTTTCCTTGAAGCCTTACATACGCATTGTTCAAAAACTCTAATTGGCAGCCCAAATTTTATAGTTGGACCCGTGACTTGGAAAATTCTTCACCAGCTAACTAATATAAAATATCATAAAATAAACTTAAAACATGTAAAACGCTGTTAAAACGGATAAAAAATGAATGTAGGGAATGCATAGGTATATTTGGTATTAGATTTAGACCAACAAAAGTACATTGCTCATTAGTGCACTTTAATATCATATGATGATTGATCATCATCATAGAAAATTACAAATTCATAAAATATTTTACAAATTTCTCTCGCTCCCTCTAGCTCCTTGTACTCATTGGTTGCACCTTGGATGTGGAAGGTAAAGATTCCTACCTTGGAACAAAATCATCCGCAAATGTCTTTCTCACTAACCCCTTTGATGCTTCGCTTGCGCTTGTGCCTCTGTTGTGCAATCCTTTCCATCGCTTACCTCAAATTTGTAATCTCCTTGGTAAACATGGGCTCCACATACTTAGCTATCCAATATGAATCATAGTTACCAAGAGATCGATATGGGTATTGCACTGGTACTTAGAGATGAGGACGGGTACACCATTTTTTAGAAAAATAGGAGATAGGCTCTTGGAGATGGCAAAAGATATGTATGTAAATTTTAGAGAAACAATATTAGACAACGTAATATAGCCTAAGAAAAACGTTACTGCATTTTAAAAGTTAAGATACTATCGGTTGACGAAAGATAAAAGTAAAAATATTGATATTATATTTGATATCTCATCATATCTATAATGTCAAGAGTATAAAATATATATATTTTTAAAAACACCGAAATGCAAGTCTTTGAGACGAGTACCAAGTCCTAGTCTCTAAGACACATTTTTATGGTAGAAGACAAGTCTTCGTGCAACATTGCTATGAATCAATATCATCGAAGTCAATTGCATCATGACCCTCTCTTTCCACATGCTTCACGCGAAGACAAAGATCATCGCACAAAAAATAGCATCGAGGCATATTATCAACCTATTGTGCTTCTTTGTGTAAATGACCTTAAACACTCTTTAGTTATGTTCACACCAGCAGAGCTACATGGTTGGCACAAAATACAAATGGCTAGTCTCAGTAAAGATTTGGTATATTTGCACCATAATATTCTTACCCCAAGTCCGTAAATAGGACGCTTATAACTTTCTAAGTTAACTAGGTTTGCATCTATTAAAGAAGTCTAATATTTATGAGTAATAAGACTACAATCAAAAGACTCAATTTGCTTTCAATATTTATGAGTAACAAGACTACTATCAAAGGACTCAATTTGCTTTTACCTAGTTATTGTGTCATTCTCTTTCGAATGCATAGAGCCGAAGAAAAAACCCTCCCCCTGCACCTTTGTAAATATGCAAACTCATCAAGATTTGTGTCTCTAAGGGTTTCATTAGGTGTCATCCTCTCTATGCATGTGTTAAAGCCAACCTAACCTCCTCATTGGCTTTTAATGAATTAGAGAAATTTTTTGAGGTTCAATTAGTTTGCTGCTACATGTTGTTGGCAGAGTTGCTTGTTTTACCCTCGATCAATTATGCACCGATTGGGTTCTTATTTTCTTTTCTTTTTCCCATAATAATGTGTTATGGCCAACCTAGCCTTGGCCATGGCCTCGTACACAACCCAACTAGTTTTTTTCACCATCCACCAAGTGTAGAACTTTGACCAAAGGTGCTGTCACCTAAAACAAAATACCATGAAACTTTAAAATTAAAATTAAGAGAAATTTGAATAAAAATGTTAAATAAAAACGAGTTAAGTTTTAAGTAACCTTAAGGATCTTCTCGCACTCTTCACAAACACATCATCAAGAAAGCAGTCTTGATGACCCTTTCCCCTATGGGCTTTTTCCAACATGGAGACATCAATCACGTGAGGTTGCAATGTGATAAAATTTGTGGTGAATTGTGTGACTCCCAATCACACAAGCTCCTTTCCATTGGTGTCGTCTCTCATCAAGCTTAGCATCCAAGGGTGATTAAAATGTATTTGTAATAGTCATGCCTTCTTTAACCGCACTTTCTACCCATGTGATTTTTCTTGTCTTCAAGTAGGAGATCAATGTAATGGGCTGTGCAAGGGCTCCAAAAAAGTGTAGGTGCTTCTTCTCAAGTAGTCTCCTTGTTGCTTACATATGTTGTGGCATGGTCAGTCACAACTTGGATGACATTTTGCTTATCCACTTCTTTGATCACCTCCTCCAACATCACACAAAGTTTGCATTATTCACCTGTTAGGAGGCATTGATGGACTGTAATGTCCCCATTTCCGAGCAGATGGCCGAGGAGGCTTTTCATCCATCTTAGCCTTGGCTATGCCCAAGGGGCTAGTGACGTTGTAATATCCCTCTTATGGAATATATGGGAAAATGGCAATCAACAAACAATATGTCACTCAAAATTGATTGGAACACTGCTGTAGTTAATTAAACCCAGCTTGTGCATTCAATTAGATGACTCAATAAACCCAAGGAAGGGGTTTAATGGCCTCCAACAAATAGCACAAATTGGCAATTCTCGGCTAAGGCAAATAAACTCAGAGATCTTCACAAACCAGATTCAAACTTGTATGAAATCAACCCCACTACTATTGATCTACTCAAACAAGCATGACTCAGCTGTAATGAAACATGTAGAACCTCCAAAACACATGCCAAGCCCTAATCGATTCACTTCAACAGTACTCAGATTTGTATAATGGCTGTATTGTCATGAAGAAGAGATAGATATTACTTTTTAAAACTCAAATCCAGACCTCCTACAAGTCGTTGGTATATATATATAAAATCTGATCTTACCCTTCAGATATACACCACTGTAGCTTACTTTATCAAGCATGGTAAGCACTTACTGGTTATACCAAACATCCTCAGCCCAGATCGCTGTCTAAAAGGGAGCTAAATACTGTAGATCACACACCAATTTGAGTTGCCATGGGTTAGATCATAAACAGCCATGTGAAAGAGAGTTCAATCCAGTATAATTATGTGAAATCATTGCACCACCATTATGAGATGAGGTCGCTATTCATAATACTTGGAATATGCATTACAAGTCTGCCCAGAACTACCCAGATCAGATCACTGTCATACATGACTCTAAAACCCTTCTCAAACCATGCCAAATACCAACCGATCCATACCAAAAACACTTTAACCAAACACCAATCAATACGCAGACTTATGGAAGGTTACTCAAAGGAATATGGGCTTGAAACGAGTTGCTAAAGGTAATGAATAAATACTACGCAGTTCGCTGTCAAAGGGGACTGTCAAACAACATGCAAACATGCAACTCCTAGTTCGAACCACTCAAACTAATCCACCTAGAATAAAGGGGAAGTCGCTGCAAAATAAAGACTGAATCATACCAAATCAAGCATATATGTCAAGTCGTACCATTCTCATAAATGCACAGCAAATCGATTTGCAAGGATAGAATAAATACTCCAATCATTGTTAAAAGAAACCAGTTCTAAGATCCCAAATACTCAGAAATAGGAGAGAGTAAGATTCCACAATCATGCAGTTACAATTTGCATTTAAATCAATTCCAAAACACCCTAAGCAAGTTGCTGAATTTTCAATAAGTAGATTGCAAATCTTATGAACACTCTTCAGTTGAATAATATAACCAGCTCAATACGCAAGAGAGAGAGAGAGAGAGAGAGAGAGAGAGAGAGAGAGAGAATCAATGGGCATGCATCCCAACTCCAAGCATGGAGCATCAAAATAACTTCTACATAACATACAAATAATAATGATCCTAGCACTCTTTTTATAAGCAAGGAGGCACAAAATTCGAAATCCCTAGGAGAGGGAAATTATTAAATAAAAACAGTTTATTTCCTCTAGGTGTGGCGTCCCCTTTTCAAAGGGTGATTTTATAAATAAAAGCCACCTAAATATTTATTTAATTAATTCCCCATTTAATTTTTATATTTTGGGAATTAAATTAAATAATCTTCATAATTAAATAATTAAATAATTATTGCTTCAGGCAATAATATTTAATTATTTAATAAAATTGTTCCCCTTGCAACATCCCAAAGCCCATGGGGAAAAATAGGCTAAGGGTCTTCAAAAATGGGGACATTACAGTCCTCCCTTCCCAAGATTGCTTGCCCTCAAGCAATAGCAAGCTCATGCATCTGGTACCAAAAGGGTAGCTCTCCAAGAACCGAGTTCCCATGCCACTCAAGTGGAGTAGCATTTGTAATATCTTGGGCTGCTTCATCCTCCTAAAAGTTAGGAGTGTAAACTGCTGCATTTTATTTCTCAAACCTGCACATGAAACAAACCAGTTAGAAAAATGAGTGTTGAAGAACACTCTTCTTGCTTCTTCTTGGTATCTCCATGGCTTGGATGGTGCCCAACTTTCTTTCATGCATGGGCTGCCCCCATAATCTGCTATGCAGTCCCATATGCTGCTGTAGTCATGCCATTCTTCACCAAAAATCAGACTTATCCCTTCCCAATCAATCATGCATGAGTTACAAACAAACACCCATAACCATATCATCATGTGTACATCAAAAATCTGAACTGTAGAATTAAACAATCTTGCATAATTTGTTTCCTCATTTGCTGTCCCAAAATCTCAGTCATATGCTTCAAGATTTTCCTGTACTTTTGCCACACTCTTTCCCACAACATGTTAGCTATAAAAACAAGCCATACATAATTCCTCATGAAACTCCATTTGATGTGGAAAAACTCATCACTCATAAAAGAATTTGAGCTAGAAACTTCATCACCCTTCCTAACATGTGGTCCATGATCATAAGAAACAACAAATGAAGAAGGTAACAAACTGAAAATGATAAATACAACAGTCTTATGTTGCATGACAGCTTGTACTAGCAATAAATCATTCTTCTTCAAGGCCCAAGCATCATTTGTTACCTTGAATTTTGGTATCATATAGATACCCTTGAACCCCTGTTTGCATGTTTCTAACTGATTTTGCAGCCCTCTTAGAAAATTACTGTTGGCAGCCCCCTTAAACTGCACTCTTTTTATCAGTCCATGCATAAGAAACTTCCAATTTGTTGTGTCATGAAAAACTGAAATCTTCTGAGCCTTTGTACCAACAAAATTATCTATAAGAAAAGCATGAGGTGGCTGTTTTTTCCTATGCATAACAGCAATAAAGTTTACCCAACTATTTGAGATGCAAAATAGATCATGGCAAGGAACTTATGCAAATTGTCAATAATTAGAAGCTCATCATTAGGCAAACTTGTTCTTATACCTTGGACTCCAATTACCTTGCCTTCTTTGGTGTATTTGAGCTCCATCTTTTCTAGGGTGAGAGTGAATTCTCCCAATGTGTAAAACCACTGACATCCTAACACCACATCCATGTTATTCAAACTCACAACATAAAAATCATCACATACTTCATTATTTCTCAATGTGGTAATGAGTGAAGAACTCTTGTGCCAACATAGTAAGATGGATCCATTAGCCAAGGATACCTTGAGGCCTTGGAATCCTCCAATATTCAAACTTAAGCTTGCAACCATCCTTGTATCAATAAAATAGTGGGGAGCACCATTAATAAAAAGACTCACTGGATTGCCATGCAACATACCTCTTGTTTGGAATAAGTGAATTCTATCATTTCCGGCAAGTGATGCCAAGGTTCCCTTTATTACACTTTCTTTCTTAGCTGCCATGAGAATCATAGAATATGGATCATGTGAAGACCTTATACCATGGCTCTTCTTCTCCTTCAAACTCTTTGTAGTAGCCCCAAAATTTGAGCCAACTCACAGAGAGACTATCACAGGCAGATCCGGGCCTTAGGTGGATAGAGGAGAAAATAGTAATATGGGGGCAACAGGCTCATGAGGCGAAAGCGCACATTGTGGCAGCAATCTCTCCACTCTTTTACTTTGGGACTCCAAGAGCCCTCTTTCTTGAAGGATCCGAAAGCTTCACCGGTGGGACAAGTATTTGATGAGGAATCTTGTTGGGAGAAGTATTAGTCTTTGAGTGAGGGTTTCGGGAAAACATGCCATTTCTAGACTATTGCAGGATGAAGATTGGTAGCAGACCCAAGAGGGACCATCTGACGCAGGTGCTTGAGTTACAGAGGAGATTGGGACAAATCTCCATTCCACACTTTGATGGTTCTAAGAAGTGTACAGCGCAATCATGGATTCATAGTTGAAGACATACTTCGACTTGAATCCCATGCGCGAAGAGGATGCAATTAAATTTGCAATCCTACATCTAGAGGGAGATGCACATGACTGGTGGCATCATGGTCTCATTACACAGGGGCACATGCATATTGATACATATGCAGATTTTACACAGAGGTTGATGAGTAGGTTTGATAGGAGGGATCCTGACAGGTACTTCAGAGAATTTACTCACTTGAGACAGACAGGTTCTTTGGATGTATACATTGCAGATTTTCAGAGGCTTTCAATCATGGTTCCTGATGTTTCGGAGATGAGGTTGACTTCACTCTTCATCATAGAGGTTTGACAAATGCACTAGTAGGGTTTGTGAAGGCATTTGAGCCTTCTTCATTGCATGATGTTATTAGGAGAGCACGAGATTTGGAGTTAGCTACTCCAAAGTCAAGGTTTCCACCTCGAGTTCAACAAAGGGAACCTCCATCTAGACCGGATGAGTTTCAGCAGAAGGAGCCTCCACCTAGGCAAGATGCGGCTAAGAAACCATTCATTACCCAAGAGCTTAGAGATGAGTTGAGGCAAAAGAAACTACTTTTCGATTGCCGTACACCTCGGGGCTCCAGGCATAACCGCACAGGGAAAGGAAATGCCCAATTCATTGAGGTCTTTGAGGAGAGTGAGGGTGATAAAGGTGAGGAGTTAGAGATGCACGAGATGAAGTTGCATTGGACATTACTAATGTGGAGCAGGAGGATGAGACTTTTCCTCAAGAGATTATAGCTACATTTTCTAGTACCCCGAGGTACAAGGCATTCAGAGGTCAGAGGAGTTATGTAGGGTCAATGTGTGGTGGTGCTCATTGATAGTGGGGCTACCCACAACTTCATTGATGCATCCTTGGTTGAGAGGTGAGGTCTACAGACATAAGAATTTGAGGGCTTCAACATTGTTGTAGCCAATGGAGAGTCTATGAGATGCACACAGAGAGTTCTACAGTTGAGCATCACTATGAGTAACTACACAGTTACCGATGATTTCCACATTGTTGGTATTGGAGAGACCAACATAGTGTTGGGAGTGCAATGGCTTCACTCTCTTGGTGAGTTTCGGACTAACTTTCAGACGATGGAGCTGAAGTTTAAGTCCGAGGGCAAGAATGTAATCTTGAGAGGTTTATCTACAGGAGCACCCAAAGTGGTTACAGCCAAGGGAATGGAGAGGATTTTCCGGCGTGATGAGGTGTTTTACTATTGTTGGCAGATGTGGAGTTCGATGGATATGGGTGTGACCAGTAGTGTTGCACATGAGACAGTTACAGAGATTGGGGTTACAGGTTTAGATCAACCAAGTTTATCATTATGTTGGTTATTTGAGGTTTTGGTAGAGACTGGAGATCTCATTTGCTTTTTGAGTACTCAAAGAACCGACACATTTGTGAGATTCTGGATAATCACACACAAGATGACAACTATAGATTGGAGGATGGGATGATCTTCTATCAGGACAGGTTGTACCTTGTGTCAGATTCATGGTTGAGGATGGAGATACTGCGACATGTGCATTGTTCTTCCGTGACTGGACACTTGAGCCTCAATGAGACCTACAGGTTCATATGGGAGAGGTTCAGATGGCATGGGTTGAGGGAGGATATCCTCAACTTTATATAGGGATGTGTGGTTTGTCGTTATGACAAATCAGAGCATACAAGTTCATCATTTTCTGAGACATGGGATAGCACTCCTATGTACTTTACTGCTTCTATGCACGGTGAGCATATCACCCATGTGTTAGTCGGTGGAGGGACGAAGTTGACTCAGTTACTTGGTTATTCAGTAGGTTCACATTCAACACAGGAGGTGGACGTGAGTTACAAGATGTCTTTTTGTTCTCTTGGGGTGTGTGATGATATAATGATGAGCATACACAAGTATACCATGTGTGATGTTCATTCTCATTATAGACCTCCAGACCTGGTTAAGAGTCATATTGTTGAGTTGCATAGCATTGAGGAGGTTGACATTGGGTAGGTGGATGCTGGAAGGGTATATAGGTTCGAGATCTATGATGATGTGATCGACTTTGAGGAGAATTTCTACATAGGTCCAAAGTCGAGGATGAGGTTTGAGGAGTTTGTGAGGTGTGTGGGATACCAGTTTGTTGTGTATGGTGATGCGGACTCTACTCGTCGTTATGAGCTTATGTTAGCCATGGTCTACATGTAGAATTGATATGCAGGTTGACCGCTTATGGAGACTTGGGATTCTTTCCCCACGGGACACATTGAGACACATTATGAGGAGCCTTACTCTCACACAAGTGTGGGTCATGTGGGAGAGTTGGCACGCTTAGTGCTTATACAAGTGTTTATAGGTTGATCCAGGGATACTATAAAATTGAGTGGATTTTGTACCCATGGGTTGACTAAAGAGGCAATGATTGTGAGTGATCACATGATGACAACTTCACATTGGCAAGGATTGGATAGATTGGCAGTTTCAGTGTGGGTACCAGTGGAGAGTTGGTGTGGGTATCATACTACTTCAGGGGCAACATTGCTCTCTACTCGGCATGGAGAGCATGATGATTACATAGGGTGTCTTGGTTACTTCAGATCCCACCGATCATTGAGTGACTGCAGGGTGAGGTGGAGAGACTTGCCTTGTGGTATTCAATTTGCAACAATTATTTTGATTGACTGTAGGATGAGGTGGAGAAACTTGCTTTGTGGGATTCAACTTCTGCAGCATGATAGGATAATGCTTGGGGTCAAGCATTTTTGGGAAGGGAGGACTGTAATGTCCCCATTTCCGAGTAGATGGCCTAGGAGGCTTTTCATCCGTCTTAGCCTTGGTTATGCCCAAGGGGCTAGTGACGTTGATGGTTATTGGGTGTGGTTTGTACCTTTATAGAATTTATATGTTATGTTTTTGAGTTGGACATGTACTTTGAGGTGACTTAAGTGAAATAAGGTTGTGAGATGCTCCCCTATGGTACTTTATGTTCTAATTTTTCGTTGGGGTGACTTAAGTGCACTTTTTGGCATATGGGTGATAAAGTCACTTAAGTTATTTCTTTTAACATGTGGATTTTTCCCAAGGGGTCGATTAGGGTTCTTTTGGGGCCCTTTGTTGCAATGAGAAATTATAAAAGGAAGCACTTGGGGGAGAGGAAAGCATTCATTCATACACTCACTCTTTTATGATATTGAAGCCATTGCGGTTGCATACTTTTTGCTTGTGGAGTAAGATCCCACAGGAACCCTAGCTTCGGTGGTGAGAGATCCACTCCTAGCTAGTAGAGCATTCTTCTGTGTTGAAAGATCCTCCCTAGTTTGCTAATTTGGAACCTACTTCAGATCGATGAATAGACAGTCTACAGGATTTCAGACAAAGCTTTTCAAAAGTTTGCAGGGATTGATTCAATGGCAGAGAGAGGTATTTCCATCTCCAGCGATTCAGAATATTTTCTAGCCCTAAGGAAGGATTGACGACTTCTCTGGAGGAGTTTGGTGGAGTTTTTGGGCCCTTTCCTAGGGTGACGTCACCCTTAGGGTTTTGCAGCAATTATTTTTAGGGTTTTTGGTTGGCATTTTCCGGATTTGAAGGTTGGATCTGATTCCTTATATTTTATATATGTTATTATCCGAAAATCAGAATTTTATCAGTCCATTTCAGGTAGTTGTGAATTTTGGAAATTTGAGGCAGTTTTCAGCTGTAAAAATAAATAAATAAAATCAGATCTGAGAGATAAAAATTATTTCTCTCTTGTTTATTGCCCTATATATTTTTCGTGGTTGTTTGAAGCTTCTGGGTAGTGCTGGAAGTGATTAGTTTGCAAAATACAAAAATTTCTTTATTTCTGCATATTGCTGTCATAAAAATCAGAATTCAGTTCGCTGTTATTTTATACATATTTTGTGAATTTCAAGTAATATCCCACAAGGGATATTTCATGGACATCAAGAAAACAAACTACCTACTTGAAGCTAGTAGAAAATTTATCAAAGTGTGAGTCCTTTGATCCATGCACCCATTAGATATAGTACTGCACCTTTTTTGCCCCATATTCTTTTCGATTTTCTACCATCACTTGCATATTTTTTATGGCTTCCTCGTTAAATGGGCCACTCAAATCATGAGGATTAGGTGCCTTGAATCCCTTCTTGACGAAAATTAATGTAGTTACCAATATCTCCCAATACGGGCTTCTAGCCACATTGAATGGTATTTTGTTATAATACCAAAATTTTGCAGCATCCATTCTCAGTTCATTATGTTTTTCCCAGTTCCAAGTAGTTTCATTGAGCGAATGTTGTGCGCTAGGCTTATTGCAAGGAACACATAAACCATATGAAGTTGATGGCATTTGGCTTGAACTGTCTTTTGTGGATGAGCGCTATCTCCAAATCTGCGGGCCAAAATAAGAGCCGACTAATTCATCAAAATCAAGGGGAGAATCCATCACGGATGGGATTTCTATGACCGTCCTATTCTTTTCAATATTTGTCTGCTCTTAGAAGGATAATAAACATCTCTCTTGTAATTTTAGGCTCCATTTGGTTGCACAAAAGCATATCTTGGCTTGGGATTCATGCAATGTGGTATTTAAGGCAATTGATGCCTTCTCTCATAAGGAAACCACAATAATTGTATGTCACATGATCGTAGTCTTTGCCCTTGATGCCATGCTTCAACTAGGGTCATCGGATTTCTTAGTCCTACTATGACTGTACATAGTAGATGCCATTCTCGCATATAACTGCAAATGTAAACTTTGAATTGCAAACACTATAAAAGTAAGGCATTAAAACAAGTTTAATATAAAACCCTAGCTGCTAGAAGAAAATGGAATAAAAGAACCAAAGTAAATTTTTTTTTAAACCCTAAAAGCTTAACACTAGATCTTTAAATGGAAAAAAATTAAAATAAAAACCTTAAATAAATCAGAAAAATCATGCTCTTATAGTCTCACCTCTCAATTTTGAAATCTCTGTCAAAATTCTTCAAAGTCAATTAAAATCATGTCACAGCAACTGGCAAATGATCATGTGTTTTAACAGAGTAAAAAACAACATAAAATCAAATACTAAAATGGAAAAAGCTTTTTTGACAGCTGGCAGTTATTATTTAGCAGTAGGTGAGTTTCCTGTTAGTCTCTCAGGGCTGCTACTGAGTCATGCATATGGTGTTTTTGGGCAATTTCGCAAGTTTTAATCCTTTGCATATCCTTACGTCTCTGATACCATTAGAGAGGTAAACAAATATAGCAGAAAAATTCAGAATATGAACAGGTTTGTTGTGCTGTTTCACATTCAAATCAGAAATGAGATGGGTGGTTACATAAAGTGAGGGAAATAACCAACTGGATTTTAACTAACCTTTGATTTCACGGTTGTTAATGCACCCTCCCTTAATGCTAACTTTTATAAAGCACAATTGAATATTTTAATATTCTTCATTTCTTTTCTACGTCAATGTATATTTATAATATACGTACGCGACTTGAATTTGTGACCATTATATCAAATATTTGAATATTTACCATATGCTTAATCTTTTGTTTTGTTTAACATGGGATTTTGCCACCTCATTTATCAGTTGACGTGGCAGGAACAAGCAGAGGAGGAACATGCTCCTGGTGCTGCTACAGGAATCGTTTTAATTCTGCGAGACAGGTACTATGCAATTCATAGAACATAGTTTGGTTTTCTGATGGCAAATACCATTAGCTAATATAGATGCGTATCTAACAAAACATGTTGGCTTCTGTTGATTCAGTTTAAAAAAATCTGAAGAAGATTGTAAGTTGTATCAGGTACAAGTCTGATGTTTTATTTTCTCTCTGCTGGCACGAGTAAGCTACTATCTATATTTTATTCATATAATTATATTCTAGTAGGCATCATTTTTGTGGAAGAGCTATTTCTCTGCATTATGGAAGAAGTAAAGAAACATGCTATTCTTGGTAAGATGTTTGTGTCCCAATCAATATTCTGCTGAACAGTTCTGTTCAGTTTGAAGTTAATGATTTTGTTTCATTTACACTTCTTTTGTTTTGTTGATGAATCATAATTATTAATAACAGTACTGTAGTTGTTTTCTTAAGGTAATTTTTCAGGGAGTATTTTTTTCAAAACGAACAAAGCTATATTTATTGGTCAATATAATGGACATAATGGTCAAATACTATGATGAAGAATATACGCCTCTTGAAACTGATTTCAAATTAAATGTAATATCATGAATGTCAGGGTAGTTGTGCATCTAAGTATTCAGGTAAGTTTTTCGGATGACAAGACTCAGAATTGATGACAGTATTATCCCTTAATTTTCAAACTCTTAGGGAGACCTAATACTAGACAAGAGCATGGTGTTTGAACTATGTAGGCCAAGTTTTCAAGAATAATATTCAGTACTTTTTCATGTATTGGCAGGAATGGCTTAGCATGATATGACATTCTAAGTAATATAATCATTATAGTGTGGTCACTGTTATGCTGAGCTTTACCTGCTTGTGCTGCAAAAGAAAAGGAATGTAGGTTGTAATAATGAAGAGATATATTTCTAAAATCAAGTGAGAGGGCTATATGAACACTTCTATGTGATGTTGCGGTCTACGGTATTGTACGTAACATTCAGTGTGACATAAAGTGGGTAGGCATTTGTGGTTTCCATAGATGGCATTTGGAGTTTTATGATTCCGATAAAAAAATGAAATGAAATTATCTTTATGTCCACAAATGACCAAAAATAGGTCAATAGGATTGAAGAATACATCCAATTCCAATAGAAAGTGCTAGGATAAATGGACCTTATGATTAAATACTAACTAAATAAAAAGAAGAAAAGCATGGAAAACAAATGAGGGGGCTTAGGGGTAAAGACAATGCACAAGGAAAGGAATATAGGTTGCAAAATCGAATAGATATTATTCCACAATCAAATTAGAGGGCTAAATCAACACTTTTATGTGATGTTGCACTCAATGGTATTATACGTAACATTCAGTGTGACGTAAAGTGGGCAGGCATTTATGGTTTCTACAGATAGCATTTGGAGTTTTGGGACTGCAATTTTTAGAAATGAAATGAAATGATCTTTTAGTGCACAAATGACCAAAAATAGGTCGATGGGTCTCCATAATACATCCAATGGCAATAGAAAGTGATAGGGTAAATGGACCTTAGGACCAAAGTCTATCTAAATAAAAAGAACAAAAACATTGAAAATAAATGAGGGAACCCACGGGTAAACACAAAGTGGTAAAGCCCCAACCAATGTGGTTAAGATTCCAATGTGGGGGGAGCAAGAACTCCTAAAGAGCATGGGCTCATGAAAACAAGAATGATTGGATGGTAGTCCTATCAAACATTTTTGATCTTGCCTCAGATAGAGGAATCATCTCAGTATCATTGTCTATCATTGTAAAAATAAAAATGTAATATCCCTTTTGGGGACAAAACTGAAAATTACGGAAATTAGCTCAAACCCCAAAATTAGCAAGTCTGATTTTAAAATCAACAAACTGAAATTAAATCTGAAATCAACAATCTACAAGGGCAGCGAACTGTTTATGAAATTCAAATCCACTTTTCACCAAGCAAATCAATGAATAATGCCACAAAACAATTATTCTAGCCACGACAATATTTATTGATCATAAACACATCAAAAGATTGAAAGAATATCTGATTTCACGGCTGGAATTAATTATTTAAAATCAGCAGCAGACTAGCCAAAACCGAGGGCTAGGAAAAATAGTAAACCCTTGCCAAAAATCACCAAAATGGAGATTCCGGCTTAATAAAATATGCCAAATCAGAAAATGAAGTGAGATCTCAATTTTATGCCCTCTAGGGCACCAAACCCTACACCAAGGTAGGTCGCTCCACCTAGGGAAGGCTGCCCAATGCCAATAAAAATCTGAATATTAAGTATTCTCCTCAAATCTGCAATAATCTTCAAGCTCAATCAATGTTGAAGGGTTTTCGTCCTCCAACAAAACCACTAGAAGGGTTTTGTCCTTCTAGGAAGCCACACAAGAGGGTTTTCGTCCTCAAGTGGAAGAACATGGAGCAACAAGCTCACAATGCCCAAATAGGAAAAATGTGCCAAATCTAGATTCCAAATGAGCTCCTCTAATCTTCTTTTATACCTTTCTTTGGCGCCAAAGCCCATAAAGGTAAGGCCGACCCCTAATAAGTCATTATAATCTTTTATTAAGCCTCATTAAAGGCACTAAACCCAACCAACCCACTAAGAATGGGTAATACAAAAATAAATCATGAATATGAATGATGAAATCTGAAATATAATCCATGATCTTCCATTGTTCAATCGTTGCTTGTTAAGGAATCCTTTATTTCATATTAGTTCGAAAAAGGGGACATTACAGAAAAGGACCGCAAGATTTGATAATGCTCATTAGGGAATGTCTAGGGTTGAGAGGGCCATGCTGGGTAATCCTAGGTGTAAAGCATTCCTCCTAGAATCGCTCCTAACATCTAAGGCCGAGCAAAGTCCCATGGCACTGAAGAAACTCATAATGTGTGGTTGTCTTCATGGCTCGGGAAGTAGTTGAGGAGTAGATACACAATGTCGAGGAACAAATCTCCATTTTTGAGAGATACTTTGTTGGGGCACCTTAATATTAGTGTTTATGTAGAGATGAGTGCTTTGCCTTATTGACCTACATCCCTCAATATGTGAACTAGCAATATCCAAAGGGTTTTTAATGCCACCAACCTTCGTGATGGGTTGAAAGAAAGAGGTGATTGTTCGGGGGCTCTAAGCGCTCCTTGTAGGGACTTCGTATCAAGGGTGGCAACCTCTCAAAAAAAGGGCTAAGCACCGTTGGTATGGTTACCGAAAGAAAGTGAAATAGAAAGTCGTCGAGTCTTTTTAAACACATTGGTATTACCCTGGAGCATCTGAAAATTTAGTGCTTCTCGGTCTCCTCTTGGAGGGAGAAAAGACAACAAATCCGCCCGCATCTGGAACATGATGATTATTCTCAACCTGTAAGTGTTGTGAGCACACCTTGAATTGTTTTAAGGGAAACATCAATCCGTGAAACCAATGATGTTAGATATAGCAGGACGACGAATGACACCATCCACCACCCGAAATGCTCAACACAAATGCAAAACTTCAAATGAGCAACTGAGGAGAGCTCCAAGTGATCTGATGTGCTACTTGTAGATATCCCCAACAACTCTATTTGTGAGCTCCCTTATGGGAAGAAGCGATGAGGGATATCAAAGGAACACCTAAAAGGAGGGAACTTGTCAACAAAGATGTAGGTAGGCTGGAGGAGCGAACTAGTCTTAAAATACCAAGAATGGCGACATCGATTGGGGCCCAATAATGCAATCCTCATTGATATACATAGGGCTAAGTATGGATATCTCTCATGGCCTGAAGTGAATGCCCCATGGTTTTAAGTCTCATCAATGTAGAAAGTAAAATTGAAGATTGCTTTTGTTATCTTGAAGGTGGCATCAATAGAGGTTAGTGTTGGTACTCATTATGAACCAATATCTACAATTGGAGTGAACTAGTATTTTGAGATTCCGCTTCACATGGATTCAGTAACACTAGAGAGTTTTGTTGTCCAAAAATTACCCCCTCCCATAATTTTGAAACAACTTGTAAAATGGGCTTGGCCATTATGCTCTAAGAAAGCCGCGGTACACTAAGTTGGTCATTCGCGAAGTGTAGATCTTAGTATTTTGCGGGTTTTCCCCAATCCGCAGAACAATGGGAATCAACTTGGGATTTAGGCGGGATTCTGGTACGGTTGGCCATCGCAGTATCAAGTCAATCTCATAAGCTAAAGCAAGTTAGGGTACCGCGGGTTTTCAAAGCCCGCAAGAGATTTGAAAAATTGGCTAGAATCCGTGAACTAAAGGAAGTGAGTGGATAATGCTCTAGGCAAAACCGGTCGATTGATGAAGGATTTGATACCGTGGGGCGACCTTTTGCGAAGGATTGGAGAGTGTGGCTATATAACAAAGTCGTGGCACATTGATTCAGTGTTCTGCGGGTGTTTTAGAGGTTAGTATTCCGTGGACTTCAAAAGCCGCAGGGAACTCAAGTATCCACCAAGCAAGCAAAAAAGCCGTTGCATGCGTCAGAACATTCAAATATTTCAAAAGACCCGCGAGGAAGAGATAAATGCAAGGAAAAGCGCGGAATGAGCGATGGAGCATTTTCACATGTAATTCTTGTTGCGGGTAACCAAATCATGCAAGATTGATCTTGTTGGAAAGGCAATTACTCTACCATCTAGAGGTATGTTCATTTGGGAGAAATAATAGCTAAATTGACAAAGAAAGTGAAAAAGAATATATGTATATACTAGGTATAAAATGAGGATTCTATAGGGGTTCCTGCCCTTGAAATGAGGATTGATGTTTTTTTAAGCTAAGTATATTGCCAGTTTATGACTACGAACTCCTCCGCAAATGCTGGGATACGATCTAACATCTTTTTCATCCTAAACTCAAATTCCTTGCGGTCCTGAGCGCCATAAACATACTGTACATCTCCTGCTAATCCGTGAGACATGCCCTTGTCCATAAGCTCCTTGATACTTGTCCTTGGGCCTTCCAAAATCGTAATCAATTCCATCTTTTTCCCATAAGAAGAAGCCCATTCAAGAAGATTAAGCCCTACTGTGAGATATGCCTTGGTACCCTGATGAGTAGTAGTTTTGGAGGTTGTGGATGGCCCAGGTACATCAATTGGCATAACAGAACTGGCTCAGTGCACATCAATTGGATTAGCAGAGACCGGCAGAGACGTACTTACTAGATCAACGGGCTCCTTTTGCATTTCTTCAACGAAGGAAGAGGCACTTCAGAGATTTCACACGAAGCTTTTTCAAGAATGGTGAGCCTTGCTCCATTGGGCTTCTCGCGAGAAATTGAGGATATGTCCTCTTGAGGATTGTCATCAGACACTATATGAACATCAGGTGAAATTTCTCTTTTGCCATCTCCTTGTTGAAAAAGGTGGGTGATATCCGTATGGAATTTTCATTAATCACCGACCTGCAATGAATCCAAAACTTCTTCAACTTCTTTGGAGTTACGTGGTCCTCTAGGTGAAACAAATGATGAATTAAAATTTGGAATACAAAGAAGAAGGGAGTCATTCGATCAGTTTCCTCATCAAAGCAAGCTGCACTATGTTGATCAGTTAGCGGTCTGCTGGGCTCTGCTTGGTCTTCAACCGTGAACAACATCCTAACAAAAGCTTCACTTGGGGGCCAGAAAGATTAAAGATCGTGTCCAAAGCTTATGAAGAAAGCCCTTTCAAATTGCTTCCCAGTTCCATCTCCTCCATTGTTTGAAAAAGGATAACACTGATTCTTTCATAGGAAAATTCACTTAAGGGAAGTTGCAAATTCATAAGAAATCAGTGAGAATTTATAGGAGGATGAATCTTGGAGAGGTTTTTGTGAATTATCATGTCAGGATTGAATGCGAGATCAATTTTGGATGCTCGCACGAATTTGAAAAAGGGAAGGTAGAATGATGTCTGTTAAAAAGTGTTCTTTTGGCTTGATTAAAGGTTTTGCACAAGGAAGAATCAAATTCAAATGAATATCTATGGTTATTCATTTCCCAAAACATATTCTTTAAAAAGACAAGTGTCAAATCAGTTGGAATAATGACATCAAGGAACAAACGATTTGTGGATTGGGCACATGAATGATTCAGGATGGATGGACAGGACAAAAGAGGATTGGACAACGCAAATGAAATATCTTACACATGTCCATATTTGCAACTGAAAACATAATCAAGTTGATGGCTAAATAGAAGAATCTTTGTAGTTGAAAGATATTTTCCAAAGATGGAGTTCATTCCCGCACCTTTCGGGATTTGTCGTGCATATGCTTTTGGAGGAAAATAAGAGGAAATTCATAACAAATTTTGTATAAATATGAGGGTCTGTCCTCATGAAAAGGGTTTTTTTGTGATTTCTTTGAGAAGTTGAAAGAAATTAATGTAACTCTGCATGTTTCCATTTCCTTATATGGAATACATATAAACTTTGAGTTTTCAAGTTTCTTGTGTCAAGGTGGTTGCACTGTACAACCATTGGCGAACATTGAAGACATTTAATTCATGTCCCCTTGTCAAGAAATTGAAAGTTTAAATGAAATATGCCTACTTATGATTCTAGTTTTGTGTTCGGATCTTGTATGTTGAAATTTGTAATGTCCATGTCTAGGACAAGTTAGGAAATAATATAAATCTGATCACACACTGCTGGAAAATAATTAATTTTCAAACCCCAACTGCTGCAATTTTCAAAAATTCATATCTTTGGCTAGAGAAGTCCAAATGAGCTGAAATTTTGGATATTGGACCACAAAATATGAAGAATAATATGCAAAAATCAGATTTCGCACAACCAACACGAAACCCTAATTTTTCCCTAAAAAGTAGGTCAAGCACATTTAGGGCACCAAATCTACTCCAAAAATTATAGAATCACCTTCTCCTTATTTCTCCTAATTGCTACAATCACATTCAATATTAAATTGATCCCAAACTGCAGATCTGAAATTAATATTTAATTGTTAGCAACCAAATAGCTGGCAAACAACTGAAATCTTCTAAAATTCATAACTCCTTCAATATTCCATATTTTCCCTTCAAATAAAATGCAAGATAATTCTATAAATTAAGATCTTTCCAAAGAACTAAAGATCTGAATTTTATGACAACTGAAACCCCTCCAAAACAACCCCCAAAATCCCCAAACCAGTCACTAGGGTTAGAATAAATTGCATAAGTAATTTCCGGCACTTAATAACCCTTCAATACACTCAAAATGGCTGCCCAAACTTAGCAAAAATAAGCCAACATAGATCAGATCTTGAATATAGATGATTTACCCTTAAAACATGCCAAAATAAGACCCATATCAAGTTGCCATGGTTGGAATAATTACAACATTAAAGTCAGACCATAAAGACATCAAAAATCACCACTAATCATTCAAATATCCTCATCAAACAATGTGCCACATCCCAAAGCAAGTCGCCAATGTTAGCAAGTATGAATCATGCATAGAACATACTTCAACACAAGAGAACTCAACAAATGGAACAAGAGAGAATACTTCAATTGATCAAAACCAGCTCACTAACTTCCCACGCAAGAGAGAGAAAGCATTAATGGGCATGCATCCCAACTCCAAGCATGGAGTATCAAATAAATCTCATCATAACATAAGTCTAACAATGATCCTAGCACTCCTTTTATAAGCAAGGAGGCACAAAATTCGAAATCCCTAGGAGAGGGAAATTATTAAATAAAAGCAGTTTATTTTTCCTAGGTGTGGCATCCCCTTTTCAAAGGGTGATTTTAATATTTAAAAGCCACCTAAATATTATTTAATTAATTCCCCTTTTTAATTTGCATTTTGGGAATTTAATTAAATAATTAAATACATTACTTGCTCCATAAATATTAAATAATTAAATAAATATTGCTTTATAATGTCAAATGATTAAAATCACTCTCCAGGCAATATTATCTAATTATTTAATATAATTTTCCCCTTGCAATCTCCCTAAAGCCCGCTTGGGAATAATAGGCTAAGAGTCTTAAAAATGGGGACATTACGAAATTTGATTAATGAGTTACAATTTTTACTGCAATTTTGTGTTTATTGCTTCTGTATGTAGTACACTAGATCAAATTTCTGGTAAGTTGCATCTTTTTGGTCACTAAATCAGTATTGCCTTGTAGCATTTACTTTGCAATATCTGAGGTGGTTATAAAACCCTGTTGCGACCTCTTGGTTAAATGATTTTGTCATCCTTTGAGTGTATCTTTGGTGTATGAGAATAGGAGCAATAAGTACTTCATTAGAACTCTTGCATAAGCTTTTATGTTAAGTGTTTTAAAGATTGTCTTGAAAATATTTGCAGCAATTGAGCATCAATGAATGCAAATATTTTTGTTTAAAATTGTTACTACTTAATCACATGTTCTTTACTTTCCAGGATAACATGTTGTCATGGTAGTTATTAATGCTTTGTTGCAAGAAATCAACCATCATTTACTCCCCCTCCTTTACAAAACAAATATATTTTACTTTCCCCACACTATCACACTTCTAGCTAAAGATGCATTTACCACCCTGTGAAATATCACTTGTGGGATATCTTTTCAAAATCCACAATATATATATTTGCAGTAAATAAAATTTTGATTTTTCTGGAATTAAACCCACTAGGGCAGCGAACTGAAATTTAAAGATAACTTGCAAAATACTTGTCCAAATCACATGAAATTTTATAGAGAGCTTGCTAAGATGAAAACAAAGACTAGAAAAATATTTTTGGATTTTTTTGAATAATATATGACTGCCAGTAATTTTCAGAATGCCCTAACTGTTGGAAAACTTCAAAAATTCATAACTATGTGAATACAATGGATAAAAATCTGATTTTCTGGAAATAACATCTACAAATTATATAGAAATGAACCCAACCTCCAGATCTGAAAATGAACACTGGGAAACCCTCGAAAAACCTGTTGCAAATCCCTAGGGTTGACGTCACCCTATAGAAGGGGCTGGAAATCCACCAAAATGCCTCCAAAAGCTGTGCCAAACTCTGCCTTAAATACTGAGAATAATCTGATATGCAAACCCTTGAAATTTCCTCACCCTGGTACTGAAAATGGCCTCTGAAACCCTTCCTGAAATCTCTGTAAAATCTGCCTGAATATCTGCTTTGAATAAGCTCCAAAATAGCAAACTAGGGTGGATCTTTCACCACCGAAGAGTGCCCTACTAGCTAGGAGTGGATCTCTCACCACTGAAGCTAGGGATCCTGTGGGATTTTACTCCACAAGCAAAAAGAATGCAAACAGCAGTTGCTCAATGCCAAAATATGTGTGAGTGTAAGAATGAATGAATAACTCTCCTCAAGCACTCCTTTTATAACTTCACCATGCAACAAGAGGCCCAAAAAAGACCCCAATCGACCCCCTTGGGAAAACCACATAAATATAATATGATTTAAGTTACTTTTTCCCCCATGCACCAAAAGTAACTTAGGTGACCCCCAATGAAGAATTAGAATAATAAAGTGCCATATAGTCACCCAACGACAAAATATAACAATTATTACCACCAAGTCGTCCAACTTAATGTCAACGACAAAATATAACATAAAGCAAGGTGGTAATCAGACATCCATACCCAATAGCCTCCAACATCGTTAGCCCCTCGGGTATGACCAAGGCTAAGACGAATGAAAAGCCTCCTAGGCCATCTACTCGGAATTGGGGGCATTACACTCTGTTGCTCTATTTCCAAAGCATCATTGAAGACACTTCTTCCCATTTAGATTCCCATCAAAAGTGATGCAAGAACAACTAAACTTTGTTGTCTCTAGTAACTGTGTTTGATGCATTAAGTATATATGATATTCTTGTGACAACTCTTGCGAGTGAATGTTATATTCATGGCCATACTTAGCTCAGATTGACCCACCATTTGACAAATCAAGAGGAATCAAGTGCAAATTATCCTCTCTCCATTTAGGTTACCCAATGGGTCCTCTCACCCTGGTTTAAGGCAGAACCAAACTCAGTAGGATTAGGCCATCCCCCGTCACGTTCCTCCTAATCATCCCAAGAGCTTGGTTTTAAAGATAATGTCAGACACCTCCCCGGCTGCAAACGACATGTATCACACAGTCTGTCATCCTCTAAGCCTTCCTACACTCTGAAAGTGCTGCCAGGTCCCAGGAGGTGTAAAGTTGGGATAGGCCTATTAAATGCTTAACTCTTTTGTGTTTGATACCTTTGTTGCTAATACCGATTTCAGTATTTTCTGTAAGAAGCTCCTGGTTTTGATTACTTTGTGATTTTCCTTTTTGCCAACATTCTAAATTCCCATATGGGATATTGCATTCTAATTAGGACTTCAAATTTGTCATGGTGCATTTTCTTAGAAGTCGTTAGTCCATGGATGAAGGATTAATTTTTTTGCACTTACGTAAATCATTTTTATCTAATGCTCCTACTCAAAATCTATCTCTCCATGAGAATTGTACTGTTTCCATCTCAGATCTGTATATTCTAGGAAGAGACTTGTAGTATAGCAAGCTCTACTTGTGCTTCTAGTATACCTCATTTATAATGAATTGTCTCATGTTTTCTAGCATGTGCAGTTCCCTGTAAAGTGTTTTCCTCTCTGGCAGTGATTTGGTTGCAAAACATTGGGTTTACGTAATTGACATTTTGCAACCCCTGTTAAAATGTGCAACTAATTTTTTTGAAATTCAACTAAGTGGAATTGCCTTATGAATGAGATATAATATAACTTATAGAAATATTCATATATGGGGAAGTAATAATTAGTCAATGTGATCCAAACAATCAAGGTGGTCATGCTATTTAAATGCATTTTTAATCAATTTCCTGTTTTTCTAAATCTTTGGAAAATATCTGTATAAAATGAAACTGTAAAAACAGTTGCAAAAGAGCGAAATAAATGGGCTGTAGCCAAAGAGGAAGATAACAAGATATAGCAACTAAGAAAAAGCAAGAAAAACAAAAGGAGGCTCTGCTCAACCATTTTAATCAGGAACATGTCAGCAGAAAAACTAAAAGTTCCAGAGTCACACTTGACTCATTTCACTGCCAAAAATTAAAATTGTTTTAATCTAAATCTGCCGAATGTTATGATAAAATTGATCAGCTTCCACAGAACCCTGCTTCCCATCATTCAATCGGTAAGAGAGTGACATATAGTACTTTTGAGTAGGATCTTATATGGCATTTCCTGCTCCAGAGTGATGAAATGCAGACTGGTCCTTCCATTTCTCTTTTTGGGGTAGAAACCCACGTTAAGTAGTGCTTGAAGAGACACTGGAAGCCATCATAAAGAGATAGGATCCTCTAATTGTTGGTACATATTTCATTGTCAAGCATTTTAGGGGCCTTTTTGCAAAGGTGACAGGATTAATATCCTTAGGAGCTGCGGCCATAAAGGCGTATCAAAATTGTTATGCTCAACCAAAGCATCTGTTGTTCCTTGTACTATTGAGCCAACTCAGTTTGCTTAGCGGCTTGGGATGAATTAAAGGGATTGGAAAAGGTTAGATACATAAGGTAATTGTGAGGGCTAAAACTTTGATTGTGCTCATAAAGACCAAGAAGCATCGAGAATGTAATATTTGCCCACTTAAAAATATAACATTCAAGCAGACATCTATTTTCCATAACTAGGGTTTTTGAAAACTTGCACCAGCATCTTTCCTTGCATTTTTTCTATTTAGGGAAGGTAGAACTTGAATGATTCTTGATCAATGCTGGAGAAGATTTGGTTCATCTCTTACTAGCTATGAGAGTATCACTGAAATGAATGAAATGTAAATATAAAACTGAACAAGTATTAGATTGCATCAAGTCTTCAAGCCATGTTTTAGGTGTTTTGCTATTTGTTAACAATTATCATCACATTTCAAGTTAACATCAAATAATGATAGTAATGAACTAAGATATGCCTAATGTATATGCATAACGCGTTTTATGATGTTCAATAAAAGGACATCCGTTCATCTTTGATATGGATTCAAGGATTATTCGGGTGAGAACACTAACTTGCTAGAACATAGATGTGTTATGAGAAAAGTCATATGAACAATTGTAGTCCAAAGTTACTTGCAAAACTAAACATTGAATACATAAACAAAAATAATATAATGTAAATGTAACTGTATTTTTATGTAGCATCATAAACTCTCTACACTAGTAGAGTACATAATGTTACAATTTCATGCAAAATAATGTGTTGTGGGCTGCCTCGAAGCAACTCCGAGAAATTTTTAATATAGAAGTTTCCATGTGTCATGGGATATGTATGAAGCGCTTGTACTCCATTACCGATTTGTGCCTCACGAGTTGTGCGTGGAATCTTTGTAAGCAAGAGGGGGATCAATGCATGAAGGCCATTATCCCAAGCTGAATGTTGATATCTTTTAGGGGGATGACTATGACATACCTTGATGTATGATGTGGAAAACTAATTGCGGAGAAACCCCTTTGCTTTGCTAGAAATGTGTAAGTGAAGAGTCTCACAAGAGAAGAAGAATCAAATCTTACTAGAAATAACTCGTCTCAAGAATCTGAAGATTGATCAAACAAGTGTCTCATCTGAAAGTATTAACTAACTATCATGATGTGGTAAGTAGTGCCAGTACTACTGACCATAGTGATTTGTTTCAACTTGTTATTGTGGAAACATATCCTCAATGATCCATAGAGATTAGGAAAAGCAAACCTCTTCATCATCAAACTAGGGAACAACTACTTTCAGTCAGCAAAGAAGGCTTATTTCGAGTATTTCCTGTATGGTGATGAAGCCAATGGTATTTTAGGGGGCAGCTGTGTAATTATCTGTTCCTTGAAGGGTGGTTTTGTAACTGTTGGTTAGTATAGGGATGGTTACATAACCATGGTTTTGAAACCGTAGATCTGCTTAGAGTCATTGTTTCACTCGCATCATTTGTACAAGTAGAGTAATGGAAGAATGGTATCTCTACGGTTTTGAGACATTTGCGAGTCCTTTAAATAGAATGATAAAAAGGCATGAATTCAGAGGAGCACGAGTGTGCGAGTGATAGAGTTGTTCAGTTTATAGAAGAGGGAAGAAAGGTTGTCAAGAGGAGATGAATGAGGAAACAACAATGATTGTTGTAATGCCTCTACAATCTCTTTTTAAGACTATCTTTGGCCATAAGAAAATCCGAGTGGCGCTCCATTGCCACATCCAATCGGGTTTTCCCCACCTCGGGTTTTCCGAGCTAAATACTTACTGTACATTGTTGTGTATGTTTATGCTTTTCTGCCCATGCTTCTACATTCCTAGATACAGTTCTGTAGGTTGTACTTCATGTTTAATATAAGTAGAACAAGTTGTGATTCTGCAAATTCAATTAAGCAATAGAACGTAGGAGTATACAAATCTTTTTGTTATCGAATATGCTAATCTTTAGGTATTGCAGCTAGTTGTGATTGATTTGTAGGGCAATGATAAGATCAAAAGATGAAGAGTTGCAACTTTGCGATCTTGAGATTTCCCGATAAGGGGCAATCGATCGAGTAGGTGAAAGAACTCGGCAAAGCTGCAAAAGCAAGTGAAAATGATTATGCCAAGAGAGTTACTGCCTTAGAGTCATGCATAGAAAGTGTGATGACGTCCCAAGATATTAACATCTGTAATGTTTCTTTTTCCCACTTGAGAGCTACTTTTTTGACTTCTTGCCGGTCCTTCTCCATGGCAAAGAAGTGGAGGAGAACTCGAGCTTCCGTATGATATGTTTTTTACTAATATTTTATATTTTCTTTAGTGTTTTCTTTCTTATATAGGTCGGCCTTGCCTTTTTGTACTTTGGCGCCAATTGAAGGATATAAAAGAGATCTAAGGCATCATTTGCTATCTAGACTTTGGTGCATTTTATCTTATTGGAGCATTGCGAGCTAGGAGCTCCTTGTTCTTGCATTTGAGGATAAAAACCCTCATATGCGACTTGCCTAGAAGGACGAAAACCCTTCTAGAGGTTGAGTGAAGGACGAAAACCCTTCATCTTGACTTGGGGATTGGTGTATAAGGCTGATTTGAGGAGAAAATTGTCATTTTCAGATTGTTATTGATTTATTTCTAGTGGAGCGACCTACCTTGAGTAGGGTTTTGAACATTTGGTGAAAACTATATGTGCAATTTTAATTGATAATCTGATTTATCATAATTTCTAAGGCCGGAATCTCAAGTTTCGTGATTTTTGGGGTTTCTAGGCCCTAGATCTACATTTTTCTTGTGGCTGCAATTAACTGGTCATAATTAATTTCCAGCAGTGTATTTCTTCAGTATTTTCATTGATTTTGGCTCTTGTGGTTGCATAAAAATATATAAAAATTGTGGCAAGTGAATTTGAAGTGTTCATGGTGTTTTGACATATTTTGTGAAGAGTACAGTTCGCTGATTTTTGCTTTTCAGTCTGCTGCAATTAAAAATCAGATCTGAATATTTTGGGTGTTTGGCTAAATTCCATTGTTTGTGGTTAAACCCTTGAAAGGGTCATTACAACATCAAACAACAAGAGCTCACAGCAGGAAATAGGAATTCATGGACATGATGGTTTGTGGTCTAACCAGAAATCTGGCATATTAGGAGAAGAGCTCCATGAAGGAGAGAAAGAAGAGTACATAGGTGATCATAACCAACCTCTGAAACAAAAAGCTAAAAGCTAATGCAAAATCATCTGATCATACTTCTTTCAAAGTTGAAACCAAAGTTGAGATTATATCTTTTGAAGGACAAGTAGATGCTGAATTACTAGACAAATGGTTGAAACAAATGAAGGAGGGAGAGGCCAGTTGTTCGACGAAAACCCTTCTAGAGGTTGAGTGAAGGACAAAAACCCTTCATCTTGACTTGGGGATTGGTGCATAAGGCTGATTCGAGGAGAAAATTGTCATTTTCAGATTGTTATTGATTTACTCCCCGTGAAGCGACCTACCTTAAATAGGGTTTTGAACATTTGGTGAAAACTATATATGCGATTTTGATTAATAATCTGATCTATCATATTTTCTAAGGCCGGAATCTCAAGTTTCGTGATTTTTGGGGGTTTCTAAGCCCTAGATCTACATTTTTCTTGTGGCTGCAATTAACTGGTCATAATTAATTTCCAGCAGTGTATTTCTTCAGTATTTTCATTGATCTGGGCTCTTGTGGTTGCATAAAAAATATATAAAAATTGTGGCAAGTGACTTTGAAGTGTTCATGGTGTTTTGACATATTTTGCGAAGAGTACAGTTCGCTGATTTTTGCTTTTTCAGTTTGCTGCAATTAAAAAATCAGATCTGAATATTTTGTGTGTTTGGCTAAATTCCATTGTTTGTGGTTAAACCCTTGAAAGGGTCATTACAACATCAAACAACAAGAGCTCACAGGCAGGAAATAGGAATTCATGGACATGATGGTTTGTGGTCTAACCAGGAAATCTGGCATATTAGGAGAAGAGCTCCATGAAGGAGAGAAAGAAGAGTACATAGGTGATCATAACCAACCTCTGAAACAAAAAGCTAAAAGCTAATGCAAAATCATCTGATCATACTTCTTTCAAAGTTGAAACCAAAGTTGAGATTATATCTTTTGAAGGACAAGTAGATGCTGAATTACTAGACAAATGGTTGAAACAAATGAAGGAGGGAGAGGCCAGTTGTTCATGAGATTGGTGTTGAGTGGAAGATAATCATTCAAAATTACCACAGGGCTGGGTGGAGGAGTAATGGGAGCCACACTTGTAGCAGGTCTATTGGAGGGTGAGAAACAATCCTTGACCACCTTCAAATCACACCCGCTTCAAGAGAATCACCTTCACTGTGGTGATTTGGGAGTTAGTGGCTCTAATCAGAAAGGTGAGTTTGTCTAAGTCAGATGCGATATGTGTAACAAATACTCCAAACTTGTTTGTGTTCCTACTTGTAAAGCTTGTTCGAGAGGGGATTTTTGCAGCCCTTTGAGCTGCGTTCTTGTGGATCAAAAATGGCTCGTCAACCTCAGCAGGATTACTCTTATGGTGCACGCATACTCCATTGGGGGGGGGTGGGCTGTAGCGTACCAAGGACATGATGGAAACGTTGTCACAAGGTGGGCTGTCTTTCCCCTGCAGTTGAAAAGGGCAGCATTATTCAAACGAGGCTGTAGAGATGCCGACATTGGATCAGGTGGTGGGTGAGACCGATGCACAGAGTAAGAGTTTTGAAGCTCAATCAACTGGTTTGGACCACTTGGAATATCAGGGTTGAAAGGCTGATTTTACAGCATTTGAATTTTCACTAGTGGGCTTGGCTCATGCTGCACCTTACTTTCCTCCAAACTATGAATATGTTCAGCTTTAAGTGCCAGCATGTGTTGATGCTGAACATCCACAGATTTGTGTCGGCATCCTTGGTGCAGGAACAAGGAGAATATGTGCAGACTCTATTTCTTGTTCTTCTTCTGTTGAAATGATAGTTCCTAACAATTCTATGTGCATGTTCCGATATGGTGGTGTTTCTAGGGGCAACATTACCTCTACATATATTCCTTAGAGAATGAACAGAACTTTGTCTGCAGATAGCTATTGCTGGATTATTGAATTGTTAGGAAATGAAGGGAGGATAGATATGAAGATTGGCTGTGGCAGAGAATATGGAGAATGTGTACTGGGTTGCAGAGTGAATGAATATGACTCTGAAAATGCCCTTTATATAGGAAAATAGAGCACCCAATAATGTCAACATGACCACCTAACCTAAATGTACCCTCATCGAAATATGGGTATAGGCACATCACATGACTACTAACCTAAATATATACCCTTATAATATCATGCTATAGGTACCAGTTTGTTTGGCTTGAGTGACTATCTCTAAAACTGTAAATATATCACTTCTGTGATGTAGGTAATGCTGTCAATCAACTTGCACAAACATTCCAATGGGGACTTGAGGAAAAGGAAACCTTTTAACACCTTCAAGATGAGTTTTGATTGACACTACTTTCAATTGTTTTGCAATATCCTTTTGAAGTAGATATAACTGCTTCTCAATTTGATGTAAATGTTGCTCAAAATCAGGGCCGGCATTTGTGGGCTATCACATCAAACATTTGTGACTTGGCAAACTGAATTACGACTGTAGTAATGATAATGACTCATGAGACTTGTCAAGTCTAGAAGAGGACCTGCTGATCTGGATCTGAGGCACCCTCGGCAAAGCTGAAAATCAGGTTCGCACTCGAAATGCAAGTCTGCCCTTGGGACTTGCGAGTCTGATCAAACTTATGAGTCCCAAAAGCAGACTCTCTGAGCCCTGAAAGCAACAACATCAGGCCAAGAACGTCGATACATGAATTGGGCATCCTATTTCCAACTGTTACACCTCGTCATCCAGTGCAAGGAGTGACGAGCAAGTTTTCTGACCTCCTTAGTTGTCTTTCCACACATTTGGACCAATTCTTGCAGATTTTCAGTATCACTTGTGATGGGTTGCTGTGGAAGCTGAAGAGTCAGCTAGTTTTGTGTACATTGTGGAGCTGATTGAGACCCTTCAGTACAGAGCAGTTTTTCCATTGGCTGACCTTGGGATGTTCTCTAGGCAACTGGTCCAAGCCTTGGCCTGTATCAACCGTATCCTGTTCTCTCTTCACCACGGGAGTCAATCTTTATGGAGTTAATGGGTGTTTGCCATGACAAAGCATCGCACTAGTTGTAACTTGTATCTTTATTCTATCATGTTGTTTATTAAGAATGGCAGCGGTCATACACAATTGCAGAGTTACTGTAATAGATGGTTTGTACATATAATACAATTCATCAGCTACTTACAGAAATTATTGTGGAGTATGCTTGGTATTGTTATGGTTCTCTAATTTTTTTTTCTTAAACCGATGGGCAGATTGAAGTAGTCAAGATAACCATTGTTCATACTAACTGTGCCGAGAGGCATTCTACAATGGCAGCAAGGGGTGGGATGTGATGGTGTGACAGTGTAAACTTTTTATTATCGACATTAAAAGGAAACCTTGCACGAACATTCCAATGGGGACTTGAGGAAAAGGAAACCTTTTAACACCTTCAAGATGAGTTTTGATTGACACTACTTTCAATTGTTTTCCGATATCCTTTTCAAGTAGGTTATGCTGTCAATCAACTTGCACAAACATTCCAATGGGGACTTGAGTAAAAGGAAACCTTTTAACACCTTCAAGATGAGTTTTGATCGACACTACTTTCAATTGTTTTGCAATATCCTTTTGAAGTAGATATAACCGCTTCTTAATTTGATGTAAATGTTGCTCGACATCAGGGCCGGCATTTGTGGGCTATCACATCAAACATTTTTGACTTGGCAAACTGAATTACAACCATAGTAATGATAATGACTCATGAGACTTGGAAGGTCTAGAAGAGGACCGGCTGATCTGGATCTGAGGCACCCTTGGCAAAGCTGAAAATCAGGTTCGCACTTGAAATGCAAGTCTTCCCTTGGGGGTTGCGAGTCTGATCAAACTTGTGAGTCCCAAAAGCAGACTCTCTGAGACTCTCTGAGCCCCTGAAAGCAACAAAACAATAGGCCAAGGACGTAGATACATGAATTGGGAATCCTATTTCCAACTGGTACACCTCATCATCCAGTGCAAGGAGTGACAAGCAAGTTTTCTGACCTCCTTAGTCATCTTTCCACACATTTGGACCAATTCTTGCAGCTTTTCAGTATCACTTGTGATGGGTTGCTGTGGAAGCTCAACAGTCAGCTAGTTTTGTGTAATTGTGGAGCTGATTGAGACCCCTTCAGTTCAGAGCAGTTTTTCCATTGGCTGACCTTGGGATGTTCTCTAGGCAACTGGTCCAAGCCTTGGCCTGTATCAACCGTATCCTGTTCTCTCTTCACCACGGGAGTCAATCTTTATGGAGTTAATGGGTGTTTGCCATGACAAAACATTGCAATAGTTGTATCTTTATTCTGTCACGTTGTTTATTAAGAATGGCAGTGGTCACACACAATTGCAGAGTTACTGTAATAGATGGTCTGTACATATAATACAATTCATCAGCTACTTACAGAAATTATTGTGGAGTGTGCTTGGTCGTGTTATGGTTCTCTAATTTTTTTGTTCTTAAACGGATGGACAGATTGAAGTAGTCAAGATAACTGTTGTTCATACTAATTGTACCGAGAGGCATTCTACAATGGCAGCAAGGGGTGGGATGTGATGATGTGACTGTGTAAACTTTTATTATCGACATTAAATTTGACGTTCATTTGACTGTCACAGGGAACTTTCAAGCTTAAATTTGACGTCGAGTTGACTGTCGTTTAAAAGCTTTTTCTTTTCACTTAGAGAAGTCAATCGGAAAATAATGATATCTTGACCAACTCAATAGTGCAGCCTGATTGATTCCATTTGTCACCAGTCAGTAGAATCATAGCATAGAATGTAATGTAATTATTAATCAATGCGATATGGGAAAAATTTAAGGAAAGATTCTTGAAATTGATATCTCTCGGTGTCTTTCAGATAGATGTATATAAGATATCTGTACTAGTTCATTTGTTTTTGAATCAACAGGCATGAATTGCTTCACGTCATCCTACACAGTTTAAAAGGAGTAATGTTCATCTCCTGGTTCATTCGCCTTCTGAGGTCTGTTGTTGCACAATATGAAGTTACAGTCGTACTCTTCATTAATTTTGCATCACGTGAGCAAAATTGCAGGAAAAATCTATCACTTTTGCAGATATTTCAGAAAATCTATATGTGAAAGTCATAGAGATTCTTCTACAGACATGAGCATGATAGAAAGCTTTGTAAGACAGGCATTAGCCCCAGCCACACTTCCACAAGGGAGACGGGGTTGACTACACATTCTCAAAGGTCCAAGAAACCAACGTCATATAAAACTAAGGGCTACCAAATATGACCGCCACAGCATCACTTAGACCATTGGGTTATAACTTTCCACCTTGATTCTTCAGCTTACCGAGACAGTCAGAAATGTGGTAATTGTCAAAAACTTCAAATTATACAAGCAATCACATAAAGAACATGAGGTTTAGGTGGTCTCCTCGGGACAATTTCTGATTCATAGCCCCTTCTACCATAAGACATATAATTCAGAACAGGACAAGGACGAAACAAAATATTAAGAAAAATACACCTCAGTGACATAAAGAAACGTCACTAGATATGCAGATCTCTTAAGCCACATTAAAGCTGAATCCTGCATAACTAGTAGGATTTGGGTGCAATTTCCTCCATGAGATGATTAGCACTTTTATGTGATGTGTTTTATGTGCTCAACATGTATTGTAATGGATTTTGCACTTTATACTGTTATACTGAATATATTATGGAATATATAGTGGGGTAGTTTCTAGCTGTAACACTTACGTGATACTTTGAATTTGGTTTTTAACTCCTGTAATAGATCCCTTTCTATTATAAAGGGGTAGTTAGAGTGGAGAGGATATAGGTCACCTTTTTCATATTGTATTTTGGTGCTAGTCAATGCCAAGCGTAGTCTGTGTCTAAAGTACACCTTTGTAAATTATTCTATGAGATTGACAGTCTTTCCCCACCTTTTCGCAGAGCATTAAAATAAATGTACATTTCTTCTGTTACATCTTGTATTTTGGAAAGTGGAGAGGATATAGCTAATGTTTTTCATATTGTATTCTGGTGCTACTAAGTGCCTAGCACAGTCTGTGTCTGAAGTACACCTTTTTAAATTAGTTTATGAGATTGACCATCTTGCCCCGCCTTATTGTAAAGTATTAAAATAACTATACATTATAACCATGCTATATTCCTTCAGTTACATCTTATTTCACATCAGGCTTTTTTGTTTTGATACAGGAGAAGTGTAAACAGGCTGAAGATGAGTTAGAGAAGTGGCGTTCATCTTTTCAGAATGAGTCATTTATTCCTGCAGGCACATGCCCTGGTTAGTTGTTTTCTCTTGTTTTAATGAAAACAATTTTTTCCTTGGTATTGTGAAACAGTCATCAAATTTTGAATTGTATTTGCTTTATGATTTATGGAGGCTTCATAATATTCTTGGGTTTCATAAATGGTAAGTTATCGGTGTATGCCAATATTTCATATGGTTTTCTTGGTGATGTAGAACCAGGTCTTGTGGTAATGGCTGTGCAGAATTTAAGGTCTTCCGAGGAAGTATTGAAAGAACAGGTAAAATGTTGACATAGCATTCCTTTGACGGCTATGTTCAACTGCTAATTCCATTTATAGTTCTAAGCGGTAAATACTTATATGATTGAACTAAGTATCAGATGTTTATCACTGATTTGGTATCTTGTCCTCAGTATATATTGGTAGTTCTTGTAACAGTTGGAGAAAACAAGGAAAAAGGAGGCGGCATTTATTGTGAATTTTGCAAAAAGGGAGCAGGAAATTATAGAATTAAAGGTGCACTTATCTGCTTGTATTATGGCGAGGAATATCCATAGGTCGACTGGTTTCACTTCAGTAAAATATAGTATGGAAGTCAGTATCATTTGAAGTCTTATACCTCCTGTATTGAAATGTTATTTGTTTGGGGAGTGAAGCTTTTCAAAGACCTCTTGTTTGAAAGTGAATGAAAACAAACTTGTGTAGTAATTTAAAAATGTTGAGCTCTGCATGCTAAAGATCCCCATGAAGTCTAACAATGACTGTCTTTTCTAAAATTAGTCTGTAATTGTATCACAACTGGCTGGTATAGACCATGTACTCAGTAGATGGATGGAAGCAATTCACAAACAAGGGACAACCGAATAGGAAGGATTATATCAGTCATTACCGAGGTCATCATTGTATGATATGATGTACAGTTGTTTGGTCTAAGAAATTCACAAGCTTCTGAATAGACATACCCACCTCTCTTACAGCTATTTATGTACGCAGTATATAATTTGATTTTTCTTAAACATGTAAAACATCTCTAATTTAAAAATGAGTCTTTTTGAAGCAGTTGTGATCCGTAAACTGCTCAATTCTAACAATAAACAGATCCTGTGCTTGTGAAAATGAATGAAAGATTTACTAAGTTCTTTGTTACCAATATAATGTGCAAGAATTAAACACTACTATACTGTAAAATTGAGAAAAGAGAGACAAAGGAGACAAGATTTATCCTGGAGAAACCCAATGTGGGAAAAACTCCAGTGGGTAAGCAAATTTGCTTCCCTTCCACTATGTAAATCTCCAAAAATACAAAGTACTGCCAATAATTGGCCTTCAAGAAGGATTCACACTCCTAATTGTATTTGCTTGCTCACAACTTCTCAATATGAAGAACTCACTCACAATGAACAAAAAAGAAAGAACTCCAATTTCTCCTCTTTACTCACACTAGAATTCACTCAAAATCCCTGTTAGAATGAAGAATTGGACTTGTATTTATAGATGCTCTGCCCAAGGACGCATGGAAAGGCAAAACGAATCGTTTTTGGAAGCTCAAACATTTGCAACTGTTGAGATCTTGAATTCTAGAACCATCGCAACAGGACCCTTTGTTGAACGTAGATCGACAGTGAAGAACGACGTGTTATGTAACCGCCGAGGTGGTTGCATATCACTTGTAAAGTTGCCCAAACATAACAGATTATAGTCTAAATTGTCAATCGAAGGTGTCCAGATCACCCCCTGTAGACACAAAATCATGCACTTACTACTATTTACTATACTTCCAAGTATGCTGTTTTATATATGGATCTTGCGTAACAAAAGTATTTACCGATGGCCCGTTGTTTAGTCTATCTATTTGTCTTGCTTGTTTCTATTATTTTATCATGCACACTTGTCACACTCATACACCCTTGTTCCGTCAAGTCGAGTCACATGGATCCTTGTCTCTCAGTCTTCGCACATTTGTCGTCAGTTGTCTCTGGACACTAGCGCTGTGGGGCTCCTATGATTCAATAAAAATATGAATATTTTTATTAAAATCTGAAAGCAATGATTGCTACAACTGATATAAAATGAAATACAAATGCTAAAATATGAAAGTATGTTGTTTTATATATGGATCTTGCATAAGAAAAGTATTCACTAATGGCCCACCGTCTAGTCCTGTCTGTTTGTCTTGCTTGTTTCTATTATACTTATGACTCATACACCCGATTTTGGTCAGTCATGTGGATCCCCTGTCTTCCGTCTTCGCACATTTGTCGTCGATTGTCTCGGGACGCTAGCGCCCAGCGCTCCTATGATTCAATAAAAATCAAAGCAATGACTGCTACAATTGATATACAATGAAATACAGATGCTAGGCAATTTATTTGATTTATTTATGAAAGCAAATACAAGAGATAGGGCACTTACCTTGATTTTGCTTATCCGAAGTATTTTGAACTAGAGAATGTGATAGAACAAAAATACAGATTTGTCGCAATCTCGCTTAGAAAAATGTAGAGATGCTCGAAACTCTTGGACACGAGCGCTGGATAGGCAAGAGTGCTGTGGGCGCCTAGAGGCTGCGAAAAGCTTGGGATCTGGTTTTAACACTGTCACTAGGGTTTCACACTTGTTCGCCACTGATCGCCTGAAAGTCACACTTTGACTTCGGGATTACTTGTAAATCTGCATCACAAGTATCCTATAAAACCCTCAAAAAGACATCAAATCCTAAAAAAGAAAGATGCAAAATGAGGGGTGACTGTCCTCAATTGTCAACTAGTGAACTTACGATTGAGCGCTGCACTACATCTCAGACCCAATGTAGTTCTATGTGATTGTGTGTAATAGTGCTCCTAGGTTGCCCTCACGCCGATGATGCCAAGATAGCAGGCAATAGCTAGATAAAATGCAAATGTGTGGGATGGAAAAATGAACTTCCCCTTCCTATTCAAAGTGTGTATGCAGAATAATGCGCCCAAATGCAGTCCCTTGAGATATGTAGATAGATAACCCTTGATAAGAATTGCCCGCCATTATAATGGTATGTATGTTGTGTTTATATAGGGATCTCTTGCTTGAATTTCAACACTAATGACCCGACATGCCGACTAGTACCTCGGGATATGAGTGGGAAAACTGAAAAGACCGACCTCAAATGTCAAAAATAAGATCAAAAATAAAGAGGACATGGGCGCTAGGATGGACAGGAGCGCTTGGGCACTAGTGTCCAGAGACAACTGACGACAAATGTGCGAAGATTGAGAGACATGGATCCTTGTGACCTGACCAAAACTGGGTGTATGAGTGACAAGTGTGTAAGATAAAATAATATAAACAAGCAAGACAAACATAAAGACTAGATAGTGGGAATAGTGAATAATTTTGTTACGCAAGATCCATATATAAAACAACATACTTGGTGGTATAATAAATAGTAGTAAGTGTGTGATTTTGTGTCTACGAGGGGGTGATCCAGGACACCTTTGAATGACAATTTAGACCATAACTATTCTGTTTGGAAAATTTTACGGGAGCAATCACCGTATCCAAGAGGCTTGAGTTTCTTAGCTTTTCCCTGTAGCCTATTCCTGCTCTAGTACAACCATACCTTGTCTCCAACAAGGAAGGAATGCTTAGTCCTATGTTGATCATGCCATGCTTTGTACTTGGTCTGTGACTCTGTCAATCTCTCTCAGAATCGAATCTATCGAATTTTCTCAATAAACTTCTCAACTTTGTGGACCTCTAGTTCCACTTTCTCGTTTTTGCATGGTAATCTCAAAACAACATCAAAAGCACTCTTAGGAAAATAACCAAAACATGTTTCAAAAGGAGTTTTACTAGTCGAAGCATGAACTGCCCTATTATAAGAATGTTGGATATACACCAAGTTCTCATCCCAAGTCCTCGGATGTTTCCTATTGTACCCTCTCAAGAGCTGGACCAAGGTACGGTTCACCACTTCTATTTGCCCATCTGTCTGTGGATGAAAGGTAGTAGACCTCTTTAGCTTCGTATCCATCTTCTCCCACAAAGTAGACCAAAACTTTCCTACGAACCGTGAGTCCCTGTCTGACACAATAGAATTAGGTAAACCAAAGTGAACCCACACATTAGCAAAAAATAACTCAGTTGCATCACTGGCCTTAATGGTCTTCTTGCAAGGAATTAGAATACACATCTTGCTAAATCGGTCTACTATCACAAAAATATAATCATGACCTTTTTGGAGGTAGGCAAACCGCCCACAAAATCCATGGAGATACTTTCCCATGGTCGGGAAGGAACTGGAAACGGCATATATAACCCCAACTTCCTGTTATTAGGCTTGCTTGTATTGCATAAAACACAACCCTTGATGAATTTAACAACTTTTGCTTGCATGTTTGGCCAATAAACATACCTCACACCAAAGTGAACAGCTACCCTAGAAGTGTGTGCTTCACTCATCAACTGTACTCTTTCCCCCTTAGACATACAAAGTATCTCATTCTGTAGAGCAAACCATCTTGGAAATAGTATTCCCATGTAGGTGCAAATCCCTCGCTTGGAGGTTTTTGCTGAAAAATCTCTACAAAATCTGGATCTTGCTCATAACCTTCCTGATATGCTTCACACAAAAAGGCTCAAGAAGAGTTAACGTGCCCATAGCTGAAATCAAAGGAGGTCTAGATAACATATCAGCTAACTTGTTAGTCACACCTTTCTTATATTTAATGATAAAATTAAATTGCTGTTAAAAACCTATCCATTATAGTCTTTAGTCTGCTGAAGTTTGTTTTGAGCTTGCAGATATTGGAGAGGTTGATGATCCGTGTGAATGATAGTTTCCTTACCCATTAAATAATGTTTCCATTTCTTGATTGCTCTTGAACAAGAGCATACAATTTCTTTTGTCATATGTACAATAATTCAAAATTGCACCGTGAAACAATTCAGAGTGATAACATACGGGTGTACCCCCGAAGGACAACCCCCATAACATAGTCACTGACATCGGTTTCCACCTCAAATGGTAGCTGAAAGTTAGGTAGTGCAAAACTGGAGCATGACTAATCTTATATTTAAATGACTCAAAAGAAATATGTTGTTTCTTACCCCAATCAAAAGCCTTACCCCTGTTGTCATTGAATGTAGTGGCATTGTTATGGATGAAAAGTTCTTAATGAACTTCCTCAAATACTTGAACTACACCAACAAAGCTCCTGGTCTTGGTCAAACTGGATGGTGTAGGTTGATTCTGAGTGACCTCTTTGTCGGATCAATCCTTAACTCTCCATCTCCAACCACATGTCCCAAAAAGACAAGCGATTGTTGTGCAAACTCGCACTTCTTTTCATTCAACACAAGCCAATTCTCCTTAAGAACTTGCAAAACTTGATGCAAATGGTCAATATGCTCCTCAAAAGTTCTGCTAAAAACTAAAATGTCATCCAAGTACACAATAACAAAGGAATCAATAAATGGCCTCATTACCTCATTCATCAATCTCATGAAGGTAGTTGGTGCATTGCATAACCCGAACGGTAATACCAACCATTCATATAACCCTTTCTTGGTCTTGAACACTATTTTCCAGATGTCCTCTTCCTTGATCCGCACTTGATGATACCCAAACTTCAAATCAAGCTTAGTAAAATATCTAGCATGTTGTAATTGATCTAATAAATCATCAATGCGAGGAAGAGGGTACCTATTTTTGATGGTTATTTTATTTAAAGCTCTATAATCAACACACATTCTCCATGAACCATCTTTCTTAGGCACTAAAACAATAGGAGAACCACATGGAGAAGTGCTAGGACAGATTATACCTTGTTTAATCAAAGATTGCAATTGTTGTTTTACCTCATTGGCATCTTTCAAAGACTGCTGTATAATCCCAAGTTCGGAAGCGGACTATCGGGTAACAAATGGATCTCGTGCTCAATTGCCCTGACTTGGGGCAACCCTGTAGGTTCCTAAAAGACCTCTTTGAATTGTTGAACCAACTCTGCTATCTGTGTCTGCTCTTTGTTAGAAAACATGCTACAAGTGGTTTTAGATGCAACAATCTCATCCTCTGGCATATCCCTCAAAAGAAGTAATGCAAATTTACCACTAGCATTAATAAGTTTTTGGGCTTCGGTGGCACTTACCAAAGAGATCTTGAATCTCCTGAATAGGCTGAAATGATGTAGCTCTTACCATCCTTCACCAAGCGGTACTGGTTGGCTCTCCTCATGAAGATAGCATCCTGATATATAAATATGGGCTGCCAAATACTACACCACACACATCAAGGGGAACAACATCCACAGAACTTCATCAATAAACTTCTTATCAATACCAAAAGTGATCTTACATTGCTTAGTAACCTTGATGTCTACACCTTTCTTTACCCAACCCAAAGAATACGGACTTGGGTGATTGTAAGTTTCCAACTTTAGCCTATCCACTAACTCTTTACTAATCAAATTAGCTTGAGAACATGTATCAAAAAGAGCATCCACCTTAGTTTTCTTCACTTGAATTTTTAAATGAAAGAGCTTAGTTAGTTCCTTTTCCTGAAAAACACTGTTACTACCCAAACATACCTCTCTGTGGACGGAAGTACAACACATAGTCTCATCCACCTCTTTGCTGCAAAACACTTCCTCTCCCTGGAGGGCAGCCATGGCCTTCTTCTTTTTCTTGTTTTTCTTGTTCTTGAAGGGACGCAATTCCGGCTGGAGCTTTTGAAAGATCCCTACCCACTGAACCTGAATTTTTCCTTGGAAATGCGACTAGGGTTTGGATGGAAAATTCATGCAACAAACACCCAACAAGATCTAAACTGACCACAATATTTTTAGCAGCCAAAATATGAAAGAAACCAGATTTTTAAGAGGCAAAAGGACTGTGAAATAGATCAGAAATTATCCCTTATAAAAATGCGATTGGGTTTATAATGGAACTCAACAAGACGTCAATGTATTTTTAATCTTTTTCACCATAGTTTGATCATCAGATTTTTACCAATCACAAACGGAAATAATACTGATTTTTAGCAGCCATAAATCTTCTGAAATTAAGACAAGAGAATACACCAAACTGGGCCATCAAACTGGAGATTTTTATTTGATAATAACAGTAGATCTAACCTGTTCAAAACAGCTGAGAAAGGGGTTGAAACCCAACCAAAAACTCCAGAAAAGCAGCAAAAGATGTCTGAAAACGAGCTTAGAACAGCAGAGGTCCAAGCTGATTTAAATATCCCTAAATCACTTGCAAAACAGTCACAACTGGGTCGCTCCAACAGTACACAAATTAATGGTTCAACAACCAGATTTGTCAAGAGACCTCCAATACAAAAATATGAGTGCAAAGGAGAGTTTTCGTTCCCCTTTCACTAATCTTCTTGAGGGTTTTCTTCCTTAGAAGTTGCAGCAACAAGTGCTTCAACATACAAGCTATTTTCAAAATATAGAGTGATCATAGAATGCCCTCTTCTAAGTCGACCTCTCCTTTATAAAGGAAAAATGACCCAAAAAGAACCTCCAACATCACCAATCAACAAACAGTGATTATTTCTAAGCATAAGCCCCAAGTTTCCCATCTATGCTAGTCGCATTTTCCTCATAGGGAGGATACAAAATTAACATGGGCCTTATACTTCCTAAATTGCCAATATCCTTTCTCTAGGCAAGTCGCCAATCTCCCTAGGAAGGATACAAACATAATATTAGACCCTTTGTAACACACTATTTGCCCCTATGCACCTTTCTAGAGATTACAACTTTTATTTATAAGTGCATCCTTTTATTAAGCCAAATAAATTAATATAAGTGCTTTAATAATTTTATTTTATTTTCTATAGGCACTTTATAATAATTTATTGTGACTTAAGTCACCCTTGAGCACACCCTTTGGCCGTCGGGTAGACAAAATGGGCCAAAGGTCTTCGATAAAATTATCCGAGAAGAGGGAAGCCAACATTTTTCCTTAGAATGAGTGTCAACATCACAATGCCCACAATGAACTTTAGTATCCTTTTTAGAAACAAAAGTAGCATTTTTCTTACCCTTTCCTTTTCCTTTATCCTTCTGCTTGGTGTCACCTTGTTTGTTCGAAGCATGCTGAGAGGTAGATGAACTCTTCTTCTTGTCCATCTCCAAGTAGTGAGCTTGTGTACAAGCCTCATCTATGTCTGCCGGCTTGGCCAAGAGGATTGGTCTCCTCAAGTGGCTATGGAGTCCACCAATATACTTCATCAATAGGTCCCGATCTGCTACATCTTTTCCCATCTGGATAGCTTTCTTCCGGAACTCACTAGTATACTCCTGCACATTCTGGCCTTGTTTCTACCTGAGATATTGCCAATACATGGACCTCTCTTCCTCATAAAAATAGGATAAAACTACTTTTTGATTAGCTTTTTAAAATCATCCCACTTAGTAATTAGAGGAAGCTTCTTAACAACCAATGAATGAACATAACTTTCAAACCAAGTTAAAGCATGATTGGTCAATTTTAACCGAGCAAAGGAAATCATATTGACTCTCATTAATTTGATGCAAACTGAAATATACCTCCAGTTGGGCTAGCCAATGGTCTAGCTTCTCAACATTCACATCTCCATCATAAGGTGAATCTCTATCTTGGCCTCTGCTTTGAAAGGTGGAGGTGTGGGAATGGCACGGGCTGCTCTTCTTCATACTCATGAGCATCTTCTTCATGGGCTTCCAGTGTCTCGTTTGGAACACCAAGTTTCTCCATGAGTAATCCCACGATTGACTCCCATTTCCCTATGACAAGGAAATATTGCCCACATCTTTGGACATACTTGCCACATTTGCCTCCAACTTGTAGAAACGTTCTTCTTCGCTATCATCTGCATCTTCTCTACAAGCGATATCTCGGATTCCTTGCTTCCGCTTCCTAGTGAAAATCTCTGCTTCAAAAGGAATAAGGATACCCTCACCACTTTATTTTCCCTTTCGGGTAAGGGGCATGTAACTGCAACCTCAACACAAGTTAACCACAAAAAAACTGAAATCTCAACTACTTTGATACCAATCCGATTTGTAAAATCACCTCTATAAGTTACACTTTTGGACAGCGAATGAATGACATTCGTATGCTGTCCTTTTATTCCCAAATCACCTCTATAAGCTGCACATTCCAAATCTAAAGCCTTAGTGATAGCATCTTGCAAAGAAAGAGGATTAAATGCTCTTACCAAACCCCTCAAAGGCTCAACTAAGCCTTCCATGAAGAGGACAACCAATCTTTTCTCACTAACATCCGTTACAAGACGCATTCTTTGGAAATCTGCCACACACTCCTCATCATCATGAACTTGTTTGAGTTGTGCTTTGGTTCCCGAAGTGTATCTTTGGATCTTTTCGGTCAAACAACTCCATGATCCTCTTGCTAAACTTCTCCATTGTGTGGATCAGATCACGCTCTTGTGTGTACATGCCATGGAACCACCATTCATGTGCCATACCCTCTAAGTGAAGAGTATGGGGTTGAGTGATAAGTAGGTCTCCATCTTTGCACTCTAACGAGAATCTTGCTAGATCCATCAAAGCTTGGGAGTGAAACCTTTCCCAACCTTTGTTGGAGGTCCTTAGGAGGTTGCTTATTTGCCCTCTTGTGCTTGTTGCCCAACTTAAAGCACAAAATTCATCAAATCCCAACATATCCCTTGTAGCTTGACTCAAGGAACCATACTCAAGTCTTTGAGCATCAATCAATTCAACCAACGTGGGTTCTTCTTCTTCTCCACTATTGTTTTCCTTAGGTAAGAAGATACCTTTGAAGAACTTGGGAGGGGGTGGTGTAGAGTTTCTTTCTCCACTATGTGAGCTCTCTTCTCCATTGGAGTTAGGAGACTTGCCCTTACCCAAAGCATCCTTTATAAGCTTAGACATTTGCTCACTCATAGTCTTTTGAAGCTCCATGCCACAATTTTGCATCAACTCTTGAAGGAATTTCACTTGATCTGAAGTGAAAGCCCCGTCCTCCATTGATCCCTTATTTCTCCTTTTGTAGAACAAAAACTCTTTGTTTCCTTGCATCCAAAATACCCCCACAAGAGTAGAGGAAAGATGCTCTGATACCACTGTAATATCCCCTTTTGGGATAAATATAAATCTGCATTTTATTAACTCAAATCGACCCTAGAAGGATTAAATCCTTTTAGTTCAACCTCAAATAACCCAATGTCAACGTTAATACAACCCAAATGGGGTTGGAGTAAGCCAAGGTAGTGGGTTAGATGGGAGAACCAATCGGAAAACTAACCTTTTCCAAATCTGATTTTATAACAACAGTTAATAAATAAAAATTGCACCCAGAACAGCTGAAACTTCAAAAATTAATAATCGCTTAAATACTTGATATTTTGTAATAAGCCCTTTTGGGATATTATCTAAATCTGCAAATTCAACTTATCCAATTGATGCTAAAAGGACTAAACTCTCCTAGTTTGACCTCAAATAACCCAATGTTAACATCAATACAACCCAAATGGGGTTGGAGTGAGTTAAGATGGTGGGTTAGATGGGAGAACCAGTCAGGAAATTAACCACTTCAAAATCTGAAATTAATTGCAGCAGTGAATTGAATAAAAATGCACCAGAACAACTGAAACTTCAAAAATTAATATCTCCTTCAATACTTGCTCTTTTTGTATGAAATAAATTGCAAAATAATCTAGAAACCAAGGCCTTTCCAATGAACTATGAAACTAAATTTTCTGAACACCCAAACCCCTTCAAAACAACCCCAAAAATCATAAACCCAGTTGTTAGGGTTAGGATAAATTGTATAAATAAATTTCAGAACTTACTAACCCTCCAAAAACCCTTAAAACATTAGCCCAACAACTGAAATAATTATTAAATTGCAGCAGCATGAAGATCTAACACAAACACCTCAAAATATGATGCAAAATACCTCAAACCCAGTCGATTTGCCTTATATAAATTGCAGCATCAAAAATAAGCACAATAACCTTCAAATCATGAACCCCACACTTGGAAAAATATAACCAAACAGATCAGATTGTAGATCTAACTTGAGGACCACCAAATCATACCAAAATGGCCTCCTATGCAAGTCGATTTGGCATGAATAAATTCAGTTGTAACAGCAGATCATAAATCACACTTAAATCCTTCCAAACACATCAATAATAAGCAAATATCCTTCTCAAGTAAATGCACCACACATAAGATGAATATATAATGAGATATTCACTCAATGCAAGCTTAGAAGGTCTCACACTCTCCACAATAATGGTGGTGTTGAAGAACACCTTTGTTTGTGATCACAAATGGGCATACATCCCTTCTCCAAGCATGAAGAATTTTTAATAAAATCAACATCATGCCAAAAAGGGGACGCCACTTCTCCTTTTATAGATTTTGCACTTCATATCTCCAAGATTCCCTCCTTCCTTTGGCGCATTTTTCTAGATAGGAGAGATATCATTTAATAATAGTCTCTTTACTTGAAAAAGGTCAAACTCCAAATAAAATATTAATTCCTTCCAATTAATATTAAATAAATCACAAGAGGGGAATTAAATAAATTTAAAACACATGGAGTAGTTTGACTTGCCCCAATTAAATTAAATATTTATTTGAAAGCTCATGGGATGGTCGATTTCCCCAAATAATTCCTTTAATTCAAGGGGAGTTGATTAAAGGTCTTCCATAATTATTTTTAATTAAAGCCCAAAGAAAAGGGACATTACATATTTTTGCATGAAATAAAATGCACAATAAACTAGAAATTGAGGCCTTTCCAATGCACTATGAATATGAATTTTCTGATCAATAAAACCACCTCAAAACAGCCCCAGAAATCTGATATCAAGTTGCTAGGGTTAGAGAAAATTATATAAATTATTTCCAGCTCTTTCTAACCTTCCAAAACACTCAAAATATCAGCCCTTGCTCTGAAATAAAAGCTGATCCAAATCAGATTGCAGATCTAGCTTATTCACCCTTAAAACATGCTAAAATATTCCCCAATACAAGTCACCATAGCTGGAAAGATAGCAACAATGAACAACAGTAATAAAAACACCTCAAACCCTTCCAAGATCACTTAAAAATGAACAACATGCAGATTTAACCCCACAAATAAATGCGCCAATATATAAGCCAAGTCGCCAATCTTAGAATGAATATATCATGCAACATTCACTCAAAAATAGCATAGAAGGCTTCAAACTCTCCAAAGTATGGTGGTGTTGAATAAACACCTTTGTTATGTGATCACATGGGCATACATCCTTTTCAAACATGAAGATATTTTAATAAAACTTCAACATGCCCCCAAGGGGTCGCCACATCTCCTTATATAGCTTTTGCATTTCAAATCTCCAAGTTTCCCTCCTCTTTATGGCGCATTTCTTCATGTAAAAGGGTCACTTTCAAAATGATCCACTTTTTTGAAAAGCCACACTCTAATTAAAACATCAACTTCCTCTTTTTAATATTTAAAAATAAAACATAAGAGGAGAATTAATTATTTAATTTAAAAATAAAAGGAGTAATGACATTTTTCCAATTTTTATCCTTTAATCCATGGGAAGAGTGGATTAAAGGTCTCCAATATTTTTAATTAATTAATGTCCCAAAAAGGGTCCACTTTTCTTGTGTGAAGCCGAAGATCAGATTGCACAAAACCAAGTCGTTGAGCCATTTTCGAGTCAACTTGTTGTGCTTCTTCGTGTGAAAGGTCTCAAACAAACTTGATTGCGTTCACATCCGTAAGCGCTCTACAAGGTTGAGATAGAATTCTGAGGGCTAGCTTTTGAAGATGTAGGGTATTTCCTCCCCAATCCTCCCACCAAGAACCTACAAACAAGATAATCAAAAGTTTATAAGTAATTAATAAAATCAAATTTGTAACTAATAACTTAGTAAACATTCTAATTTTTATTACCTGGTGTCTGCGTGGTTCTCCTCGGATAGCTAACCCTGAAGAAAAGAGCCTCCCCCTAACATGTTTGTAATTTTGTAGCTCTAAAATAATGAGGTCCCTCATCTCAACATCTGGTATCATCCTTTCAATACATGTTGAAATGCCCTCCATAACCTCTCTGTTCACATCTGTGAAGCCGTCAGAGAAGAAATACTCGGGGTTGAGGTAGTATCCCGCTGCATGAATAAGTTGGTGGAGTTGATTGTTCAACCTTTGATCAATAATCTTCTAAAAGAGACCATATTTGGCGATATCCCCCTATAATAGTTTTGGATAGACTCTTTGGCCTTATCCATGGCCTCATAAATGTATCACATAGGGTTTTGCTCCCTGTTAACCAATCACAAAACCTCACCGACTCTGACACCTACTCAGAAATTAAAATGTAAGGTTACAAACTTACAAATAAAGTAAAAAACTAAATAACAATATATTTATAATTTAACAAATTAAAATAAAGGAATCAACTTGAAATATAAATCGAAGTTTGAAATTACCTTGATGATTTCTATAGCTCTCTTTGCAAAGATATCATCAAAAACTATCTTTGCAATCCTCTCTCCATCAACTTTCTTTGAATATTGTGAGTCTAGCCATGCTTGACTCACAAACATTTGCTTCAATGATGTCAACAAACTAAAAATACTTTGCAACGTCAAGAAGTTAGTTGCAAACCTTGTGACACCGACTCGAATAAACTCTTTCCGCTTTGTGTGTTTTCTCATCAAACTCAGAACCCAAGGGTGATTATATACGTACTTTGTTATGTTTCTTGCATCTTCTATAACTAGCCTCATGTAACATCCCAAAATTTCTTGTAAGTTAAATTAGCTACAATTAAGTCTAAACAGGATTAGACGAGATCATCATTGGGTATAAAATTCATTTGGTTCATCGTATCATGACTCACCAGCCTTCGCTGCGGGGCATGACATTGCGGAACGAATAACCCCGCACCCACCTTGATGATCCTTCCTAAAACATGATTAGGCCTTAATCATAGGTAAAACGATTCATTAATGATAGTGAATCTTTCGGTTATTTATTCCGGTTATTTTATTTTAATTGGTTTGGTCGTCTTATGTTTTGTTCGACTTTTGCAATAACCGTAATGAATATTGCCTCTATTTTATTTGACAACGCTATATCAAACCAGCTTTATGAGAATATTCGAATTATTATTTACGGACTTGGTGATTTTCATTTGTTTGAATGTTTTATATGGAACATGGGAATTCGAATAATTATTACGATAACATATTGTTGGCAATATGTGGACTTATATTATGATGATTAATTTTACCATTAAAGTTAGGTAACAATTAAAAAAAAAATGCATTATTAATTTGTGAAATTATATATTTAAATCCTAAAAGGATTTGGCATGTAAATCAAAAGTTAAAAAGAATAATAATAATAATATTTTAATATTTAAAATCTGAGAGTTTTGAAAGGGACATGCCTTCATCTGACACCAAGTATGTGGCATGCATTGACGCATGAAGCAACATTGAGAAGCCCGAAAATTCTCCATTATAGTATAGTTTCTTCATTATATTTTCTTTTATTTCGCTTTATTCTGTTTTCATTCTCTCTTCGGGATACCTACGTGAGTTTTGGGAGGAAGGATTCAACTTGTTGGAGTTGGAAGAGTAAGAGGTTGCTTTGATTCTCGGGTTTACTTGTGCATGAATATCTTCTCCTTCTCTGCAAAGCATTATTTGTAAATAATGAGGAAATACACATTTCGATTTAAATAACAATTAAATGAATTTGTAGACAGCTTCCGATTTAATTGCTTGAAACGAAATCTAAAAAGGAAATTGATGGATTCTGCATTCTCTTAAGTTTCCTTTGTGTGGTTTTAGCTAAACCTAGAAAAAAACGCAGATGGGTGTTCCTAATCAATTTTTATTTTATTTTATTTTATTTTCTATTTAAATTTGTTTTTTGGAAACCCAAATCGATTCACCTTCTGGGTTTTATTACATACCAAACAATAATTTATTTGTATGAGCAAAGCGATTTCAGGTAGTGTGAAAAATGTTTTTACTAGGTATTTGATCATTTTGCTCGATATGTTTGTTTCCTGACTCTAATAATTTCTAAACAGAAAAGAAATTAATTCAGAACGAACTGATTTGGATATGTACAAGTTGATTTACTGTAGGTATAATTTTATTACTCGATTGAAAAATAAATTAATTATTAACAGTTTATGTAAGATGACTTAGTTTTTCTTAAAGGATTTTGTTACTGGAAGTGTTAACAACTTATTGTTGTTATTCTATGCAAATAGACTTCAAAATTATCATTTTGTGGTATGTGGGTTAATTTGTTTGTTGATTTGTCGGTTATCTGAAAGAACATGTTAAAATGATTTAGTAGAGGTGTTTTTACATTGTTTAGTTGGATTGTTCCTATAAATATATTTTGATTGTTTGAAATAAAATTATTGTGTGTTTTATAGAGCTGCTCATTACCTAGAGGGAATATGTCTAATTGGTATTTGGAAATGATGATTTTAGATAGTTTTGTTAAACCGCTTGTTGATTGGAAGGTAAGTCATATAATAGTTGAATGCACCCATGTGAAACATGATTTGCTTGTGGTTTAATCGAATTCGGATGTTGAATGATTATGGTTTGATCCTTGTGATTAGAGTGAAACATGATTGCTGAAATAGAAATTGGTCGTTCTATTTGTGTACATTCATAGTTGCATCTTGATATAAAACATGTAATAATACATTCTCCGTTGTATTACCATGCGTTTGTTGATAAAATAACATGTATAACATTTCATATTTTATTAAATAATTGCATTAGAAAATGGAGGTAATATTCATGCCAATTCATTTTGAACTGACAACATACCACTACTCCAGTCTTGCAGGACAATTAGCCGTCATGTTCGGATATGCGGAAACTCATGTCTTGTGAAGTTTTATCGTAGCATGGATCTAAATGAGATACTGGGATTTCAATTTGTAGAAGGATGATATCCCAGAATTTTGACTAAATTTATTGGGATCTTGGACCCATTGTTAATATTTAAACCTCACTATGTGAGAGTTATTGTAATAGTTATATATTTCGCCTTAACGACATATGTAATTTATGATTTTAATAAAGAGATGATTACCTTGTATGAAAGAATATCTCCATATGAGTAAATGATAAATACTAGAAGTAAGAAATCTTACTTATCATAAATTGTTAAATTTATTTATTTGATATTTGTCAATGTATGAAGCCGATAATTGGGCAATTATTGTAACAATCAATTGTCTTTAATTTCTAAATTAAATAAGCTATTTAGTGGCGTAGCTAATCGAAGGAATAATTAAATATACATGTTTTAATATATATTTAATTCGGCCTTCCGGTGAACTTGGTATTAATATGTTAAGATTGTAAAGCCTATTGTGTAGAGGATGAAGAGTATCGTTATAAAAAGGTAATTTAAGGTTAAAAACCAAGCATCAGGAAAAGAGAAACTAAATGGGAAGATAAATAGATGAAAAGATCCATTAGGCATATTAAGGGATAAGTACATGCGAAATGTTGAAATAGATACATTTCAGCGTAACGAATGTACTTATCTCATGTTGATCCTAGTTGGCCTTTGGCATTTATCTCGATATAAACCCTTGCAAGATAGGTTAAATTGGAAATAAAGTAAATACAAACTATAAGATCTAGATAACTGTGAAAGGGATAGTTGTGAGGTGGCGGAAGACTTAAACTCATAAGACTAGTGTGTTGTCTTGAGTTTAGCCGTAACCTGTACGGCGGAAAACTTTGGCCAAAGTAATGCATTGATGGTTGTGCATTGTTTGATCACCTAGTCCTCCAATTAAATTAAAATACAAGAACCCTGATCATGGGAAGTTGAACACTGAACATGAGGTAGGCAATGGTCGGATACCGGAATACGAAGTCGGAAAACTAGCTTCGTGGTAGACCCAAGGACTTTCACATGGTTCCCATAACTTGAAAAAGGTTGAGCCAAAATGCTAGTAAGCATTGTCACTCGAAGTAGTGGCGAAGGGAGATCGTGGAGATCTGGATACACCCTTCTCAGCCACACATGGCTTACACGGATGTTATCAGATAGATCAAAAGAACAAATTTGATTTAAAGAATTTGATTAAATAAATTTGTACAATTCAGCAAATGTAATCTGCTTTTATGCATGTTTAAAAAAAAAATTCTCATTTTCTAGTTCTAGTAATTTTGAGCGTTACACCTCACTCAATCAATTTTTCTTGTCCTTCAAAAGAGGTCAAGGCAATGAGATGCACAAGGAGTCCAAAAGAGTGATGGATGTCTCTCCTATAGTAGTCTCCCAATTGCCACATATGTTGTTGCATTGCTTGTGACAACTTGCACAACATTCTGTATACCCACCTCTTATACAATCGTCTCCAACATAACACTCAAATTCTCTGCATTTTTTACCATGTTAGAGGCATCAATAGACTTTAAAAACACCATCTCACCATTTGAAGTCGCTAAAAATTAATGAGGGTGCGGTTCCTTCTATCTGTCCACTCATTTGAAAGAATGGTGCATCTATATTTGTGCCATTGTTTCTTTTGATCTTCTAGAATTGTGGTGGCATCTGAAACTTCACCTTGGAGCAATTTCTCACTCAAATCTTTTGGAGAGGGTGACTTGTACCCTTTCCTTACAACCATCAATGTTGTCACCAAGTACTCCTAGTCACGGGATCTTTCACACATCAATGGAAGCTTATTGTAGTACCAAAAATTCGCACATGCTTTATCCGCTTCCTCATGCATATCCTTGTTCCAAGCTGTACCTTGCAATGAAGGTTGTGCTCCAGGTATGTTCCTTGGCACAAAAACTATGTATGCCTTTGCTTGAACTCGACAAAGATGTGCCTCTTCCGGTTTGTATGCGTGGACCATGAGTAGAGCCCACAATTGTTGCCACATCATCCTCTGAATCCTCTGTCATTCCAGCCCTAGGTCTAACAACTTCTGCTATGGTTGCATGCACCCTTTCCCTCTCTAGTTTCTTCTCCTCTAGCTTTGCTTAGCTCGCTTTCATCTCTTGCTTTGCCTCTTCCGTAACATTGGGGCAAACCACAATGTCCCGACAAACAATACATGCAAGGTGATACTTCAGATGATTGATGCCTCCAAAAATGTTTTGCCACAGAAATTGCAAACAACTGTTCCTTGAATTGCTCCACGTACACCATACTTCCAAGCAAGGGTACGGGCATTTGCAAGAACGGTTCCTGCTAGTGATGTTGACCCAGATGCCGAACCTGATGCCATTGTTAAGCTCTAATTTGCAACACAATGCACATTTAAAAATTAAAAACGTAAGCTTAATTAAATTAAAAAAAGTTCTGAATAACCATATTTCACCGTAATTTAATAAAAATAACATACCTACGGTTGCAAATGAGTATTAAAAATTTAAAATGATTCGCAATCACATTGAATGCATTTAAAATTACAAAACATATTCGATGAATCGATTACAATACGCATATATAAAATTTAAATAATTTAGAACGAATTTGCATAAAAAAAGAAAAAAACCATACCTCCGGCTGCAAATGACTATTAAAAAAATAAAAGCAATCGCTTTTACATTACATGTATTTAGAATTACAATATGAATATATAAAACTTAAATAATATATACCAAATTTGCAAAAACTTGAAAAATTAAAAAAATTACCTCCAAATGCAATTCTCCAAATTTCCTCTTTGAATTTGCTCAAAAATCCGTTCAACACATGCAATGCAAGCTCAAATGGTTGTGTGAATGAAAATGAAGTGCTTTGGGGCCTTATAAAGGAAAAAAACCGAGTTTTTTGAGTGTAAAATACGTGTTTGCGTGTACAGTCCGCGTGGGCGAGTATTTGGCTTGGACTCACCAAGTTTTGGCGAGTATTCGCCGAATATTCATGGCGAATACTCACCAAAACTCGTCGAGTCCAAGTGGCGAGCTTTCCAGGCGAGTATTCGTTTGGCTTTTTCTTTGGTGAGTACTCGCCAACTCGGCGAGTCTTCTAACTATGGTTTAAATTGTCATTCGAAGGTGTCTGGATCACCCCCAGCTTGACTAGACCATCTTTTGAAGAAAGAATAGAGTGAGAATCTGTAGAACACGTATCAAATATGGAGAATACTTAGAATTGGGCATTTCTAGAGCATTTTTGGATCAAGATGACTGGAAATGACAAAGAAGGATCAAGTGAAAGCATGACATGTTACTGATTTTTCCATACTCTTGGAAAAGAAATTCACATTGTACTTGTATATTATTACATTCAGTATGTTCTGTGAATTGCTCTTTGTTGAGATTAAGATCTATCCACTTTTGTACATTGCCTCTCTTTTGAAATTCACTGCATGAAGTGTTACTCTGTTTACAGATATCATGGTTGTATTATTTTAGAACTGGAGGTGAGGTGATTGTGATTATAATGTGCAATAGGCGATCGTGATATACCTATAATATGGGACTTCTAATAACCACGGCAATGGAAAAATTGTGGTCAAATTTCTTTTGTTCTTACCATTACCATTTTTGTTCATATTAACAATAATTGACATCATATTTCAGAGAAGAATATACAGAGAAGGCTTGAAATTACCGTACTATTACTTTTTGAAACTCTCAATATGGCTGATCTCTTTGTATGATTTATTGATATTGTGAGGGAGCAGACATGAACCATTTTAATATGATATGAACAACAGTGTGTACATTACTCAAACTACCTCTCCTTGAAATTTTCAATGGTTGCTTATTGACATTCTCTATATTGAACTTAAGTGCTGTTGTAATTGTCTTGTCTTGCAACTGTATGTGGCCATATTACCGCAGCATTTGAACAACAAATATATTTTAGAACCGATTCGTTATCCTTTTTTGAGGAAAATAATAAATTGTATGGCAAGCTAACAAGCATCATCTTTGATGGCATCCACCATTATGACTTGCAACATGAATGATCTCCTGTGAAAGGTATCCTGGATCAGAAATGGGAATTAGAGTTTTGATCAAGATCCAAAGATTTATTTTTTATACAGTATCTTTTTGATTTATTTGAATATTTTTCACCAATTTCTTTGTTTGGCCATTTTTTTGTTCTGAAAAATTCGAACTTCATTATTAAAAACTAAGATACTGATTTGGCTGGGTACACATCAGGACCCTGCCCCGATATAGCCCGTGTATGGGGTACGGGTTTGGTTCGTCTGAGATTCACGCAGGGTATAGCCTGGAGAGTCGGGATTCATGTGGGTTCTTTTGTAGAAGAACCCAGGTTTACCTGGGTTCCGCAGGAAGAATCCTCGAGGAAATTAAACGTAGAAACATTTGTAATTTTTTTCTTTCCAAGTTTGCTAAAACATAAACATAAAACAACAAGCTCACAGGGAAAAAAAAAGCTGAGGAGTTGGTCTACATACACTCCAACTTGTGCCTTCTATTGCACAAGAATCCAGAGTACAAGGAGGGGTCATCAAAGCATTGGGACATAAATCCAGAGGAAGTTGACATGAATTCTTCCATTTCCCACCACTCAGTTGACATTGACTCTTTTATGACACGTTGCTTCGCTAGCGGGAGTAGTGCAGCCAGCGGATGTGGTAGTCCATGTGGTTCTAGTGAACCATGTCATGACGTTAATGTTGTATTGATGCTCTCGATGAAGAGCAAGATGACTATGAATATTAATTTTGATGTAATTAATTATGATTAGTGCATGACATTTAAGATTTATGATTATTATGACATTTGGCATTTGGTTAGTATTTTCATTTTGTGGTTATTTTATTTTTATATGCATACTATGTGGTTAGTGTTGCTAATTTCTTATTTATTAGGCTCAAATTCCTATGCTTCTTTATTTTTATATATTTTTGTATGGCCGAACCCAAGCCATATTGAAGGCAATTTTTTTTTGATGTACCAGTGAATCCAGTTCTCCAAACCTGACCCCAACCCGAACCACACCCAAATTGGTACTTTAGATTAATAAAGCAAATATATTACAATATATCAGCAAGTTCATAAAGATGCAAAATTATGAAAGGCCAAAAAGTACAGCATTGGAGAACCATTTACAACTTAGATTTTAAATCACCAGCTGAGTACCATGTGCAAAGAACCATTTGAAACAACACTAAGGATGCTGAAACCAACAGGACATATATGATGCTAAGCTAAACAGAGCTATCCCAACATATAGACCAATTGTGCATAAATATATACAAAACAAAATTTGGGGAATAATACATACACACATATGTACATATTCACAACTTTAACAAGAAAGATAATTTCAAGAGAGAATTTTTGACTATTTTCTGTCTCTGAAACCCGGGAAAATGTTTTCTATACTTGGGATTCAGAGAAACATAGGGCTGAGAAAAATAAATATAAAAATCTACCTATGATGCAATTTATAAAAATGTCACTGGTAAATGTGGGGTTCTTTTGACTTGTTCTGGTTTTCAATCATCATGCTGTATTATAGAAGTATAGTGGCAATTGTGGCCCCTGACTAGTCTATTGGAGTTGGAAAATCGTTGGAGATGTGCCAAAGTGGTTACTTTGTTTGAAACTCAACATCATGCTATTCTTGGAACATCTACCTTTTTTTTGAATGGACAACACGGACATACTTATGTTGCTTCTGTTTTGCTTGTAGTGTTTCCATGATGATTATACAAATCCTTGTGATGTTTGGCTGGTAATTAAGTACTACAGTTTATGTGGATGTGATTCTCATCCTGGAGCCTTTCCTCTTCCTGTTTGTCATGTGACGAAGAAAGAGAGTTGGTTTAGAATCTGGAGTGAAATAGGCTTCTTTGGGTTTTAACAATTAGCTTCAATTTGAACTATTGAAAGAACAAAATTCGATGTTTTACCTGGCCTAGCTTTAGCATTTTGTTAATGAGACATGTCATGGCTTGGTAATCTACATGGAAATGAAATGAGTCTGATAATAAATGAAGTTGGCATATTCGGATCACAAATAATATACCAAGACTTATGAGTTGCAGTTACACAAATATAAAGTTTTTCTGGTGTGGTCATCATTGGCCTTTATAAAGTGGGAAAATATGTATATAGCTGATTGCAAATGAACACTGCATGCACGCGAGCGATTAATGTCTTCTTTAAACTAGAATTTGACAATTTCTATGAATATATTTTATGTTTCTTGTTGGTTGTGAAACATGTGATACCATTGTTGACTCCTATTGATATAGCTAAGATGTAACACTTTGATTCATCAGATGGTGTATGGCTTTTTATTTTTGTCCATTTTCAACGAGTCTTTATTTTGTCTACAAGTTATAATTCATTCTAGTATGGATGATAATATTTATGATGTTGGATTGGGATCACAGGCAGCTGTTCGGGATCTAAAGTCACAACTGAAGCCTCCATCACTTAAGGTATTGTGCATGCAGTGTAATCAATTTAATATTGATATTTTTTTCTGGAATTGTTTTCTGTCACTTAAAAATTGCGATAAGCTAGAATTCAGTATTTGCCTTATTTGCTCATGATATGGATTCTAAAGGGTAAATGCTCCAGATTTCATAGTTGGAGGGATTACTAATGCCATTTATGTTTAGGAAAAGTACCGAATTCTCGCTTGTTTCACAGGTTAAGAAATATGATACTTCAATGTGGTTTTCTGATATATACATAAATCGATCCATATTTGTTCCATGCTGAGATTGGTTTGATTGTAAAACATGCCATTAACACAGATAGCACAAATTGTCATGACTATGATTTCACCAACTTTGACTAGATTTTAGCTGAGCATAGAACATTCTTGATACTGTATTTTGATTGTAATTAGTGCCTAAAGCACCTAGTAATGAATTACTCTGGTTTGTCTTTGTTTGCAACATCCTCTATTAAGGTTTAAATCTGCTCAATAGAATCACTAACATGTGACACCCTTAGCCTGTTGGGTGTCTCAGGATATGTATGGCCGACTTGTGGTGTGCATAACCTTTGGCTTAGTTGTTTGAAAATATCAATATTTCATATTAGGAGTAGTCGACCTGATTGGATTATGGAGCTCCCTGCCTATTTATGGTATAAATAGGAGCTAGTGTTTTGAGTATTGAATCATCAAGATACAGATTCTGTTCTTATTGTAAGGATCGTGGAGGCTTCCCTCCTAAGTGGCTCAGTTATATATTCAAAGATCTGTTTTTCATTTCATTATATTGCATGGATCTGCTCTATTATGCTCTTTATTTCCTAGCAAATGTTATTCTTCTGCGCATACTATATATTGAATTGTGATCTATTGTTGAGAGTTTTCTCTTGTGGTATAGAAATTTTGAAGTCGTATCGAAGCTGTGATTTAGGCAAAGTGGGGGATTGTGTAATATTGCAATTTTGTTTTGAATGTCTATTTTTAGAGGGCCATCCTCACACAAGCATTTAATCGAGATGATTCTCGAGTCATTGGAAAGAGATTTTCAAGAACTCTCTGAAAAGTGGTCATAATAAATATTCTGAGAAATTTTGAGGGAGATAAGGTTGTGTAAAGTTGACCTTGTGAATTTTCTTTTGGCAAAATTTTTGGCACAAAATAAGGGCAAAAGCAGTCGCTTGCATAAGCTTCATTCTCCCTGCCATTTTTTTAATTAGGCGATTCTGGTACAATCAGAAATAAACATTTGAGTACTATCTAGAAAGTGGTCACTAAAAAATCTGAGTAATGTTGAGGAAGTTATGACCATCCAAGTTTGGTCTTCGGAACTATAGATCTGTCATTTTGGTGCAACGCTAGAAAAATACTCACATCTTTCATTCTGGATATAAGGTAGGAAAACCTGAAAGGGGATCAAGTCAATCACCACATCATGGTGGGAGCTTCCATTAGAGCCAAGAACCCACTAGAGAAGACGCCTACCTGAGATGATTCAGATTCAGAGGTGGCATTGGGCCTGACTTGGAAATCGAGTGCAAACGATTTTGAGTCAAGAGTGAACCAAATTGATGCATGCCTATTGGGTGTGGTTACCCATAAAGATGTGGACAAGTGGGCTAACAAGACTCAATAAACAAACTAGTTTGCATGGAAACTAAGGAAAAACCAAACGAGATGGCTCAAGAATCAGATGTAGAGGGGATCAAAGCAAGATGATGGCATGGCAACTAAGGAAAATCTGCACAGTATGGCTTACAATAGATCAACTCAAAGCATCTCTCAAAAATTTGGTAGGTTTCAAGATTTGATTCAACAGTCTATGACTTTGGAGACAAAGGATAGCAGCCTGTTGGATCAGTACATTGCTGATTCATCTAGTGTTCCAAATCAGCACATTATAGACAATAATAAAGATCCAAATCAGCACATTGTAGACTATAATAAAGCTCCAAATGAGCACATGATCAATTCTAATTCTTGTTTGTGATACTTTATGCTGAAGATGGACATGCACAAATTTGATGGCAAGGACCCACTCAACTTGATCTGCCAAATGGAGCATTTTTTGAGTTACACCAAGTCCCATGCCTATAGAAGGTTGCAATGGCATCACTACTTTGGGATCATGATCAATTCATTTGGTATTGTTGGCCTTGTCATCAAGAAAAAGAAGAATCGTATTGTCACTTGGCTGTTTTTGTTGAGGAACTGACATTGCATTATAGTAGGAGTTTGGTGGATAATTGCTTTAGTGAATTGGCCTAGCTAAGACAAAAAAGTACAGTTAAGATTTATATTCATCAATTTCAAACCCTATCCTTGAGAGTGGAGATTCTTATGGAGGAAAAATTGAAGGATATGCTTCTAGGAGGATTGAAGAACCTCATTTAACATGAGGTATACTTGTTTGATCCACCTTCCTTATTCGAGTCTATTACAAGGAAAGAAGAGCAGAGGAAAAGGTTTTGGCTACTAGGAGATAGGAATTCACTAGCATCAAAGATTATAGCACCCTGACACAATCCTTTCCTTCACCAACTAAATTAATGCCTCAACAAATTAAAGAGAAAGGGAAAAATTATGTTTTTAATTGTGATAGAAACTATAGTAGAGGACATAATCGTGCAAAGAAGAACTATTCTACATTGGAGTGAACAAAGAGGAGGAAGAAGAAAAATTTGAGGCTGAAGAGGAACCAAAGGAAACATAAGAGGATCCACAATTGACCGTCTTTTTCACGCATTATGAGGGAATAACAACCTACAAACCTTCAAGGTAGTGGGATGTCTAAAGAAACAAAGAGTGACAATGTTGATTGATTTGGGAAGTTCTCACAATTTCATCAACAAAAAGTTGACCGTACCTTTGAATTATTTTTTCTTTCCGGTTATAGAATTTTAAGTTACGATTGTTGTTGGTACACTCAATTGTCTAGGAATATTCCTCAATATCAAGCTAGTTACTATGTTTGACATTCCCATGGATGGAGCGGATTTAGGTTTAGGGGTGAAATGACTCACTATTATGGGCACAATAGAGATGAACTTCCCGAGCTTTCACGTGCTTTCTATACAAGGGCAAGACATTCAAATTGTGGGGATTGCAAGAAAAGGTTCTATAGATGGCGAGTTCTTATCCAATGCAAAAGATCCTAAAAAGATCGAATAGATTAGTGACAATTATTTTCACCGAAGCTCAACAATCATAGGCATCAACACCTCCAAATATTCACTCTATCATTCATAATCATGCATATGTATTTGGAGATTACTTGGAAATGACATCCACCCAAACTAGATCATGACCATTCCATTCAACTTGTACTAGGTAGCTAGTGGTCCAAGATCATAACTTACGAGATATGCACATGTGCATAAAGTGAGATTGAGCGAATGAAATGTCCCTCTTTCTCGAAAAATATTATCGAAGACCTTTGGCCTATTTTGTCTACGGCAGCCAAAGGATGTGAGCATGTGAGCAAGGGTGACTTAAGTCACAATAAATTATTATAAGTGCATAAAGAAAATAAAATAAAATAATTAAAGCACTTATAATTAATTTATTGGGCTTAATGAAGGAATGCACTTATAAATAAAAGTTGTAATCTCTAGAAAGGTGCATAGGGGAAAATAAGGGTCTAATATTATATTTGTATCCTCCCTAGGAGGATTGGCGACTTGTCTAGGAAAGAATATATTGGCTGCCTAGAAGAAAAATAGACCCATAACAATTTTGTATCTCCCCTAGGCAAAAATGCGACTAGGCCTAGGAGGGAGAATGGGCATAGAAGAAAACACTACAATCTGATTGGAGGAGAAAAAGGTTCCTTTGGGTCACTTTTCCTTTATAAAGGAGAGGTCGACTTAGAAGAGATCATCATATACTCATTCTTCTAATTTGGAATTTTATCTTAAGCCTGGTGCTTTTGCATAAAAATACTCTAGAGGATGAAAACCCTCTTAGAGAATGTGAGGGATTTCCACCCAGGAAATTCTATTGTGCTTGCAAGGAGTTTTCAATCATTTCCAGTAGTAGTTGATGAGATTTTGTATCAAGGGTTCAAAGAATAAAATTACAGCAGTGTTATTGTATTTTTCTCTAGTGGAGTGACTACCCCCTTGGCTGGTTTGCAGAGTTTGGGACATATTCCAGGTCTGAATTTCATTGTCACCATTTGTACTGATTTTTGGAAGTCCAAATAAATTATTTTGTGCCATTTTGGAGGGTATTTCAGTGTTGTTTCAGTTCTCTTTAACCTGCAGCATTCTGGACTGTTTTTCCAGCCTGTTATGTGCCTTAAAAATCAGATTTTACTCTACAATACACTGTTAAAATTCTGAGTTCTGTTGTGGCAAAAATAGATAGGTTTGGTTGTTGTTTTGTGTGGATCTCTTCATCAAAACTAGTCGCCATAGCTAAAAATCAACTGCAGCAGCCATATTTGTTGTGGCACAGTCTTTTAAATCAGTTTGGGGTCATTTCTGGGTTTGCTAAAATATTCTTTATCACATTGAAGTAAGAAAACCATCATTTTATTGCTAGATGACTGGGTTCCTATCATAGTCTTAATCGCTTTTTCCCACTGAAAATTCAGTGCTGCAGCAATAAATCCTGAGTTCTCTTTATGTCATTTGCACTTTAGTGTTGGGTTTGCCTTGAATCTACTTAGGTGTGAAGAGTCCCAATTGGGGACATTACAGTGGTATCAGAGCAATTCATTCTCCCAGCGTATGTAAGAAAGAACCAGAAATCTGATTTGATTGCATGCAAGGTAAAAGCCCTCTTGTTTATCAAAGAAGGGGGACTCCAAAGAAGGCAATGGATGAGCATGGAAGACCACCGCCCGATGATGTTCTTAGCTACATGAATGAGGTCATCACTAGAAGTCACAAAGAGCTGCAACAAACAATGAGAGAGAATCAAAGAGAAATGCGGGATACATTTACTAGTTCCATTCGTGAGTTGGCCATGGTTCTACAAGGAAACATTGCAACCACCAATCAAGGAGCAACCAACAATGGAGAAGGAAGCTCAACAAGACCGGTGAGGGCTTCTCCCAAGCCTACTCCGCAGATTTTCAGAGCTAAGTTTCTCCAAAGAGAGGAACCAATTGAAGAAGTGGCACAAAATGATGTTGATGATGTAGAGGCATATGGTGATGAGTACATGCAACTTAGCCTCCGAGTTAGAGATATGCTACCCTTTAGAGACTTCTGCCAGTTGAAAAATAACAAGGGTGCAGGAAGAAGCAAAAGAGCCCATCAAGAGACACCAAGGAGAGACATTCAACAAAGGTTGGGTAAGGTAACTCTCCCTTCATTTGATGGTGCAGATAAGTGCTTTGTTAGATATTTGTTGTAGAAATTAGATGCCTATCTTTCTTTAAATCCCATGTATGAAGATGAAGCGCATAAGTTTGCAACATTACATTTGGATGGTGTGGCACATGTGTGGTGGTATCATCGCATCATCACTCAAGGACATGACTCTATTACCTCCCTTGAAGAATTCAGCAGGTGCTTGACCGAGAGGTTTGACCAGATGGATCCAGACTTGTACTTCAGGGAGCTTGCCCAACTCAAACAGGATGGCACTTTAGATAAGTATATTTATGATTTCCAAAGAATTTCAGTAATGGTTCCTGACATTAGTGAAAGAAGGCTTGTTTTGTTGTTTATAGAAGGGTTAGGAGAGCCATTAAAGGGCCTTGTCAAAGCCTTTAATCCTCCATCTCTTCAAGGAGCCATTAAGAAATCACTTGACTTGGAGAGCTCTATGCCAAAAGGAAAAATCTGCAGTTTGGGCAGCAGCGAACAACGCTTTTAGGGCAGCAAAAGAGCACATGTGAGCAACCTATAGCACCTCAAAATGATAGGCAAGGAGCAGCAGTTAGTGGGCAGCCAACTAGAGCACAAGAATGGGAGAAAAACAAGGTTGAAATAGAGGAAAGGAAGGAGCTAAGGAGGAAAAGATTGTGCTATGATTGCAAAGAACCATGGACACCCAATCATCACTGCAAAGGTAAGGGCTCCATTCATTATATTGAAGTTATTGATGAGGAAGAAGATGATGATGATGTTGATCCAAAAGATCAAGCAAAAGATGATGAGGTGGTTGTCACAGGTGCTACCTTAGCAACACTAATTGTTTTGCCTAGTTTTTATTCCTTCCATGTAAGGGTGGTCTTCTTGGACAGAAGTTCACTATTTTGATTGATGGGGTGCAACACAATTTCATTGATGAAGGTTTTGTTGCTAGATTGGGTCTACAAACAAAAAAATTCGAAGGATTTGATGTGATTATGGCGGATGGGCATACAATCACATGGACCAAGAGGATTCCCAAATTTCGGTTCACCATGAAGGGCCATGAGGTATGTGATGAATTTTATATTGTTGGCATTGGTGGGTTGGATTTGGTTCTTGGTGTTCAATGGCTCCAATCCTTGGGTGATTTTCATCAAAATTATCAAACCATGGAGCTGAAATTCAAGGTGCAAGACATAAGGAAAGGAGTTCCTCCAAAGATGGCAGCCCATAACATGATTGGAATAGTTAAAGAGGAGCAGATTTCACAAGATATGATTGATGAAGAAAAGAATGTAACAGGGCAGTAGATGGACCTTGAAGAAAATCAGCCTTTTGGACAACATGGTGACATCCTAAGGTATGATATAAGAAATTTAATATCCTATGTCCAACATATTCAAATTTGTATTGATAAAAGTGCTGATTTAGATGATGAAATCTACGATTTATCTTATGAAATACTTTCGAAACTCCCATGTGTTTATGAGCACTTTGTCAAGGGCAATTACTCCTTTAATCCACCCTTCCCATGGATTAAAGGATAAAAATTGGGAAAATGTCATTACTCCTTTTGTTTTTAAATTAAATAATTAATTCTCCTCTTATGTTTTATTTAAAATATTAAAAAGGGGAAATTAATGTTTTAATTGGAGTGTGACTTTCCAGAAAGGATATTTTAAAAGTGACTCTCCCACATAGAGATTTGCACCAAAAAGAGGAGGGAAACTTGGAGATTTGAAATGCAAAAGCTATATAAGAAGATGGTGGCGACCCCTTGGGGGCATGTTGACGTTTTTATCAAAATATCTTCATGCTTGAAGAGGGATGTATGCCCATGAGATCTCATAACAAAGGTGTTTCTTCAACACCACCTTATTTTGGAGAGTGTGAGCCTTCTTGCAATTATTGTTGAGTGAATCTATGCATTGTTTATCCATTCTAAGCATTGGCGACTTGGTTTAGAGGATTGGCACATTTATTTGGGGTTTAAATCTGCATGTTATTGAAGGGTTTGAGGTACTTTTGTTACTGCTGCAATTATTTTAGCCATAGCGACTTGGATTGGAGCTTGTTTAATCATATTTTGATGTCATAAGAGCTAGATCTGAAATTTTTGTGTGTTAGTAATTATTTCAGAGCAAGGGGCAGATATTTTGGGGTGTTTGTAGGCTAGAGAAGAGCTGGAAATAATTTATTTATTTTCTCTAACCCTAACAACTTGGATTGAGATTTCTGGGTCTGTTTTGGTGGGGTTTCAAGGCTCAGAAAAATCTGATTGATAGTGCATTAGAAAGCTCTTAAATTCTAGTTTATTATGCACTTGATTTCATGCAAAAATATTGAGTATTGAATGAGATATGAATTTTTGAAGTTTCAGGTTATCTGTGGTTTATTTTTATTCAATAAACGCTGCTATAAAAATCTGAACTAGTAAAGATTGATTTTCCCATCTAACCCACCACCTTGGCTAATTCCAACCCCATTTTGGGTTGTAATTACGCTGACATTGGGTTATTTGAGGTTGAATTAAAAGGATCTCATCCTTCTTAGTTCAATTGGTGTTGAGAGTGTTGCAGATTTCTATTTGTCCCTAAAGGGGATATTACAGTGGTATCAGAGCATCTTTCTCTACTCTTGAGAGGGTATTTTTGGATGCAAGAAAATAAAGAGTTTATTGTTCGCAAAAGGAGAAATAAGGGATCAGTGGAGGTTGGGGCTTTCACTTCGGATCAAGTATAATTCCTTCAATAGTTGATGCAGGATTGGGATTGTGGCAAGGATGAGTGAGCAAATGTCTAAGCTTATCAAGGATGCATTGGGTAAGGGCAAGTCTCCAAATTCCAATGGGGAAGAGAGCTCACATAGTGGGGAAAGGGGCTCTACACAACCCCCTCCCAAGTTCTTCAAATGGATGTTCTTACCCAAGGAGACCAATAGAGGAGAAGAAGGAGAACCCACGTTGGCTGAGTTGATTGATGTTCAAAGAGTTGAGTATGGTTCTTTGAGTTAAGCTACAAGGGATATGTTGGGGTTTGATGAATTTTGTGCTCTCAAGTTGGGCAACAAGCCCAAGAAGGCAAATAAGCCACCCCATAAGTATCTTCAACAAAGGTTGGGAAAAGTCTCACTCCCAAGCTGTGATGGATCTAGTAAGATCCTGGTTAGGGCATGGTTGCAAAAGATGGAAACCTATTTTTCCCTAAACCCCATGCATGAAGAAGAGGCCCTCAAGTTTGTTACTCTTCATTTGGAGGGTGGCACACGAATGGTGATACCATGGTAGCACACACAAGGGCATAATTTGATCCACACCATGGAGGAGCTAGCAAGAGGATCATGGAAAGGTTTGATCGAAAAGATACATAAATACACTTCGTGAATTAGCACAACTCAAACAAGTTCATGATGTTGAGGTGTATGTGAAGGATTTTCAAAGAGTTGCATCATGGTGACGGATGTTAGTGAGAAGAGATTGGTAGTCCTCTTCATGGAAGGCTTGGTTGAGCCTTTGAAGGGCTTGGTAAGAGCATTTAATCCTCTTTCTTTGCAAGATGCTATTACTAAGGCTTTAGATTTGGAATGTGCAGCTTATAAAGATAATTTGGGACCAAGAGGACAACGTAGTAATACCACTCATTCGCTGTCCAAAAGTGGAACTCAAGGACAACCAAGGTCTGATTTGCAGAAACCCATGCAAGCACAAGGGGGACAACCCCTTGGGTCATCAAAAGAGGCCCCAAAAAGGCCAAATCAGCCCTATGTGCCGCCACATAGGAATCAGCCCCAAAACAACATGCAAAAGGATGCAAGGGATGAGTTGAGAAGGAAAGGTTTGTGTTTTGATTGTAAGACTCCTTGGACAAGAGGCCACAATTGTAAGGGTAAAGGTCAAATTCATTTTATTGAAGTTATTGATTCAAATTTTGAATTTAATTTTGATTTGGATGATGCTAACAATGGGACTAATGAGGTTGTGGTTGAGCATGTGCAAGAGAAGGAAGAGAAAGAAATGGAGAGCACACTTGCCACTCTTTCCGGCATCCCCAAATACCATGCTTTTCGGGTAAAGGGTACCATCCAAGGGCAAAGGGTCATTACTTTGGTTGATAGTGGGGCCACCCATAACTTCATTGATGGAAGCCTAGTAAGAAAGATGGGTTTGGAAACCACAAATTGTAAAGCTTTCAAGGTGACTATTGCGGATGGATCCTCCATTCCATGTTCCACAAAGATTTCACAACTTCCCCTCACTCTTGGGAAACACAAGGTAATTGATGATTTTTATGTTGTTGACATTGGTGATATTGATCTTGTTTTGGGTGTACAATGGTTGCATTCTTTAGGTGATTTCACTCAAAACTACAAGACCATGGAGCTGAAATTCACAAAAGATGGCAAAGAAATTATCCTAAAAGGCTTGGCAAATGGTGCACCACAAGAAGTATCAATGAAGAGGATGGAAAGGGCATTTAGGAGAGGGCAAATTGCATGGGCAGCCAGCTGTTTTATCACAGAAAAATCAGAACAACAGTCTCTTCAAGGTGAGTTACAAGGTATTTTGGACAAGCACTCTCATGTTTTTAGTGATTTGCCTCATGGGTTACCTCCCAATAGGGGTTTTGAGCACATTATTGAGTTAGAAAAAGGTACTAAACCCATTATGATTACCCCATACCACCACCCAAGAGTCTACAAGGAAGAAATTGAAAAGACCATTAAGGAATTACTTGATATGGGACACATAAGGCCTAGCTCTAGTCCATTTGCATCTTCTGTGGTTTTGGTTAAGAAAAAAATGGGACTATGAGAATGTGTATTGATTACCGTATGTTGAACAAGAAGACCATCAAAAATAGGTACCCAATACCTAGGATTGATGAATTAATTGATGAGTTGCATGGTGCTACATTTTTTTCAAAAATAGATCTCAAATCCGGGTATCATCAAATCAAGGTAAGGGAAGAAGATGTGCACAAGACAACTTTTAGATGTCATTTTGGGCATTTTGAGTTCTTAGTTATGCCCTTTGGATTAACTAATGCTCCTGCTACTTTCCAATCATGCATGAATCATGTGTTTAGCAAGTATCTAAGAAAGTTTGTGCTAGTATTCTTTGATGATATTCTTGTGTATAGCAAAACATGGGAAGAGCATTTGATGCATTTGGATTTGGTTTTGACTACTTTGGGGCAACATTCTTTCTTTGCCAAAAAGTCTAAATGTGAATTTGGTCTTAAGGAGATTTGGTATTTGGGACATGTTATTAGTGCTAATGGTGTGCAAGTGGACAAACAAAAATTGCAGCGATCATGGATTGGCCTACTCCCACTTCTCTCACACAATTGAGAGGATTTTGTGGTCTTTGTAGTTATTATAGAAGATTTGTGAAGGGTTTCTCACGATTTGCTGCTCCTTTGACAGATTTGACTAAGAAAGGGGCCTTCAAATGGTCCAAAACAGCCCAAGAAGCTTTTGAAAAGATGGAGGTAATGTGTTCTTGCCCGGTACTTGCAGTTCCAGATTTTTCTATGCCATTTGTGGTTGAATGTGATGCTTTCAGAGGAAGGTATAGGGGCTGTCCTAATGCAAAACAAACACCCCATTGCTTTTGAAAGTAGAAAATTGAAAAATCATGAGAAGGGGTATAGTGTGTATGACAAGGAAATGTTAGCAATCATGCATGCTTTGAGCAAGTTTAGACAATATTTGGTATGTGGCAAATTCATTGTCAAATCTGATCATAATAGTTTGAGATTCTTTCTTAATCAAAGGGAATTGAATGACATACAACAAAAATGGGTAAGCAAGGTACAAGCCTTTGACTTTGACATTGAATATGTGAAAGGAAAGAATAATATGGTAGCGGATGCTCTTTCTAGAAGGCCACATGATTTGGGAAAAGAAATGGATCAACCATGTATTCAATTGCTTGAGGACAAACAATCTTGGGAAGGGAGGATTGTAATGTCCCCTTTTCGGGACATTAATTAAATTAAAATATTGGAGACCTTTAATCCACCCTTCCCATGGATTAAAGGATAAAAATTGGGAAAATGTCATTACTCCTTTTGTTTTTAAATTAAATAATTAATTCTCCTCTTATGTTTTATTTAAAATATTAAAAGAAAATTAATGTTTTAATTGGAGTGTGACTTTCCAAGAAAGAAGACTATTTTAAAAGTGACTCTCCCACATAGAGATTTGCGCCAAAAAGAGGAGGGAAACTTGGAGATTTGAAATGCAAAAGCTATATAAGAAGATGGTGGCGACCCCTTGGGGGTATGTTGACGTTTTTATCAAAATATCTTTATGCTTGAAGAGGGATGTATGCCCATGAGATCTCATAACAAAGGTGTTTCTTCAACACCACCTTATTTTGGAGAGTGTGAGCCTTCTTGCAATTATTGTTGAGTGAATCTATGCATTGTTTATCCATTCTAAGCATTGGCGACTTGGTTTAGAGGATTGACGCATTTATTTGGGGTTTAAATCTACATGTTATTGAAGGGTTTGAGGTACTTTTGTTATTCTGCTGCAATTATTTTAGCCATAGCGACTTGGATTGGAGCTTGTTTAATCATATTTTGATGTCATATGAGCTAGATCTGAAAATCTGCTGTGTGTTAGTAATTATTTGAGCAAGGGGCAGTTATTTTGGTGTGTTTGGAGGCTAGAGAAGTGCTGGAAATTATTTATTTATTTTTCTCTAACCCTAGCGACTTGGATTGAGATTTCCGGGTCTAAAAGTCTCGATTGTTAGTGCATTAGAAAACTCTTAAATTCTAGTTTATTATGCACTTGATTTCATGCAAAAATATTGAGTATTGAATGAGATGAATTTTTGAAGTTTCAATTGTTTGTGGGTTATTTTTATTCAATAAATGCTGCTATAAAAATCTGAACTGGAAAAGATTGGGTTTCCAATTGGTTCTCCCATCTAACCCACCACCTTGGCTAATTCCAACCCCATTTTGGGTTGTAATTACGTTGACATTGAGTTATTTGAGGTTGAATTAAAAGGATCTCATCCTTCTTAGTTCGATTGGTGTTGAGAGTGCTACAGACTTCTATTTGTCCCTAAAAGGGGATATTTCACTTGAAGCTATTCTCTGACAGGAATGAAGACGTAGTAGACTAGGGTGATCATGAAGCTGGAAGAACTTGCCCATGAAAGATGCCACATTGGAAGAGGAAGCCTCTGTGCAAAAGCATTCATAGTTGCCAATTGGTTAATGAGGATGGTGCTTGTTTGAAGAGGGGCATGCTATATCCCCATTAGCCAATTGGGTGTCTTGAGATATGCGTAGTCGACTTGTGGCACACATAAATTTTTACTTAGTCATTTTATATGTTCTATATTTTATATTAGTAGGAGGTGGGTGTAATTAGATTATGAAGCCCCGATAGCCTAATAATGGTATATATAGGATGTAGTGTTTTGAGTATTAAATCATCATATTATGAATCCTGTTCTTGTTATAAGTGCTCCTTGAAGTGGTGCGAGTCATATGTTCTATATTTTTCTCTTCATTAAACTATATTACATATAGTTTCTTTATTATACTTGTATTTGCATGAGTTAATGTTATTATTCTAATCATACCATATGTTGAATTGCGATCTATTGTTGTCAATTTGCTCTCTTAATAAAGTAAGTTCATTACACTAACTATAGTATCAAGTAATGTTTAGAAGTATGATGACTCAAATATCGCAAATAAAGCTGTCTCAATTCTTCAAACACGACATTTGCTCTAATTATAAGCTAGGGATATCAAAGACGCTCCCTGCATTTTGTGTGATCACATAGAAAAGCTGTTTTGAGGCAAGGCAACATAATAAATCGTGCTTGCCGTGAATGGTAGTATCCCCTTCTTTTTGTCGTGGAAACAACTCATGAAACTTGTGCGGGTTGTGGTCCTCGTATTTGTTGAATATTCACCGGAAATCACAAACCCTTCTTAAAAACAACCCAAAAATGTTGACTATATTTTTCGCTTTTTTGGAGGACTGTAATGTCCCTTTTTCCCACTTGAGGATCAAAAATTGGACTTCTTGCCATTCCTTCTCCATGGCAAAGAAGTAGAGGAGTTGGAGAAGAACATTGAGCTTTCATTTGCATTTGTTTTTCTAATTTTTAATGTTTTCTTTTTTAGTGTTTTCCCTCTTGAAGCAGGGTCGTTGGGTTAAAGGCAAATAAAAGAAGCTTAATGAAGAATTATAACATCTCCTATGGGTCGGCCTAGTCTTTTCTAGCCTTGGCGCCAAAGGAGGGATATAAAGTGATGTGAAGACCTCTTTTTGCAAGCATCTAGATTGGTACATTTTCTATTATTGGGCATTGAGAGCTTGTTGCTCCATGTTCTTCCACTTGAGGATGAAAACCCTCTCGTGTGGCTTCCTAGAAGGACGAAAACCCTTCAACATTGATTGGGTTTGAAAAATATTGCAAATTGGAGGAGAATATTTCACATTCAAATTTTTATCGGCATTGGGCAACTTTATCTACTCATTTAGAGATTTCGGGATCAATTTTGAGAGGGTTTCCATGGTTGGAAAATTATGATATTGGTCTCATTTGATTGCTGGTATTTTTATGATCATTTTGAGTATTCATATGTGTGGAGATTCCTTGTTTTCTAAGAGTTATTGAATTTATAAGTTTCAGCTATTTTTGTGCCATAATAAATTCTAGAATTCTGAGTTTAATGATTTGATCACGATTTTGGCTTCTAAAATCAAGGGCAATCCAAGGAATAACTTCTCATAATTTTTGAGTGTTTCTACGGTGGATTTCTCTCTCTCTCTCTCTCTCCCCCTAGTCGCTAGGGTTTGAGAGTGTTTTTTTGGTCCTTATTTAATTGTTGTCATAAAAATCAGATTTGCTTATTTTGGGGTTTGAGCTAATTTCCAACATTTTTCAGTTTTGTTCCCAAAAAGGATATTACAGGACTGTGGTACCATGAGAGGTAGAGAAGCTAAATCTATTTAACCTATAACACTTTATCCCTACCTCCTTTAAACCCTAAAATTAATAAAACCAAGATCGTAGGTTTTTGTTTATATCATAGTTACACGGGGACGCATCCCCCCATTTTTGACACGTCCGGGACGTCCCGAACGCCCCGAGGACGTGGGGAAAACGCATTTCTCCCGCGTTTCCTATTGTGTATGCTTTACGGTAAACGCGCCTCAGGGCGTCAAGATGGTGGGAAAGCGCTTTTTGAGGAAGGAGAAGCGTGGGGGACTTGAGAAATGTGGGGGCGTCTCCCACGTGGTCTGCCGTGTTTTTCAACAAAAAAACATAAAAGCAACACTCTAAACTATTTTTTTTTTTAATTGTAAATCACTTATAATATAAAAACAACATTACTAACCTAACCCTAACCCTAAAAGTGCAATTTTATGTTATAAATTTACATTATGGGCTCATTTCATATTCACACCAAGCAAGAGCAAGAGCAAGAGTGAGAGCAAGAGCAAGAGCAAGAGGAAGAGCAAGAGTGAGAGCAAGAGGGAGAGCAAGAGCAAGAGCAAAAACAAGAGCAAGCAAGAGGTATTTATATTTATAATTTTATTTGCTTACAATACCCGTAAAAGTTTTTTTAAAAAAATTTAGATTATAATTTATATTTGCATTTTTTAGGGGTTGTTTTTTAGCATTTGCATCTACATTCACAATGTAATCATGCATGTAGTTTGTAGGATTTAAAAAAATGCATATTGCATAGGGTTTGGTTGTAAATGGTTACATTTTTTAAATTACATTTTTATTTCTATTTTAAAATTTATATTATATTTGCATTTTTTAGGGGATGTTTTTTAGCATTTGCATCTACATTCACAATGTAATCATGCATATAGTTTGTAGGATTTTAAAAATGCATATTGCATAGGGTTTGGTTGTAAATGGTTACGTTTTTTTTTTAAATTACATTTTTATTTTTATTTTAAAATTTATATTATATTTGCATTTTTTAGGGGTTGTTTTTTAGCATTTGCATCTACATTCATAATGCCATCATGCATATAGTTTGTGGGATTTAAAAAAATGCATCTTGCATAGGGTTTGGTTGTAAAATATAAATGTTTACGTTTTTTAATTACATTTTATTTCTAGTTTAAAATTTATATTATATTTGCATTTTTTAGGGGTTGTTTTTTAGCATTTGCATCTACATTCACAATATAATCACGCACGTCGCATATAGTTTGTAGGATTTAAAAAAATGCATATTGGTTACGTTTTTTTTAAAATTAATTCATTACATAATCAATCAATCATATAGTTATGGTTGTTTTTAATTCATTGCAGCAATCATCACCATGAGTTCTTCTTCTGAGTATGAGTATGAATCAGAGTAGGAGAGGGTTGAACAGGAAGTTGAGATAGGTGGCCGTGGAAGAGTTGGTGATGCCACAATGGGGGAGAGTGGAGAAGGGACACAAAATGTAGTGGTAGCGTGCAAGAATCTGTAGTAGTTCAGTTGGTAGTCTTGCGCTGATTGCCCCTCTCGAATGTTGTCCAAATTTGCCATTGGACCATTTGATAAGAAGAAGCCATTGCAACAATTTGCCCAAATAATTGATAACCTCGCCTCCAAGTCTTGAGGGGGGAGCAAAGTATGGAAGTGCAACATATGTCCATTGACTTGGCATGGCAGTATCATTAGGACCAATGCACACTTGTTGCACCTTACAGGAAGGGGGGTTGACACTTGTAAGGGCCTTTCACTAAAGCAAAGAGCTGAGATGGTGAGAATCTTCAATGGAAATACTACAGACAATGTGCCAGAAGTTTGTGGTTCTACTCTGGCTGGTTCTAGTTTTGGAGTGTCAGAAGTGGAAAGCAGAGGGAAGAGAAAGGTTGTGGGGGCAGCCCCAAATTCAATTGTTGACATGTTTGATTCAAAGGCAAGGGAAGAGGCAGATGATGCTATTGAAATTTTTTTCTTGTCGTTGGGATTCCATTTAATGCCGCTTGCTCTCCTTATTATAAGGAGGCTATGGTTAAGGTTGCAAAAGTAGATACAAGCTATGTGCCTCCTAGAGACACAAAACTGAGGACGACAATCTTGGATAGAAACTATTCCAAGGTTAATTTGTTGATGGAGGAGATGAAGGTGACATGGGTGTCACATGGATGTAGCATTATCATGGATGGGTGGACGGATATTAGACACCGTCCTCTCATCAATATCATTGTCTCTTGCAAAGATGGACCATACTTCTTGAGAGCAATTGATTGTTCTGGGAAGCGGAAAGATGTTGAGTTTCAATATCAGATTTTGAAGAATGCCATTGAGGAGGTTGGACCTTCAAACGTTGTACAGGTTGTCACAGATGCAACTTATGTGTGCAGAGCAGCAGGCAAGCTAGTGGAGCGGGAATATAGGCATATTTATTGGACTCTATATGTTGTGTGCATGCCATGAACAATGCATTGAAAGACATAGGAAGATTCGGTGGGTTAACCAGATAGTGGATCGAGGCCGAGGATGTGCAAGAGTTCATATGTAAACTCCACACATCATGGCACTTTTCAAAATTTTTCGAAGAAGGATTTTTGAAACCGATTGACACCCGCTTTGCATCTTATTTTATTTTGTTGGAGAGAATGTCCGAGTTGCAGAGCCCTTGCAAATTATGATTATGACACAGATTGGACTAGGTGGCGTGAGTCAGAGACGGATCAAGGAAAAGAGTGAAGGAAGTGGTGTTGGGAAACATTTTGGGTTGATATGAAATCCATCATATCAATCATAGCTCCGATTTTAGTGTCATCAAATACGGGATTCTAACAGCCCCAATCTTGGTGAGATCTACGAGTGCATGACAACATGCTTGGGAAAATGAAGGCGAGTTATTCGGGTGAGGGACCCCTCTTTGGAGTTCTATAATGAACATATACAACCCATTATTTAGCATAGATGGGAGAAGTTGAACACTCTTCTTCATATGGCTGTGTATGCACTGAATCCCAAATGGTATGTGGAGAGGCCATGCAGAGTTATCCCATTGGATGATGATGAGGTGAAGAAGGGCCTTATGAAGGCCTTTAAAAAAATGTACATTCCACAGGAGGCTTCACAGATCAGATTGGAGTGGCTCGAGTTCACTGAACTTGATGGGTACAAAACATTAGCAAAGGAAGACATGGTAACAATAGCACTAGGAGAAGCTAGTGAGTTGGTGCCAATTGTATGGGCTTCCAGGACTATTGCGACCACTTGCCATTCGTGTCCTTTACCAAGTTTCAAGCTCCTCTGCCTCTGAGAGGAACTGGTCTACAGGTCTACATATGGTTGGATACACTCTGTTAAGAGGAATAAGCTTACATTTGCGAGAGCGAAGAAGCTTATAGTTGTGTACAGTGCTTTGCATCTTATGGATTGTAAGACACTTGAGTACAAATAGACCCCAACATTACGGTGAGATGTAGATCCCGAGGAGCCGAGGCGGGAAGAGGACAACATCTGTGCAACGGGATGTATTGAGCTTACCTTTGAGGACGAGGATGCTAATATTAGCGAGGAGGAGTTCATGGATATTACTTTAGATGTTGATTCTGATTTTTAGGCTGATACTTGTAGTTGTCCTCTTTTTTTGTAATATTGACAATAGACAATTGTTGGTGTATTTGGCTATGAGATTAATGATATGAATATCAACTATTGTCACTTGATCAATTGTAATTTAGAATGGTTTTACTTTTATATTTTATAATATATTTGAAATTTCAGCTTGTCTCAAATTCAAAATTCAAATATGTATTATGAATTTTCAATTTATGACATGAACATATTGATATTACAGTATTAAAGAATGTATTTGATGTTTATGAGTTCAAGTTCCACCTTATTTAAATCTCAAATGGTTTTATTTCAGCTTATTTATATAATTTAGTCACTATATCTTTATATTTTAAATATTTATATATTTTTTAATTAGCCGTCCCCCGCCGTCCCCAAAATTTAGAATTTTTTTGCCGTCCCGTCCCCCCGTCCCCCGTCCCCCGTCTCGGGTAACTATGGTTTATATATTCTTCCTACAACTGAAACTGGTCTGTAACTACCTCATGGAGTCTGCTGCTGCTTCCAAGAGACTTAATACAGTCTTCCTATGTCAATACTACTTCATTCCTACATAATTGATGCTATCTTTTGAACATATGAATTAAAGCATTATCTTTTAAACCTATAATAGTATAACTTACGTGGATATATATATAATTTACTGATCATGCTCAAAACATTGATATTATGTTTTATATTTCTGTATACATTTTAATCTTTATATTTTATGTACAAAAGTTTCCATGCTGTAATTAATACAGGCCAGCCAAAATCGGCATATACCATACCCAAATTGTTATCCATTCCATTTCCTAGTAACTTAGTTAAAAGGTGAAGTGGTATTTTTTTGTTTTGTTTAGGATAATTATGAACATTACCAGGTCCATACCAGTTTCTAGGGATGAAGGGGCCCGAGTCTGGAGATCTGGGTTGCCTTGTTGCAATGTGTAGATTTGAACCCGAGTCACCTTCTTTACAAATGCCCCAATTTAGCATTACACCACAACTCCTTGGACCATAAAAGGGTAATTATAAATTGACTAGATTAATTCCAAAAGACTGTTTAATGTGGCATATCCAAAATGTACTGATGAAAACACATACCAATTTTGTGAAGTTCGTAAATGACCAATCCATAACCATCCTAGAACCATGGATGTTAAATTGGTAATCCGTGGGTTTGAATGTCCCAATGTTAATTACTATGTCTGATTTGCTCTTCAACTAAAGTCCTCTTTTTATACTTTGTTTTGTTCAGGTTGTTTAGAAGATTGTCATGTTGGGCTGTTATAGTATATGTAAAGCTATTCCTTGAGGTTTTTTCCCTTTGGTATATATTTTTCCTTTGGTATAAAGTTTATGCCTATAAATACTCAAATTAAGGATGTTGCTTTTAGATTCAAAAATATCTGATCCACTTTGTTTGTATTGGAGGCATTCTTGGGATTGTTTCGTATTTCAAAGGGCATCTATTTGGAAGTTTTGTTGGAAAGTGAGGTTTTATGACAGTTTTTTGGGATATTACTGCAAGAGTCTTAAAAGATTTTATCTGGAAATCATGATGTTTTATGTGATTACTTCTCTATATGTTTGGAAATATGAGGTAGAGTTTATTGCCTTCTCTTGTAGAAACCTCATTAATCTGGGTTCCTGTCAGTGAACAAAATCTGTCTTCCTACTATTAAAAGTGATATTTAGGATTTACAAGAGAATGTGCCAAGAGACGTTTCCTAGCAGATAGTTTAAAATTATAAATTATCATCATGTGATTGGAGGGGATGAATGGCAGGGCCTTTTGTTAATTTTCCACCTCAACAAGATACTGATTATCAAATGAAGCTATTATTAAGTAATAAACCAACTAGGAGATCTCTATATAGAATCAACTACACTGAAAAGGGAAATGGAAAGGTAGTTGTAGAGTGACAAGACCTTCTAAATCTCCTTTTGGTATATTTGTCCCCTTAAGAATGTGTGTGGACTATGCTTGAACAAAGCCATTGCCTCAAATAGATATTTCTCTAGGCGCCCTTAAGGGAGTCAATGTCTTCTCTAAACCATCTCTTAGAAAAAGATACAACGAAGTTAAAATTAATGAAGATGACTTGGCTAAGACAACCTTCACAACAACAAATTCATTCTATGTTTGCTTATTACTATATTCTAGACTCATCAAATCCCCGATGGCCTTTCAAAAAAATAATTAACATCACATATAGACCATACCTAGAAAAATTCATAATCTTATTCTTAGGAGTGCCATGAATGCATGAAGCACGTTGAAATGGTACCTTAGGCAACACAAGTTGCATGTCAAATATGCTAAATGTGACTTTTTAAGAAGTAAGATACATAGAACAAATAGTATCAAAAATAGTATACAGTACAGTAGTTGATACTAAAATAATTGAATTATTTGAGATTAGAGAACATCCAATGGCATAATAAGCTCTCAAGTCTTTACAATATTTAATAAAAGACCTGTGTATGGTAACAGACCCTTGCAAATTGCTTAGTAAGATCAAATGACTTGTGTGGTAAAGATAACGTCTATTGAGACTTTACAATATTTAATAAAAGACCGGTGTATGGTAACAGGCCCTTGCAAATTGCTTAGTAAGATCAAATGACTTGTGTGGTAAAGATAGCGTCTATTGAGATACTAGACTATCAATAACAGCATACACAGAATAGTAATTGTATAACATACCATGGCAGAGCAAAGCATCCGAACAATAGCAGCTTGTATTCATATAATATGAGTCTCGATGCAATTGACACAATCTAGGGAGGACCTGATACAAGCATACTTTCCCCAACTTGTAGCCGTCTTTTTGTAAGACATTTGCCTTATGGTTGTGGGTTGACATAACCATTGACACCTGAACATACCAACTCGTGTCATTCCGAAATTTCTGAGGCTGACAATACAACCATATAACTCTTCTGATATTTAAATATGTAATTATGTTGATAACCATGACAATATGAATGTTACAGTCTACATCTTGTCTAACAAAAATAAAAGTTATTTGCATCCTAATCTGCTAATAAAAGATTCTTAAGTTTTTACTATTTACACAATTGATAGTGATCAGGCTGTAGCTGTATTATCACAAGCTGTCATGTTAACTGTGTTAGGCGGCGATGCGTTCCCTAGCTCTTGGTGATGTCCTGAACATTTTGGAGACATGGGGATGTTCCCGATTTAAAAATAAAAACAATTTTTTAATTCTTTTTCCTAATGCTTTTGTGCTCATGTTTTATTAACTAAGCTATAAACAAATTGAAACTAAGCATCTACATAGCTTCAAAAGCAAGTTAATCTAACAATGAACCATCAAGATAAGAGCTTAAAGGAAATGCTTCTTCAATGCATAAATGAAACTATATGCTAAGCTATTTCCTACTCTTTATGATTGTTAAAATTAAACTATGAACCTATGAAGAACATAAGCAATCAAAATGGAGTGGTGGAGACCTCAAGAATTGAGAATGGAATCTCACCAAGAATGGCTACAAGGCCATTTTGGATCTTCCCATATTACTCAACTTTGAGTGGATGGATGCAAGATGAGAAGCTTAATCCAAATCAATGGAGAATGCTCAAAGCCAAATGCCTATAGTTTATCCTAGAGCAAGTACGGTGTGCTTGTAAAGATGTAAGGAGCTTGGTCCTTTATATAGATTGAATGTTGGAGAGAGATGTGCAACTTGGTGCATGTGGGATAAGGGTAAAACAAGATTAGGAATGGATAAGGTTGCTTTAGATAAGTTTAATTTGTCATTAACAACCATGGGAATTGGGAGATGTTTTAATTAATCAAGGGTGATTAATTAATAGATAGAAGAAAGCTTATAGAAGTTGATTAGAGGAAAGTTAGTGTGATTTGAGGGATATAAGAGGAATTTGATCCAATAGATGAAGATTTATGGATTTAGAGTTGAGCGTAATTAATTAATAATAATTAATTAACCCAAGTAGAAGCGAACACTAATTAACGAAAGGTCGTTAATTGACATCCTGAATGATAGGAAGGCTAATTAATTAACAAAAGATCATTAATTAATGAATATGAAGAGGAATGTTAGCTAATTAGCGGAAAAGCGCTAATTATTACGGAAACGACGGGAAAGAGGATAGTTAGTGCAATTTTAGTATTAAAACTGCGTAAGTAGATTTTATGTGTCTACACTTTTATTTTATAAAAGAACCACCCTCCAAAAAAAGTTTTTAATTTTACGAAAACATTGAGCCCTAATCCCGAAAATAGACCTGAAAAACATTAAATAAAGTATAATGTTTGCACCCCTAAATTTTGCTGAATAAAGTTAAAATATTTAAATATTAAATTTTCTATATTATTTTTTGTAGCTGCCCTTCAAAATGTCACCCGACCGTCCTTAAAATGTGGGAATTTTTGTCGTCTTGGGAATCTCATCACCATGCCCTCCCTCTGTTCCTAAGACTTAGGTAACCATGTGTTTTAGTATATGAAATTAGCAAAGCTGAGCATATCTCTCTTGAATATAGGTTTTTATAAAAGATATTGACTCCAAATATTAGAAAGAAAGAAGGAACAAAGTTATATTTATGTCCACAAATGACCAAAGTAGCTCAGTAGGACTTGATTTCAAAACAAATGCTTGCCTCCTCGCACTGTGTATAATATATCATTTAACTTTTTTTTCCTGAAGTACTATATGATGCATGATTTTCTGAAACAAATATATTGGTTGTTTTTTCATTGGTACAATTACTTCAATGTTTTGAAAATAGTTTGCTTTATGTTGTAAGCATACACACCAGCCATGCCCTGTGCCAGTTTACACTAGTTTTTGGGTCTCCAGCATAGCCTCAAGCCCAAACAACTTCACATGTAGTGGATTTGTTAGAATAGTTTAACACTGGTTGACCCTAGACTTAGTACTTTTGTCCCTACTTTCTTTTTCCTGCTGAACCATGATTTTATTTTCCCTACATTTATATAACTAAGATGCTGTTTTCCAGTAGCATATTCATCTTTTATATCTTTGTTCTTTGAACATCCACTTTTGGTAAGGCTGTTGACTGCTAAGCTAATGCTATTGTGATTAGTCATGTGGAATTTGTCATATCAAATTTCAAGGAATTTTATTTGACAACTTTATCAGTTTTGATGATGAATCTGTTACTTTAACAGGCACGGCGGTTGCTACTTGATCCAGCAATACATGAAGAATTCACTCGTTTAAAGGTAGAAATATGCATGTCTTGGATTTGGTCTGGTTACTTCTTAATATCATGGATATAGCATTTGTTGCATGATTCGACAACAACAAGAATTAATTTGAACTGTAGAAATGGTTTATAGTTCCGTAGTTCGATAATTTAAATCCAATTTCATCCGAAAATAATGTAATATCCACAATGTTTTCACAGGGGACTTCGCCTTATGATTAGAACTGCTTGCATTTTCTAATTTAAGGAAAACCTAAATGTATGGGCAACGGAAATCTACTGTATGGTGTATACGGTTTAAATCTACATGATGCAAGAATGATGATAATGTTAGAATATGCAAAGAGAAGAAAGAATTAAGAGAAGACTGAATGCACACCTTCAACAAGTGTGGCAGTGTTATTAAATATGAAAGAGGTGGTTACAAGTGGTTATGGTTGGTTGAGCAGTTACCAACTACATAACTGCATCATATGCTATATAATGCTCTATATTTAAACTCCCCTCTTAATGACTAACCCAGACAAAACACCAAGTTTGTCTCAAATTTTACAAACAAAAGAGGACCAAGGGGTTTAGTCATTATATTGGCAGGCTGCTCCTTAGAAGGGCAGAAATGAAGAGAGATATCACCAGAATCAACCAATTGTTTGATATAGTGATGATGAATCTCAATGTGCTTAGTGTGGGCATGATATACAAGATTCTTGACCAGCTTCAAAACACCTTGATTATCATAGAAGATAGAGAGAGAGGTAGGGGTAGCTGGAGGAATGTGAAAATCAAGAAGAATCCGACGAAGCCACACAACTTCGCAACTAAGACTAACAACTGGCCTTATATTCTGCTTCAGTGGAAGAGATGGCTACAAAGTGGGCTGAAGCTTACTCTGCCAAGAAACAACTCTTGAACCAAAAGAGAATATATACCTGGTAGTAGAATGTCGAGTATCCATTGATCCTCCCCAATCAAAGTCCGTATGACCAAGCAGTTGGAAATCTTGGACTCTCTAATATAATATGCCAAAGTCAAGAGTGCCTTTGACATATCGTAGAACTCGTTTTGTTGCTCCCCAGTGAATGAGTTTCGGTTTAGACAAAAACCGAGAAAGATAGCTGACAACAAAACAAAGATCCGATCGTGTGGTTGTTAGATATATCAAGCTACCTACCAATTGTTTATAGAGTGACTCATCGACCGGTGGTGAGTCATCATGGACTGACAGTTTCAACCCAACCTCCATAGGTGTAGAAGGATTACACTCAGTCATTCGAAACTTCTGCAACATATTCGTGGCATATTTGACTTGAGAGATAAAGATCATATGATCATGTTGCCAGAATTCTACATCAAGGCAATAATGTAGGAGGCCTAAATCAGTCATGTCAAAAGCAACACATAAATCTGATTTTACTTTTTGAATCGCATCACTCCTACTTCTTGTGATGGCAAGATCATCAACATACACAATAAGAATCACAATGTCATCACCATCGCTTTTGACATATAGATTTGGATCAGAAAGACTCCTTCGAATCCAAAATCCTGTAGATGTTTATCTATCTTTATATACTATAGGCTCGATGAGCCTGTTTAAGTCCATACAAGGACTTAATCAGCCCGCATACCAGATAGATGTTCATGACCACCGCCCCGAAAAACCCTCAGGTTGTGTCATACATACTTCTTCCTCCAATTCTCCATTTAGGAAAGCACTCTTGACATCCATCTAAAATACTTTCCAATGAAACTGAGCAACAACTAAAAGAAGCAACCGAAAAATGACCATCTTTGCTGTAGGAGCAAAAGTCTCCTCATAGTCTATCCCCTCCTCTTGCGAGAAGCCTTTCGCAACACAATGAGCCTTGTATTTATGTAAAGTACCATCAACCTTGCACTTGACCTTATACACCCATTTACAACAAATGGGTTGCTTCTCGAGAGGCAAGGGCACCAACGTCCAAGTATTATTTTTCATCAAGGCATCGTATTCTATTTGCATGGCAGTTTCTCATTCAGGTATGCCTTGTGCTTCAGAATATCGTTGTGGCTCATGAATATTGAGAAGAGCAGAAGAGAGAGCAAACTGAGCATGCTCGGAATAATCAACCTTCTTACCAGTTCTCCGTGGTCGTGCATTTGAATGGGACAATTCACCTTCCCGCACATCCTAGAGTGGAGTAAAACCACTTAGGCCTTCGCTGAACCGAAGGCTGTGGGATCCGGTTGAGGCTCTTCCAGAGTAGAAACCAACTTAGGTTGGCATCTTTGATACACAAGTGTATTAGTGGGAGAGGATACAAGTTGTATTGGAGACCGTGGAGGAGTATTAGAAGAACCAAACACATCATTAGGTAAGAAAAGTGAAACATTTTCCGTTACTCCTTGCCGATTTCTACACTCTTGTTGAGTGCAGCCCCTTGCGGATTGCTGCCCCCTTGCTGATTGCTGCCAAAGAAACCTTCCTGTTTTTCATGTCCAGATCTCGACTAACAATGAATCTATTAGTGGAAGTATCAATCAACCTATAAGCTTTGGATTGATCACTGTAACAGAAAGAAGCAACTTGAAATTTTAGAGTCTAACTTACTCCTTTTTTTACCATGAACAAAACAATATACAACTGAACAAAAATGCTTTGCATGGACTCCGATTAAGAATATATACAGCCATGTTTACTACTTCTCCCGAGATGCATCGACACTCCTCTCGCTATGCATCATGCATGTTGTCATGTAGTTGTAAAATTTTAGAATTTTAAAGTCAAAGCCAAAAATGCAAGTTGTATGAGATGTATTTCCTTGGTAAACCTTTTATTGTTTGGGACTTTCATATTTAGGTCCAAAAGTCTCTTTTTCTGGAAAATTGGCTTTTGGAGGAACGAAATTGTTCCTAAGCTCCATCAGTTTTCCGATCTACTGATTCGGTTGATTTGGGTGTGTGTGTCAGATAAGCCGGTCCCTAACGGAACAAGAGGAACTGTTCCTGAGTTCCACTTGTTCCCTGCATTCCCCCAAAGGCTGATTGTATTAAGTGGTGGACAAAGTCGGTGAAGTTGGGTCTTGTAACAAAAGCAGAATTGTTCTTTCATTCCTCCTGTTCCCGAATCTCTGCCATTGCCGATTAGGAAGTAAGAGTTGGGAGAAATTTGGTGAAGTCGGGTTTTGTAAGCACTAGCGGAACAATTCTGGGGTTCCTCCAATACCCCGATTCCCGCCTTAAATAACTGATAGCTAAATTCTGAAGGAAGCTTAACAAGAATCAAGCACAAAGGTATATGCACGAACTTTTAAGGTTGATTCTGAAAAAGAAGGTAGCAAAGAAGATGATAATAAACAAGAAAAGATAAAAGAGAGTAAACAAGAAGAATCTGAGAAGGAAGAAAGCGAGTAAGAAGAGGAAGAGAAGGAGGTCACTGCAATTCCAGGTCAGGATTTGGGGAAAACAAGTGCTTCTAGACCAAAGCTTGATATGCGAAGACCCTCTGCCTCTCCTCAAGTATCTGCTGACAAATCTCCCTCAGTTGATATTGTTTCTACACAAGTATCTTCTCCTTCTCCTCTAACACTCAGTGTGCCAATAGCAAATCCATCTATTGATGAAATTTCATATGCTTCCTTCTCATGGGTCCAACTGATGGTTAAAAGCTAAAAGAGAAAAGCTCAGTCAAAGATTGAAGTGCCTAATTATGATGTTGTGGCTGCACTCCTTGGTACTCCTGCTCCCACCAAGAAAAGCATAACAACTTTCCATCTTATCATTGATAACTCAAGACAATGATTTGTTGAAATTACAAAGCCAATTGTTGACAAGAGTGAGCATGAGATCAGTGTAACTGACTATGAGTTGACAAGGATATCATTGGGAGAATGCACTCCTAAAGGAGATGTGCACAATTTGAGAGAGAGTTTCAACGTTATTGAAAGAGTGGAGAAAGGAAAACAAACACAAGAGTAGTTGGAAGAATAGGTACAAACTCTTTCAACATTTGTTAAAGCGTTCCTCTCTCTAGATCCTACTCCTTTGGCGTCTCTCCCGTCTACCACTCGAGTGGCTGATATTGACATGAAGGCAGTTTCAGAAGTTGATAAGCATACTGTTCAAGAAAAAGTCACTGAAGCTTGGATAGAAAGAATATTAATGAGTGCAAGGATGCATAGTGTATGAAAAGCTGATAGTTGCACGAAAAAAAAATCTGCTCTGGAGTTGAGAGCATTGAAAAAGAAGCCAAGGTATGGGCCGATGTGTTTCAAGATCTCACAATCATGGCTGTAATAGACGAGAAGCTCCACTCTGAGAATTTTTTGATGAAGCAAAAAACAATATGTCATGCATTTGGTCATTCGGTGTAGAATGGAGACTCAAGGTTTTTGAAAAAGCTTCCACAGATTTGCAGAATTCAATACAAAAAGTGAATCTCTAATATCTGAGATCGTTGCTGACCTCAAAGCTCTTTGCTGTTATCTCTTCCAAGACAATTCTTCTCAACGGAACTCAGTAGATGAAATCAAGGAGCAATTCAAAAATTGATCAAAGAAGAGTTTTTAAAACAAAAAATCTCAGTCCACACAAGATGGAGGAACTTTTAGAGATAAATAATGTGATAATTGAAGCTTCCAAGAATTAAGCTCAGCTTGGAGGAACAAGTTCAGAAATGAAAATTTCGTTTGGAGGCTGGATGAACAACTTTGCGAACACTGTGATTCCTAAAGAGTCAGAGATAGCTGCTATTGTAACAAAGTTCAGGATGCATGTGCTGAAGCTTAAAGTCCCAGCTCTTTCTCTTCTCCCTTCAAGTGCTAATGTTAACTGAAAGGCTAATTGTTATATTGTAATTTGACTTTTATTTCAAAAGATAAATTAAAATGTAAAAGTCACTTAAGTGACTTAATTAGGCAAAAACATGTTACTTAATAACAATTATTTATACCAAGGTAGTTATTTCCCCCTATGCCTATAAAAGGTGCCTTTTTCATTTGTAAAGGTGGTTGGATGTTGGTGCATTGTTGCAAAGAAAGAAAAAGAGTTTAATACAGAAGAGATTTTCTCCCATTCTCCTCTAGCTTCTTCTTTGTCTTCCTTATTATTTTCTGTAGCAATTATGTGTTGATGGAATCTGAAACTTTGTGTTCATTTATGTCCTCCATGAATTATTGAACTTTGAGTCTGTTTATTTGAGGACAAGAACTTCCCATTGCATGTTATTGCATACATCTGGGGTTTTACTTTTTATTGACATGCAGAAGTAGAATAAGATCTGTGTTTTCTTATTTGAAAATGCTATCATTCCTTCTCCTTCTCTCAATTCTTTTAGTTTAATTTCTATCTCCATCTCTTCTTTGAGTTTTACCCAATGTACTTGAACAAAACACCCACCATCCTCAAAAATTAAAATAAAATGAATGTATATGTAAATATCCTTAGGATCATTTTTGGTTTTAAATAAGGGAACCTCCCCATTAAAGAGGAGGGACTGTTGACCCTTGAACTATTGACGTTTCACCCCGTGCAAATTTTTTTGCAAACAGTTTTTGGCACCCACCATGGAGCACACTCATTATTATGGAGTATTTCCCACAAGATATTCATAAGCCTGTTGCAGTTGAACATGAAGGGGTTTGAAGAAGATTTCTAAACTATCCGAAAGAAGATACACTCGGGCTAGCAGAACCCAGGGAATAGAGGATCCTTCTTTCGAGTCTCAGCAATGAGATTCTTTCAAGCTATCACTGAAAAGAAAGGGAAAAAGCCGAAGGTCTGTAAGTACTCCACCTAGTAAGCGAAAGTCAAGTTCTCCTTTCTAGCTAAGTTTAATTGAAGCTTTAACTTTATCGGTACCCATCTTCCTCTGCAAACTATCTTTCCAAGGATGGCTGCACAAGTCCCATGGGGACAAAACATTGGGCCTTTAGCTTTGGCTCAACCTTAAGAACTTTCCAAAGTTTAGAGGCTAAGGACTATAGGAACTTTCCAAAGTTCAGATGCGACAGATAAAGTTCATCCAGATGAATATCTAGCAACATTTTACGTTGCTTGTGGGGTGTTTGATGTTGACCATGAAGATGTCTGTTAGGCTCTTTGTTGAGAGCCTACTGAGATAATGCAAGTAGAATGGTTCTATCATCTTCCCGTAGACACTATCACTAACTAGGATACCATGACGTCAAAGTTTTAGGCCAAATTTAAACATATAGAAGATGCTTACGCTCTTTTAGCCCAACTTTCTCAACTTAAAAAGAGCCATATGAACCCATGAGAGAGTTTATAGCAAAATTCAACAGACTTGCACATAAAATTCCGAATGTTGCCCAACCAACTACTAAAAACCTTAAATGTTGTTCATTAATGCTCAACTTCATGAAGTAAGTTTTGCATTGCGAAGAGCTAGGTTACCAAATTCGTAGGATGATTAGGAGTTGGTCATCGTTGTAGAAGATGACCTCATTATGTTTGGCAAGTTGAAGAAATAATTGGCTAAAAGCAAAGCCTCAACTTTAGGACAAACCATTTCAGATCAGTTCAAAAATTAGCCAATGCTATGATTGCTCTCAAAAAGCAACTCTCTCAAAATGTTCCCTCAAAGACATCCCTAGAAAGAATGTTGGCTATCGAAATCATTTATGATCAACTCAACCCAAACTTGCCATTCAAGCTCCCTCGAATAAAGCTCTGGTTGATGCGGCCTATGAAATTCAAGAAACACATGATGTGGCAATAGAAGAAGTTAAAGAGTCTCGAAAAGAAACAAAAGAGGCAGATGAAATAGTGGAAGAGTCAAAAATTGGCTTTGTTAGATATGAATCGAGAAGAAGATGATTATGAGGAAATATTAGAAGATATGAATAGTGGATCCAATGTAGTCATGACAAGAGCTTAGTTGAGTAACAAGAAGAACATCATACAACCCGAGAAGAAAGAAAAGGCTAAGGAGTCTCGAAAGTCATACCCGTAGTTGTAAAAAGAGCATCTCCCATACATTTGTTAAAGAAGTAATTACTTCTACCTCTTCTTCCTTTGTTTCAAAGGATTCTATTGCTCCTAAGTCGACAAGCTCAAAATGCTTGCTACAATCAATCCCTGAGACTTCCACTTTAGGCTCTTTTGATATTATTGATCATATTTAGAAAACTAAGGTCCAGATTTTGAAGTTGAGTATTATCAAACCCATCCCGAGGCTTTTGCCCAAGTAGCCAAGTTTGTTGCATGTAGCAAATTTAAGTCCTCCCAAAATGTCTCATCCTCTCGAAGTTATCCTACCCCTGTCATGTCCCTTTTTGGAGGTTGATTTATGAAGACCTTAACCCATTCCTTCCCATGGGTCTAAGTAGAAAAACAAAGGGAAATTTGGATTATATTTTTATTATTGCTCTCATTTATTATCATTTATCCTATTGGAAGGCCTTTTGCTCCAATAGAGGAATTTACGTAGTTTAGTATTAATGGTATTGTGAGCATGTAGGCTCCGATAACCTTTTTAATATTTAAAATGTATTTACTTAAGGGGTCGACCATGATGTAATGATTGCTTTAAGCACTACTTAGGCCTATTTAAGGAGGTTGCTTGGGCATTTATGAATTCAAGTTTTGGAGATTATTCCTATTTTGGTGAAAGTTGGCTAGTGTAGCCCTTTTAGTCTCTCTTTGAAGGACGAAACCCTTTGGGTCGAGGATCTCTTCCAATGACGAAAACCCTTAGTTGGGAAACTTGTGAAAGACGAAAGCCATTCATAAGGTTTTGGTATGCAAGCTGGTTTGAAAAGGAATAAAGTATCTTTCTCTTGCAAGTGTTGTCTTTTTGGTGCAAATTATATTCAATTTCAAGTGGAGCGACCTACATTGGTGTGGTAATTTGGTATGTGTGGTGACTCTTTGGCAAATATGAAATTATCCTCCTATTCTTTATATTTTATAAAGCCAATATCTTAAGTTTCATGAATTTTGGAGCTTCCGATGTTGAGTTGTGAATTTTTAAAATAACGCTGCAGACAAGGGTTTTATTAAAATTCATATCTCCAGATTTAGAGCATTAAAAATCAGTTTTCTTACATGAGATGATTGTTGGTGATATATAATAATTTTAGAGAATTAAGTGGAGCTAATTCGAAGGGTTTTGAAGGCATTAAAGTGGGTTGGAAACCCCAAATCAGTCATTACCCTAGGAAGGGTTTGGAAATCAATTTTTGCAGGGTTTATAACAGCAGTGTCTCAAATCTGATTTGAGAGCTTTTAGCCATTTCCTAAGGTCCCCCAAAAAGGGACATTACATACCCACTCCTAAATCTCCTTCCCCATAAAATTTATTAGCATCCACTCCTTCCACTCCCAAAAGGTCTCATCCTCTAAAGGTATCCTTCCCACTCCTAAGGCTCCTTCACCACACAATTTATTAGCATCCGGTCCCTCCACATCGGAAAAGATTGAACCCTTCTATGTATGCTTGCGATAGCTGACCACAAATTGAGTAAGCGCATTATTGACTTTGGTGCCTCCGACAATGTTATGCCCATCAAGTAGCTCATGCACTTGGTCTCAATCTCACTCAAGCTTTTGGCTCATGTTATTCCATGGAAACCAAGGAAGAACCTCGGTTTGTCGATTAAGGATGCCTAGGTGTAATGTCCCCTTCTCGGGACATTTTCCACATTGAAGATTTGAAGACCCTCAACCCAATGGGTTCGAGGATTGAGCTTGAAATTTGTCCTAAGATGTCTGTTATCTATTTTGTAACCCCTTAGAGGGCTCTTTAGTTAGTTAATGTGCACATAAGATAGTTGCTTTTATTATTTAATTAAAAATAATAATGTGCACATAAGATAGTTGCTTTTATTATTTAATTAAAAATAATAAAGTGCACATAGTCTTAGTTTATTAGAGACTTATTTTATAATGAGAGTTTATGTTTTCCCTCCAAAAGGGAAACAATTGGTCATTGGATATTGCACCCCTTAACTCTATAAAAGGAGGTCGCATTTCCTCTAGTGGGTTATGTTGATTGATCATTTGATTTCACTCCATGCTTGGAGTATTGGGATGTATGCCCATGGGATGTATGCCCTAGTTCTTGCATTGTGCTCTCTCATTGTAAGCTTCATTTGAATCCATTGTTGAAGATATTGAAGATTCTATTGTTCTCTCCATTGTGATCTCTTGTGTTGGGTGTTTTAATGCATGATTTATACATTCTAGCATTGGCGACTTGCTCTAGGGTGTTGGCGCATTTATTGGAAGGGTAAATCTGCATGTTAGTGAATGGTTTGTGGTACTTTGTGTTCTTTATCATTGCTGCAATTTATTAGAGGCAAATCGACTTGGTTTGGGGTTTGATCTATCATGTTTTGAGGTTGTTTATGCTAGATCTATTTGCTGTTGTGTCTAATCAATTATTTCAGATCAAGGGTTGATTGTTTGAGTGTTTTGGAAGGGTTGTATGAGCTGGAATTAATTTATAGCATTTATTCTAACCCTAGCGACTTGGAGGCAGATTTCTGGGGCAGTTTTGAGGGGGTTTCAGTGATCAGAAAATTCAGTTTGATAGTTCATTGGAAAGCTCTTTATTTCTACTTTATTGTGCAATTTGTTTCATGCAAAAACTCCAAGTATTGAGCAAGATATTAATTTTTGAAGTTTCAGCTGTTCTGGGTGCATTTTAATTAATTAACTGCTGTTATAAATTTCAGATCTGCAGTTTGGGATCAATTTAATATTGAATGTGGTTGTAGAAATTAGGAGGAATAAGGAGAAAGTGATTTTATAATTTTTGGGGTTGATTGGATGCCCTAAATGCTGGGCGACCTACTTTTTAGGGTAAAATTAGGGTTTCGTGTTTGCTATGCGAAATTTGGTTTTAGAATATTATTCTTCATATTTTTGTGGCCCAAAATCCAAAGTTTGAAGATTTTTGCTTGGATGGTTAAGCGGGAATAATTTTGGAAGATTGCAGCAATTGGGGTGTGATTATTAATTATTTTTCAGTTGTTAAAAGTCTGATTTGAAGGTGTTTAAATTCCAATTGTTTTCTTACCAATCTATCCCACCACTTGGCTAGTTCCAACCCCATTTGGGTTTGAAATAGCTGACATTGAGATATTTTAGGTTGAAGCAAAAAGGGTTTATCCATTCTTTACTTGATTTTCTCCATTTTCTAAATTGTCCTAAGAGAGGACATTACATTAGGTTGCTTCATAGCTTTCTAGAAAAACGAGTCAAGAGTACTATTTTGGTAGCCGATATTCGGCTTCTTATGGGATGCTTCCAATAAAAACTTTTTGTAGAGATGTGGGTGGGGAGATTCGGATGGATTGGTCTCATGCCTTGATACCGATCCAAAGGAGAAATGGCTACCAGAGAGACAAGCTAAATACACCATTCAAAAACGGATGATTCGAGGGAAAACGTACTATATCAAGACCTTGGCCATGGTAACTTTATGATTATGTTTGATTGAGAACTTAATCCTCCTATGGTGTCTCAAGAAGATTCAAATGCTATTTAGATCTTTGAGTTTGACGGAAGTTGCTCTTTTGCTGGTTCCGGAGCGGGCATAGTATTTGTCTCGTCTTACGGAACAATACACCCTTTTTCTTATAAGTTGTATTTTCCCAATACCATTAACACAACAGAGTATGAGGCTCTTTTGCTTTGTCTAACAACAACTTGAGAGATGGGAGCGAAAAACATCCGGGCACAAAGTGATGCAAAGTTGGTAGTAAAATAGGTTCGGAATGTATTCCAATTTAAGAATGAAAGACTAAAACACTATAGAAATAGAGTGTGGTATTTAATCGAGTGCTTTGAGGCCTTTTCAATTAATGTTATATTGAGAGAGAACAATTCAAGAGCAGATGCTCTAGCAATATTTGGGTCATTGTTGATACCTCACCCAGATTTGACAGAATAAATACACCATTGAAATGATTTTCAGACCAAAGCAGTGTGCTGACAATTCTTAGAATTGGCAAGTTTTCAATGATGACCAACACCTCTTTTGCTTGAATTGAAAGATAATTTTAGTCAATGTATTAGGAAGAAAGTGAAGCGGGATATAGAGAATCTCTCTCATTTAATCGAAGAGGGAATTGAATGCGAGAATGATCAACAAGGTTGTATTAATTTGAAAGGAAACAAAATACCTAAGGGGGGTTGGTGAGTTTGGAAGACCTTTATGACAAGCACGATCGTTTTGTTAAAAGCAAAGCATCAGAGGGTACTAGTCAATCAACTTAATGCAAAAAGGTGAATATAGGAATTGATGAAGACCATAAAAAGGAAATTTGTAAAACTTCGAAAAGTTGCATAGATCTTTGTCTTATTCTTATGAAAATTTGAAAACCTTCAAGCCTAGATAAATGCAATAGTATATTCCTTTGAAGCTAGGTATACAACCTTGTAGACAAAAACAAAGACAATATAATCATAAGATTGCTGGAACGATCTACCAAGAGATTTAGAAGATGTTGAATGCTGGGATTATATTCCCAATTCATCATTTAGTATGGATTGATAACATCTTGCCTATTAGAAAGAAGAGTGGGGAAATAAGGATTTGTGTCGATTTCTGTAATTTGAATCAAGCCTCTTTGAAAGATAACCACCCTCTTCCTATTATGGATTAGATCCGTAGGTTGTTATCGAATCGGAGATGTTGTCCATGCTTGACGCTTTTTTCGATTCAACCAAATTGAAGTTTCAATCCAAGATCAACACAAGACTTCCTTCACTACTCCATGGGGAACCTTTGCCTACACGAGGATGCCTTTTGGTTTGATAAATGCAGGGCAATCTTCTAGAGAGCAATGGATTTGGATTGTAGAGATTTGAAGAATAAGTGTATTGTTGTCTACCTTGATGACCTGGCAGTCTTTTCAAATACGAGAAGATCATTTCCAAGACTTGAAGCTTGTCTTGCAGAGGTGTAGAGATCATGATATATCTCTCAACCCAAAGAAGTCTATGTTTAGGGTAAGCAAGGGAAGCTTCTTGGTCATATAGTCTCAAAAGATGGAATTAAGATTGACATTGTGAGTTTAGACAGGTTAAAAGATTTCCCTCCCAATTAGCAAAAAAGGAGTCCATTCTTTCTTCGGCAAAATATTTTGAGGAGATTTATTTCTAACTTTGCTGAATTGATCCAACACATTGCCGAAATGATGAAAGGGAAGCAATCTTTTCGTTCGAGCTCAGAAAGTAAAAAGACCTTTGATATGATCAAAGAAGCTATTGCGTAAGAAGTGATTATTTATTGTTATGCATTTGAACATTCCCTGTTTACAATCCTTATCCAAAAGAATATAGAAGGGATGGAGCCTCAATTGCTTTTATGAGCTATGGGTTGAAAGCACATGAGCTCAAATACTCCTAGATTGAAAAGCACACTTTTGCAGAGTGAAAGCGATCAAGCAAGTCGGGTTCTAAGAGAAGACCGAATGCACACCTTCAACAAGTGTGTCAAGCATTATTAAATATGAAAGAGGTGGTTACAAGTGGTTATGGTTGGTTGACGTTACTAACTAAATAACCGCATCATATGCTATATAATGCTCTATATTTGTAACACTCGAATTTTGCAAATCATCTTGGTGAATGTTTTTCATCTTGTTATAACTTCGAAATGAAGGCAAACATGTTAAGATATGTTCGATCTTAAGAGAATGTGTTCTTAACTTGGATTCTTGCATATTATAATTCATTGCATGGGAGATTGAGTTATTGTACTTGCGTGTTTCTTTGATGTGACGACAGATTGTCGTATACTTGCTAACTCGTTGCTTGATTTGACACACCTTGAATCAATTTCATTGATCAAAGTATCTTGAGGTCTTCTGTGATTTCGTGTCGAATTACTCTTGAACCGAACCAGAGTCGTCACGAATACGAATGTGCTGATTGCAAGTATGAGCGGTTTGGCACGTAAATGCCAACGCATGGGGCTCGATTCGAACCCTGTCTTGTCGAACTTGGGACTTCGTGAGGCAAGAAACGCCTGGACACGGGTGGCCTTGGCATGAGATCTGAAAAGGACTCGAACGCCCGCACAAGATACGGGGTTAGTTGAGAGGTTGGGTTAGGGGTTGATTAGTGTTAGTGGTTAGTATGAATTAAAAACCCTAAGCTAATCCTAAGCCCTAACATGCATCCTAAACTACTACCCTAAGTGGATTTTTAAATTACAAAAAAAAAAAAAAAAAAAGGGGAAAAATAGACCTAAGCCCTAATAACCTAAGGCTAAACTAAGACCTAGGTTGAACACTATATGCAACCTAAACTAATCCTAATCTAAAGGGGCGCGCAGACCCTTGGAGGGAGAGGATAAGGATGAAGGAGGGTATTCATTAGCATTTATTGGTAAGTCCATACGTGGACAGCGCCAGTTTTGGCGGGGCAGGTAAGAAATGGAGGCATCTATTTGGAGATAGAGCCAAATTCGGTTTTGCATGGGAAATTTGAAAATTGAGTTCGCCAACTCAAGTTGGCGGTGGCGTGGGAAGTTAGGAAAAGGCAGAGCCTTTAATGCATTGATTATTCTCGGTCCTCGCGACCAGCTCGCCTTGGAAAGTGTATGAGGGAATTCTGATTTTCATTTTGTCAATTCGGGCTTTTGCAAAGTTGCTCTGCATTTGGTTTTTCTGGTCTGGTTTAGTCGAACCAGCTCTTGGAATTTGACACTGTTCTTGGAGATTTTAAGGTTGTTGTTGAGCCTGAAGAAGAAAGGAGTGTTGGGAAGTTTGTGCTGCTGCGGTGGAAGGAAATAACTCGGAAAACGAAGCTTTCTTCGGGTTCTGGAAAAGAGATTACAGGCATGTTAAGCCCTTCTCTTTAAAAATTCTTGCTTTGTTTAAGTGTCTCATTAAAACAACCCTGCTCTTGGGTTTGGATTGTGTGATTGTTGTCGAGTCGATTGATTTGGATTTCGTTGATTCTTGTTTTCTTTTTTTGGAAAATGATAAGAAGCTTCGCTTCTGGTTGCTAGGCTTTGATTCGTCTTTGCACGAATCGAGTTGGAACATGAATTACTGTATTATATGGTTGACAGTATGGTGGATTGAAATAGATAGTTTCTTTCTCTGTTCATGTTATGTGAAATTGGGAACAGGCTGTGTGATCGTTTCCTTATTGTGTAATTGTTTCCTTGCTGTTGTGTTGGAACTGCCTTTGCATGTAAAGAGGAAGTGGAAATACAGTCGTGTTATGTTGCTATGATTTGGGTTCGTCGACCCTTGCTGTCATTTTTGGAAATGATGGGGTAAAATCATTTTCTTGCTGTTGTGATTGATCTGTCCTTGCATTTTAATTGAGTGGAAACACCTCCATGTTGTGCTGGTTGTTTGACAGTAATGGGGAATTCGTCATGTGTATCATGGGACTGTACATGTTATATGAGTTGTTTTCACTATTGAAACAATCGTTCTTTTGCTAACGAACTGGAATGGAAGAAGCAATAGTTGTTTGAAGTTGTTTCTTATTGAAATTTTTAGGGAAATGGATCCTTTTCCTTCTACTGTTTTGGATTTTGATGGAAATGGCATTTGGGTTTTCTATGAGTATTTGAACTCGATTTGAATGAAGTAATAGCAATATTTTCATTGCTGTGCCTTTTCTTGTATAGGAAATGAACGAATACGTATTGGGTATTCGTGAAAGTAGGAAAAGTTAACTGTTTTTCCTTCTGAACTTATTAATGAATTGTGTTTCTCCTTGCTGTGAGGATAGGATGGTTTATTGTGTTTTAATGATGCTGTTCGGTCTTCCTGTTCGGACTGTAGACACGATTACAAATTGGTTTTGTATTCTGTGCAATGAATGATTATATTTTCTTCTTGCTGTGATGGAAAGTTGATTCCATTGCGTCTTGTAGTTGTGGTTTGACCTTCTGATTTGAACTGTCTTGTGAATGCGAACTTGACTTGGATTTCTGTGTAAATAAATGGAAAATATGGGAATTAGCTTGTTTTCTGAGTCTATTCTGACTGTACCAAGCTTACACGATTAACACCCTACGTGGGTTTGCCTTTATAGAGGTATTGATATATGAATATTATATTTGAGTCCTGTACCTTATTAAGAAAATGGAGAATGCTGTTTTTGGAATTAACGGTTGATCGAGATAGAACTCGAATTGGATATTCATTGTTTGTGGTATATTGGATTGAAACTGTACAGGCTATGTGAGTTGCTTTTCAATGAGAACGATTGTTTTGTTATCTTATAAGTTGAGCTGTCATGCTAAGATAAACACGATTTGGGTGTTTTTATTTCATTCGGAACAAATGATTGTTTCTTAATGAAATTATAGGGAAATGAATTCTTCTTCTGCCTGCTGTTCTGACTTGGTGAAATTCGTAGTCATGTGATTATTGGACTTGCTGTAGGTAACAGCAATGAATAAAATGTTATTTTGAACGGGATACGTTCATAGGATTAGGAAGTCATGTGATTAATTGACTGTATGATTGTATAACTGTTTATCTGTTTAGCATACAGTGAAAGAAATATGGTTTCTTTTAGTATGGTAAATATATGGTATGCATCCTTATACTGTTTGATCTTGGATGAACATAATGTGGTACTAACTTTGTTTTGGAGTTTCGTATGAGCTTTGATTCAAATGAAATATGGATATGGATGATGAATTCTTCCTGTTTTCATTTAAGCTGATTATGAATGAAATTACTCTCTCTTTGGAAAGTGAATTCGAATGGATTTTGTAAGTTTCACTCGAAATGTTGTTATCTTGAATTGTGTCTCGTTTGGATTCCATTTTTAGAACAGCCATTTGGAAAGAAATAGGGTCATGGATGAATGACTTGGAAAAATGATCATTCTTTCATTCAGTTGGAAATCTATAATTCGTTGGTAACGAATCTTGTAGTGCTTAGATATGAGCGACTATATGCATTGCTGCTCGCTTTCTTGTCTGTGCTTGATTGCTTAGAATCTAATATGATGCATGAACTGAAAGGAAAGTAATGAGTTTACATTTCAGTTAGTTTCGTCCTTTGCATTTATTATTAATGAAAGGCGTGAAAAGGATAACAGTATGTTATATCTGCAGTAAGCTACTTGTAATTCCTAACTTTACCAATATTGTGAAATGATACTTGTAGCGGTTATGTGGAAACGGGACAGCAGTTCTTTGGCTGATTGTGATGATATTTTGATAGTTCGGTTATTACGCTGATCTTTCTTTTATGCTGTTTCGTGATTGATGTTTTTTGTCGTTTCATAAAAGCGAGGTTCTTTTATTGAGACGTTAAAGCACCTCATTTTAAGGATAAGTGCTTAATATGCTCGAGTTCATTGAATCGACCGTGCAAATCATTTTGCGAGATGGAATTTGATTAGAATGAAGACATGGCTATTTTCTCGATGCTTCTTGATTAGTTGAAGATGAATTGTAATTGTTGCTTTTATTCCTCTTCGAGGAATTGTGAAAAGAAGAAAGTATATTCTTCTATCATGAGTTGTATTGATGTTTTATGTAAACCATGCCCATTCGGTAGAATTGGCAAATGTACTGATTATGACATGAAATGTTGAATACAATTACGAGTGTGATATTTTAATAATTATATCAGTTTGATATTGCTTTGGTTAAATTGGAAATATAATGTTATTTCTTGATTTGGATTTGCTTCATTGTCCTTGGATGGATGTTAAATGAAACTGATATCTATTCTTATCTAAACGCAACTTTTAAGTTGAAAAATGCAATTAGTTCATACTTGGGTAAAGATGAATTTTTAATTGACATTAAAAAGGTTTAAGAAGAATATGATTCCATAATCGAAAGGGTATTCAGGATTAGCCTTGGAGCTAAGGAATATCAATTAACTTCGGAGTATTCGAACTTCGCTTTCGAACTCCTTTAATGATCTCGTATGCTAAATTCAGGATATAGGATAAGTATATCCATAACTAATGGACCTTAACTATATAACGTTAAGGAGAACAAATGAATACATTTCTTGGGAATTAGACCTCGTTTAAATGACGTCTAATAAGTTAGTATTCTGAATTTAGTTACAGTTGGGAAAATCTTGGCTAAGTTTAATAGGTTAAACTTATCACGTCCGACGGTACGGACTGCTTAATCCAATGATTAAGAAGTGAACCAAGTAGAGAAATGTAGCCCTTCGATACGAAGGAGAAGATGCATAGCAAGCTAATGGACGGTTTTAGTCCCTCTTAGCTATATACAACTGTAACGGAAACAAGGATAAAGGGATCAGCATGGATGCTGAAAGTTGACTCTTAATTATTAAATCGTATCCAAATCACTTGAGCAGGATGTGTATTCTCGATGGGAGAAGTGCATAGGACATTGGCATATGCATGACGGGACAAGTGTCTCCATGAAGACGGGGTCTTCATGATGACACCTGTATTGCGGTGACATATTGCAATGCCCTCCCGAATTAAAACATCAAGAATACATAAGTGAATGTGCTTGTTGGCGGGGGGATAGAAGTATGATCTGGTATACGGAGTGACTCCGGAATACTAAAGATAACTAGACACACGGGGTCGTGGGGAAACGACACCGTATGTCTGCGTATCTTTAGTTACCGGGAGTGCCTTCCTATATTCGTTCATATTACTAGTTGGAAATTGGAAGTTTAAAACTGACCTTAAACGAAGAGGACTGGTAGGAACCAGGAAAGACCATTCTAGATATAGTGAAGTGAAGTGAAGTGAAGGACGTATTCCGTTGATGTGTATCACATCCAGGAATATGATCATGCAAAGCATGTGAAAATCTTTGGCCAAAGTATCGCAATTGCTGGTTGCGTTGTCCTTATCACTTAATTTAAGATGCAGGATGTCAGATGAATATCAGTAACAGATATTCAGATAGGCTTCTTAAATGGATCACTTCGATAACTGAAAACGGTTATGAGAACAGGTATATATAATATACTATGCATAAACGAACATGAAGGATCGGTTGTTGCCGAGTCATGAAATGAAGGATCGTTGAAACTTCGAGCCATGAAAATGGAAGATCGGCAGTTCCTCGAGTCATTTACAGCAGCATATAGAATCTGTTATAAGATTGAATGGCATTGAATGTGTGTTCCATATTGTAAATATGCGAGCAGGGAACATTCGTTTTAAAAAGAAATTGTGTGATCCAAACTGTGTTGTTTGGGCAGAGAACAATTATTAAAACTTGAACGTGTGTTTGAATTTTATAATTCATAACAGAGAACGTTATCAAAAAAAAAAAAAAAAAAAAAAATTTCCCTTGTTCTGGTATCTTAAAATGGGGATGTTACAATATTTTAACGAAGGCACATGAGCTCAAATACTCCTAGATTGAAAAGCACACTTTTGCAGTAGTAAAAGCACTCAAGCAAGTCAGGTTCTAAGAGAAGACTGAATGCACACCTTCAACAAGTGTGGCAATGCTATTAAATATGAAAGAGGTGGTTACAAGTGGTTATGGTTGATTGAGCAGTTACCAACTACATAACTGCATCATATGCTATATAATGCTCTATATTTCAACAAAAAAAATTAATGTTTTGACTGTAGACCAAAATGATTCACTTTCCCCATGCTTAATAAATTATTATTTAATTTCAGCACTGATTTCATTCAAATGAGTAGTTAAAAGTAGGTAATAAATTGGACCAAATAAACACAGATTTTCTTAAACTGAATGCCAACCATCACGAGGGATCAGCTAAGCTAATGTAATTCTGCTCTGGAGGGAAGACCACATGCAGTGAAGTTGTTGGGAAAACCAAGTCATTAATAACATTCTCATTTACTTTTTGTATCGACAGGTTAGAGATGTTGTTTGGATTCAAAGTTGTAGGTCTGTTTCATTATCTAATTTATATAGTATTTGACTCATAGCTGTAATCCCACTTCATAGAATATTAGATGGTTCATGGTTGTAGGCCTGTTTTGCAAAATATCAATATTGCTTGTTTGTTTAGAATCTAGAGGCCTAATTTAGAGAATATTAATTATTCATGTAATTTAACAGAATGCTGCAGAGGAGAAAGAGAAAAAAATCAAGGAATTGGAAGAAAATCTTGCTGCGGTGAATTTCACGCCTCAAAGTAAAATGGGAAAGATGCTGATGGCCAAATGTAGGACTCTGCAAGAGGAAAATGAGGAGATTGGGATGATGGCTTCTGAAGGAAAGGTTTGTAGAGAAATGTGGGTGTTCTATTGTTTATTGTATTCTATTATATTACTTATAAATTATTGCAATCGTGATAATCTTTTCCGAATTGTGTCACAATATATTACGTTCAGCAATATTGGATAGTACTATGAGGTGTGCTTTTTGTTACATGTTATTTTAAGAGCTCTGAATTTTGCTTCAAACTCCTGGTTTTTCAACACCCCTAACAGGGAAAAAATTAATAGAAGGCAATTTTGCTTGAGATCTAAAAATATTAGACACCATGTTCTTTTGTGTTTTTCTTTGTTGCACTATCAATGTGACATTTTGTCTGGGCAGCAGGCGTGCATATTCCAACAAGCTTCATCTCCTTATATATTGGCTTGAAACCTCAACTCTCATCCATATTAAATAGATGGGTAGTTTTTTTATTACAACAAAAAATCTGATTTTATTTCCTTTGCCATCTCCAATTTCACTCTTTATCTCACATATAACTAACATGGTTTTCTTTATGGTGTATTTATGAGCTCTGTCTTTACACCCCTATTAGATTATGTGAAATCTAAGAATTAGTAAATCAAGTACACTAAAAGGATTTAAGGGTAGCTACGGGAGGTTATTATGATTAATTAACTTCTGACATTAATTATGTAATATCAAAACAATGCATTAACACTTGTAACTGCTGTATGAAATGAAATAGGAACTTAAAAACACAATAGGCTGAGTGCACCTAGCTGTTTACAGATGGATATGAGAAGTTGTAAGAATGCACACTGCTGAAACAAGGGGATTTGAACCTGCTGATGCTTCGTTTTTGCGCTGTGACTAGAAACCGACACAGGGCGGGACCGTACACTTCAGCTAGGACCATCCGTACGGTCTTGACCCCATTGTATGATGTTGGACCTACTTGGATTACGGATCTGCAACTTTATGAGGTTTGTCACTTGCTTGGAAATATCTGTCGCAATCAAACCCTAGTTATCGGTCATCTTTGTGAAGCTCTCTGAACATTCTAAACAAGATCTTAAAACCAAATCATGGATGAGAAACCCTACAAAACAAACATTAGTTGGGTTGTGGGTACCCCCATGCACCGCCAACGTTGGCACTACTCCGAAGGGGCCTTAAACCTGTAATGTCCCCTTTTCCAAGCAACAATTAATGAGGCAAGTCGAATAGCCTTTAATCCACTCCCCTTAGATTAAAAGGGTAATTAATTTATTCGTGCTAATGAATTAATTTTTTTTTTGTGCAAGTCAAAATAAAAGGGGAAAATCGATTTATTATGGGCTAATTAAAAAAAATCATTTGGAATAAATGATTTATTTAGAGAAAAGAAAATAAATGGAAGGCAAGTCAATTTCCTTTGGAATTACTTTATTATTATTTATGGGGTAAATCGACTTTATTTGGCACAAGTCGATTCCTTTTGGCAGTTTATTATTATATTTAATTCTCCCATGTATTTAATTTGCAAATGTTTTTAGAGGGAATTAACTTTTGAAATTGGAGTTTGACTTTCAGGCTATTTTAAAATTAAATCTCTCCTCTCTAGAAGATGGCGCCAAAAGGAGAGAAAACATTGGAGATTGCACAAAGACAAATCTATAAAAGGAGAAGAGGCACCCCTTTTTGCATGTTGACGGTTTTTGGAAATTTATCTTCATGTTTGAAGAGGGATGTATGCTCACTCATGATCACAAAATAAAAGATGTTTATTAACACCACCCAAGTGTGAAGTGTGTGTTAACCTTTTAAGTTATTTTGATAAATTTCTTGCATATTATTATCACAGTTGAAAGACACCTTGTTTGGAGAGTTGATTTGCATGTTTATGGAGCTCTAAATGATGAATATATGAAGTATACTTGCTGTTGTTTTTCCTATATCAAATCGACTTGTTTGGGAGTGATATTTGCATCATTTGAAGATCTTATATGTGCTTAAAGCTTGTTGGTTATTTCCAGATTTATTGCCCAAATCGACTTGGTTAGAGGTTTATGTGGTATGATTTCATGGTGTTTTGAATGAGCTTTCAGATCTGATTTATTTCTGCATTTATTTCCAAGTATTGGTGCATGCTTTGATGGTGTTTTGGCCCATTTTAACTGCTGGAAATTATCTAAGTCAAATCGACTTGATTGGAGGAGTTAAATAATATTTTATGAGGGTTTATTGACAAGTTTCTGGGCTGTGCATGTTCAAAAATTTATTGTGCATTGTGAAGGTGAAATTCCAAGGGTTTGAAGGAGGTTTAAGGCTGAGAATTAATTATTTGAATTTTCTAACCCTAGTCGACTTGCACACAAATTTCTAGGGCTGTTTTGAAGTAGTAATTGTTGACGGAAAAAATAAATTTATATTTTGTTGGAAAGATCTAATTTTTAGCTTTCATTTGCAAGTGGCTTCATTGAAGTGTGAAGGGTATTGTGCAAGCTATAAATTATTGAACTTCTGTTGGTTTTTAGAGTTTTTAATTAAATTCTCTTTGCTGCACGATTTATTATGGTTTATGAAGTGTCATGTTCAACTAGTTATCCTATCTAAACCCACTACATTGGCTCACTCCAACTCCATTTGGGTTGTATTGAAGCCGACATTGGGTTAGTTGAGATGAGCGTAATGTCCCTGTTTTGGGACATTAATATTGAAGACCTTTAATCCACTTTCCCTCAGATTAAAGAAAATTAAATTGGGGAAAATCAATTTGCACATGTGGAATTAAAATTAAAAATATTATTTAGTTGTGCAAGTCAAAGATAATCATAGTTACCTAAGACGGCGGGACGTCGGGACGTAGGACGGGGTTTCCGGGACGGCAATTTTTTTTGAAAATTTCGGGACGGCGGGGGGACAGCAAGGGGACGGCTAATAAAAAAAAATATATTTTATTTATTTTACAAATATAACATGAATAAAGAATAATTCAATAACCTAATGATTAATACAAGAAAGTTTGAAGATTGTAACCAGTAACCACTAATGATTAATCCAATTATTCATCACATAAGCCAAGGCCCAAAATGCTCTGACTATATATATTATATTGATGTTCAAAACTTCAACATGACAATGAAAGACTAAATAGTAAATACTAAATAGTAAAGCTGAAAATTTAAAACAAGTCTTAGTCTTACTCTTGATAATCAACATGAGAAGAGTACTGACTACACCCACATTACATATGCTTCTGAAATATTATGTCATGTCTCATAACCAAAATGACATTACATATGCTACGAAATATTATGTCATGTCTCATAACCAAAATGACATTACATAACCAAAATGACAACTACAAGTGACAAGTCAACTCAAAAATCACTATCGAGCCCTCAGAAGGAAGCTGCACAGAAACCGCTCCTCCTCACTAGGAGTATCGTATCAATGTCATTTGCATCTGCTGCAAAGGAGATATCAACCGAGTCCTCGCTGCTCCCGATCTTCATCGGCTTTGCCTTGCATCCTCGGGATCCACATCCCACCGCAATCTTTGGGCTCTCCTTGTACGTAGGTGTCTTGCGATCCATGAGACGCATGAGCACTATGTACAGCAACAAGTTTCTCTGCTCTCTTAGAGGTAAGTCTGTTCCTCTTAAGAGAGTGGATCCACCCATATGTTGACCAATTCCTCTCAGAAGCAGAGGAACTAGAAACCTGAGAAAGAAGACGAATAGCAAGTGTCCGTAGCGATCCTGCATGTCCATCTGATCGCCACCAACTAACTGGACTCTTATGTGCCAATGTGGTCTGTCATCTTTGATATTTTTGTAGCCATCCGGATAAGCGAACTTGAGCCAATCGGTTCGACTCGTGAAGCATCCTCTGCATTATACATTTTTTTAGGGCTTTCAAGAAACCCTTCCTCACCTCCTCATCATCTCTTGGGAGAACTCGCTGAGGCCTCTCAACATACCACTTGGATTTAGTGCATATGCGGCCATGTGTAAAGGAGTGTTGACTTCTCCCATCTCCGCTCGATGATAGGTGAATATCGATGGTAGAACTCAAGGTGGGGTCCTTGCTCGACGCAAGAACCTTCATCGGCCAAGCATACTATCAATACATTCGTATATCTCACCAAGGTTAGGGCTCTCGAGAATCCCCATATTTTATCACACTGCTGGCGGAGATATTATGGATGTGATATATCTCACATCTATCCAAAATGTTTCATTCACCACAATTGCTTTCACCTTCTTCCCTGCTCTGTCTTCGACCCATCCCACCTAGACCACTCGATGTCATGACCATGCACTTTGTAATGATTCTGTGACTCGGCCATCCTATCCGGCCAGAAAATAAAATATGATGCAAAACGTGTCAGCGGCTTGAGGAATTCCTTCCTCAAAAAGCTACGGAAGAGTGCCAATGACGTATGGTGGTTGCAGATGAACATCTGCACATCTCTAGCATCAGCCACTACATTTTTGACCAATCAATTTTTCCAATATATTTTAGTGCATTGTTCATGGCATGCACACAACATGGGGTCCAATATATATGTCGGTAATGAGCCTCGACAAGCTTACTTGCTTGCCCTACACACATATCTTTGCATCCGTAATAAACTGCACAAGCGTTGGCGGAGGCCAACCTCCTCAATAGCATCTCGCAAAATGGTGAATTGGAACTCTGCATCCTTCTTCTTCCCTGAACAATCAACTGCCCTCAAAAAGTAAGGACCCTCTCTGCATGAAACAATGATATTTATGAGTGGGCGGTGTCTGATATCTGTCCACCCATCCATGATGATGCTGCAACCGTGAGAGACCCATGTGCTCCTCATTTCCTCCATCAGTAAATTAACCTTGGAATAGTTCTTATCCAAGATTGTGGTTCTCAACTTCGTGTCTCCTGGGGGCACATAACTCTTACCTGCTTTGGCTATCTTAGCCACAGCCTCCTTGAAATAAGGAGAGCGAGCAGCATGAAATGGAATGCCAGTAGCAAAAAAGAATTTTCCAATGGCATCATCGGCCTCCTCTCTAGCCTTTGTATCATACATATCAACAAGTGGATTGGAGGCCTGACCTTCCTCTTCCCCTACTACTACCAAAAGCATCCAATTCAGACACCTCATAAGATGCACCTGCACCACTATCGATATTAATTCTCACAGCACTAGAAGGGGTGCCAGTGCCACTAACATGACGGCCACGAACTTCTGGAACCTTTTCCACCATATCTCCATTATACAACCTCACCATTTCTGCCCTCTCTTCAAGTGATAGCTGTCCACACATGCCTACACCTTTCCCCACGATGTGCAATAAATGTGCATTCAACCTAGTAATGTTGCCTGACCAAGATAATGAGCAAATGTTGCATTTCCATGTTTTAGTGCCCCCTGAAATGCTTGATCTAGGACCTTGCATAATTTGACCAAATTGTTTCAAAGGTTTTTTCTTATCAAAAGGCCCCCTAGCATACTTTTTCAACATTTCGGAGGGGCAACTGAACTTGTCCACACTCCCCTGTGAACTAGTAGCAGTATTAGGTGTTTGTGATTGTGTTCCTTCTCCTTGCACACCCATTTCAACCTCATATTCAGCTTGATAATCACTATCGGAACTCATTTTGAAGCTGCAATAATTAAAATACAAAACAATATAACTATACAATACAATAAAACAATGAATGCAATTTTTGAATACATTTAAAAATTAAAAAAACAGCGATGAATACATTAAAAAAAAAAAAAAAACAGCGATGAATACATTTAAAAATTAAAAAAAACAAACAATAAAAAAACCCTCCCTTTATGCTTTATCTCATTCCATCACGTGCTAATCCAAATAGGAAAAAAAATACAAACAAATGTAATGCCTTCACTTTCAACTTTGCATTTGGAAATTAAAAAAAAAAAAACAAATGGTGGTAAATTAGTAATGTATGTACATACCTCTTGCTCTTGCTCTTGCTCTTGCTCTTGCTCCTTGCTCTTTGCTCTTGCCTTCTCTTTTTTTACTCTTGCTCCTTCCTTCTCTTTTTTTTGCTCTTGCTTGGTGTGATTAGAATGAGTATGAAATGCTCTTTTTATAAGTTTTTTTGTTGCTTTTAGGGTTAGGTCATGTTAGTTTTAGTTAGAATGCATTAAAAGTTTAAGAAAATATTTAAAAAAACATAAAAATGATTAAAAAAGGCAAAATCGCCTTGGCTGCCGTGTGAAGGCCGTTGGGGACGCCGTGACGTCCCCAACGGCGTCCCCTTGTCAAGTTTGCACCGGGGCGCCCGGGTGCGTTTCGGTTTTTAGGGGACGTCCCCCTTTTTTTTTTTTTTTTGGAAATGGGGACGGCGGGAAGCGCCCCGCCCCGTCCCTGAAGTCCCGAGACGTCCGGACGTCCGGACGGGCGTCTTCTTGATGCCCGGACGCGTCCTCGCGTAATGTGATGAAGATAATAATAAAAAATAGAGAAATCGATTTACATTGGATAAATTAATGATCATTTGGAGGTAAATTAATTAAAAAAACAAGTCACATTTTTTATAAAATGATTTATTCATTCTATGAGCTCATTTATTAATAATTTTGGGCAAGGTCGATTCTTTTTGGGCATCAAATATTTTATTAAATTCTCCCATGTTTTTATTTTCAAATATTACCTTGGGGAATTAACATTTGCATTGGAGTTTGAATTTCAGGCCATTTTAAATTAAAACTCTCCTCTTTAGAAGATGACGCCAAAAAGAAAAGGGAGCTTTGCAGATTGCACAAGGAAAAATTTATAAAAAGAGATGATGGACACCCATTTTGCATATTGACGGTTATTATAACTTATCCTCATGCTTGAAGAGGGATGTATGCCCATTAATGATAAAAATAAAAATGTTCTTCAACACCACCGCTATGTGAAGTGTGTATGCCCTTCGAACTATAAAATTGATGAGTTTTTCTTAAATTTACTTGCCTATGTGAAGTCGCCATTATTGAGAGTGTGAGAGCTTGATTTGGGAAGGCTTTTGGGAGATCTTTTTGATAAATGCAATTTGAATATTGCTGCTGGTTTTTATGATATAAATCGACTTGCTTGGAGGAGGTTTGTGGCATTTTTGGGTGATCTTTGGCAAGGGTTTAAATCTGAACTGTTCTTGCTAATTTTTCTAATGATAATGCTCTTGATTTGATGGTATTTTGGGCCTCTAACATTGTTGATATTTATTCAAAGTGGGTCAACTGTTTTGAGAAGTTTTATATCACTTTTTGGAGGGTTTTGAAGGAGTTTACAATCTGCTGTTATAAAATAATTATTGCAGATCTAAAGTTGACATTTTTGAGTGTTGGGAAGTCAAGGATAAATCTGAAATTTATTTAATATGTTGTTATAACCCTGGGCGACTTGATTTCAGTTTTTATGGGCTGTTTTGAGGGGTTTACGGTGCTCAGAAAATTCTGATTTAAAGTTGGTTGGAAAGTGTATAATTTTAGCTTTCATCTGCAATTCGTTTCACTGAAAAATATTAAGTTTTGCTCAAGTTGTGGAATTTTGAAGTTTTCAGCTGTTTTCAGTGTTTTTATTTAATTTACTATTGCTGCAATTAATATGGTTAATGAAGTGACTTCTCCGACTGGATAGCCCATCTAAACCTATCACCTTGACTCACTCCAACTCCATTTGAGTTGTATTGAAGCCGTTACTAGGTTAGTTGAGATGAACATAGAAGGGTTGCTCTTCTAAGTTTGTTTCTTTGCAAGTAGTTTAATAAATTTTAATTAATATTCCAAAAGGAGATATTACATGAACTTAAAAGGGTTTGCTCTTCTAATTTTACTTTACAAGTAGTAATTTTCAGACTTTAATTGATATCCCAAAAGGGGATATTACAAAACCACACGTCGTTCTCCACCTAACATGTGATATTTGAATGAATGCAACTAGATTTGACAACTTATTTGACAATGCTTGAGTTGAGTTTGACTCTTGCTAAAATACCTTGAGAGGGGATGTTTGAGTGCTTATGGATGAGAGAGACTAATGTCTTGATTTGGCATGAAGCTTGAACTGTAGAGATTGTTGCCTTAATGAATGTAGATGTGCATTTATGAGATTTAGGGAGCCTTGGGTGCCTTTTGCAAGTGTTGGAAGTGAGTGTATCAATGTAGTGCAATAGGATTTCCAAGTTAGTGAATGAGGTAGTGTTAGCTTTGCTTATATAGGGTTTCGAAGATGAATTATCAAAGCAAAGCTGCCCCAAAGGGAATAAAGGACCCATTGAAGGATGTGGTATTGAAAGTAAAGATGGAGGATATATCGGTGCAAAACCGCACAAATAGGTCAATATCGGATATAAATTCCTGACCAAATTGTATGGTCTTGACCATGGATGATAAACATGATAAATGAGTTCGCATTCTGTTAGGTTGAGTTAGTATATGTATTTTATGCATTGGCCTCTCGAATCTATCGACATATCATTGTGTAATGATTAACGACAAGAGACCTCGGGATGTACTAAATGGGAATAGAAAGGGTGTGTTTATCTTAGCAAGAGTGCATTGTCAAAACCAACAGTGTTAAAGAGTAAATTGCCAAATTTGAGTGTCTACACTCTGTATTTGATAGATTGATGAATGATTTTCTGTAGTTTATGCAGTTATGTCACTTCATAGAGACATTTTTAATAAAGTCATTCGATACTGTTAAAAAGCATATTTCAAGGGTGTGATTTCTTATGTGTTGGTTTGTCTATAGATTTTAAGCAAATGTGGTCAGGCTTTCAAACATCTTATCCAATTTTTTTTTGAGAATTAATAGATCAGATAAGTTTGTCTACACAGAAAATGTACACTTTTTTGTTGGTTTTTGTTAAACATAAAGAACTGCATAAGGAATGAAACTTTAGTTTATGCGGCAACTCGTAGAGCTACTGTACCAGTTTTTGCACTGTATATTCTGCTATTGTGGATGTCTTTCCTCACCTTTTTTAATTAGTAAAGATATTAATAACTGTATATCCGATGCCACACAACTGCGATTGGCTTGACCTGTTACAAGTAATACAACTGCTGCCTTCTGCCGCTGCATATTCCATAATTTTTACCTTTTCTAGAAATGCTGTTGGACAGCTTCACTGTGCTGAGTACGGTTGAAATTGTTGGAGTTGTGTGGCATCGGATATGAAGAGCTAGTACTTTGCAGTTTTATAACATGTGCTTGGGATGATTCTGAAGCTTGTTGTGAAGGCGACATGATTTGGAGTACCGCCATAATAGTGCAAGACTGGATCATTTGCTTCTCTTTGAGAAACAATGGTTCCGACTATGACAAGTTGAGGGAGAGGATGTGGAGCATGTTTTGCAACTAAAGATTAGGTGTTCCATTTCCCTTGATGAGGAACTTGACTCATATTGACAACCTAGAAGTTAGGAATCTCATAAATGCTTGTTCGTTTGTCTTGTGCATCAAATGACCTGATCCACTTCTGTTGGCATGTCACAATCATGATTTATCTCTGCTGGTTGAAGCTCTGCTACATATGGGGGTGTCCAACAAAGGTGGAAAGTAATGGCACAAAAATTCTTCTTTGAAAATTGGAAGAAACCCAAGATAAGTTTTAAGAGAAATCAAAGGAATTATCTCAACCTTCTTAGTGATAGCATATGGGTCACATTGAAGAGGAGAAACTTGTGGTAATGAAGCGTGAGTTTCCCTCTGCAAACGAAGCCATACTCTTTCACCAACTTTGAGCTAGTTGGCACTTGATGCTGATCACGACATTGCTTGTACTTACCATTGGTATTTTATAGAATGGTTTGTGCACATTCGATATGGACAATGAACTTGGCTGCTTTGTCAACTTTCTTTTGAGTTGAAAGAGTTAATACTGATCGATGCGGGCATAAAATAGGCTACATTAATGGTTGCTAACGGTTTGGAACCCAAACAGACGTCAAAAGGGTTGTGTTTTGTAGAGTTGTGAAGAGGTTTGATGTAGCTATTTTGAATGAAACTACTCATCCCAAGTACCATACTTCTTAAAATTGTATGTTAGTAGATGATGCATGATCGTCTATTCCATCTTGTGCACTTTGTTGTAGAACTCGATGCTTCTAGTTGCTTAAGTAGAGCTTTACGAGCACGACATCTCTTGGTAACTTTCTTTCCAAGTGCAACGTTTCTTGGAATTGTACATTCAAAGAATAGGCATGGTTTGTCCTTGGTGTGTTTTCTTTTATCTTGTGCTAATGTATTAGAACCCAATGCTTTTAGTTATGAAACCGGGGCTTTTTGAGTGTGAAAATGATTGGTAGAGTGACGGTTGGAATTGTGTGCGCCTTTGCATCATTTTCTCGTCATGGATTATTTCATTTATTCTTCACATGGCGTATTTTTCTTTTGGAAATGACACAAAGGTCCTTTACTTTGTTGCGTAGACTCTAAATTTGATTGAAACCTGGGTTTCTTAATTTGCGGTTTATCTTGAGACTTAAAATCTTCATTCTTTGGCGCATACTTGGCTTTTGCTTCAAATTTACGAGTATACTAATAAGCTTCTTGATCGAAGTGCAACTACGTTGGTTTACACTCTAGTTGTGAATCCTCGCACCCATTTATGCACTTTGTGCGACACCACACCAATTCACACCATCCACTTAAGATCCAAGAACCTTGTGTGAGCACATACCTTCATGTCACGCAACATAGCATTTGCACCAATGTTCCACGAGTCTCAAAATGGGGGACGGGTCTTTGAGACAGGGGGACCAAGGGCCTTGATTTGGGGTCTCATAGACCCGTCCCTCGTCCCTAGACTCTATGGAACACCGGTGCAAATGCTATGTTGCGTGACATGAAGGTATGTGCTGCTCGCCAAGGTTCCTCGATCTTAAGTGGATGGCGTGAATTGGTGTGGTGTTGCACAAAGTGCATGGGGTGCGCAAAGTCACAATTAGAGTGTAAAGCAACGCGTTGCACCTTAGATCAAGAAGCCTATTAGTATACTTGTAAATTTGAAAAAATAGTTATAAAAAAATGTATAAGGAACAACAAATGAAACTCTGAAATACTAAACACATTGCATTGAACAGTGAAAATGCCAAATATCAATATATTTATATTTAAAATGATGATTACATCCAATGGTGCGGATGATGGTGTGTAATATCCCCTTTCGGGTTATTATCCAGTTATGCAAATTAATTCACTAGATCGACTCTAGAAGGACTAAACCCTCCTAGTTTGACCTCAAATAATCCAATGTTAGTTTCAATACAACCCAAATAGGGTTAGAGTGAGCCAAGGTGGTGGATTAGATGGGAGAACCAATTAAGAAATTAATCACTTCAAATCTGAAATTAATTACAACAGTAATTAATTAATAAATGCACTAGACTACTGCAAACTTAAAAAATTAATAACTTGCTCAATACTTCGTCTTTTACCGTGAAATAAAGTGCAGACTAATCTATAATTCAAGAGCTTTCCAAAGATATTAAAATCTGAATTTTTAGATCACCGAAAACCCTCCAAAACAACCCCCAAAATCTGCCTCCAAGTCGCTAGGGTTAGAATAAATGCTATAAATTAATTTCAGCTCATACAACCCTTCCAAAACACTCAAACAATCAGCCCTTGATTTGAAATAATTGATTAGACATAACAGCAGCAAATAGATCTAGTATAAACAACCTCAAAACATGATAGATCAAACCCCAAACCAAGTCGATTTGCCTCTAATAAATTGCAGCCATAATAACAGTCACAAAGTACCACAAACCCTTCACAAAAATGCAGATTTATGCTTCAAATAAATGCGCCAAAACCCAAGACCAAGTCGCCAATATTAGAAGGAGAATCACCAACAAGTATATTTGCAAATCTCATGAAAATACTTCAATTGAATATCAAACTAGCACAATAACTCCCACGCAAGAGAGAGAACATTAATGGGCATGCATCCCAACTCCAAGCATGGAGTGAAAATCAAATGATCAATTCAACATCCCCTCTAAAGAAATGTGACCTCCCTTTTATAGAACTAAGGGGTGCAATATCCAATAAAGACCGACCTTTCCCTTTTGGAGGGAAAACATAAACTCTCATTAAAATATTTAATACTAAGACTATGTGCCTTTGTATTTATTTATTAATTTAATAAATAAAAGTAACTAAACTATGTGCACATTAAACTAACTAAAGAGACTCCCACTTGTAGCGCTAGCCATGCCAAGGGGTTACAATGCAAATTAAAAATAAATATTAATAATGTCTTGCAAAAAGGGGACATAACATGGTGTAAAAGGTGTTGCCTGGCCATCCACCAATGTTCCACTCCTAAGAGATATTTGTATAAAAAAGGGATGAGGTTGGGATCGTGCCCCGGGCGACTTTGGCGGAATGGATACCCCTCAGACCTGACATCTAAACTAAAGGGGGCTTGATTATTTCTAGGCCTTCAACAAAAAAATAAAAATTTAAGTACAGTTGGATAGTGGCTCAACGTAATGAGTCTAATCATCATTCATCCCCAAAGTCTCTGACTGTTCCAAACTCTTGAATGCCCTCATTACTCGAGTTCTTTAGACTCTTCATGATCAAGCTCCTCCAAATTGATGCCAACCAACCTTGTTTGTGCCACATCATCAATCTAAGATGGCTCCTCTGGCTCTACATCCCATCAGTTGCTAGACTCTCCTTGTACATAAGTGTGTTGTGGTCAATGAGACACAAGGCACTATGTACAACTACAAGCTTCTCCGCCCTCCTAGAGGTAAGTTTATTCCTCTTCATAGAGTGGATGAAGCCATAAGTAGACTAGTTCCTCTCAGAAGCTAAAAGAACTAGAAACATGGGACAAACAAATAACTAGTGTGGTTGTCAAAGAATCAAGCCCATGCATAGTCCACCACAGAATTGGATCCTCTTGTGCCATAGTCTCCTATCCATCTCAGCCTCTTTGAATATCCCCTAAGAGTGGCAAATTTTGTCCACTCCATATGAATAGTGTTGACATCTATAGAATTGTACATTTTCTGAATAGCCTTCATGAACCCCTTCTTCATCATCTGTGCATCTTTTATAGGGGCAACTCTGCCAAGCCTTTGCACATACCACTTCGGGTTTAATGCATAGGCAACCATGTGCAAGGGAGTGTTGAGCTTCTCCCATCTCCGATGAATGATTGGTTGAATATGGTCATTGTAGAATTGTAATGTAGGGTCTTTCTCTTGTACAATGGCCTTCATTTCCCCAAGCATATTGTCGATGCGGTCATATGCCTCTCAAGGCTAGGTGCATTAGAGTCCCCATATCTAATGACTTTGAAGACTAGAGTAATGAAAGAGACAATGTATTTTGCATCAGCCCAAAATGTGTCACTCTTCACCACCTCCTTCACCCTCTTCCCTTGCTCAGACTTGGAATCGGGCCACCGATTCCACTCTACTGTCATGACCATTAGTTGCAATGGCTCTTGCAACTCAAGCATCCTCTCCAAGAGAATGAAATACGATGCATATCTAGTCTCTACAGGTTTCACAAACTCCTTAGAGAAGGTCTTGAAGAGTGCATGTGAAGTGTGGTGGTTGCAGACAAACATCTGCACATCTCTAGCATTATTAACAACCTCTTTGATCTAGGCAATCTTTTTCATGTCCTTGAGTGCATTATTCATGGCATGCACACAACAAGGAGTCCACCAAATATGTTTGTAGGCCACCTCAATCAACTTCCCTACAGCTCTGCATACATGGGCTACATCCTTCACGACTTGCACCACATTCTTTAGTCCAACCTCCTCAATAAAGCATCTCTAAGAATTTGGAACTGAAAATCAACATCCTTGACGTGCCCTGAACAATCAATAGCCTTGAGGAAGTAAGGACCCTCTGTACATGTGACCATGATGTTGATGAGTGGATGATGCCTAATGTTTGTCCACCCATCCATGATTATGCTGCATCCAGGAGTGACCCAAGTAGCCTTCATTTTCTCCATTAGAATATTAATATCGGAATAGTTCTTATCCAAGATTGTTATCCTCAATTTTGTCTCCCTAGTGGCACATATGATGGTATTGCTCTTGTTATCTTTGCCACAACGTCCTTATAATAAGGAGACCGAGCCACATGGAACGGAATCCCACAAACAAAGAAGAGTTTGCCAATGGCATCATCTGCATCATCTTTATTTTGCACATTGAATAACTCTGCCATTGTGTTTGCAACATCGCTGCTACTTGTCATTCTGCGTTTCCCCTTAGGTTTTACATTGTTGTTGAAGTTGAACCAGATGGATAAGTAGGAGGTTGTGCACCTTGGAAAGTTCTAGCACTAGTAGGAGTAACACTCCTCGTTGCCAAAGTAGTAGGTACAGGTTTACCTTTTGTATTACTATTGCAACCCCACAATTTATTAAGTTCAACCCTTTGTTTTAATGACAACTTGTCACATGGCCCCACACCTTTGCCTCGGATGTGAAGGAGGTGTGCATTAACTCTTGTAATGCTGCCTTGAAATTCAACTTGACAAAAATGACACTTCCATGTCCTAGTGCCCCCTGTTGCCCCAAGTCTTACTTGTTTCATTGCAAATTGACTTAACAGAGACCTCTTCTCAAAGGGACCCTTGGCAAAAGGTTCCAATAACTTGGAAGGGCAACTAAATTGTCCAATTGCACTCCCAATAGAACTACTTCCCTCAACCCCCATCACATTTGTACTTGGAATCTCATACTCAACCCCCATAGGCTCTTGCTCTCCCTCTTCATCACTCATGTTGTGAGAAGTAGAACTCATGGTGACACTGCAAGAAATAAAATTTATTGGTTAAAAATTAATTTTATTATTTTAATAATAATTATTATTAATTTTGCAATGGCTCAAGAGTCAAGACAAAAGAATTTCACTTTTGATTTTCTTGAGTCTCATAAGCGCAAAAGAAGAGGATACGAAAGGTAACTAGTATTATAAAATTAAAAATATTAAAAATAGTTTAAAAGTTAATAAATAAATTAAAAAATATTAATTTTGCAATGGATCAAGAGTCGAGACAAGAATTTCACTTTTGTTTTTCTTACTTCAGGTCGCACGAAGCGCAGAAGCAGAGGATACACAAAAGATGAAATTCTAATTATACTAGTATTATAAAATTAAAAAATAGTTTAATAATTTAATAAATAAATTAAAAAAATATTAATTTTGCAATGGCTCAAGAGTCAAGACAAAAGAATTTCACTTTTGTTTTTCTTACTTTAGGTCGCACGAAGCGCTTGAAAGCGAGAGGACACACAAGAGATGAAATTCTAATTATAGTGGTATTGTAATTTTTTTAATAATTTAATAAATAAATTTAAAAATTAAACAATAGTAAAACAATCTAACACTTAAATAGCTAAACAGAAAGTTGGAAACACTTAAATGTTGATTTTAGGGGTTTCAGAACTGCTGTTTTCAAAAACAGTAATTCAACAACCCTAAAATCAGCATTTTAATTAATTTATTGAATAATTTATGCTTCTAAATTGAAATTAAAAATTAAAAAAACAAACTATGTGGTGTTACGGGTCATGGCTTACCTTGAAGGCTTGATGAACGTGTTGAAAATAGGTGAACGGTTGAGCAATGAATACTTGGCACTTGAGTTGTTAATGTTGCCCCTCTTCCTTGTTAATGGTGTCCCTCTTGCTTGCTAATACTCTCTCTCTTACTTGTTAATGATCTCTCCCTCTTGCTTGTTCTCACTCTTGCTTGCCAATGCTTTCACTCTTGCATTGCTTTGATTTTTTGATTGTGATTTGGAGTGAGGGTGTAACACTTCCTTATAGTTTCTTTTGGAGTGCTTAGGGGGTGGGTGAGGCCCATTAACTATTAGGGTTAGGGTGACGGTGTAATTTTTTAAAAGTTTTTTAAAAATAAATAGAAATAAAGCGGCCTTAAGCGTGGGGGACGCTTGGAGTCTACGAGACTTCTAGAAGTCTTCGGGACGTCTTAGAGACTCCCGAAGTCCCCAAAAAGGAAACGTTTGAAACATCCCCTGTTTAAAGGAAATGTTTCGAGGGCGTCTCCGAGTCTCGAAACATCCCCGTCTTCGAGATGACATAATTTTTGGGGGACTCGTCCCGTGGAACACCGATTTGCACGAAACACCCATCGGCCATGTGGAGACCTTTGCCGCATTGTGCCATACTAGACATCAGATTTAGAGCTTGCGCCATGTTAGTGCACCCAACAACATGTTACATATCTAGAAGTCAACCCATTCCACTTATAAATAGATAATTTGTCTTCCTTTGTAGAAGTTAAACCATTTTGTAACCATTTTTTGGAACTACTTTCTTGTAATGATATGTTGAAACCATTCAAACTCAAGAGGGACAACAAATGGTCATTTGTTCACACATTCCAACCTTTCTAATCACGGGAATCCTCATTCTTAGCTTTTTTTGCACATTGTACAAGTTTGTACCATCTGTTCTTTTCTCATCCAATATAAGAGCATTATTTTGCTAATATCTTGCATTCCAATGTGTAATGGTTTATTGTCTTTAACGTCAACAATTGCATATTTTATAACTCATTGATCTAAATTATTGAGTTTTCCTTCATGCTGCCATCCTTGCCCTCTATTGTGGATTATTAATATTAGAGAAGAGCTTTCTACATGCTTGTAAACACACGAAAACAAACAAAAAGAAGGGCATTAAATCAATTTTGAATCACGTTTCCCAAAAAAATCTTGACACAAGGGTAAGATGGATGATTTCCAGACCTTATGATGTTTCCTTTAACTTCCAACAATTCATTCTTTGTAAGCTTCCTTAAATGTCCATACCTTAAGATGTAGTTTTGTCCAACATTGTCTTGTTCTATTGCTTCACTTGTCAACCTGTTGTTTCAACATCAAAGTCATTTCAATGTCCAAGTCAATGTAGACATTCCTTTTTTCAAAGGTAAACTTGGCCCCACAACATTGGATAGTTGGATTTGAAAATTGGAGGCCTACTTCTCAATTAACTACTTTAGTGACACGAAGAAGATCAGATTTGTAGAGCTAAAGATGTCAATCACAATTGCACTGCTTGTGGGGAGGGAAACTTACAATGTGCACCACAAGCAAGACTCTATTGTTGTCAACAGTGTGAGTAAGTTTGTCTCGTGTCGTGCAGTGGAGCGACTATCACCCCCTCAAACCAAAAACAAAAGTATGTGGCTGTCAACAATGTGAGTAAGTTTGTTTGTGCCATGCAGAGAGACTATCATGTAATGTCCCCTTTTCGAACTAATTCATTTTGAAGACTTCTAGCCCATTCCACTTCCTGTGGGCCGGAAGAAGGTGAACAAGGGAAGTATTTGTTTATGTTTTTAGTCTTTTTTATGAGCATTTACCTTTTCTTTCATGGTTTCTCTCATAAGCTAGGTCAGCTGGGTTGGAGGAGTAAAAAGCCAAAGACAAAAAGAAAAGCAACATCATTATGAGGTCGGTCATGGGAAACTCCCTCATGGGGTTTGCACCACCAAAAAGATATATAAGGGGTCGTTTGGACTCATTTTGGGCATGCATCTTAATATAATTTTACACTTATTTGGTTTTGGGGCTGATTGCTCTATTCCATTCCACTAGAGGGTGAAAATCCTTTGGTGTGGCACACAAGGAGGACAAAACCCTTCCTTGTTCAAGTTGGAGAATGAAAACTCTCCAATTGGTGGTTCCTAAGGGCTTTAAAGAAGGTGATCTTGTTGGTTTGTAACTAGGGTTTGAAGGAGAAAGAGTTGTCAAGGTCTTCTATATCAAATTTGCACCCTTTCCAAGGGTTGGGTGGAGGGTTTGAGTGCCTTCTAGGGCACATCTTGGCATTTGGAGTTGATATTCATATTCCTCACAATTTACAAGGCTGATTTCTCACTTAATTGGTATTTTTTGGTTTTTGGAATCATCATATCCAACCCTTAATTTCGCTGCCATAGAGGGGTTTATTCACTAATTTTCAGCTGCTTTTGAAGGGAATTTAATGCCCTAAAAGTGTGATTTTCAGTTTGTTGTTAGGGTTTGATAGTTGCTGTTCCAAAAATCTGATTTCTCTCATTTGGGTTTGAGGCCAAACCCTTATTTTCAATTTCATCCCTAGAAAGGGACATTACAGTGGTATCAGAGCTTCGGTCTTCCCAGCCTGAGGGTCTTCATGCAAGAGGGTGATAAAGGATACATTTGTTATCAAAGGAGAGAGAAGAAGAAATCAGATCAGCTGGTTGAAGAGGTTAGCATGGCCCACCAAGATTCATAGGAAGCCAAAATCGATAAGCTCATTGAAGGGCAAGTTAGATTGGTGGATACCATGGACTTGTTGGCACTAACCCTACAAAAATTTCATGAACCAAGGGTTCATAATGGTGAGGGCAGCTCATCCGGAGTTAATACTTCACGACAACCCCAAGGATCAACTTATGGATCAACCACTAGGCCTACTTTCCTTCTAAGGGAAGAAGCCATTCGGAGGTGGGAACAAGACATTTAATAGGGCAAAGTATTGCGGCCAACTATGAAGAGTATAGGGCCCTTCCAAATGAGATCCGAGAAGCTATTTCGCTTGCCGAATTCATAGGGGTAAGCAAAGGAAGGTCAAGGCCGGAGCCTAGACCTAATGCGCCACAAAAGGATGTTCAAAATACCTATGATTCCAACAAGGGGACAACCCGGGCTTGGATTCAGAAGTTGGACACTTATCTATCATTGAGGCCTATGACGGAGGATGATGCAATTAAATTTGCAACCCTTCATCTAGAGGGGATTGCACATGAGTGGTGGTTTCATGGATTGGTCACACAAGGGCACAATCTTATCCACTCATATGATGAGTTTTGTAGAAGACTCATTGGGAGATTTGATAGGGTTGACTCGGAAGTTCACTTTTAGGAACTTGCACAGTTGAAACAACAAGGCACAATAGAAGACTATGTGGCTGAATTTCAAAGGCTTTTCGTAATGATTATGGATGTGATGGAAAGGAGGCTCATTGAGGGTTTGATCGAACCACTCAAGGGTTTGGTAAGAGCATTTGACCCTTTGTCTCTCCAAGAGGCAATTAAGAAATCATTGGATCTTGAAGGTGCTGCTCCAAGAACAACAACAATTAGCGAGGCACCCAAGGGCATTTTTGAGTGGAGGATAGCTAACAATCACATCTTTGGACCAACCAAAGAAGCCCTTTCAACGAGCACCAATTGTTCACAAGGAGCTGTCCAAAACCAGCAAAGGAGAAACAAGGAACGAGCTAAGGAGGAAGAATTTGTGCTTCTCTTGCAAGGATCCATGGTCTCCCAGTCATCATTGCCTAGGTAAAGGTAATGTGCATATTGAGGTATTTTCAGATTGTGAAGAAGAAGAAGCTTGTGTTGATGAAGCAAAGCAAGATCATGATCCGGAAGAAGATCTAGAAAGTTTGGACAGCACTCTTGCCACTTTGTCCGGTGCTCCTAGATACCATCCATTCCGGTGAGAGGAGACCTACAAGGGCAAAGAGTCATGGTCTTAATTGATAGTGGAGCTACTCACAACTTCATTGATGAGAGCTTGGTGAAAAGATTAAAATTGAAGGCTAAAAATTTCAAAGGATTTAATGTTACGGTAGTGGATGGCTTCACTCTCCCATGCACAAGAAGGATACCGCAGCTCATGCTCTCTTTGGGAAGGCACAAGGTAAAGGATGATTTCTATGTCATTGGTATTGGTGAAACCGATTTGGTGTTAGGAGTCCAATGGCTACATTCATTGGGTGAATTTACCCAAAACTACCAAAGCATGGAGCTGAAATTCAAGGTGGATGACAAAAGACGTGGTGCTACAGTGTATAAAGAGTGGAATTCCTCAATTTGTGATAACCAAAAGCATGGAAAGAACCTTCAAGAGGGGGCAGGTTGCATGGGCAGCTCATTGCTTGGTAAGGTCTAATTCTTCTATTTCAATTCAACAATCTTATCATGAGGATATTCAACCCATAATTGATAGGCATGCCAAAGTTTTCAATAATTTACCTCATGGGCTGCCACCGGATAGAGGATTTCAACATGTTATTGAGTTAGAACCGGGTACCAAACTGGTAATAACTACTCCCTACCGCCACCCAAGGATTTACAAAGAAATTGAAAGAACTGTCAAAGAGCTGCTGGAAATGGGACTTATCAGGCCTAGTTCCAGCTCTTTTGCTTCTTCCGTAGTATTATTAAGAAGAAGGATGGTACCTTAAGGATGTGTGTGGACTACCGATTGTTAAACAAGAGGACAATCAAGAATAGGTACCCAATTCCAAGGATTGATGAACTACATGGGGCTGTTTTCTTCTCCAAGATTGATTTGAGATCCAAGTACCACCAAATCCGGGTAAGGGAGGAGGATGTGCACAAGACAACCTTTAGGTGTCATTTTGGGCACTTCGAATTTCTAGTATTCTTTGATGATATTTTGGTGTATAGTAAAACATGGGAGGAACACCTCCAACACTTGGACAAGGTGCTGGAAATTTTAGAACAAAAGTCCCTCTATGCAAAGAAATCCAAATGTGAGTTTGGGATGACCGAAATTTGGTATTTGGGGCTTGTTGTGAATGCACAAGGGGTTCATGTCGACCAACAAAAAATTTAGGTTATCTTGGATTGATCCTCACCCACTAACATATCACAATTGAGAGGATTTTTGGGTTTATGTTGCTATTATAGAAGATTTATGAGGGGGTTCTCACAACTTGTTCCTTTGATAGATTTAACATGGAAGGGAGCTTTCAGCTGGTCAAAAACAACCCAAATAGCTTTTGATGAGCTGAAAAAGGTGACGAGTTCTTGCCTAGTACTTGCTGTTCCATATTTCTCTATTCCATTTATACTTGAATGTGATGCTTCGGGTGAAGGTATAAGGGTTGTTTTGATGCAAAATAAGCATCCCATTGCATATGAGAGCCGGAAACTCAAGGAGCATGAGAAGAATTTCTCCATCTATGACAAGGAAATGTTGGCCATCATGCATGCATTGATCAAATTTCGCAATACTTGGTTTGTGGTCAAAACCGACCATAATAGTTTGAGGTTCTTTTTTCATCAAAGGGATTTGAATGACCGATAATAAAGGTGGGTAAGTAGACTCCAAGTATATGGTTTTGATGTTGAAGATGTCAAAGGGAAGAATAATGTTGTGGTGGATGCTTTGTCAAGGAAGCCACCTCCTATCTCCCTTGAGGATGTTGCCATACAAAATAAAAAAATGAAGGATACGGAAGTTTTAGTTCAACCAAGCTTGCAATTGCTTGAGGGCAATCAATTTCGGGAAGGGAGGACTGTAATGCCCCCTTTTTCAAACTAATTCATTTTTAAGACTTCTCTTGCCCATTCCACTTCTCGTGGGCTAGATGAAGGCGAACAAGGGAAGTATTTGTTTATGTTTTTAGTCTTTTTTGTGAGCATTTACCTTTTCTTTCATGGTTTCTCTCATAAGCTAGGTCGGCTAGGTTGGAGGAGTAAAAAGCCAAAGACAAAAAGAAAAACAACATCATTATGAGGTTGGTCATGGGGGAAACTCCCTCATGGGGTTTGGCGCCACCAAGAAGATATATAAGGAGTCGTTTGGACTCATTTTGGGCATGCATCTTAATATAATTTTACACTTGGTTTTGGGGCTGATTGCTCTATTCCATTCCACTAGAGGGTGAAAATCCTTTGGTGTGGCACACAAGGAGGACAAAACCCTTAACTCTTCAATTGGTGGTTCCTAAAGGCTTCAAATAAGGTGATCTTACTGGTTTGCAGCTAGGGTTTGAAGGAGAAAGAGTTGTCAAGGTCTTCTACATCAATTTTGCACCCTCTCCTAGGGTGGCGACTTGGGTGGAGGAGGGTTTGAGTGCCTTCTAGGGCACATCTTGGCATTTGGAGTTGATATTCATATTCCTCATAATTTATAAGGCTGATTTCTCACTTCATTGGTATTTTTGGGTTTTGGAATCATCATTTTCAGCCCTTAATTTTGCTGCCATAGAGGGGTTTATTCACTAATTTCCAGCTGGTTTTGAAGGGAGTTTGATGCCCTAAAAGTGTGATTTTCAGTTTGCTGTTAGGGTTTGATAGTTGCTATTCCAAAAATCTGATTTCTCTCATTTGAGTTTTGGGCCCAAACCCTTATTTTCAGTTTCAGCCCTAGAAAGGGACATTACATATCACCTCTCAAACATTATGAAGATGTGTTCTTAAGGTTCCACTTCCAATAGCTGCACAAGACGAAGGAGCAGCCGGTTCAAAACCATGTCGCGTTCTTGCTTGAAAACTCAATGGAGTGGTATAAGGTGTTGAAGTTCATTAGCAGACTCTCACCTTTTATACACCCCAAGATGAAATTGTTGATCTCCAACACATTAAGGAAATCATATTGCAATAACACCAAAATCGAGGCCAAAGCCAAGATGAAGCAAAAGTTTTCATCTTCATCCAGTGTCATGGAAAGAGAAAGTCCATGCTTGACACACCAAACTCTTGTGTTAAAGCAAACCATCCGTGTAGAGGAGAAACACCAAATCAATGTTCAGCTGTATAGAAGGCCCTAATGCCATCAACATCGAGAGAAAGACAAGAAGAGGCAAGGTGATGAGTGGTGCCACCTACCCCACGCAAGGTGACAATGATTTGGAGTGCTGTGCACAACAATCCATAATTGTGCAATATACATCAGGTCTGGTGCAAGAAAAAGACACTGATCCAAATGCCTACTTTTCTGAGTTCTAATACCTCTGTCATCAACACTTCTAAGGAATGAGAGCACTCCTCCATGCTAAGCTTTTTGGTCAAGGGTCAGCAGCTTCATGTCATCATCGACTATTGAAGCCAAGGGAACATTAACACCCAAAGGTTACTGTTAAAGCAAATTTTTATCCATATTCCCTGCTTGACCATATGATAATCAGCCAATTTTGATTCCGACTCACATGACCCACCCCAAACTGAACGCAGATTTTGGTCCTAGAGAGAAAATGGCTCAGAAATAATATAAAGCCTAGAATTTTGATACTGAACTTCTCTAAAAATAAATATGGAATTCAAATATTTACTGATATATTCAATTCACAATTGAAGATTTAATTAATTTAATTGGTTTACTTCTAAACCCTACAAAAGTTTGATTTAATAAAAATGGACATTTAGTTGGCAATATGTATAATATTCATTATGCATTTGACTAATTTTGTAAGTATAGATGTATAAAAAGTTAAAAATGTTATAAGTTCAGTGATCTTCCATTAAATGAAATTGTTGCCGAGAATATACAAGAAAATGTTTCAATTCATAGAAAATTTCACAATTGGAAAAGAAATAGTTTGATTCTGTTCCGTAATGGTTTCTGGTATTGAAGATTAAATTAATTTCATTGATGTGTTTCTAAACCTTACAAAAATTTGATTCAATAAAAATGTATATTTTGTTGGCATTATGTATGATATTCATCATGCATTTGAATCCTTTCGTGGAAGTATAGATTTCTAAAATGATAAAAATCGATAAAGTTCAGTGATCTTCGATGAAAATGAAAATGCTGCCGAGAATATATAAGAAAATGTTTCAATTCATGGAAAGATTCATTGCTCTGGAAAAGAAACTGGAATCGGGTTTTGCCAAGTGCAAATGTTAAATATTGTATGTAAATACAGAACTGAAGAAGAAATAGTTTGATTCTGTTCTGTAATGGTTTCTGGAATTATTATTAATCGGGGCCATCAGTCTATATCATGCTGCTCAAATTGATTGCATGTTTTGGCATACCTGCTGTTTGCTTGTATTTACTCTGCATTTGGAGGATTCAAAATGCAGTGTGCAGTAGATGCATGTATCAGTTATCCTCTTCACCTTAGAACTTAACCCCACATAAATTGCAATAAATATGAGCTCTGACTTTCCAAGTTTCTCCTCTTATTCGTAATTTTATTGCGGGGCACTTGCGATTACGGACACCACAACATATTTTGATTGTCACTCACTTTCCAGTCCTGTTCTTCTGAGACATCTAAGTTACACAATGTAGTCTGTTGGTTGGAGTACATGGTTTACATGAAAACTTAAGGTCCTTAGGTTTATTGTGGCACATATTTAGTGCCACATTGCGTTGGAATCTAGGGATTCATAGATATAATACTGTAATGTCCCAACTCTGGGATCAATGGAAAATATGCAAACCAACAACCCTTCAATACACTAATCAACTGTAAATAGCTAAACTCAGTCAAAAATTACTTGGACCAATCAAATAGATGACTCAATAAACCCAAAGACAAGGGTTTAATGGCCTCTACTAATTAGCTAGCAATTAATTCTCAGCTGAACATACAAATCAGATCTAGGCTTCTTTTGCAATCAATGCAATCCACTGTTATCAAAACTGCTACTATTCTGATTGCTGCCCCTGAAGCTTATTAAATACTCCAAACATACTCTCAAATCAGTCCTTAAAACATCACAAAGACATGCAATTACCAGCTGCCAATGTTAAAATATCTGAGTCATAAGAGATATGCAATCAAGCTACAAACCTCTGCTATAATGAAGGTGAAAACATCCTTCAAACTCAAATTACTTTTACTACCACAGTTCGCTGTTATAGAGCTCCAAAAATACCATTAAACCAGGCTTTATACAAGTCACCACAAATCAGCAACAAACAGTCATCTAGATCACCTTGAAAGGAACTCAAAATTATTAATATTAGACCCCAAACAGCTACACTTAGATCGCTGATCTTAAAGGACTCAAATCATAAGCGAGTTTGTGCAAGATCCCAGTCGCTAAACACAGAATTACATAGACTCTCAACTGAGTAATGAATATATAGGAAATCGCTGCTAGTAGACAAGCAAAAGTATTTAAATGGGGTCGCTGATTTTAGTAAAGAACAGCAGCTCCTTCACACTCCAAAATCAGACTACAATGACATCAAATACTTTCATTGATGTGCCCTGAAAGAGATCGCTGCAACAGGTGTATATTATCATGCACAAGATAGTCAAACTATTCCAAAAGTGCCACGAATCAGTTATTAAAACAACTATGCAATCGCTGGTTATCTTAGACCTCCAAAAATGCATTCAAATAGATTTACAGTAAGTCGCTGGAGCTAATAAATCAAAGTCAATCCATTTGTTGGCAAATAAGCTTCCAAACATGCATTAGAATATTCATAGATTTAGCCAAAGAAGTCGCTGGAGCTAATAAATCAAAGTCAATCCATTTGTTGGCAAATAAGCTTCCAAACATGCATTAGAATATTCATAAATTTAGCCAAAGAAGTCGCTGTAAAAAGAAGACACTATCATGCAACCAGCTGATCGATTCACATCAAATAATGCTCCAAAAACAGTCCACAAAACACCATGAGAAGTCGCTAGGGCTGGAATGAAACATACACCCAAGTCAACTTGCAATGGAACTCACAAACCAGCTGCTACAGTGAATCGCTACAGTAAAAACATGCAGATTTCAATGGCAAACTTCATCTAAAAATTAGCTAAAGCCAAAGACATGGATCTCACTTGAGATTGCACAAATAACTTCTTCAAATTGATTCTCAATAACCAGCTACAAAGATCTCCCAAGCATGAGAGAGAAAACATCAATGGGCATGCATCCCAACTCCAAGCATGGAGTGTCAAATAAATCATATCATAACATAAGAATAATAATGATCCTAACACTCCTTTTATAAGCAAGGAGGCACAAAATTCGAAATCCCTAGGAGAGGGAAATTATTAAATAAAAGTAGTTTATTTCCCCTAGGTGTGGTGTCCCCTTTTCAAAGGGTTATTTTATCAATAAAAACCACCTAAATATTTATTTAAAAATTCCCCATTTAATTTTTATATTTTGGGAATTAAATTAAATAATCTTCATAATTAAATAATTATTGCTCCAGGCAATAATATTTAATTATTATTATTTAATAAAAATATTCCCCTTGCAACACCCCAAAGCCCATGGGGAAAGATAGGCTAAGGGTCTTCAAAAATGGGGACATTACAAATACTTAGTATTTTCTTTGTTTTGGGATTTGAGACTTCTTTAATGCTTTAGAACTGTAATTGATCTGGCTTTTGGTAATTGGTAACTATAGTTTAAAATACTTCAAAATTATTCACTTTAAGTAAAGGAGGCCTCGACTACATCCCCACCTGCCCAGCCTTAGTTAAGTTGAGTTGCACAAGAATTTTCACGATATTGCACTTAACCTCAGGTGTAGCATCGATCCTTACTCTAAATCTTTCCCCATCAGAATCTCAGGCAAATATATCAAAACCTTCATGGGACAATGCAATGGGCAGATTGATGTAGGGTTCGAGTGGATAGAGGTTGGTGAAGGGAGTTTAATTATGGCAGCTGATGACAGTTGTGTACAATCCTAGTCTCCAGTCACATGGGTTCCTCACCCTCCATTTCCTCGAATGAATGTGCAGACTGCAAGGGCTTTGCAGACATTCAAGACACTGTCACAAGTGATGGCTGCACTCTCAGACTACAGGTTTGTGGTCTTGTCGATTGATTCTCGGCTCGGAGCAATTGATATGTATTGTTCAATGCAATGAAATCTACACCTCTCAGAAGATGCCCAAGCTTATTGGCCCTTGCCATAAAGAGGTAACACCTTTCTGCAAATGCCCTTGTACCCCTGAAACTGTGATCTCAGAGTGTATAAGAGGGAAGGGAAAGGATCAAATCAATAGGCAGCCTTACATTAATAGTCCACCAGCTCAGATCATTAGAAACCCTAATGCAGGAGGGCAGAAGCAGCTCCATTGCAGCCTGCATTAGACCAGAGCCCCCAGGTTACAATTTATCACTCAAAACCCATTTGCTGACAGGTACGTTTCCATTCCTCTGTGGTCAATAATTTTGGATTATCTGTGATGGGAGGGTCTCCCTCCTTAGCCCTTGCTCTCATCCGAAATCTAGTGCCAGCAATTCCACACTCTGGAAGAACTCTGTAAGAGATTCCTTGGCTTCTTTAACATCTCTTCCCATTATCAAAACTGTTTCTCACCCCCTATGTTGCCCACATGCACCTTTTGTATTTAACTCACAGCCTCATAATTCTCCAGGAATATTAATGACATGAAGGCATTAATAGATTTCAAGGTGGGAGTCATGCACAATGGGTTTTAGGTCTCCTTAATCCATATTCACCCAGTCAAAGCCCGCCTTCTTCCTCTGGTCTGATCAAATCTTTGGATACCTTACCATTCTGAGTGCTGTTAAAGACTATGGAAACCACCATCCAAGTACTTGATAGGGTGTTGAAATAAAATGACCTTAACCCCCAGCCACTCCAAAATTGTATCTTTCACCTTGCTGCAAGCAATGAGTTGATTGTTGGTAGCAATGAACTGTTGGTGGCAGTCAAATGCAGGTTTCCTGCAATAATGCAGGAAAAAAACCAGGGCCATGACACCTCCCAAGTGTAAGTAAGGCAAGACTTTCCCTGGAGAAGGAACATGGGGGAGTCTTGGGAAGGACTATCTGGGGCTCCTGGAGCTGACCATGAACAACAGCATGTTGTCCCCATAATGTGCGTCCAGACTCAGAATGTCCTAGTTAGTTGGAGCCATCATTCTGGCAAGGAAATCGAGGCTGGGTCAAGTGAAGTTGCAAACACATTGCAGGTCACACCTGTCAACATGAGGCTTTTTGTGACTTTCTGGCGGGGCATTTACGTTACTTTGGATATGGCAACTATTTTTGATAGTTATAGTGGGAGATCAAGGATAAAGGTCACTTGCAATAGGAATATTATTAGCAGCAGTTAGATTGCTATGATATTAGTTTTTGGTATTTCAAGCTGAGCCTTAATGTAAAAAATATGTATTCAAGCTTGTGAATATTCCTATCTCTAATTCTGGAAATAATTAATGATGGGCCAGCTGTATATTTTACCTTTCGTAAATATATTTGACATTTAATTATAAAAAACAATTAAATTTGTTCTTAAGTAATGGGTTGGGTGAGAGCCAGGGAACACTAACCCCATTGCCTACCTTTTCTTTACCTGGGGAGGTAGATGGAACCCACTTGGTATACATTATGATCACAAGTTAACAACAGAATTTCTTTCCACTTCCACTGCTAACTTGCACTGTACCCAAGTACTCCATCCATTTTTCCCACAATCTGGGCACAAAAGGGTTTTGGCAGGGTTCAAACTGGGGATTTTGTTTGAAGGGGGTTTTCTTTTTGGGGGTTTTTGGAGTTCCTTGAACTACTTGACCACTGTGACATATGCATGGCAGCTTCTCATGATTCTCGAACTTCTGGATCATTATACTAACCTCACTAATACAACGAATCACTAATATAAATTTGTAAATAATACTCGATGATGTAAAAAGTAAGCAATGTGCAGATGACAATGTAGGGGAGTTGCCTTGACCAAATTTTTTTACTTTTATGGTTAATCCCATCATAATTGTCTTTCTTCTCAAGGTACAACGAATGACCACGAATTGTGCTTGTGATAGGTGGAATGATTAAGCGGATGTAGGGACACCCTTATTGTCTTGTTCAGCATGTTTTAGTTGGGTTCAAGACTTCCAGAGTTTTTGATATTAATTTATCCTTGTCATACTTAAATAGCATTGGCTCAATCACTTACTGTTCTATGGAAGTTGTTTATGCACAATTGTTTCTGAGATGTATGAACTCAATAAGCCAGAGACTGAATGTTTTTTTCCTTCCTGGTTGAAGGGTTTTCTAATACATAGGTTGTTCTCTTGCAGATACATGAGCTTGGTATGAAGCTTAAGTTGCAAAAGAATCAGAATCTTGAGTTGAGACGTCAAATCCAAGGTCCTACCACTTCTCTTTTCACATTCATTGCACATTGCTATGTGTTTGAAGCCTCTTATTATGTAAACATGCATTTATACTAAAACAATTTGATATATGTATTATATATGCGTATATATTCATATATATTTATGGGGGAAGTTATATTGAGGAAACAGTAATTGGCTCTTAAGTAGTTATTTACAAACATAAATAGCATGCAAAATAAGTAGAGGCTTTAAGCTTGAGAATACTACTCAAAGTGTAGAACAATTAAGTTCTACCTTCAACACCATCCTTGAGAGTTGAGACTTAGGGTCTCTAATGTGAGATCACTAGAATCATTGCCCATATGCAAGAGGGGATTAAGCCCTAGGCAAACTAGGCAGTTGCCTAGGGCGTCAACACTCGAGGGGGTCCTAAAGCCGAAGATTTTCCTTATTATCTATTATTTTTATGGAGAAATTGGTAGCCCTGGTCCAAATACCACTATTCACAAATCCATGAGAAATACATAAGTATTTTTATTACTTTGTAAAAAATGGTGCTTTGTTGAGTTCGAGTTCCATCACCCTCTCGATTCAAAAATCGCGATTTATCGGCGATAAATCGCGATAAATCGTGTTCCTCCATCAAAACGATTAAACTTCTGAAAAATCGCGATTTTTGTAATCCGATAAATCGCCGATAAATCTTGATCAAATAACCTGCAAAAATCGTTGAAAATCGGTGAAAATCGCGGCTAAAATCGGCTAAAATCGCGGCCTAGGGTATAACACGAAAATAGACCAAATCGATTCGTTTTTATGCATTCAACCTGGAATCGTGGCCTTCGACGTGATTGCGTGGGCATTCTAGGTGGTTTCGAATTCTACCAAAGTGGTTTCGAGTTCAGCGAAGGTGGTTTTGAGTCTTTCCAGCCCTATTTTCAGAGCTCGTGGCCGCTAACAGGTAATCCGCAATACTACAGTTACACAGTAATTTTTTCCTTTTTTAAAATACGTATTACATAATAGTTAATAACTTAATACTACAGTATTACATAATAATTATATAATATATTACATATACGTATTATATGTAATATAGTTAATACGTATTTATATATTATATATTATATAATACGTATTTATATATTATAGTTAATAATAGTTAATAATAGGTTTTTTTAAATACGTATTACATAATAGTTAATAACTTAATTATAATAATAGTTAATAATTAATTATTATATTACATAATAGTAATACAATATGTAAAGTCACTTCTATAGAGTCACTTCTCGCATCATTTAACATTGTTTTTACATTTAATTTAAGTATATTTTATGAATTTAAATGTTTTTAAAAGTAGCGATAAAGTTGCCGATTAATGCCGATTTTTTGCCGATTTTTCGCCGATTCCCGATTTTCGATTCAAAATTTGGCCTGCCGATTAATCCCGATTTACGATTTTTTGAACTATGCCATCACCTACTTGATATTGGTAAATTGGGCTTGCAAGCAACATTGTATAGAAAAATCAAGATGTATTTGCTGCATTTTGAGCACCTCAAGCAATTAATTCTCTCCATCCAAGGCATATTTATCATCCTTCTGCGACAATTTTATGGGAAATTTTTATTCTTTTTGTATGGTAGTTACTCTAAATTTGTGATTTATTTTGATCTTGATTCAAATTTTAAAATACGAGAATGCAAACAACTTGTATTTATTTACTTGATGGGAAAAAAATTGTTAGAAGAGCATCCATAGCAATTATTAGCTAGGGCGCTCCTAACCTTTAATCTGGTTCTGCCCATATGACCAAGCTAGAGTACAAATAATTACCATTTTAGAATTTACTATACTTGATAGTTTATTGTAAATTTGCAATAGCAACACTATTTGTAATAACATATACTAAAGCAATTGTTTTACTGAATTGCCTGGTATATCGACTAGATTGATTATAAATGTTGGAGAAAATCAAGCTTCTATCATTTCTATGGTATATTCTGTAAATATATTCTGTACTATACATGTAATCTTGCCATAATTTTTTGCGGATAGGTTTTCTACAATGGCAGCTGGGGGTGGTGGTGCTTGGTTTTAATTTCTTCAGGTAGATAATTAATTATGGCATTAAATTTATGTAAGTTTGACCATCACAAGTTAATTTCAACCTTAAATTTGACGATCACTTAGAATTATTTTTTTTTGCCTTGAGAAGTCAATCAAAAATAGTAATATCTTGGCCATACAGTGGAGTTTGGAGCCCATTTTTTTCCCTAGTTTTTTTTTCAAGCCTGACACATGGATGCAGCTAGATTGATGTCATCAGTCACCAGTCAGTTGGAAATTTTCCGTGAAGGTAACAGAATTATGAATCAATGTGGTATACATAAAATTCAAGATAAGAGCCTCGAGATTGATATCTATATTTGTTTTCAAAATAAATGTACGTACTTTGAATAATATGAGATTATTATGTTTGATCATTGGCAGGTACAACTACTGCACTTGACTACATTTCCCTTATTTATAGGGACCTCTCCATGCATTGCAATTGGCATGTGAGATTATTTAAAGCCTTCTCTGTAATTATAGGGTTGGGTCCTTCAGTAATGTGGTTTCCTGCTTCTTTTCTTCCTTCTGTCATTTAATGGCATTGACATGTAAAGATACTTCCAAAGGGGCAGATATGATTTCCCTTGCCCCATTGTCTACTGCTAGTGGATTTCTGTGAGCTCAGAAGGCAATAATTTATTGTATCTGCACCAAAAATTGTATTCGTAGAGGATACCTTACCTTAAATTTTATTTGCAACTTATAAATCATTGAAGGTGTTATCGCCTTGTGTTTAATCTACAGTTACCAGATCCGGCTGAATCTGCACAAAAGGCAGTATGGACTGGATTTTTCGTCAGCCCTGATAAGCTCGGTTCAGGTCATACCTGTTTTTTCAATTATTATACATATAAAAAAAAGACACTCAGCAACCTTATATTGATAATTTTTTCATTTCATTGGTCAATTTTGCATATTTATAACATTATTCACACACACATATTCCGGACTGCGTTTTCTGAACTTCTATAACATTTCCAGAATTTTTGCCCTCCCATATGGATCCGTATTTCTGGACTTGTTAACTATGGTTTAATAATCTAAGATATAAATAACATTAATGATGATGTTAAGTAACAAAATCATTTACAAAAATTGCTGCAATTGGTCTTTGGTTGGATTAGTTGGATTGGTGAAGGCCGGTTGTACACAGGGGCATCCCTACCAACTGCTGTTCTATATAAATGACCATATCATAACATCTAGGCAGGACAACTGCGCAAATACATTAATGTTTTTAGATCTAGCTGCATCTAAGATATATACACATTTCATACTTCTATTCACATGTTATGGATTGATGTCAGATCTCAGGGAAATTGGCATGATTCATCTCAGCTAAACGAACTCGCACCTGTTTGAGTGGAAGAATTGCAAATACATCATCAAAGAGATGGTGTAATGCGATCCTCAAACCTACCTGGCAATGAGCTTCCAGAATATGTATTATTGGCACTATGCAATAATGCAATCTTGTTACAAATGTATCTCAGATGTATTTATTCATGTGTATGTTATGTGATTGAATATTTTGCTAATGCACCTGCATTCTCCTTGATTATTATTCCTAATTAGTCCTACCCAAAATTGAACCAAAGTTGGGTAATATGCTCTTCCAGTTTGGTGAATCTTTTAGCTAACAATTATTGTTAAAATCATTCATTTCTTCCATCCAGGATAATTGGTATTTGATTTGTATTTTTTCTTACTGCCTTGCATTATGCATATTATCAAATGTTTGATTTTGCAAGAGAACTTAAATGGTCCTCTTGTACTCTTGAGTGGCTTTTATAACTTGGATTGCACTTAGATCTTAGTTTTTAATAATTTTTGGGTGTAAAGTTTAAACTAAGCTTTATTTTCATAAACTCTATATAATCTGTTTTATGATTCTTCACTTTTTTGAGGTATGTTCTTCTAACATCCCATGCTCGTAGTATCTAAACATCTATTTTGCTGTTCGTTTGACTGAATTTGGTAGCTTGTGGACATATATATCATTCTGTTATACTTTCTAGTGGGATTTTTCTACCTTGAGAAAGATCCCAAATCATTTTATTCATTAACGTAATCTACTTGTTCTCTCCCAGTCCCCATTATGTTGTTTTCTTTGTTTGATTCTTCCTTTTGCAATCCTTATTGTCTGAATAATTGGGCAAATCTGTTGTCTTATTTTAACTGAAAATACAGAAAAACCCATGCAGTATGCTACAAATTTATATTCATCATCCATCAGTCCTATAGAAAAAGCATTCTGAGCTTTTGACGTGTCTTGAGAAACCTTGAATGCCCTGCCACGTGTATTATGTTATTCATCAAGAATGATTTATGTGAAAATGTTCTCTTGAGTTCCCACATACAACCTCCAAGATCATGCCCTTCTCTCTTTCATAGCAGGCCTCAGTTGTCATCCCAACAAGCAGGATCATCCCAAAATCAGCCAGACCGATTGGATCAAAGTGGGGGAGCCTTTCAGAGGAATCCATCACCTCCTTTGAGATCCCCCTCTAGCAAAGTTTAAACCAAAAATTTAGGTCTTCTGTTTGTAAGGAACTAAAACTCAATTCTGCGAGGAGGAGCTACAATATTTCCTCCATTATGATGCTCAAAGAACCATCTTGAGGCTCAATTTTCCAACCAAGAAGGAAAATAGCCTAACATCTCAGGTGAGAAATACCCCGAAAAGTCTCCTTCGCCATGGATGAAATGGCAAATTGACTTTGGCTTCTCATAGAAAAAGCCCTAATTGTAAGATCTATGGTTGCTTTTCCTGGTCCAAAAACAGAGAGCTCTTAGAATATGGGTCCAGGAAAATTGAAAACCATCTGGATTTGTGCAGATTCTAATGATGCCCAAGGGTTACCTCGTGGCTTTCTTCTCCTCTAAACAAGAAAAGGACCCAATATTCCAAAGGGGACCATGGTTCATGAAACACTGATCTTTGGCTTTCAACCCAACAAAAGACACTCCAGTCTGGGTCAGATTACTGCTACCCTCAAGCAAATATTGGAATGAGTCTTCTTTGTGGAAAATAGAAACTTTCATTGGAGATTATATTACTGCCTTCAAGTTTATCAAGAACTCACGAGTGCTGAATTTTGCAAGGATTTGTGTCAAAGTAGACTTGGACAAGCCAGCCCTTGCTTGATAGAACGGTACTTGAAATGGTGGGGGGGGCGGAATATAATGGGAGCATTCAATAGACTATGAGAACATCCCCTTTAGATGTAGGATCTGCCACAAACACCACCATTTGAACAGATCAAGAGAGAACCATCCATCCAAAACCACATCAGCAGCCCTGGGAGGAGAGGGAGTGACGCAGTTGTACAGAACAACTACTAAAGCAACAACACCACTATGGCACAAGCCAACAAAACAACTACCAACAAGGCGAGGCTAAATTCCAAAAGCCATATCCACGGAAGTGCAGAGGATTACCCCGAATAGAAAGTCAAATACCTCAAGCAAACCCTTTTGAAGCTCTAGTAGATACAGTGGCAGATGATATAGAGAATGTTCAAGGCACCCCAAAGGACAGCACTTCAATAAAAATGTCACTTAAAAACCTGCAATAACCATGATAAAACAATAAGTTAAGGCCAAGACCTAACTAAATTTACATCAGTAGCATATACATCTAAGTCATCAACTAGGGAAGGAAAGCCAAATCCAAGGAAAGTCTACAAGATGACTTCATCCCAACAAAATTGCAGATTTGGGAGACTAAGGATGCTTTTATAGTAAAAAAGGAAAAGAAGGAAACAATGGATGCAGCAGAGTCAAGTTATGGACCAGCCCAAAACAAGCCATTGCACAGTATGATGTTGATTTGGAAAACTAGAACAGAAACAAAAACAGGATTTCTCCTCTAACTTAACCCATTCTGTTAAATATCAATGGAATGTCTTTGGTATTAGCATGTTGTTTAATGTGGATAATTTGATGGATTATCCGTGGCATTAGTCTACTCGTAAAAAAAAAGAGAGTCAAAAGTGAGAAGATAAATATGGTTCTCCTAGAAGAAACCAGAAGGACAGCTCCTTGAGGAAAACAAAGTTTGCAGGCATATGGGGCAGGAAACAAATGATTTACTATCCCAATATAAGAACTGTGATCCTGTGGGATGCAACTAGGTATGTGCATCACTCATGATTTTCAAGAAATGTATTGCAAAGTGGAACACAGAACTGCTATGCTCCAACAATTGTCACGGGCAGGGAATAATCGAGATTTTAATTATTTTTGCTCAAACTGCAGAGGCAATGCACCAGCTTGCATGGGTTCAAAAACAAATCAAGCATATGCGATTCACTATGGATCTTGCAGTCAGAAAGAAAGAAATTATATTAATGTCCATAGATGATCAAAAGTAGGTCAATGGGTCTCAAGGATAAAATAGTTAACAATGGAAAGATCTAAGAAGAGCGAATCTTGAAGCAAAATATCAAAAAGTATGTAAGACAAATAAAGTAGTGTGCCACTAACACAAGTGGTGATGAAGTCAATACAAATAGCAATGAAGGGCGAATAAGAGCCCCTAAAGCATGTGTTGATGAAGATTGGAAGGAAATCTCATCAAGCTGTATCTATTTGTGCTTGAAGTGCAGGAGTTAGTTGGACCATTGTCGATTGTTGTGAAAGATTTGATAATGTTGGCTAGGGACTATCCAAGGTCGAAGGGGCTAGGTTTGGAGATCCTAAGAGGAAGCAAAATGCTTCCTCTAGAATCTCTCCTAACATCCAAGGTCGGTGTAGCTCCTGTAGTAGAAAAGAAGCTTGTAATATGAGTTTGTCCCCATGGTTTGGGGTGGCTGGTAAGTAGTATATCCATGTTGTTGAGAAGGGGTAGAGCCATGCAGGTGGGATGGAACGGAGCCACGAGGTTAAGGGGGAGCGAGGTTGGGGCTTCGAGTACTTTGAGTAGTAACGGTGAGAAAGCGCCACTTGGTTGATCTATGAGTTCTGATATGTTAAGTACCAATGTTCAAAGGGTGTTAGTGTTGCTTGTTCTTGGGTGGGCTAGAAAAAAGAGGTGATCAACAAGGGGGCTTTAGAGCCTCTAGATCCCTCTTGTGGGGATATGTGTTGAAGGGAGACAACCTCGTGAAGATAAAGAGCTAGACATTGTTGGTTTGGATATTTGAAGAAAGTATACAAAATGTTTCTTGAGTCTATGTAGAGGCAATGGTATCTTCTCTGGATCTTATAGTAAATGGTAACTTGAAAATGAAGTGTTCCTCAGTGTCCACCTTTTGGAGGGTGCAAAGACAACATATCCGGTCTTGTTGGAGAATGTGATGATCAGTTTCAACCCATAATTGGTGAGAGCACACTCTCACTTGGCAAGAGGAAATCTCAAGACAAGAGTATAGTGGCATTGGAGATATTGAGAGCGACAAATACTACCATCCACCACTTGTAAAGCGCTTGGCATAAAAAGCAAGCTTGGGGTTGAGCTTGGGGAAGGAGCTCGAGGGGCATTTAGGGAGTACATGAAAGGGGGTAACCTCTCAATGAGATGCCAATGCAAAGGAGAAACCTAGCCTTAAAATACCAACAATGCTTGTGTCTAATGGGGACCAATAAAGTAATCCTTTTTGAAAAGTGAAGTGCTAAGTATGGATATCTCCCATGACCCAAAATTGAGGTCTCTAAGGATCTTAGTTTGTGGATGTAGAAAATAAGCCTGAGGATAGTCTCAAGGTGTAGTAGTTGGGTGGAAAATTCAGCTTGGATGATGCATTGATTCGAATTGTCTGCTCACAACGGATTAAGCGTTGTAGCATGAGGGACTGGACTCTCTCAATGCAAGTCCAACCAACGGCTCCCAAACCAGGTCCTTAAACCTCTAAACCATATAAAAGTAATCTTGATGATTGTTTGAAAAAGGCTTAACTTGGAAGGGATGTCTTGGAAATGGATCTAGAAACACTAGCACTCCAAGACAAAAAGAGAGGCATACCCCTTGCAAAGGTGCGAGTAAGAGGTGGACTTCATTTTAAAGGATAGACCAGAAAATTGGACTCCCAAGTAGGTGTAGGCCTATGTGACCTCTAGGCCTTATATAGAGAATCTAGAATTTTGATAGAGAGCACTTGTAAATATTGCAAATCTTTACCTTAGTTTTACTTCGGCTGATCACAAGCTATTGAAGATCACAAAAATGAGCAAGGACATCAACTTGTCATTGTAAGCCCTTGATAGAGTGTGAGGAGGATAACGTCACTGACAAAAATACATATATCTATAACCACCTCACGCAAAATACAACTGTCATCTGAATGGGTATGTTGTGGAAGAAACTCTTCTAACTCATCAATGTAAATGTTGAACAAGATTGGAGAGAGAGAACCACCTTGCTTCGCAATGGGGATCTTCACAAAGTTAGAGAAACTGTGAGAAGTACAAAATTGTCCAATAACCATCTCATAAAACCTCCAAGCGGTGGTAATAAGAGAATCTGGGATGACAATATCTCTCAACTTTTGAAAAGCAGGTGTCTCGGAGCCAAGTCAAAGGCCTTTCTAAAATCATAACAACAAAAAACTTGTGATGAGATTTCTCAACAACTCAAAGTGTAAAGATGTGGTCAATAGTTTGACGGTCTTTCTTGAAGCCAGCCACCTCCTAGCTTTGAGATTATTCCTTTCAAGTACCACCGATCTCTACATATTCAATACCACGGCATAAAGTTTGGCAAATGTATGCCGAATCGTAATGGCTCTATAGTTCTTAAAGATAAAGAGATACTCGATTTATGAATAAGATGAATAATGTGCTAGGACCATGATTGAGGAAAATTGGAGCACACCACCTCATAAAAGAGCATGGCAAGGGGTATAGGCTAGGGAATCCACATTATATTTGATAACTTCAGCATGCAATTTATTGCTTTATTGGTGCACAACTTTAAAAAGCTCTCTTAATGGAAGAATTAGAGAAGTTAGAAGAGGATGGCGGAGGAGTGTGGACAACGATGGTAGGGTGGCTTGGAATATTGTAGAGGGAAGTAACATAGGAGACCCATGTGTTGCGGGTGATGTTGGAATGGGAAGAAGGGTACATTCGAATCAAAATTAGGCTAAACTCGCCCAAAAATCCCTAGTACTTGCGAGGCAAATGACATACGAGAAATTGTCTGGCCCAGAACTAACTAGCCAACTTAGCCTCATAAAATTTGGGGGTTTGTTGAGTAATTTTGTCATTTCTTGGCGAAACTTATCGAGTTTTGTTTGTTGACTAGGCTGATAGTGTATATAATCCTAAGTCAAAAATGTCATTTCTATATTTGAAGCCTGCTTCTTTTGCATTTTCTCCATGAATATAGTGAATGTGATTGATTGGCACGCCATTGAAGCTAGGTTTTTAGAATATCAAGGAACGCATCACTATATACTCGACAAAACAAGTTTGAAAACAAAGATTTAGAGCATACATGTAGGAATAATAAGTTAATAACATTACTTTCTATTTTTGTGTTTCTAGTTTCTAGTTTCTAGCAATTAAGTCCTATAGTTTTCAATGTTCCATACTCAATTGCTCGAATCTTCTACTTCTTCCTTTGATTAATAGCTAGGGTTTTCATGTAAAACATTTTGTTTTGGTTTTTATAGGTTTCACTTTCTACAATTGACATTTACTAGAATGGCATTGACGTCTGGTTCAACTACGAGTATGAAGCCTATGTCTACCGACCCTTCTTGGAAGCATTGTTAATGGGTAGAGGGGAATTGTGTGATATGTATTTATTGGGAGATGAAGTTAAATGGAGGTGTCAAAGGTCTCAAATACTATATCACACAAATAATAGGGAAAGATTTGGTAGTGTGTGGAGAAGCATCGCTTGAGGCTCAAAGAGAGATGGCCACATACCTTGCAAGGTATGCAGAGAAAAAAGAGGAAAAAAGATGCACTTGCGGCCCTAGTTATGAGGAGGGTAGTGAGAGATGATTACGAGATTAAGACTATTTTTATTGCCCCCACTCCATGGGGTTGAGGACATGGACATAGCTCATCTACTAAAAATAATTTTAGTTTCTTTTCGTCCCTCGTAACAATTATGGGGAACAACCTTCGCTCGAAGGTGCTAATTGGAATCGGGAAGTGCATAATGGAGCAAGGATAATTGCAACAAGCTTTTGGTACTACATTCATTCAATGTGACAAAAAATCTATATTGGGAGAACTTAGTCATGCGTTAATTATTGTTGGAATGGGTTCAAAGCTTCTTCTCCTCAAGATTTGAGTGGCAGTTGTTGGAGGATTCCATTAAAAATATGCAAGTTATAGAAGAGAACAAAAAATATGGCAAAATAAGGGTCACAACATATTGTTTGATGGGTGGATGGATGGAAAAACAGCACATTGATGAACTTTCTAATGGCTTCAAGTCGGTAGTTGGTCTTCTTGAAGTCAATTGATGCATCCTACCAATTGAAAAATGCAAACATTTGGTGTGGTATGTTGGATGAGGTGGTGATGAAAGGCGGTGTGGAGAATGTGTCCATGTTGTGACGAACGATGCAACAACATATGTAGCAATAGGGAGACTTTTTAGGAGATGTACCCTATGCTTGTTTGGACCCCTTGTGTAGCCCATTGCATTGATCTCGTATTTGAGGACAAGCAAAATGATATGGGTGAAGAATGTGGTTGAAGATGCAAGAAATATCACAAAGCTCATTTACAATTTTTCTTGGGTGCTAAGCTTGATGAGAGAACACACCAATGGAAAGGAGCTTGTCAGTTGGAGTCGCACAATTTGCCAAACCTTTGTCACATCATAGATCATTTTAGTCTCATTGACATCTCTTAAGTAGATGTTTGTGAGCAAACGGTGGTTGGAGTCTTCTTATGCTAGGAAGCTTGAGGGGAAAGGATCGTAAAGATTATTTTTGATGACGTGTTTGCGAAGCGTGTGGAGGAAACATTAAGGTAACCACAAACTTCACTATTTTTTAATTTCTCATTCGTTTGTTAAATTTTTTGGTTTGAAATTCCTCTTTTTAATTTTTAATTGTGCATTCTTTTGTTGTAAGTGTTAAAGCTTTTTGTTAGAGTTCTATGGTTGGTGGATGGGGGAAAAATCCAATGGGTTATTTGTATGAGGCCATAGAAAAATATTATGGATAAAATCAAAGAAAATATGAACTCATTTGGCACATAATTGATCGAAGATAGAACAATCAATTCCACCAACATATACATGCAGCGGTCTACTTCTTGAACCCCAAGTTTTTGTACTCTGATTTATTGAGGCCGATGATGAGGTTATGGATGTACATGCATAGAGAGGATGATCAATGACGGAGAAACTAGAGATGAAATCGTTGACAAGCTGCAGATTTACAAGATTGCAAAGAGGAGGCTATTTTCTTCGAATCCATGAGTGAAAAGAAGACACACAACAAAGCCAATTAAAAACAAATCGAGTCATTTGTTTTCAGTCTTGTTAGGTTTAGATACTATAATACTTTCATTTATTCGAGGCCTAATTAACTTACAAAATTATAAATGTCCTACTTAGATATTTGTGGTGAGAAGATTATGGTGCAAAAATACCAAATCTTTAGAGACTAGCCATCCACATTTTGTACCAGCCGTGTAATGCTTTTTGGTGTTGTTTACATGTAAAACTATGCTAAGTGAAATGAAACTAACACCTAGTAGCTTCAAAGCAAAGTTAATCAAACAAGAACATCATGATAAGAGCTTAAAGGAAATAACTTCTTCAATGCATAAACATGATAAAACAACTAAATGCTAAGCCATTCCTACTCTTTTGATTGCTACTTAAAGTATGAACCTAATTAGATCACTTAGCAATCAAATTGGTGTTGTTTGCCTCAAGAATGAGGATGAGATCTCACCAAGAAATGGCTACAAGGCCATTTTGGATCTTCCCATACTACTCAATTTGAGAGAATGGATGCAAGAGATGGAGAAGCTATTCCAAAACAATGGAGAATGGCTCAAATCAAAATGCCTATAGTTTTCACTAATCAAAGTGTGGTGTAAGTTGAGGAGGGTTCTTTATATAGCTTTCTTGTTTGGGCAAGGCTTGCAATTTGGTGGATGTGGGACAAAGCCCAAAGAAGAAATGCAAAGGATATGCATGTTTAGAAGAATTAATAAAGGATGTGCACTTTATGGGAATTGAGAGGGGTCTAATTAATCAAATGTGATTAATTAATAGGTAGGGATAAGCTTGTAGAAGCTATTTAGAGGGGGTTTAGAGGAAAATTAGCATGATTTGGGGGATGTAAGAGGGGAATTTAACCAATAAAAGGGGTTTATTGATTAAAATAGAAGGCGTAATTAACTAATAATGTTTAATTAATCACTTAGAAGTGGATTATAACTAACAAAAGGTCGTTAATTGGCATCCGAGAATGGGGGAAGGGTTAATTAATTAACGAAAGGTCGTTAATTAACAAATAAGAAGGGGAATGTTAGCTAATTAGCGAAAAAGCGCTAATTATTACGGAAATGACAAGAAAGAGGATAATTAGTGCAATTTTAGTATTAAAATTGCGTAAGCGGATTTTAGGTGTCTACGATTGTGAATAAAATTGGAACATGTTTGAAGTTGTTTCAACAAACAAGTGTAAGAGGCTAACAACACATTGCCTCAATGACCTTGTTTTTGTGCGATAAAATCTTCGTCTTCGTGTGAGACAAGTGGAGGTGGCAAAGAGTCATGGGGCAATTGACTTGGATGATATCAATCCATATGCCGACTGGATTGCTAATGATGTGGAGCCCATGTTTCTGAGGAGATCACAAAGTTGGATAGGGAAGTAGAGGAAGTCATGGAATTTGAGGCATCGGGAGCAGAGGGTTGTTGAGGGTGCAAATATATTTGTGGATGATATTGTTGCAGGGGAGGAATCTTTAACTTTCACTTCTAAGGGGAAACAAACTTATACTAGGTGTTGGAGATGATTATATAATTCATATTAGTATATTTTGATGCATTAATGACTGTCACTTTAGTTAATGATAGTAATTTGTACTGTACTATTTTTGGTGGAAAATTAATAGAAAATATACTTATGCATCATCTACATTCATTTTTCATGTCAATTAACAATGTTTTACATGTTATTAAAGTTTATTTTATAAATTTATATGTTTTTAAAATAGTGGTAAAGTTTTTGAGTAATGCCGAGTAATTGTTGGGAAACTCTTGAGTCTTGAGTATGAGTCGAAATTTTGCATTGATGAGTAATGTTCGAGTATGAAATTTTAAACTATGTTACATCAAAATGTATTAGGTGAGTGGTGGGGATCAACATGGAATGCAAGTTGTCTAGATACGAAACTCATGTTTCTTATGTCGGAGAAAACAATACTCCCTATGAAGGGTGGGCATGGAGGGAGGATCATGGGCTAGGGAAAATTGAAGTCTTCGATGAAGGTAATTACAATCATCATCATATCACTCGGTTCATGGGGTAGGACCCATGGTAGGAAGGGCATTTGGAGTAGTGTAAGGTGAGGGAACAAGAATCTAGGGAAATTTCCCAAAGGGTTTGACATAAGAACTCATACACGAAGTCGAAGAGAGACGGAGTAGAACCAAACATGAGAAGGGAAAGATGGGCAACATGGTCAATGGTGTAGTCATCGTCAAAGAGAATTGTGGTATGCCTAATGTCGGGAGCGGGTCGGGATATGAGGGAGATGACGTGGGAGAATTAGTGTGAAGATGTAATGTCCCCTTTTCCAAGCTAGTTCACTATGGAAGACCTTATGCCCATTCCTCTTCCTGTGGGCATCAAGGAAGGAGCAAGGGAGGGAACTCGCCATGGTTGTAAGTGTTGTACTTTCATAATTAATTATTTTATTTACTAATCATGGCATTGGAGTGGTTTGACTAGGTGGTGGAAGACTTGTCAAACAATGCAAGGAGGATTTTTATTTCTTCATTATGGAGGTTGGTCTTGTGGGAGGCCTACATGGTGACTTTAATGTTCTTTTCCTTCATTAAGGTGGTTGGTCCTCTCTAGAGGATTCTATTTGCCCATTGACATCTTCAAGGCCTATATAAGGTGGTTCGACTTGCTAAAGGAGGATTATGCTATTTTGGATATTGATTTCTCTTGGAGGTGGAGCAAGTAGCTTCTCTTCTTGCCATTGAAGGACAAAAACCCTTCCTTGGTCACCTATTGAGGATGAAACCCTTCAATAGGATCACACTAGGGGACGGAAACCCTCTTGTGTGCAAGGGTGATCTCACACAGAGGTCACATTGGAACTTCAAAGTGATTTTATGTAGCTGTTCTTCATTTCCAGCCCTAGGCGACTTGCTTGGGGGTTGAGTTTGGTGCCTTCTAGGGCACATTTTAGTATTTTGAGCTGGTATTCTTGTTCTTCATATTTTATAAGGTTGAAATCTACATTTTGGTGATTTTTGGAGAAGTTTATCTATTTTTTCCAGCCCTTAGTTTGGTTGTACTTTGCTACTATCTTGAAAATTAATTACAGTTGTGATTTATCATTCATTTCTCCATATTTTTGATGTATTTGAGATTGATAAATATTGCCATGGTTGGATAAATTATTTGGATCACACTAGGGGACGAAAACCCTCTTGTGTGCAAGGGTGATCTCACACAGAGGTCACATTGGAACTTCAAAGTGATTTTACGCAGTTGTTCTTCATTTCCAGCCCTAAGCACCTTGCTTGGGGTTGAGGTTAGTGCCTTCTAGGGCACATTTTAGTATTTTGAGCTGGTATTCTTGTTCTTCATATTTTATAAGGTTGGAATCTACATTTTGGTGATTTTTGGAGAAGTTTATCTATTTTTTCCAACCCTTGGTTTGGTTGTATTGCTGCTATCTTAGAAATTAATTACAGTTGTGATTTATCATTCATTTCTCCATATTTTTGATGTATTTGAGATTGATAAATATTGTCATGGTTGGATAAATTATTTGGTGGCATTTCAGCTCTATTTGCATGGTTAAATGTTGATGTGAATCTCATATGCAGTTTGCTGCCCTAGAGGGCTGATTGATATTGTGTGTTGATTGTTTGAAGAGCATTCTCAGTTGTTTTAGATTGATGTTTGTGTGTTTGAAGGTGCAATTTCAGATTTGATTCATTTGGGTTTAAGGCCAAACCCTTATTTTCATTTTCAGCCCTAGAAAGGGACATTACTGAAGGGTTAATGTCAAGATGAAATGGTTATTAAGTGGGAATTGAGGAGAAAGAAGGAAGCCACAGGACGTGGGGATGAGGGATCTATTGGTGAGAATATAGTCCACGATGCTCGCACCTCCACCATGGGGAAAATAAATGAATCTACTAGAGTCGGGGAGTGAGGTGGAGCATGATGAGGGATCTAATGGTGAGAACATAGTCCACGATGCTCACACCTCTGCCGTGGGGAAAAGAAGTCAATCTACTAGATTTGGGGAAGTGAGGTTGGAGGCTTTGAAATTCATCCAACTGGAGAAGGTGTCTCCTATAGGCCATAACCATAGAGTTCTGTCACGAAGAGGCTCTTTGTAGACCAAACTCCTCTAGATCAAACTCATGAAGGTATAACTCATCCTATGCAAGATCATGAATAGCCGTTTGGAAGTTCCTGTATGGGCATTTAAATTGCCGCGCAAAAATTGATATCATCAATAGTGGAGTACCGAGAGGTCTTTGTACAACTATGATGACATTTTGAAAAGAGGTGGACCTCTCTTAACATGCAACCACATGTAACTAGAGTGGACATCACAAACCTTCAATGAAACTCTAGGCTTGAGGCTATCTTGAATAAGGCAAACCACACCGCATAAGCCACGAACATCACTTGATCTACGAGGTCTCACAATGAGAAGCCAAAATCCATGAGTACCTTGTGATAGGAGGGAGGGCCCGCTCGGGGCTCTTGTGGGTCTCAGTGAGGAAGATGAGATGCCATGAACACGGAACAACTACTAGCATGAGGCTTTTGCTTCTACACATCAATTGGATTATTGGAGGCAGAAATCTAGCGAAATTCAAGTGCTTGAGGGGTGCCAATATCGAGGTCTTCCACATTTGGTATCAAATAGAAAAATATCAACATAGGGCGAGCCATCAAAAAAACCAACAACACTTAAAAACAGGCCGTGAAATAAGGTCCCATGCATGTAAGTATTTCATGGAATTGCTGAAGCAAGAATCCAACAGTCACGAAAGAACAAGGCACATAAATCTTTACTCAAAAATATTCCAAAGCTGGTCGAGGAAGCAGAAAATCAGAATATCAGGAGACCTCCAAAATTAAATAAAATCAAAGAAAGTCTTCTTACACAAATAATAAGCCCGGGACTTGATGGATACCTTGCTTTGCACTACCAATTCTTCTGGGATATGCTTAAGGAATACTTTTAAGCAGTTATAGAGGAATCAAGATGCAACACATACATGCTGAAACAAATGAATGGCACCGACATTTTCAAAGTGGCAGAAGCTGAGCAACTAGACCAATACAGCCTTATTACTTCATGCAACATGATATATAAAATTCTGTCCAAACTGATTGCATCAAAATTGAATTCCACACTGCACAAAAGTATCTGAGACACTTAGTTTGCCTTTGTACCAGGGCAGAAAATAATAGGTGACATAATGGCTACTCAAGAAATAATTCATTCCCTAAGAATACAGAACAGGCCAGGCATTCAACTTAGGCAGGTCAAAAGCATTTGGTGGGTGTGGCTGGGGCCGATTGAAAAAAATGGCTGCGTTCGGGCTCAACAAACAAATAATCAAGTGGATCAACATCTGCATAATCACGCCCACCTATGATATTTCAGTGAATGGAGAAACAGGGGATCCATTCCAATAAACTAGAGGCCTACAACAGGGGACCCTTTAAGCCCGTATGTCTACACAATAAGAGAGAAATGCTAAACAAGCCTACTACAAAAACAAAGTAACAGGCAGAATTCATGGCCTTCCAGCAGCAGAAAGAGGTCAGCGGTATTGAGTCCCAAGTGGCAGATGACATCATCATGTTTAATACTCTAATCCTAAAAGAGATAAAGCAGATAGACAGGTTATTGAGCTCAAACCAAACCAGCTTTACTTGGGACAACAAATTAACAAAAATATGTGAACTGGGATATTTGCAAACATTCTGCCTCCAAGGAAGAGGGAAATACTTGGAATTCTTGGATTTACAAAAAGCAAATTCCTCGTGACATATCTTGGTTTTCCAATTTATTGGAAGCCAAACAAAGCTATATGGGAATCTGCTATCAACAAAATAAAAATAAATTTCTCCCAATGGTCACAAGTGGTCTATTGGGGATATTAGTGTGCACATAAGGCCTTTGCACTCCACATTAATATTGTTAATTAGTGAGTAGGAAATTAGTAAGTGGAGAAGAATAATGTAAGTGATTGTTACGTGAGTAAGTAACAATCACACTAGAATAGGAGTAGGAGAGATTTAGGGGATAGGTTGAGTGATTTAGGGAGATTTAGGGGGGATTTGGTAGAGATTTGGGGATAAGGAAGATCTCCTAAATTACTGGAGATCGTTCCACTATAAATGTAACTAGAATGCTATTGAATATTATGTTGAATTTTTAAAACTTGAGCATATGCTTTCTCTTTGGATGAAGGGGGCAACCCCAACATTTGGTATCAGAGCAAGTTATTGAAAGAGGCCTCTTCGACCTTCACTCCACCCATGTTTTGTTTTTCGAGTTAGGAAATAACATCATGTAAGTAGAGTAGATCTCGTGCAAAACTCTAATGCTTCCATTTTGAGCTCTTGCTCATTCAGATCTTGGAAACACTTGCCAAATTTTATTAAAAACTAAAAGCGTGTTGGATTACATTTAAACTCCCATTAGTGCATAAATGCTATTTATATTTAGCATAGCCCAGTCGCTTGCTAAAATTTGTTAAAAACACTAAGGGCCAATGTGGTGAGGTTTCGACCCTAAAGTATAAATCTTCCGGTTAAATCTCTTTAGAGGGAAAATGTTTTTAGATTAAGGGGGTAGGGGAGGGGTTTATAAAAGGGTGGATATTTTCCTCACATAGAAAAGGGAGATATTTTCCAAAAAAAGGCGGGGGTGGAGATGGAGGGAATAACTTTGTAAAGGGAAAATTTATTTATTTTTAAAATTGTAAATGGGGCCTCTCTATCATACACATTTTCGGCGAAATCGATGCCCAAAGTGAATTTAAGATTAAGGGGGTGCAATTTTGAAACAGGGAACCTCCAACCATCAAAGAACAACTCGAAGACACCGACAACGGAAAATTGAGGCCAATCAACCTAATGCGACTCCAGTGTTCTCTCCCATATGCACACTAAGGGGGAATGTTAGGGATATTAGTGTGCACATAAGGCCTTTGTACTCCACATTAATATTGTTGATTATTGAGTAGGAAATTAATAAGTGGAGAAGAATAATGTAAGTGATTGTTACTCACGTAACAATCACACAATAATAGGAGTAGGAGAGATTTAGGGGATAGGTCGAGTGATTTAGGGAGATTTAGGGGGATTTGGTAGAGATCTCCTAAATTACAGGAGATCGTTCCACTATAAATGTAATCGGAATGCTATTGAATATTATGTTGGATTTTAAAACTTTGAGCGTATGCTCTCTTCGGATGAAGGGGGCAACCCCAGCATGGCTCACTGTTGTTGGTAGAAACAAGTTGTTTTACAGGCAGTTCCAATATACCTCAATTTTCTTGCTATCCCAGCCCAACTAGAAAATGACAGTTGAGATTCAAAAAAAAATCATGTGGTGAGGAGACTCCGAACAATTGAAACATCCTTTGGTTCTTGGGAAAAAATTAGAATGTCAAATATGAAGGAGACCTCAATATCAAAAACACCTACCTTCTCAAGAAATCTTTGGCAATAAAATTAACATGGCATCTTATGCACAACCATATTCTTCCTTGAGCACCATAATAAGAGGAAGAATATAGCCATATACTTCCTCAAGCACCATAATAAGAGGAAAATACATCTTAATAAGGCGGGACATACTCAAAATCCCAATGGAGATCTCAACTCAGAATGACCAAAGACATTAAAAATGCCATTGAGTTATATACAAATCACAATGAGACTTCAACTCTCCCTAGCCACAAAACACATTAAAAAAACAATTGAGGTGTAGGCCAGACATTCCGCATAAAGCAAGTTGGCATGGGGAGAAAAGCATTATTTTGGGAGGATGGATGAAATGTGGGAAATCCTTTGGAGGATGAAGATATTAAGGGTATGCTGGTTTTGCTTCAATCACGGGATATAGATATATAGCAAACTATTTTGACTTGCATGATAATCACGAGTTTACATGTAAATTGACTACCTTAACAATCCTGAAACTATGCTTTATAACAAGAAGTGAACAAATAAAAAACAGATTGATGTTTTGCGTACATGGACATGCTAAGATAACATGGATGTTCACTAACATAGGAAAGTGTATAGTGGCTAGTGCATATCTCAAGCCATTTCTTCCGCAATGTCCCCTTTTTGTATTAATCCAAATTGAAGGCTTCTTGCCCATTCTTCTTCTTGTGGGCAAGAAGAAGATGAACAAGGGAAGTCCTTGGATCACATTTCAGATTTCTTTCATTAATATTTATGTTTTTATTTTGTATTTTGGCCTCTAAGGCAGGTCGGCTGGGTTGGAGAGCTCCCAAAGTGAAATTAGAAATTAAAGCAAGCTTCCAAAGAGGTTGGTCTTGGGGTAATTCATCCCTTAGACCTTTGGCGCCACCATAAGGGTATAAAGGGAGTCACATAGGCTCATTTTGATCATCAATTTTGGCATATATACTTTTCTACTTGGTTCTAGGGCTGATTGCTCTAATCCAACTCCACTAAAGGGCGAAAATCCATTAGTGTGGCATCCAAGGAGGATGAAACCCTTCCTTGTGGCATATTGGAGAACAAAAACTCTCCAAATTGGTGGTGTGAAGGCAAATATTGAAGACCATCTTGCTGGTTTGCAACTAGGGCATCAAGGAGAAGTCATTTCAAGAGTTTTTGCATTGTTTGGAGCCCCTCTCCTAGGGAGTGACTAGGGTTAGAGTGTTTTTGGGTGCCTTCTAGGGCATGGAACTTCATTATTATTTGATATTCAGATTTCTCATAATTTATAAGGCTGGTATCTTCCATATTTTGTAATTGTTGGGGTTTGGAGACCTCATTTTTAGCTATTTTTGTGGACTGCACTTCTGCTGTCCTAAAATAAATTGCAGCTGGGTATTATTTCAGATTTGGCACATGTTTTGGCTTGGTAATGGTTCCATTAATTATATATAATTTGGAGAAGCATTGGTATATTTAATTTCAGCTTGTTTGATGGGTGTTTGATGCCCTAACATGCAAATTTCAGTTTGCTGCTAGGGTTTCAAGTAATATTGGATCTGCTGTTATAAAAATCAGATTGCATTCAGTTTGGGGTTTGTGTGATTTCCTTGTTTGTGTGTTTCAGCCCTAGAAAGGGATATTACATCTTCCTTGTATCAAAATTGGGATAAAAATTGAGAATGGCACGGACACTCAAAACATGGCCAAAACTAAAAATGTTTCAGTAGTTGATTCCATGTGGCAAAGTTTTCAAGTTGGAGGATTCCCTAAAGAAAGGTAAGTTTGTGTTCTCCCAAGCGCTGCCCCAATTACCAAAAGAATAATGAAAACCTCACTCATCACCTTTCTCAATGTTTGTATGACTTCACAATATTGAACAATTTTGCATCTTTGAGAGGTCACAAATGCAAAGATATTTCCATGGATCGAATATCAAAGGGGTTTTCAAAATTACATTCTGACATGGATGTCACCAAAAGGATGCATATCCTAACTTTGAGATTTGTGATACGAATCTTTGGAAGGAGTGGCAACAAAATATTTGAGGACTGCAAGCAAGGTGCTTTGAGGCCCACACATGATTTGGTCCCAAATCCATAGCATTGAAATCATATACACACCATAGTAACGAGACTTGGACTTGGCAAAAGCTCAGCAAGCTGATTTTTGACTCGGTCTTAGATGTGGCAACTTTTTGACATTTAAAAAATTATTAAAAATAGTGAATTTAAGGGGATTTTTTTGTTAAAAATGCATTGCATATTGAATCAACTTAAAATCACCCAAAAACTAATCAATTACATCTAACATACACATGTATACACAAAGTAAATAATGTGATATTGAAGTTCAAATGTTTGAAGTTGAAAAGTTGAACTTGAAGCTTGAGAGCTGATATTAAATAAGAGTTGCTTTTATATTCATAAAATTGTTTCCTTGTACACAAAATATGGATTTAGAAATCCTTGGCAATGGCATTAGAAAAAAACTCTATTGCAGAAACGCCTAGGGCCCCCCGTTTCGTTTCGTTTCAAAGCGTTTGGAAACGGAAACTCCTTCAAACGTCCTAGTCTCCTAGGGATAAGTATACATGATAATAATGTATAATTTCAATGAATACAAAATATTTTGAGTGTTTTATCAGTTATTCTTATCACTTATGGTGTATGGAGTACAATTTTAAAATGAGTACTATGCACACACATATATATATGTTTTAATAATATATATGCATGACGTTTCCCGTAACGTTTCGTATCAAGGTTTTTGAAAATTGCCGTTTCAGCTTTCGTACATGTTTCGTTTCCGTTTCGTTTCCGTTTCTTGGCAACATAGGAAAAAACATAATATAAAAAATACAACTAAAGTTTAGAAGAGCTTGCATTGCTTGTTCCAACATGAGATACACCAAGTTGGACCCTACAACGTTTTGTGTACACTAGGGAAGCAAAGCGTGTGTCGCTCGTTCCAACACAAAATGTACCAAGTTGGGCCCTACGACATTTTGTGTACACTAGGAAGCAAATCTTGCATCGCTCGTTCCAACATGAGATGCACCAAGTTGGACCCTATGATATTTTGTGTACGCTAGGAAGCAGCTGCAGCCATTCTACTTGCCTTTGAGGTATCACCAAGATTATCCTTAACATTTTTTTATCTCTAGATGTGTGGATTCGTTCCTCCCCCTACAATGCAATAAGATCGTCCTTATGATCAGCTGGACCGACCCATCAATGGTCCTTTGTAAACACTTGATTGTTCTCCTCGGTGATTTATTCTAATTGTGGTGGTGAGAAGGTTGTAATGCACAAAAACAAGGGCATTTACATTTTGTATTGATAACCTATTGTGCTTTTGGATTGTATGTGCTCAAACATACTCTAATTGTGCTCACATACTGAAGCACTACATAGTTGGCTTAGCACTTAAATAGCAATCCTCTGAAAATTTAACACCTTAGTGACAAAAGTTTCCCACCATGCATCTGTAATGAAAATATTAAAATATTTAGATTTCATTTCCAAAAATATGGAAAAATCAATATTCACTAACAAAAATATAAAAGATTCAACTCAAAGTTTAGCAGCCTTGCAAATATCTTGAGAAAAGAGATGTCCTAGTCCTTGATTGAAGCAAAAACAGAAAATCAAGAGTGATTCCATGGTGTGTATGAGCGAGGACATTGAAATATCAAATGGGCTCATGAAAATAAGGTTCATATGAATAATTGAGCATGTTAGAGTAGCTTTTAGGTTTAGGTCCGTGTCCTTTTTGTTTTTCCTTATTGTGGTTTTTATTATTTGCCTTTGAAAAAAAAGCACATTTGAGTCGGCTTTGAAGGGAATTCATTTTTTGGTTGTGATTAAACTAATGCCTATCTCTAGGGACGGCTTAATTTCCTCCTAATTTGAGTTTGTTATGTTCTAGCTCATGAACCTCCTTTCATGGCCACCATAAGTAGAGATTACTGTGGTTTCCTTTGATGAAAGAAAGATGAATTTATCGTTCTTAGGCAGCATGGGTTCCTTGACACCCTATATAACTTCCCAAGATATTTTGGCATACCTCTAGTGATTTGTCAGCCTCTCAGGTGTTAGGAGAAGTTATGAGGGGGTAACCCTACTTTGTCCTAGGCACTTTGTTGAGGACTTTCTCCGATGGAGATTATTGCATCTTTTGTATTGGTTTTGGTGTGATGGTAGATGATGATTTTTCAGTGCTTTTGCTTCAAGTATTAATCCAGACGTGAAAGCACTGGTGTCCATCCTTGGTTTCCATCTTTGGCTTCATCTACTCCTTGTATCCATTTAAACCCCCACCCTCCTCACATGGCTATTTGTATTTGAGTAACATAGCTAGGGTTGTACTCTAGCCTTGTGACAATATTTACAATGAATTCTTCCCTGCATATTGTGAGGGTTCCATTTTTGTTGCATTTTAATAGAATTACACAAGTGAATTCAGTATCTCCCTGAAAAGTGTTATAAAATTTCTTTTTGGGCCAAAAGTAGAGTCTCTGTGGAGATAATCACTGTGGTGGAAGTAAGATGGTTAAATAGCAGCTCATTCCTGTGTCATTATATAGCAGTGACACTGCATACCATTCAAACGAACAATTCATATCCCAAATAGCATTGAAACTGAATTTGAAAAATATAAAGTCACGGTGATTCTATAGGGCTGTGCAATTATGAGTTAAGCTAATCATTACTTTGTAGCCCTTTTTTTGTATATTGTCTTTTCCACTATTTTGTATTGACTTTCATATGTTTCTGAAGAATTACTGGATTACATGGAAATGCTGGAGGAAGGGGTTGACAAATCAAATGAACTGGTATTCTCAAGTCTCATCTTATATTTGGTTTCCGAGTTTCATTGCTTTAAAAGCATAGATTTCTAGTTGCTGTAATTGTTCTCTCCTTTGTACTAAAAATGGAGATCTCTAAGATCTGGAAATTTATGTTTCTTTTGAAATGCTAATCTTTGCAATATTCAATTCCATTATTTGTAGCTTATCTAGTGAAATTTAAAACACAGAGGTCCAGTTCTTAAAGATGCGCTTCTTGATGATGAAAGTTTTGAGTAGCTGGTTTCTTGCTCTCATATTTTACCACTTTCCTTAGTGATCTACTTTATTTTATGATTATATATCCCTTTAACATGGGATTTAACATCTTCCTTCATGGCCTATTAGTAGCATCTACTGCACAGGAAAGATGTTTATTTGGGTATAGCATCTTCTTACGTCAACCGGCTAATTAATATATGATTGAAGGTCTTCTTGGATTATTCTCACTTCTGTGTTTAGTTAAATACACTGAATGGTTTAATAGCTCTAAAGCTTGGGATTATTCTCATTGCTATATGTGTTTCAGGTAAACACGATGAAGAAACAGTTTGAGGGAAAAGATTATGAAACAAAAACATTGACAGAAGGCAAGAAACAGAAAAGTGGAGGAAAGGAAGACAAGAAGTCCAGTGATAGTGGAAATGCTGTTAATGGAGAAAAGACAAATAAGTGATGCATAATACAAAATTAGCTTCTGGAAGATTTTTTTGTTCTGATGATCATCATTCGACATTCCTATGGGACACATCCTTTACAACACGGCTATCTAAATAACGTGGAAGTCATTTTGCGCGGGGAATTTTTCTATGTATTATATATAAGTGCATTAGCATGTACAGGCAAACGTATCTTGAAAAGTTGGTTGAAGGAAAGACACTAAAAGATAAAAAGGAAAACATAATTGTAACATTCAGAATCCTGTTAATGGAGGAAAAGGGAATAAGTATTTGCCAAATGCAGAAATTTCTATATTAAAGTTCTGTCAATTTTGAAAGTTCCTTTTTGACTTCTTAACATGAATAGTTGCAGGTTTCTGGATGTGCAATGCGATGGCTATATAGTGAATTCCTGAGATTGGCACCATTACTTTGTTACTCCAATTATTGACTGATTATCAAATGAAATGTTTTGGTTAAATTTAACGGATTAATGTAACCACTTTTTCTCTAATTCATGCCTTCAAAGCTCTCTGATTTGATGCATCGAATATAATGAATAGCATTTACCATATGTCATTTATCTCATGTAGAACAGCACCAAGCTTTCCTCATAGTTGGTGAAGGGAAATGTGGATGTTTTAGATTTTATAATTTATTTGATTTGAGGTATGCCTTGCAATGTTAATGTGTGTTTAAAATATAATTTTCCTGTTCAACACATTTATCCATAAACAAGTACCAAGCTTATTCTTTTACGGAGCTTTCAAAATACTGGTAATGTTGAAATTTGTGATGATGGTAATGCTTAGCAACATTTTAACATCTAAATAATAATAAACAAAATGTCAAACAAGTGATTTCTATTTTAATGTAATGGTTTATACTCTGATTCTTGGAGTAGAGATTTTGCAGCATTTTTGAGGTTGCTAGCATTTACTCCTGTGCAACTACAAGCATTTAGATGCTGTGAATAAACAGTTTGCACAAGCTCCTGAAAATTGGCATCTGGTTAGCAAATAAACAGTTTCAAATGAATATATTGTTCTCAAAATGAACAAAATACTACTATATTCTTCAGCAAATGCAAGAACATTGTTAAAATGCAGTGACACTTGTTCTAATAAACAACGAGAAACCATTCGATCACATAATGTTATTTGTGACACTGCGATTTTCTCCAGGGCTTCAAGACATTTCTTCTGGTAGTTTATGTTTGCACATCATATTTTCATTAGAAGTAACTTGCTAGCTATAGACAATATTTGAGATGTTAGGTCAGGGGATGCCTTGAGAGACCCTTGCTATCTCTGCATTGGACATATCCAATGGTTTTATCATGTGCGACTGAAAATGTTTTTAGAAGCAACACAACCATGAACATATACAAAAAAGTTAATAAATAGGACAATGTCATGGCACAAGACAAACTTACAAATATATGGAAATGACACGGTTATGTTCTCTTGTTGTAGTGTAGAAGGTTTTTTTAATACTAGTGAATCGATATATAAATAAGAATTGATATAATTTGTGATCATTTTGAGTTTCATGGAGGTGCATTGTGTTGATAACTCTTGCGAGTCGAGTTTCAGTTGTTTAATAGGCTTGTGACTTAATAGGGTACCATCTCTAGTTGAATAATGGACACATAATATGTAACTTAGTCGGCTCTTAACACCTATGCTTAAGAAATATGGGTTTTGATTGATAATGGAAAGTAGTCCTTGACACACCAATATAATTTAAGTATAAATGTTGTTTACACAAATATTATTTAAATATAAATGATGTTTACATATAGATATTGATAATTGTTCATAAATATCGGGTGCCTCTTGATTTGTCTTTTCACTCCATGTAATAACCCTTTTGAGGGTTTCAACCAAACACATCAAATGCAAATATGAAATTTAAATTGTAGCAGATGAAAGAGTAAAATCGAAGTGTTGGCTAGATTTTCTATATAGCTGAAAACCTAGGCAGTCATAAGATAAATCTCCCTCATTTACCGGTGAGGCTCATGTGTAAGATTTTGTTAGTTATATATCCTAATATCTATTTGTGAGAATTACTTTAATCGTGTAACTCATGAACCATAGCTATATTGTTCTGTAGCAAATAAGCAGTTGTAAAAGAAAGGAAAAATCTACAGAAGAGGAAAATAATAGGAAACAAAATAAAATAGAGAGGATGTGCAACTCAAGCAATAGTTTACTGAGTTAATTGCATGCACATAGATTAAAACAATTACATCATTAAACACAAAATTCAAAGCAAAGAAACTTTCAGATCTAGATCTAAAATAACACAATTTATGAACATATCTAGAAAGAAAGTAAGAAACAAAATGCACCGTTGACACAAAGTTCTCTGCAAATTTTTTCTATATTCCTCTACTTGCGAGAAATTAGGGGTTTCACTCAAAGTCTGGAACACAATAATGTTGATTACAAATTCGATTTTTAACCCGTAGGTTCTTCATCTACTTATAGCACGTAGAGGGAAATTACAAATATGAGACTATAACTGAACTAGATTATAAACAAGAAGTAAAGAGAATATCGACAATGATCTTCCTTTAATTCCTCTCTTAGTGACATGCATCGGGAGTTCAAGCCAAAATTGTGCACATTTGTCACTTAACTCAAAGAGTCATTCCAAACAACTTAAAGTAATGGTTTTAAAGCAATAATTTTTAAGTTTACAATTACATTCGGGAGCATAAAAATAAGAGAAGAAAGAAAAGAAGGAAGATCTATCACTTTGTAACTCCAACACTTTCTTCTTTTTGTTTTGATCATCTTGAATATATTTTTCGAACATATAGTTCAACAATTTTCCATCCGTTTTAGCCACTGACTTCTTTTTCTATCTTGAATTGCAGCAATTCTTCATTCAAAACTTTGATGCTCGCTTCCACCTCCTTCAAACTAGGCCCGAACTTCTTAATGTCTGATTGCAGTGTTACCAACTTCTTGATTGAATTTATCGTGAAATGCTCAACAACTTCATTAATTCTCTCTTGAATCATCGAAGAGATTCTTCGAGGAATTAGGCACTTTGTTGGGAATGGTCCTTTTGTATGAAGAAACATTCCTAATCACTTCCTCATTGGTGAAAGCAATTACATTGCTGGCGATAGTGATGATGCCATACCCTCGAGCACCCACATTCTTTTCGAATAATTATGAAGATCTCCAAACAGAAAAAGAGCTGTGAATTCAAGTTGCTTCCCCTTTTCAACCAAATCCATCAGGCACAATTCATTCTGCAATCAAAACCAACTTTCGTAGCTTATTTATCTCGACCAAATTGTCCAGCTTACTTTCAGCCACTGTATTCATATCTATCGTGCTTGTCATTAGTTACTCTAGTTGAACTAATGCATCCTTCATAACCTTTAGACGAGTGCACCTCCCGAGTTGTACAAAAAGCTTGGCGAATGATTAGGCTCTTCCATTCGTCGATAGCTTTAACTTAGTTACCTGCATTTTCTACTTCCTGCATCAGATGATCATTCATCACTGCTCATGTGCTAAAATTGGCTGAGAGGAAGGTTTGACAACATTAGCAATGATCTCGTACACTTGGAAAACCTGCTTTTGAAGTTCAGCTTTTTCTGCCTTCTCTTTGTCAAGCTTAAGGAATAAAACATTTATTAGTGTCTGTGTGTCTTGTTTTAATCCTTCGGTAGTAGTTTGACCTATTGGCACCTTGGTTACTGATATATCTGTTGCCGTAAGTTTGCCTTCCTGCTTTCCCTTTGTTGGAACTGATACCTCAACGAACTTTTACCTCGATTCTTCAATAATCAACCTAGAAGTCACCTTAGCAACTTTAGGTCTTCTATCTTTTCCGCCCAAACTCAGGAGCAGCTGCAAGTCATGTTCCTCAGGTTGATCTCCTCTCTAGCTTCTGGGATTGACTACGAAGCCAACCACTTTGAGAAATTACTTTTCGGAGAATGAGAAGTCATTGAATGCACCACCATCTCATGCTCTGGTTCCTCTCCATCGAATTTGCTACAGTGTCGTGACTGCCATCTTCTGAATTATCCAAAGACAATGCCCTTTCAAACTCTGCCATCTGTAACTTTAGCTTTTCTTCAGGAAGAGGTGAAGATCGGAGTGGGTGAGGAGAAAACACAAACATTCTTTGGATTCAACGGAGGAACGACAAGATCTCCCTGAGGTTCAAAGGCAGGTGAAGTGTTGTGAGTTGACGCTGGAGAAGTTGGAACTAGCACCATAGCCGTAGAAGTGACCTTTTCCTGTGTCTGAGACTTCTTGTGCACTTTAAGCTTTTCAGGCCTTCTACTGCTTTCACCTTCGTGCTTTCTTTTGATGGAGTCTCTTGCGCTAAGGTTGCTGTGATCTGATTCATCAAAGCTTCATCAAGGCAATACCCCTTTGTCAACAACCAATTCGAGGTGTTGACCAGAACCGCATGACAGATCTTTCCTCGATCGTGTGGCAGCCACCAATGTTTTCCTGAAGAACAACTCTATCCCTCCCATATGATGATAAGTGTCAAGTAACATAGGCCCATCATCTATGAGATCTGTTGGTATCCGAGCTAATCCATAATCAAACACTTGTTGCGCGATAACCTGCTGAAGTATTTCTTTCTAACTTCGTACTCATTTATGCACTTCATCTAGAAGTCTTCTAATGAAGGCACATGCGAGTATTCCTGGGAGATTGTCTTCTTTGCTACCCCATATGGATCGAAGTTTAGTCGTGCTGGGAAGAACTCATGCTCATACTCAGAAAACATTTCAGCTTCGATTCCTCTAGCCTTATGGATGCTCTGGCATTTGTAATAACCTACTTTGATGAAAAAAGGAACCTGTAGACTTGTGTCACTTTGATTGTAGGTCATGCATCTCCACGAGATGCCTTCACAACTCCATGATGACCAATTTGTCGCTTGGATATCTGGGAAACTTGATTGGTTCTTGGTTACCCTGAGGTATGTGAAGTCTGCAAACTGGATGAAAATATAGCCATGCTGGGATACAACTTCCCAAGCTTCTTTGCTCACCCTGTTGGTCTTCAGATCACTATTCAATTTGCAAATGAATCGTAGAAGAATCCATCATTGACCACCTTATAATCTTTATGGCATTCATGAACTGTCAACTGCGGGTAGCACTCAAAAATGGGATCCTTCGAGAGTATGCCCGTCTATCCAACTTGGAAAATATACCCTGCGAAGCTGTTGCGTATACTAGGTATGAAGTCATCTTGAAGTTGTATGTCCACCTCACACTTCGGAGCTTCTCACCGATGTTATCACTGATGATCTCGCCCAATTGATTATTGAATCAGCTTTGTTGATCTCAATGGTTCTAATGAAGGCATACATCCATGAGCGGAAGTTGTGAGTGTTGGCTTCTCCATTTATCCTGCATAGCAATTTAGTAATATCATCCACTTCCTGCACCAAATTGGATCGTGGAAGAGTCCTCGGGAACTTTGATGGAGACCTAGGCTTCTTCATATATCTGCTATTCATTATGCCCACATGATCTGCTTTGTGCTTCTCCCATTGTTGCGGCGTCAACATGCTAATTAATTGTAGTCACCACCGGTCGCGTTGGAATCTTCAGACAATAATTGATAAATTGTGCATCTAGTCTGATTATCATCTTTCCCGCAACATCCCGAATTATGGATAGGAGATGGTATGACCTTGCACACTCCATGACAAATTCATGCAACTAAGCTATGAGTGGGAATGCTGAAGCTCGAATAATTCCACTTTGCTTTTTATTGCCGCATAAAAAGCGTCTTTCCGACCTGGATTTGTCAATCAATTCGGAGAGGGTTCGGGGCCTAAATCCGTGTCATTGATATCAACAAATCTGGAAGTAATGCATGATTCCATTGATCCTTCTCTTTCATCTCACTTCATCATGGCGAAGTAATCTTTTTTGAGAAACCTTTATCTCGAACTCTTTTTCTTTTAATCCAGGAATTCTTTTAATTAGTGTAGATCTAGAATTTCTTTGATTCGGAAGATATATTCAATGCGACATTGATTTGAACTTCCTTTCACTTATATAATTGTAATGATATATTCAATTAATTGACAAGATGGAATCAGAGCATGAACACTTGATTTTTATCACAAAAATCTGCATATAAAGCCCCTTTGCCCTAAAATTTGAGGCTTTGCTTTGCATGCAAAGCAAGCATAAATATTTTTAACTTCACTGGGCACTTATACCAACATGCAGATAATTAATAAGGCTTAAATCAAGCTCCTCCAACCCTAGGTTCCAAACTTTGAAGCTTCCGATAATGTAAAACACTTTTTGATGCAAAAAGCCTCCTTCCTTGGGCGCAAAGCTGTCAGGCTGCACTGATCCTTTGCAAAAGAATTAATTACATCTTCACTATGCACCCATGCTTATATAACCCTCAACATTCTATTTCTAATAATTGTCCACCCTATTCTTGACAATTAATTAATAACCAATGATGTTTATTCACCTAAATTTGGCGCCTATTTTTGCATGTTCTTTGGCTGCCATTAAATAAATTTAATTTATTTATTTTTAGCATGCTACCTTTAGTTCTCTTTGACTAGCATTCATGCATTGACTTTTTTATTCATCCATGGCGCCAAAATTAGGTAGAAAAACTATTAATAAATATCATTAATTTCATTGTTTAATCACCAAATGGGTCGCACTTTTTGGCATGGGTGAATTCTAAATTTAAGAAGTCAACTTTTGATGGGATTTTCACCCTGCAAGGCTTGTGACTCTAATAATCCCTTCTTCCACTTAAGTTGTTTGACTTTTATAATGGGAATTTTACCTGCCAGGCGGGTAATAAATTCCCACCACCTTACTTCTAATTTTCCCATTTATGACTTAAGTGACTTTTTAAAAAAGTGTGATTGTATTAAAAATAGTTTCTTTTAAAAGTGCGACTTGTATGGGTGAATAAAACCCTTTGATGGGAAAAGTTAGCTCTCTTAGCGGCGGAAAATTCCCATCGATGCTTTAAGTGATTTTTTCTTTATTTTATAATGGGAATTTTCACCTGAGGAAGATAAGAAATTTCCCTTTGCTGCTTTGCCTCTAATTTTCCATCATGACTTAAGTGACTTTGACTTCATGGGAAAAAGAATTTTACCTGCAAGGCGGGTAATAAATTCCCACTCTGCTGCTGCTACCAAAAATCCCATTGCAGCTTAAACTATTCATTCCCAAAAAGTGTGACTTACCTAGGAGAGGCTTTTTGTGCATGACTTCATCTTTTTGGTTAGAAGTTTGCATTTTGAGGTTGATTCCTTCTGGTGTTGTGTTGGTAGATGATCTCCAGATGCTTGGGCAATTAAAGCAGACCTATCTTGTGAAAAAGAATTGACCTAGGGAATTTCATAGAGAAGCGAGGAGAAAACCAAAGAAAAACGCAAAAGAAATAAATAAAAACAAAAAACGTTGCCAGAAGTCGAACAATGCCTTGAATTCATTCTGGTGAAACCCTAATGATATAGTGAATATTGACATGCAAAATCGCAACAGATTCAACCTGGAGCACAATTTACTTCAAACGGGGCATTATTTATTTAATAAATAATTAAATAAAAATTTCCCGCAGACAAAACTTGGCGGAGGGATAAAACGAGTTTGGGCATCTGGGTATTTGTCGAAATTGGCTCATATATGATACCTTTGGGAATATCCTAACATAATACAGACATCTTCTAGCAATAAAAACACAAAAAGACCCGTTATTTTAAAAGGATGATTTTTTTAAAATGGGTAGTCCCAGATTTCAGGGTGAAATCTGGGGACACCAGTCGGCTCCGTCTGTGGACATCTTTGCCTCTGTCAAAAAGATAGGAGTAAAGATGAGATCCCAACATCTCTGGTTTCGTATCTTGTCCATTGGGCTCGGGGTCAGGCAAACAAAAACAACACAACACCGAAAAACAAAGAAAAACAAACAAAGTTTATTTATATACATACAGGTTTTACCTGCACTCTTAGATCCGAAAAGCTTCAAATGTTGCCGTTGAAAGGAAATGACAGTTCAATTCCATCCTGATGAGCAAGGATGAAGCTATTTGTCCATGCATCTTCTTGATCACAAAAGGCCCTTTCCAAAGTGAATCAAACTTCCGTGCATGCCTTTTGTTTCTCGTCTTTTGTCCCATAACAAGACCCAATCACCGATCTCAAACTTTCTTTCTCTGGCCTTTTTGTTGAAGATCACCTTCACCTTCCTTTGATGCTCTGACAATTTGTCGGCTACTTGAACTGTACTTCTCACAATTCAGTCAGATACATTATCCTCTTTTCAATGGCATCAGTGAATGTAGCATCCTCAGAGCTTTAGAAAGTTGTAAAGCAGGCAATTCCAAGGTAAGAGGCAATTCTGCGTCTCTCCCATATAACAGCTGGAAAGGGGACATGCCTATAGCTTTCTTTGGTGTAATTCTATCTGCCCATAGTGCATCAAACAACTTTTTGTGCCAAGTCCTTTGATTTTCAGTCACTAATTTTTGCATGATAGTCACCAGATTCTTATTGCTTGATTCAACCTGGCCATTCCCTTGTGGGTAATAATTGGAAGAATGTACCAGCTGAATTCCATGAGTGTAGCAAAACTCAACCAGCTCCTTAGAAGACAAATTAGGAGCGTTATCTGCTACTATTTTACTGGGCACGCCAAACCTAATAACAATATTTTCTTTTATAAAATTACACACCTCTCGCGGAAGTGGCGTTCTTAACAGGAATGGCTTCTACCCACTTACTAAAATAATCAGTAGTTGTCAGGATGTAATGATGACCAACCATTGGAGGCCGGGTTGAGCATACCAATAAAATACATGCCCCATTGTTGGAAGGGTTCTTAATTACAACTGGTTTTAAAGGTAATGCGGGCAATTTTACATGCCCAACAAAGTGTTAACATGCTTGGCACTTAGACACCCACTCTGCAGTATCTTGAAAAAGTGTGGGCAGTAATACCTTGCTCGGAGGATCTTGTGAGCAGTGACTCGGGCTGAGAAATGACCACCACAAGCCATATTATGAAATTGTTTTAAAAGTTGATCATCTTTGAGCTTTATCTACACATCGGAGAAACACACCATCAATTCCTCTTTTATATAAACCATTTTCCCAAAGGACAAAGTCCTTGGACTTCAGTTTAATAGTACGCTTTTCCTTTCGAGAAAGTTGATCAGGCATTCTCCATAAGTTAGAAAATAGGCAATATTATTGTACCATTCTTCCACCAGATCTATAAAAAGAACCATAGGAAAATCTTGACTTTCTTCTGGTTTTGTTGCTTTCATCTCAGTCATCAATTCGCATAAACCTCTTCCTCGAACCAGCTTTGTGGGCTTTATATCTAGGTCATATTCTTGCACCTTCGTCACCCATGTGCCTCTTAATAGCCCTAACTCTTGTTGGGTGAGGATAGACTTCATTGCAGTATCCGGAACCAGGACCACAGTATGTGAGGCAAGAATATAATACCTGAATGCCTTACATGCCTTTACCACTGCATATGCATGTTTTTCCATCGAAGTATATTTCAACTCATAAGATTTTAAAGGCATGCTCATGAAAGCAATCGGAGCTTCTACATCCTCCTATTTTTTGCATCAGGATTGCTGACATTGTGTGTTCGGAGGAATAACAGTAAAGAATAAATTCTTTACTAAAGTCAGGTGAAACCAAGACTGGGGCTTTTGACAGGCTTCTTTAATTTTCTTGAATGCTTCCTTCCCCTCGCTGCTCCATTTGAAATCCTGTGTCTTCTTCATCATATTTGAGATATGACGGGTTAATTCAGTGAAGTCAGGGATGAATCTTCGAGAAAATTAACTTTACCAAAGAAAGAGTGAACCCCCTTTTTGGATGTTGGCAATGGCAACGTCTGAATAGATTTGACACGTTTCGGATCTATCTTGGTTCCTTCCTTGGAGATGATATGCCCTAGTAGCTTTCCTTCTGTTACAACAAAGATAGATTTCTTAGGATTTAGAGAAATACCATGTTTGCGGCATTGTATGAAGACTTCCTCAAGATCTGAGATGTGCTTGCTTCTTTGCTTGGAAAAGACCATCAAATCATCGAGGTACACTACTATGATTTTATCTTTGAGATGAGCAAACACCAAATCCATAGCCCTTTGAAACGTAGCTCCAACATTGATCAAACCAAAAGGCATTTTCTGATAAGAAAAAGTTCCCAAGGTGTAATGAATGTCATTTTATATTGATCCTCCTCAACCACCTTGACCTGATTGTAGCCTGAAAAACCATCAAGCATGGATAATATTTCAGATCCAGTAACAACCTGCAGAGTGTGGTCCATGATGGGAATGGGGTAGTTGTCTTTCAAGGAGGCTTGATTGAGGTTGCGAAAATCAACACACAACCTAATCTCACCACTCTTCTTTCTCACAGGAACTATATTGGCTAACCATTTAGAGTGATGTATGGGGTAAATTATCTTTGCATCTAGCAACTTCTGGATTTCTGCAAAGATAGTCCTTGAAATAGTAGGGTTATGCCGCCCGCACTTCATGCTTGAAAGACTTTGTTCTTGCTTTAATGGGATATAGTGTTGAACTTCTGCAGGCTGATATGTCTTTAGATCCTAGTAAGACCAAGCAAAAACATCCATATATTTCTTAAGAAGCTTTGTAAAAGCTTCTCTTTCTACCTCTGAACAACACTTACCAGATTTACTAATTTGGGATCATTGCTTGCTCCCAAATTCAATAATTGTGTATCGGAGGAAGAACCTTCCCCACTTTCTTCATTCTTTTTAAGCATCTGATCATGCTTGTCGAACATTTCCTCAAGAGATACTAAGCCTTTAGGAATTTTATTTCCCTTTAGCTGAATAATATCTTGACTTCCTGAGACCTTTGCATCTGTTTCTCCCATAGTAGTTTGTCTTGGAGGTGAGTTGCTTCCCTCATAGTAGATTTCTTCGAAGTTGTCCTTTTGTTGGAGAAATGCAACAATCTGCTTGTCATCATTAAAAACCTGCCATTGTTGGACGTTATCAGGAACCTTCGGGTGGAAGACCATCTCAACTTTGTAATCCCCTTGTCTAAAGAATGTGGGTGGCTGATATGGATTTAATAAAGTTGCAATTATTGCAAGTGAATCAGCTCTAGAATTTTGTTCTCTCGGAATATAGGATACTGAGAAAGCCAAAAATCTAGGATAACAGAGTAGACCTGGTCTCTATAATGCCGAAGTTTGTCCTTTTTGACTTGGTAGAGACCTCGTATCTACTTAACAATCAACTCGGCATCTCCCTTTGCGTGTAAGAGCTTGATTCCCATTGTTCTTGCCTGCTCCATACCTAACAACAATGCTTCATATTCCGTCGTGTTGTTAGTATTTTCAAACATTAACTTGAAGGAATGTGCATGCACCTTTCCCTCAGGAGAAATAAGAACAACGCCTGCACCGGATCCAAATGAACAACAAGCTGCCATCAAATTCCAGAGACCAAACCTTATTATCTAGTTGATGTGGCTCTTGGATCACAAGTTGAATTTCTTCTTTATCTAGTTCTAGATAATAGACTCCGTGATCAGATTCTTGAAACAAGATCTGAGATCTAGGATCCTCAGATTTCGATACTATGTACTTGGATTTCTTCTCAAGTTCCAACTTCTGATTAACTCCCTTGATTGGTATGTGTGCACAAGACCAATCCATCTTGACTTCTCCGCCCAATTCTTTACAAAATTCCTACTCAACAACATGCCATAAGATACTGGGATATCTCGCTACAAGGATAGTCAACTTTAATCTTTTGTCTAGGAATGAAGCAAGTACTTGCTTGTGCATCTTTGATTTGCCCAACCAGAGGTACTTGTCTTTCCATTGAATAACATCTTCCAATGGTTTTTGTCAATGTGAGACCCAGAGCATCAACAACTTTGGCAGGCATCACATTGTCGGAAGCTCAGAATCTAGAATGCAATTACTTAATTTATAACCGTTAATAAGTAATGACACATAGAATGGCTCGATCCTTTCCGATGTAGCAGGAGAATAAGTAGAAGGAGGATCTTGCAACCACATTTTTTGAAGGAGTAATCTTCGCACTATATAAGATATCTCGTGAAACACTATTTGTTGGAGTATTGGGACCATTACTTTGCACATACTTAGCCAACCTATTTAGCTGATCAGGAAACACCCTCAAATACTCAGCTTCTGACATCTGAACCTTGGTCTTTTTAATGTGATCAATAATGTCAAAAGATTGACTTACTTCAGTCGGATGCACATTGGCCCTTTCTTCATGGATTGAAAGAACTTGCATGCTTATCCTTGGGAGCTAATGAAGAAGGTAGCGTACTGCCTCTTTTTAGGATAGTAACATCTGGCCTAGGATCTTCTCTCTCTTCTTTGGCCACTTGTGGATGCTTCAACATTTTGGCGTGTTTGGGACCTTGTGAACACCACAAATGTGTGACCATCAGAATCTTCAAAAGATTCATAATAGCCCTCGTCAGATTCATAGTCCAGGTAACCAATGTTGGAGTCGCCAGTGGGATCTACAAAGTCCTCATCATCAAATGATTCACCAATGCCAAGATCTTCTTCATTAGTTTCCAAGTTGTTCCTTGGAGCAACTTCAATTGCCAACCGTTGTGGTGCAACAGTAAGTCTATTTCGATTTTGATTTTGACCGTTAAAGGTCCGAGCAGGAGCTGTTCTTGAAGGAGTTGCATTTCCTCCTTGAGATATCTGCTTCTTGATTTATAGCATGTCGTTAGCCAACCTTTGCAGCAAAGGGTTGGAAGTACTTGAAGAAGCTCCATCGCCTTTGTGGGGTGATTGTCTGATTTTTCCAGCCATGATCAAGTCATCTTCAACCTCCACAACAACATTTTGTGCTTCTAGTAGATTCACAGGTCTTGCCCTTCGCAGCTGATATCCAACTTCGGGCAACAAAGCATTTATAAAAAACGTCTTTTGATTTTCATCGCTAAGCACAGTAGAAGTGGGGATTTTATACAAAATCCTTTGGAACCTTGCAATAAAGTCCCGCATGTTCTCATTTGGTTCCTTCTTTAACTGCATCAGTTGAGTGATCAAAGTGCTAGCGTCTTCTGCAAGTTTGAATCTCTCTAAAAAATTGTTCTCGCATGGATGCCCAATTTGTTATAGTTCTAGGGGCTAACCGATAGAACCATTCTTTGGCCAAATCATGGAGAGTCTCAATGAAAATTTTGATCGAGACATCTTCATGCTCCACTGCAAGCACACCACAAGATATGAAGAATGCCGCAGAAGTTGAAAATTAAAATTTTGAGGTTAAGTGTCTTTTCTGTTGTCCTGGTAATGTGAAAAGTCAAGAAATTGGGAAAATCTACGTTTTTGGGTCATTTTGTGTGTTTTTCGGGCCTGTCGGACATTTTTGTCCCGCGTGTCCCAAGTTCATTTGGGCTCTCTGTTCCCCGATCGGCCGGTTTACCCGAAGTCTATTCTTTTCGGGCCCGTCGGAACTTTTTGTCCCAAATGTCCCAAGTTCGCCCGGACCGTTGTTCCCTTTTCATCCCCGATTCGGCCGAATCGCGTATTCGCGTACTTTCGTCCCGCATGTCCCAAAAGCATTTGTGCGTCTTTTCCCGCATCGCCCGAATCGGCCGAACCGCGTACTTCGCGCTTTCGCGTCCCTCGTGTCCCAAATGAACCAAGTGCCATTCGTGCTAATTTTTCCCACTCTACCCGAATATCTTGCTTTTCAATTTGGTAGATATGTATTTAATGCGCATTTATTGCCTTTCTCTCTCCTAAACGGCTATATAATGAAACTGCCCCCTATGCGTTTTTGCACACTGCTTTCATGCTATCTATTGCTCGAACCCTTGCAACCAAAATTCCTGCGCGCGTATCCATTCCCCCTGTAATTCCATCCCAAGTCTAGCTTGCAGCTTTGCTCTCCGAGTTACTATCAACATGAAGATCAAATTCCAGGGGCAGGAACAAATTTCACCACTCGAGTCTGCCGTTCCCGATATCGGGGACAGTGAAGTTCACCACCTTGACTTTGGGGATTTTTGGACAAGGATGACAGACGCGTGAACCCTTCACCGATGGCACAGATGATTCATGACAGTGGTCTGGCTTTCGCTGGTGGTTTCCCTATCTCGGTGCAATGCGCAGACACAGTGCTCTCATGCGGGGCTCATTTCAACCCTGATTCAAGTGAAGTTGACAAACGTGCATGGGAGCTCATCGCAAACTTGATGCTACCGCCATTGGCACTGCACTAAGGATTCCAGAAATGGACAATGCTATAGTTATCTCCCAGAATCAAGCACAGGCCCTTTTCAATCAAGACAGTGATAATTATAAGGCGCGGGTGGCGAAGTCCTGGCTAAAAAACCCTAAGAAGGGGGCATCTCATCTATCCAAGACTCTTTTCCATGTGGATTTCAATGAAGAATTGTCGGATTTCATAATCCTACTGGCTCGGGTTATGGGCTTACCCTCTACTAATGAGTTCCATTTCTGGATGTGCCCACTTATCAATATGGTGTGCGAGGGAACTCAGAATATCAACTGGGTAGAGATCATTAGTATGAATCTAGCAGAGCAACTATCAAATGTGCAACAAACAAAGAAATTCTATATGACTTCATACCTGATGTATACTCTAGCAGCATCGAGGCAATGGTTTGGTTTTTCATACATCGATGCTCACAAGGATGACCCCGTGTATGCCTACTGCCCACAGTTCACCCTAGAAACCAACAAATGCAATTTCCGAAGGGTGAATGATGCTTTCACCATGTACATTGTCGGCTTCTTGAGAGTGACACAGCGAGAAGATTTTCTGATGAAGCCATGAGTCTGATATCGCACTACGGTGCTTATTTTATCCAATTCAGAAAATTTTCCTATATCAGGCTTGCTGGCTATGAGAGCACTCCTCTCAAGCTCCTATGTTCTGTAATGACAAAATGGCCTTGATAGAAGTGTGCAGGCAATTGGAAAAATTGCATAGAACCTGTAGAGACAAGAAAATTATTGGTTTGCACTTCCCCATCTCTTTGGGAAATTACACTGCTAAAACAGCCCTGGATGCACAAAATATAGAAAGGGCCCTAGCTCCCATTACTGTCCATTTCTTCAAGCCCAGAACTTGCTTTGACTTGAAAAATTTTATTGAGTAGAACATCAAGATCACCTATCATCATAGGGTAGACACAGAGGACTATTGGGCTAACTGTGCTGATGATTTTGAAGCCAGAAGGAGGCATTATGGCAGGTTTTCACTCCAATTAATCCAAGAACTCAATTTGTACCAAGTTCCTGAAGGGCTTCAAGATGATAATTCTGACCTGTACTCATATGAGTATGACAATGTGGTCAAACACACTCCCTTGGAGGACTTGGATTGGTTCAAAAGGAGAAGGATGATTTGGCTGAAATCCTGGCTCCGGTCTTAGTCAGGACCAAGATGCGGTTTGATAGGAAAGTCGTGAGCTCGGGAGGCACTCGGGGAATCCTCCTCCGAGGATGCTTCAACACCAAGGAGGAAGCATCGACACCCGGATCGAAGCACACTATGCAAGCCCCTCCTGCCTCGTCAACTCAAGGACCTGCAGTCTCTACTCCTTCCTCATCCACCCAGGTATATCAGAAGAAAGTCAAAGAAGTTAAAAGGAGCCCTGTGGAAGAAGATCCCCGAGGAAGCATGCAGAATTGCCTTCGGGACCAGAGAACATTATTGTTCTCAGTGAAAGTGAAGAGAGTGAAGTTCCAGCTCCTGCAAGCGCCCTGAAGCCCGAATGGATAAGGATAAAGAAGTCCAGAGCACTGAACTTCCAAGCACTATTGATTCCTCTGCACAGGAGCCCCAAGTGCTCCACTCATATCTCAACTCGAGGCAACAACAGTACAAACCTTGGGCGCCATGAGTTCTCTGTCTCTTGGTCCTCTTGCCCCACCTGCTTCTTCCTCCTCCTCTTTTGCATGGGTGCAACCTCTTGTTGACAGTAGGAAGAGAAAGTCTTCCTCCGGATCTTAGGACCAAATTTTGATGTTGTGGCGGCCTTGTTAGGCACTACTCCTCCTTCTCGCGCCAAAAAATCCAAAATTACCTCCAGGATAGTGTCTGATGCTCAAGGCCAACAATTCCTGGAGATAGCCAAGCCTAAGGTAGACAAACCAGAGCAAGATTTGCAGCATCGATCTTGAACTCTCAAGAATTCCCATGGGAGAGTCTACCCCTGAAGGTGAGATCCACAATCTTCAGGAAACAATCACCAGAGTCATTGGGAGGGTAGAGAAAGGGCAGCAAACCATAGAACAATTGGAGAACAAGCCCAGATTCTTACAAGTTTCATCAAGTCCCTGTTGTCCAAAGATAAAGTTTTGGATCCTACCCCATTGACTACTCTTCCACCACCTGTAATTTTGAGCCAAGATGAAGTACAAAGTATCAAAGATATGCACAAGTATTCCGTATATGGAAGAGCTATGGAGGCCATGGTGGATGATATGCTTGTTGCAGGATTGAACTTCATTGATGAAGCTTTCAAACTCCATGGGAAGGTGAACAATTTGCAACTGAAGCTCTCCTCCACTATTGGGAGCATTGATAAAGAACTTAAACTTTGGAGCAGTTGCATAGTAGACCTCGCCTCATGGGACAAACAGATGAAAACATTTTATTGGCAAGCAAAGTCTTTGAGGATACAAAGGATAATTTGTCAAAGTCCTGGGTCTACAGCGTGGAATGGAAGATCAAGGTCCTGGAGGAGGCTTTGGGAGAATTAAGGAATAGCTGGCAGAAGGGTGAGGCCTTCAAAACACTAGTTGTATCTGCTTTCAAAGATATACATTGCCATCTTCAGGATGAGACTTCTGGTGTGCCTCTCTCCTTACAAGAAATCAAAGCTCAATTCAGAGCTTTTGTCAAAGGGGATCTATTCAAGGAAAGCTCCATTTCCAAAGAAAAAATGAAGGAGATCTGCTCTCTTCAATCTGCCATTGAAGAAGCAAATAAAGATTATCATACTCATGTCGAGTTCGATAAGGAAATGGAGAAGTGCCTCGGATTTTGGACTCAGTCTACCGCCAACACATCAGTCCCACGTGGTAGAGACATAGCCGAGGCGTTGAAGAGATTCAGACAGCGGATCTTAAAGTCGGTGGGTCCCTCCCAGTCATAAGCACTTGTCTTCTTCTCCTAATTCTTCTCTTCTCTTCCCCTTCTTTCTCTCGGATTTGTTGTAATTAGTTGGGGTATTGCGATTAGCAACCCTTTAACTAATCATTAGTTAAAAGAAGTAGTTACTGAGAGTAACTAATTTGTAAACTATATAATGGCCTCTCCTCGCCATTTTGAAGGAGGAAGAACTTGGCTTATTTATGAAAGTGTAAATAAATCTTAAAGAAATCAATACAGAAGGACTTTTCATTCTTTGTCTATCTGGTTTCCTTTATTCCTAAGCTATTCATTTAATCTTGTTAGATCATTTGTCTGTATTATTTTGAGAAGCTTTGTATTCTTACAGATGTTATTTACAGAACTTTGTGTCTTTTCAAATTTCATCTTATTAATATGATACAAATGATCTTATTCCAATTCGTTGTACCCTCGCATGCATAAGGAATTACTCTGTCATCTATAATTCTGAATGGTGCCTTTCTGCTCGTTCTCGCATTTTCATTCCTCAGTCCTTTTGTGATTGATGATCCTTATAGAAAACACTTTCATAATATCCAAGTTCCACAAGAAAATCATGCTTTGTATATGTGTAAATAGGTTCGTTTCTGAATAAGGGAACCTCTCCCATTAAAGAGGAGGGACTTCTTGTCCCCTGACTGTTGCTCTTCTTGAAGTCCTTTTTGACGACCAACAATTTTTGGTGACTCCGCTGGGGAATCATATTCCAGTTCTATAATCATTTATTGATCATCTTTTGATCTGGCGACTCCATTTTACTCGAGGGAGAAGGGCCCTTGGTATTGAAGATTCTCAGTTTCAACTTTTGGAACAACAGGGTTTTCCTCTCCCTTCAACAAGAAGAAATAGAAAGGCTCGTTCAACAAGCACTCCACCTGTCCAAGATAGAATCCCTACGGGTGGTATTCCTTCAGAGAAAATCAGTCCTAATCTTCGAGCTTTGATTCTTGCTGGTGTTTCAGTTCCTCTTCAAGCCATTTTTCCAAGAATGGTGGTACCATTGCCTTGGGGCCATCGTGTTGGGCCTCTTGCCCTTCCTCAGCCTTTGCATGAGTTACCCAGAGGTAACCGGAAGAACTTTCCTAAATTCAAAGGCGATGGTAAAGTACATCCTGATGAACACATCGCAACCTTCATAGTTGCATGCGGAGTTCTGGGAGTTGAACATGAAGACGTCTCCGTAAGAATTTTTGTTGAGACTTTACAAGATAATGTTGTTGATTGGTTCTATCACCTTCCGGCCGGAGCTATCACTAGCTGGGACACAATGAGAACTAGGTTTGAAAACCGTTTCAAACCGGTGGAAGACGTGCATGCTTTGTTAGCCCAAATTTCTCAAATAAAGAAGGAATCACAAGAGCCCATGAGAGAATTTGTGGCTCGATTCAACAGGTTGATTAACAAAATTCCACCAAATACTCAACTTGTAGATCAAATTCAAAAATGCTTCTTCCTAAATGCCCAATTGCCTGAAGTTAGTTATGCACTGAGAAGGGCTAATCTCGCAACATTGGCGAGGATCAAACTCTTGCTGTTAGTGTTGAAGATGATTTAATCATGTCAGGGAAGTTGAGGAGAGACCCTTCTAAATCTAAGTCTGCTTCTTCCTCCTCTTCCACTCCTGGACCTAATACTGATCCATTGGTACAAAAACTTGCAAATGATCTCATCGCCATTAAGAAACAATTGGCTCAGCATACTCCCTATGCAGACGTTCCAAGGAGGAATTTTCAGCCCAGAAATCATTTTCCTGCTTCTCAAACAAGGCTAGCGCTTGAAGGACCTCCTATTAAAGTTCCTGTCAATGCAACCTGTGAAGTTGAGGAACCAGAGGATGAGGAGGTTAATGAAGATTGTGAGGAATTTGTTGAAGAGGTTGATGATGAAACAGATGAACTTGAGGGATCTCGAGTTAATTTCTTCACCACTGAAGGCATTGATGAAGGGGATGATTATGATGAAGTAGTAGTCAGACATGAATAGCGAATCATATGTTGTCATGACTCGAGAGTAGACAAATCAGAGGGAGAAAGTGATGTAGCCCACCAAGAAATCTAAGGAGCAGCCGACAACTATCCCTGTAATTGCAAAAAGAGGATCTCCGATCCCCATTTCATCTACACCAAAGGTGAGTCCTGTCAATTCTGCTACTAAAGTTACTTCTTTTTCCCCTAAAATTGATAAACCTAGGATCTCAAGTGATGATAACCCGTCCACTTCTGGGTCTTTTGATATTATTGACCACTTAAAAAGACTAAGGTTCAAATCTCAGAGGCTGAATATTATCAAACCCATCCCAAGGCTTTTGCTAAAATGATTCACTTTGTCAATTCCCATTCTAAAACTACCTCTAAAGGCCTTTTACCCACTCCTTCTTCTGCACCACAGCCTAATCTGGTAGCCGCTGTCACCTCACCCAATGACAAAATCAAACCATTTTATGTAACACTCCTTATAGCTGGCCATAGGCTCAGTAATTGCGTCATAGACTCAGGAGCATCAGACAATGTAATGCCTGCCAAAGTAGCTCATGCCTTAGGCTTGACTCTCACACGCACTTACGGATCTTGTTATTCCATGGAGAGTAAGGAAGTGCCCTTGGTCGGAAGAATTAAGGACGCACAAGTGGCTTTTGCTACTTTGCCTGAGAAGAAAGTTTTGGCTACTATCTTAGTAGCAGATATTCCTCCTTCATACGGGATGTTGCTAAGCAGAAACTTCTGTAAGGATGTGGGTGGAGAAATTCAAATGGATTGGTCACATGCCCTCATACCTGTTAATGGGAAAATGAAGAAGCTGCTGCCTGAGAAGCAGTCTGAGTATATTGTACAAAAAACTGATGATCCCAAAGCACAAATACTCTATGAGGATATGGGGCATGGCAACTACATGATTATGTCTCCTGAAGAAATCCAACTCCCCAAAGTGTCACCTAAAGATCCTAATGGTGTTTGGATATTAGAGTTTGATGGAAGTTGTTCTTCAGCTGGTTCTGGAGCTGGTGTCATATTGGTGTCGCCTGAAGGAAGCATTCATCCTTTCTCATTCAAGTTGCAATTTGAAAATACCAATAATACAACAGAGTATGAAGCTCTCATTCTTGGACTCCAGGTGGCAAAAGAACAAGGTGTGAAGAATCTTCTAGCTCGTGGGGATGCGGAATTGATTGTCAAGCAAGTTAGAAACCTCTTCCAGGTAAAGAATGGAAGGTTGAAACATTACAGGAATCAGGTTTGGGACTCCATTGAATTTCTTGATGCTTTCTCCATCGAAGCAATGCCTAGGGAGAAGAATACAGGGCTGATTCACTAGCAGTCTCAGGGTCATTGCTTATACCTCATCCTGACTTTTCTCAAGATAAGTTCACCATTGAGATGATCCATCGACCTAGTGTACCTGATAATACAAGTAACTGGCAAGTTTTCAATGATGATCAACACTTGCTTTCTTTCTTAGAACTCAAGGATAATTTTGAACAGTTGTACTTTGAAGGAAGCGATAATTTGCCTCGTGAAAGTGTGCCCTTTAACGAAGAAGCCATCAAGAAGAAGAAGCGGATCAGGATGGATGTATCAAACTCAAAGGAAACAAGATTCCAAAAGGATTGGTGAGTTTAGAAAAACTGTTTGACAAACATGACAGGTATGTAAAGTTTAAAGCTTCTACTGGACCTCAACAATCAGCTGAATATGAAAAAATTAATATTGGGAGTTCTACTGATCCTAAACTCGTGAACATTGGAAAATGTTGCACACCAGATGAGAGGAAGAAGGTAATTGATCTTTTAAAGAAGTATAAGGATGTTCTTGCTTATTCCTATGAAGATTTAAAAGCTTTCCAACCAAAGGAGATGCAGCATTTTATCCCTCTCAAACCTGGGATTAAGCCTTTTAAACAGAAGCAGAGGCAATACAATCCTAAAATAGCTGACACCATTTTCAAGAAATACAGAAGTTATTGAAGGCTAAAATCATTTTTCCTATCCATCATTCAACATGGATTGCCAATATTGTGCCTGTTAGAAAGAAAAATGGTGAGATTCGTATCTGTGTTGACTTCAGGAATCTAAATCAAGCTTCCTTAAAAGATAATTATCCCTTACCTATGATGGATCAGGTCTTGCAAGTAGTAACAGGATCTGAAATGTTGTCTATGCTTGATGGATTCTCAGGATATAACCAGGTAGAAGTTAATACTACAGATCAACACAAAGCGCTTTCACTACCCCTTGGGGTACCTTTGCTTACAAAAGGATGCCTTTTGGGCTCATTAATGCTGGTGCTACTTTTCAAGAGAGCTATGGACTTAGCCTTTGGAAGTTTGAAAGGGAAGTGTATTGTTGTATACCTTGATGACTTGACTGTGTATTCTAAAACAAGGGCCGATCATTTTCAGCACCTGGAAACAGTTCTTTTGAGATGTAGAGAACATGGGATCTCTTTGAATCCTAAGAAATCATTTTTGTGTCACGGAGGGGAAATTATTGGGGCACGTTGTCTCCAAAGATGGTATAAAAATTGATCCTGAGCGAGTTCAAGCTATTCAGCAAATTCCTCTTCCAACCAGCAAAAAGGGAGTGCACTCTTTCTTTGGTAAGATCAACTTTTTGAGAAGGTTCATCCCTGATTTTGCAGAGCTAACTTTGAATATCTCCCAAATGATGAAAGGAAAACAAACGTTTGGTTGGTCTCCTGAAGGGAAAGAAGCCTTTGAAGGTATTAAAAGGGCCATTGCTAAAACTCCTGTTTTAGCATGTCCAGATTTCAGCAAAGATTTCATTATCTATTGCTACGCCACGGATAACACCTTGGCTGTTGTTTTGACTCAGGAAGATTCTAATGAGCACGAACTCCCAATTGCATTTATGAGCTATATTCTAAAAGATCATGAGTTAAAATACACCATAATGGAAAAACATGCTTTTGCAGTGGTTAAAGCTGTCAAGCAGTTTCATTTTTACATTCTTAACTCTCACTCCACGGTGTTGGTACCGGATACAACTATCAAGTCAATTCTCACACAGCAGGAATTTGGATCCAAGAGAGGGAACTGGGTGGCCAAGGTTCAAGAATATGATATTGACATCAAACCAACCAAGCTCGTCCGTGGAAAAGGCCTGTGTGAACTCATCGCTGAAGGAGCTAGACATGAGTTACTGGAGGATAAAGTTGGTCTTCCTACCATTCTGTTTCTTAGCTCAGTTGATGAATGGTATGCTGATATCACTCACTTTCTCACCTATGGAGAATGCTCCTCTCATTTGACTGCAAAGAGAAGAGAGCCGTTAAACTAAGATCAACCCAATATGTGTTGTGGGAAAACGCCTTGTTTAAACGTGGGTTAGATGGAAGGTTTTTGAAATGTGTGGACAAGGAACAGAGAAAAAGCTACTCTCAGCTTTTCATGATCAGGCATGTGGAGGGCATTACTCATCAACTATCACTGCTCATAAAATACTTCGTGGAGGATATTACTGGCCTACCTTGTTCAAAGATGCATCAAAGTGGGTTGATAAATGTGAAGCATGTCAGACTTTCGTAGGTAGACCCAAGTTGGCCTCCTTGCCCCTTAAACCAGTTGTGATCGAAGAACCTTTTCAGCAATGGGGTTTGGATTTCATTGGAACACTTAATCCCTCTTCTAGTGCTGGTCATACCCATGTATTAACTGCCATAGATTATTTCACCAAATGGGTAGAAGCCATTCCAGTAAAGAGTACTACTTCAGAAGTAGTATGTAGTTTTATCAAAGAAAACATCTTGGTAAGGTATGGTGTGCCAAACAAGATTGTGACAGATAATGCTTCAAATTTTTCTTCAACTGAGATGATGGATTTTTGCTATGGATATGGCATCTCTCTGGCTCACTCCTCAGATTACTATCCTCAGGGAAATGGACAAGCAAAATCCACAAATAAAAATCTGGTGGCCATAATAAGGAAATTAGTCAATGAGTCCCAACAGGAACTGGCACAAGAAACTCTATGATGCTCTTTGGGCAGATAGGATCACACCTAAGAGAGCCATTGGGATGTCTCCTTTTCAGGTAGTATATGGAGTAGAAGCTCAATTTCCAGTAACAGTGGAGCTACCAGCCTTGCATCTAATGAAGGCCATTGAAGATACCAGTTTCAATGATTCTTTGGATAAGAGAATCATGTATCTTCACAAATTGAATGAGGACAGATTGGAAGTTGCTGATAGGATATCTGCTCACCAACAGAAAGTAAAGGTCTATTTGATAAGAAAGCCAGGTTCAGAGATTTCCAAGTTGGAGACACTATTTTGTTGTGGGATAAAAGGCATGAACCTCGTGGCAGCCATGGCAAGTTTGATTCCCTTTGGCTCGGACCTTTCAAGATCAGGCACTTCGCTGGTAAGAATTCTTTTTACCTTGATTATATGGATGGTTCTTCTCTCCCACTTCCTTATAGTGGGTAGTACCTGAAATTGTTTAAGTCATAGGTGATTAGGAAGTCCTTTTGTATATTCTGTATAGCGTTTTGTTTTTCTTTCCCTTTGTTTTGGTGTGTTGTCCTCTGTATTGGTTTGCTTTTTGACTCGTGGCCCAATGGATAAGGTACTGGTCTACTTCCCGAGTTTGTCTAAATTCTTGCCTTGTCTCATTCTTTGAATTTATGCCAAGTCATCCCCAGAAGGAGCCAGTTGTTGTCCACTCAAAATTCCCCTACTTTTAAGAAGTTGAAAATTAAAATTTTGAGGTTAAGTGTCTTTTTTGTTGTCCTGATAATGTGAAAAGTCAAGAAATTGGGAAAATCTACATTTTTGGGTCATTTTGTGTGTTTTTTGGGCCTGTCGGACATTTTTGTCCCGCGTGTCCCAAGTCTCATTTGGGCTTTTTGTTATCCCGGGCCCGTCGGAACTTTTTGTCCGGTGGTTTACCCGGAAGTTTGTTCATTTTCACCCGATGATTTGGCCGAGTCGCGTCGGAACTTTTTGTCCCAAATGTCCCAAGTTCGCCGGACCCGTTGTTCCCTTTTCACCCGATTCGACCGAATCACGTATTCCACGTACTTTCGTCCCGCATGTCCCAAAAGCATTTGTGTGTCTTTTCCCGCATCGCCCGAATCGGCCGAACCGCATACTTCGCGCTTTCGCGTCCCTCGTGTCCCAAATGAACCAAGTGCCATTTGTGCTAATTTTTCCCGCTCTACCCGAATATCTTGCTTTCAATTTGGTAGATATGTATTTAATGCACATTTATTACCTTTCTCTCTCCTAAATGGCTATATAATGAAACTTGCCCCTATGCGTTTTTGCACACTGCTTTCATGCTATCTATTGCTCGAACCCTTGCAACCAAAATTCCTGCGCGTATCCATTCCCCCTGCAATTCCATCCCAAGTCTAGCTTGCAGCTTTGCTCTCCGAGTTACTATCAACATGAAGATCAAATTCCAGGGGCAGGAACAAATTTCACCACTCGAGTCCGCCGTTCCCGATATCGGGGATAGTGAAGTTCGCCACCTTGACTTTGGGGATTTTTGGACAAGGATGACAGACGTGAACCCTTCACCGATGGCACAAATGATTCATGATAGTGGTCTGGCTTTCGCTGGTGGTTTCTATGTACCCAAATATCAAAACATCTAAATTCCAAAGAGATCAAATCCTCAAAAGTGATTTTGTCAACCGCTTGTTGCCATTTATGAATCTAAGTCTAGATAAATTGAAAAGTAAGTGGCCTTCTAAGCTTGGTAGTAGTTCGAGTAGGGTGGGTGTGTAGGTCCAAATTTGGTTCTTGTTCTTGTTTTGATGTGTCTCTCATCATTCCACTCAAATCAAACTCATATAACTTGTGCTGGCGAATTCTTGGTGTTGAATCTTACTAGTTGCATGGATTTGGGATGGGGCAAGTTCATCTCTTTATCGCTACACATTCATCACGTTTTGCCAACATAAGAAGAAATCACATAATTGTCTAAAGAGGCCAAAAGTTCAAAACTACACGATCGTCATCACATATCAAAGATTGCAAAAGCAAATAAAGTAAAAACATTTTGTTTGACATTTGCATCATCATTTGCTTTCCATATGATACATAGCGAAAAGCATGTGAAATTTGGCAATGCATTTCGACACACGGGCAACGTATAGTCTCTAACTCCCCATTTTGGGACCGCCATACTCGGACCCAACGTTTTATGCCTCTTCATGGCAAAACGCTTCTCCGAGGGGGCAATGAAGAATGTACTACCAAAATGTAGTATGTAAGATACACCCGGAAAGATGTTACATTGCCCCAATGATGATTAAGATCTCTTCGCAAGGTGTTCGGAATCCAGAAAGCTCGTTAAACATGTGTTAACATCCCGCATGCCCCGCTTAGCCCCTGCGTGCTTTGTTTTTCTCCTTTTTCCTCTTTTCTTGACCTTTTGCTCTTGATACAAAACCACCCCTCTGCTACAATGAGCTCCTCAAACTTCCATGCCGCCCTATAGCAAAATGGCGATAGGTCTGCGGGAACTTTCCATAGAATGTTAGACGATCGCGCGCGCCAAGCGTGAAAATTCAATTGTCACACCGCTTTCTTGCCGATTTAAGCTTGTATTTATGTTTTTATTGAAAGAGCTGTTTTATCTTTGTTTAATAGTGGGAGAGTTCAATTTGAACTTGCCTTCTGGTGTTTGTAAATGCTATAAATATGTGGCTTGTCTACATGAAAAGAGGTCTGGATTTTGGGAACCCAGCCATTGAATTTTTGGAAAAAGGAGTCTTCATTCTTGAGTTTCAGTCTTCAATAAATCCTAGATTTATTTTATGAATCATTTTATTTTAGCATGGATTAGAAGAGTATTTAGTTATGCCTCACTTTGACATCGACAACGATCCTCGTATAGAAAATCGTATAGGCCAAACACACTCTCTTGTGCCATCCTCTCCTATTTTACTTCGTTGTATTTCTAAAAGCCGCTATTATTCACTTTGTTTGAGTACGGGCTGTTTATCATTTTGTTTTATCATCTAGGCCGCTGTTAGAAAATCCTCGCTAGGAAACATCAGGCCAAGCATGCCATACTTGCGCCATCCCTCTCCTACTTGTGCTTTGTGCCATTTTTACTTCAAAGTAATTGTCGCCCCAGTCTGTCTTCTCTTCCGATGTTGCTATACTCCTACTCTTTCAAAAAGATTCACGTGAACATGCGAAGAACGAAGAGATCACTCGAGGGACAAGTTACAACAAAACTGGATTTTTCGGTGAAAGTCGAAGAAACCCGTGTTTAAATAATCAAAGTTATTATCAAATAGAGTAGTGAATCATTTTATTTCGGTTAAGCTCAGCTTTGATTATTGCCGTGAAGTTGGGGAATGATAGTTTCGAGAAACTATGATTTGTTCCTCACTTCGAGGTAGGATTGAAGGTTTTCAATTAAGTTAATTAAGGTTTGTCTTTTATTTAGATTCACACATTCCTTTTGGTGGATAACCACACCGGTTATCTCGCTTGTTTAGTTTTAGTATAAAAGTAGTTTAATTGTTGCTTGTAATTATAATGTTTCAATCGTATATTTTGTTTAGATTAGTTTCTCCTTCAGTAGTAGTATAACTTGTTATTTTCGGTTTAAGTTAATTTGGAGATTCATAACTAGACTAAACGCTTAAATTCTAGTTAGGAGGATAAATCACTAGGGAATTTTGCTACCCGCTCATAGCCTCTAAATCTCCCCTTTGTCATTTCAGTCTTCCCCTGTGAGATCACACTACCACGGATCTTAGTCCCGAGATCCTCCCATGGTTAGCCATAGGAAAGTTGCTTGCCAATTCTCATCCTGCAGCTTTGTCTATCTAGAAAATTGGCCATAATCCCGGTTGTGACTTCATCTAAGTCACCCGCATTTCAAACTTCTTCCACCTTCTCGGCACGACCTGGAGGGGAGTAGAGGGAAGGTCACTTGCCGATTATCATCCTCGCATGTCACTTTTCCATCGTACGAGTTTCCTATCTCATGCAATGACATATACATTATACAGTGCTCTGAACGGGGCTCATTTCTACCCTAATTCGAGTGAATTGACAAACGTGCATGGGGAGCTCATCGCCAAACTTGACATTGCCACCATTGCACCGCACTAAGGATCCTTAAAATGGACAATGCTATAGTTATCTCCATGGGAATCAAGCACATGCCCTTTTCAATCAAGACAATGATAATTATAAGGCGTGGGTGGCGAAGTCTTGGCTAAAAACCCTAAGAAGGGGGCATCTCGTCTATCCAAGACTCTTTTCCGTGCAGATTTCAATGAAGAATTGTCAGATTTCATAATCCCTCTTGGCTCGGGTTATGGGCTTACCTCTACTAATGAGTTCCATTTCGGATGTGCCCGCTTATCAATATGGTGTGTGAGGGAACTTAGAATATCAACTAGGAAGAGATCATCAATATGAATCTAGCAGAGCAGCTTTTGTCTAATGTGTGAACAAAGAAATTCTATATGACTTCATATTTCCGATGTATACTCTAGCAACATCGAGGCAATGGTTTGGTTTTTCATACATCGATGCTCACAAGGATGACCCCGTGTATGCCTACTACCCATAGTTCACCCTAGAAACCAGCAATCGCAATTTCCGAAGGGTGAATGATGCTTTCACCATGTACATTGTCAGGATTCTTGAGAGTGACACAAGCGAGAAGATTTTTTGATGAAGCCATGAGTCTGATATCGCACTATGGTGCTTATTTTATCCAATTCAGAAAATTTTCCTATATCAGGCTTGCTGGCTATGAGAGCACTCCTCTCAAGCTCCTATGTTCTGCAATGACAAAATGGCCTTGATAGAAGTGTGCAGGAAATTGGAAAAATTGCATAGAACCTGCAGAGACAAGAAAATTACTGGTTTGCACTTCCCCATCTCTTTGGGAAATTACACCTGCAAAACAGCCCTGGATGCACAAAATATAGAAAGAGCCCTAGCTCCCATTACTATCCATTTCTTCAGGCCAAGAACTTGCTTTGACTTGAAAAATTTTATTGAGCAGAACATCAAGATCACCTATCATCATAGGGCAGACACAGAAGACTATTGGGCTGACTGTGCTGATGATTTTGAAGCCAGAAGGAGGCATTATGGCAGGTTTTCCCTCCAATTAATCCAAGAGCTTAACCTGTACCAAGTTCCTGAAGGGCTACAGGATGACAATTCTGACCTGTACTCATATGAGTATGACAATGTGGTCAAACACACTCCCTTGGAGGACTTGGATTGGTTCAAAAAGGAGAAAGATGATTTGGCTGAAATCCTGGCTCCAGTCTTAGTCAGGACCAAGATCTGGTTTGATAGAAAGTCCGTGAGCTTAGGAGGCACTCAGGGGAATCCTCCTCCAAGGATGCTTCAACACCAAGGAGGGAAGCATTGACACCCAGATCAGAAGCACCTGTGCAAACCCCTCCAGCCTCATCAACTCAAGGACCTGCAGTCTCTACTCCTTCCTCATCCACCCAGGTATATCAAAAGAAAGTCAAAGAAGTTAAAAAGGAGCTGTGGAAGAAGATCCCCTGAGGAAGCATGCAAAATTGCCTTCGGGACCTAGAGAACATTATTGTTCTCAGTGAAAGTGAAGAGAGTGAAGTGCAGCTCCTTCAAGCGCCCCTGAAGCTCCAATGGATAAGGATAAAGAAGTCCAGAGCACTGAACTTCCAAGCACTGTTGATTCCTCTGCACCAGGAGCCCCAAGCACTCCACTCATATCTCAACTCGAGGCAACAACAGTGCAAACCTTGGGCGCCATGAGTTCTCTATCTCTTGGTCCTCTTGCCCCACCTTCTTCCTCCTCTTCCTCTTTTGCATGGGTGCAACCTCTTGTTGACAGTAGGAAGAGAAAGTCTTCCTCCCGGATCTCAGGACCAAATTTTGATGTTGTGGCAGCCTTGTTAGGCACTACTCCTCCTTTCCGCACAAAAAAGCCAGAATTACCTCCAGGATAGTGTCTGATGCTCAGGGCCAGCAATTCCTGGAGATAGCCAAGCCTATGGTAGATAAACCAGAGCAGGATTTGCAGGCATCCGACCTGGAACTCTCAAGAATTCCCATGGGAGAGTCTACCCCTGAAGGTGAGATCCATAATCTTTAGGAAACAGTCACCAGAGTCATTGGGAGGGTAGAGAAAGGGCAGAAAACCATAGAACAGTTGGAGGAACAAGCCTAGATTCTTACAAGTTTCATCAAGTCCTTCTGTCCAAAGATAAAGTTTTGGATCCTACCCCATTGACTACTCTTCCACCACCTGTAATTTTGAGCCAGGATGAAGTATAGAGTATCAAAGATATGCACAAGTATTCCGTCTATGGAAGAGCTATGGAGGCCATGGTGGATGATATGCTTGTTGCAGGATTGAACTTCATTGATGAAGCTTTCAAACTCCACGGGAAGGTGAACAACTTGCAACAGAAGCTCTCCTCCACTATTGGGAGCATTGATAAAGAACTTAAACTTTGGAGCAGTTGCATAGTAGACCTCCGCCTCATGGGACAAACAGATGAAAATATTTTGATGGCAAGCAAAGTCTTTGAGGATACAAAGGATAATTTGTCAAAGTCCTGGGTCTACATGGAATGGAAGATCAAGGTCCTGGAGGAGGCTTTGGGAGAATTAAGGAATAGCTGGCAGAAGGGTGAGGCTTTCAAAACACTAGTTGTATCTGCTTTCAAAGATATACATTGCCATCTTCAGGATGAGACTTCTGGTGTGCCTCTCTCCTTACAAGAAATCAAAGCTCAATTCAGAGCTTTTGTCAAAGGGGATCTATTCAAGGAAAGCTCCATTTCCAAAGAAAAAATGAAGGAGATCTGTTCTCTTCAATCTGCCATAGAAGAAGCCAATAAAGATTATCATACTCATGTCGAGTTCGATAAGGAAATGGAGAAGTGCCTCGGATTTTGGACTCAGTCTACCGCCAACACATCAGTTCCACGTGGCAGAGACATAGCAGAGGCGTTGAAGAGATTCAGACAACAGATCTTAAAGTCGGTGGGTCCCTCCCAGTCATAAGCACCTGTCTTCTTCTCCTAATTCTTCTCTTCTCTTCCCCTTCTTTCTCTTGGATTTGTTATAATTAGTTGGGGTATTGCGATTAGAAACCCTTTAACTAATGATTAGTTAAAAAAGTAGTTACCGGGAGTAACTAATTTGTAAACTATATAATGGCCTTCCTCGCCATTTTGAAGGGAGAGAGAACTTGGCTTATTTATGAAAGTGTAAATAAATCTTAAAGAAATCAATACGAAGGACTTTTTATTCTTTGTCTATCCGGTTTCCTTTATTCCTAAGCTATTCATTTAATCTTGTTAGATCATTTTATCGTATTATCTTTGAGAAGCTTTGTATTCTTGCAGATGTTATTTAGAGAACTTTGTGTCTTTTCAAATTTCATCTTATTAATATGATACAAATGATCTTGTTCCAATTCACTGTACCCTCACATGCATAAGGAATTACTTTGTCATCTATAATTCTGAATGGTGCCTTTCTGCTCGTTCTCGCATTTTCATTCCTCAGTCCTTTTGTGATTGATAATCCTTATAGAAAACACTTTCATAATATCCAAGTTCCACAAGAAAATCATGTTTTGTATGTGTAAATAGGTTCGTTTCTGAATAAGGGAACCTCTCCCATTAAAGAGGAGGGACTTCTTGTCCCCTGACTGTTGCTCTTCTTGAAGTCCTTTTTGACGACCAACACTGTCTCCAAAGAATTTTAGGAAATTCTTTCTGGACCCTTTAGGCAAATCGTGCATAGGTGGGGTCAAGTTTAGTGGCCCAAAAGTTGCTCCCCATGGAACATGTACTATCTGGTTCTGATTCGATTCGATTCTGCATGATGAATGGGGCACATCTTCTATGAGAGTAGACTTGATGGATAATTCTAGCTTCTCGGATTATGCTGAAGATGATCCGGATCTGGATGAATGTGTACTCTTCTTCCTGGTGAGAGACTAGATCTGCGGCTTCTAACTTGAGGAGGATGATTGAAATTGAATTGCTCCTACAATCTATAGAAATGACCAGTCCTTCCTTGTTCCTTCACAGATCATCGTGTGAATGAGCGTTCATCTAGGTTGAAATCTAAATGGGAAAACACTCTGATCTGCAAGAAATAGGCATTGATCTGAAAAAATTGTTTTCCCCAGTAGAGTTGCCAAAAACTATTGGCTAGATTTTCTGCATAGCTAAAAACCCAGGCAGTCATGAGATAAATATCCCTCATTTACCGGTGAGGCTCTCATGTAAGATTTTTTCACTTATATATCCTAATATCTATTTGTGGGTATTACTTTAACCGTGTAGCTCATGAACCATAGCTATACTTTTCGCAACAAGTAAGTATTTGTAAAAGAAAGGAAAAATCTGCAGAAGAGGAAAATAATAGGAAACAAAAGAAAGTAGAGAGGATGTGCAACCCAAGAAATAGTTTACAGAGTTGATTGCATGCACATAGATTAAAACAAATAGATCATTAAGCACAAAATTCAAAGAAAAGGAAACTTTCAGATCTAGATCTAAAATAACACAAAGTTTATGAACAGATCTAGAAAGAAAGTAAGAAGCAAAATGCACCGTTGACAAATTTTTTTCTCGGAAATCTCTTCTATATTCATCTCGCTTACATAAATTAGGGCTTTCAGCTCAAATTCGGAACACAAGAATATTGATTACAAATTCCAATTTTTAACCCGTAGGTTCTTCCTCTACTTATAGCACATAGAGGGGAAATTACAAATGAGAGACTATAATCGAACTAGATCATAAACAAGAAGTAAAGAGAACATCGACAATCATCTTCCTTTAATTCCTCTCTTAGTGACATGCATCAGAGTTCAAGCCAAAATTGTGCACACATCTGTCACTTAACTCATAGTGTAATTCCAAATAACTTAAAGTAATGGTTTTTAAACAAATAACTTTTAAGTTTACAATTACATCTGGGGACATAAGAAATAATGAGAAGAAAGAAAAGAAGAAAGAAGATCTCGCTAGCTATAACTCCTACACTTTCTTTTTTTTGATATCGAATATACTTTTCGAACATATAGTTCAGTGATTTCCCATCTGTTTTAATCACAACTTCTTTCTTTGTCTTGAATTGCAGCAATTCTTCGTTCAAAAATTCGATGCTCGCTTCCACCTCCTTGAAATTAGGCCCAAAATTCTTAATGTCCGATTGCAGTAGTGTTACAAACTTACTAATTGAATTCATAATGAAATGCTTAACATCTTCATCAATTCTCTCTTTAATCATCAAAAGAGATCATTCCAGGGAATCGGACACTTTGTTGGGAATGGTCCTTTTATATGAAGAAACATTCCTAACCACTTCCTCATTGGTGAAAGAAATTACATTGATTTATAGTGAGAATGTACCCTCGAGCACCTGCATTCTTTTCAGCATAATTCTGAAGATCTCCAAGCGAGAAAGAGACTGTGAATTCAAGTTGCTTCCCCTTTTCAACCGATTAATCAGGCACAATTTGTTCTGCAATCAAAACCTCCTTCGACAGACTTATTTATCTCGACCAAAGTGCCTAGGTTACTTTCAGCCACTGTATTCATATCTACTGTGCTTGTCATTAGTTGCTTCAGCTGAACTAATGCATCCTTCATAACCTTTAGATGAGTTGGCACCTCCCTGAGTTGTACAGAAGCTTGGTGAATGATTAGGCTCTTCCATTCGTTGATAGCTTTAACTTGGTTACCTGCATTTTCCACTTCCTACATCAGATGATCACTCACTTGCTCATGTGCTAAAATTGGTTGAGAGGAAGGTTTGACAACCTTAGAAATGATCTCACACAACTGGGAAACCTACTTTTGAAGTTCATATTTTTCTACCTTCTCTTTGTCAAGCTTAAGGAATAAAACATTTATTAGTGTCTGCGTGTCTTGCTTTAATCCTTCGGTAGTAGTTTGACCTATTGGCACCTTGGTTCTTGATATATACATGCTGCCGTAAGCTTGCCTTCCCGCTTTCCCTTTCTTTGAACCGATACCTCAAGTAAAATTTTTCTCCGATTCTTCAATAATCAAACTAGAAGTCACCTTAGCAACTTAGGTCTTCTATCTTTTCCACCCAAACTCGGGAGTAGTTGCAAGTCATGTTCCTCCGGGTTGATCTCCTCTCTAGCTTCTAGGATTGATCGTTAAGCCAACCATTTTGAGAAATTTCTTTTCGAGAGGCGAGAAGTCATTGAATGCACCACCATCTCGTGCTTTGGTTCCTCTCCATCCAAATTTTATATAGTGTCGTGATTGCCATCTTCTGAATTGTAAAAAGATAATGCCCTTTCAAACTATGGCATCTGCAACTTTAGCTTTTCTTCATGAAGAGGTGAAGATCGGAGTGGGTGAGGAGAAAACAAAAATGTTGTTGGATGCAACAGAGGAACGAAAATATATCCCTGAGGTTAAAAGGTAGGTGAAGTTCTGTGAGTTGACGCTGGAGAAGTTAGAACTAGCACCATAGCCATAGAAGTGACCTTTTCATGTGTTTGATACTTCTTGTGCACTTTAAGAGTTTAAGGCCTTCTACTGCTTTCACCTTCATGCTTTCTTTTTATGGAGTCTCTTGCACTAAGGCTGCCTCGATCCTCTTCATCAAAGCTTCATCAAGGAAATACCCCTTTGTCAATAACCAGTTTGAGGTGTTGACCAGAACCGCAACATATATTTCCTCGATCGTGTGGCAGCCAATAATGTTTTCTTGAAGAGTAACTATATCCCCTCCCATCTGATGATAAGTGTCAAGAAACACAGACTCATCATCTGTGAGATTTGCTGGTATCCGAGCTAATCCATAATCAAACACTTGTTGGCTTGATAGCTCTTTGAAGTATTTCTTTCTAACCAGACTCGTTTATGCACTTCATCTAGAAGTCTTCGATGAAGGCCCATGTGAGTATTCCCGAGAGATTTTCTTCTTTGCTACCCTACATGGATCAAAGTTTAGCCGTCCGGGAAGAACTCATGCTCATACTTAGAAAACATTTCATATTCGATTCCTCTAACCTTATGGATGCTCGGCATCCGTAATCACCTACTTTGATCGAGAAAGGAACCTTGTAGACTTGTGTCACATTGATTGTAGGTTATGCATCTCCATGATATGCATTCACAACTCCATGATGACCCACTTGTTGCTTGGTTACCCGAGGTATGTGAAGTCTGCAAACTGGATGAAAATATAGCCATGCTGGGATACAACTTCCCAAGCTTCTTTTCTCACCTTGTTGGTCTTCAGATCACTATTCAATTTGCAAATGAATCCGTAGAAGAATCCATCGTTGACCACCTTGTAATTTTTATGGCATTCAGGAACTGTCAACTACGGGTAGCACTCAAAAATGGGATCCTTCAAGAGTATGCCCTGTCTATCCAACTTGGAAAATATACCTTGCGAAGCTACTACATATACCAAGTATGAAGTCATCTTGAAGTTGTATGTCCACCTCACACTTCGGAGATGCTCAACGATGTTATCACTGATGATCTCCACCCAATTGATTATTGAATTAGCTTTGTTGATCTCAATGGTTCTAATGAAGGCATACATCCATGAGCGGAAGTTGTGAGTGTTGGCTTCTCCATTTATCTTGCATAGCAATTTAGTAATATCATCCACTTTTGGCACCAAATTGGATCGTGGAAGAGTCCTCGAGAACTTTGATGGAGACCGGGCTTCTTCATATATCTGCTATTCATTATGCCCACACAGTCTGCTTTGTGCTTCTCCCATCTGTTGCCAGCGTCCAACATGCTAATTGTAGTCACCACCGGTCACGTTGGAATCTTCAAACAATAATTGATAAATTGTGCATCCAGCCTGATTATCGTCTTTCCCGCTGCATCTCGAATTATTTTTGATAGGAGATGGTATGACCGTGCACACTCTAGGAAAAATTCATGCAATCGAATTTGTGACGAGGAATGTGAAGCTTAAATAATTCCACTAATTTTTATTTCCCGCAAAAGAGACGTCTTTCCAGCCCGGATTTGTCAATCAATTCGAAGAGGGGTTCGTGGCCACGAATCCGTGTCATTGATATCAACAAATTTGGAAGTAATTTATGATTCCGCTCGATCCTTCTCTTTCATCTCGCTTCATCATGGCCAAAGTAATCTTTATCTCGAGAAATCTTTGTTTGAACCCTTTTTGTTTTAATCTTGCAGAATTCTTTTGCAATTGGTGCAAATTTAGTAATTTCTTTAGATTTGGAAAATATATTCAATGTACGACATTGATTTGAACACTTAATTTTTATCACAAAAATCTACATATAAAGCTTCTGCCCTAAAATTTGAGGCTTTGATTGTATGGAAAGCAAGCATAAATATTTTTAACTTCACTTGGGCACTTATACCAATATGCAGATAATTAACAAGGCTTAAATCAAGCTCCTCTAACCCTAGGTGCCAAACTTTGAAGCTTTCCGGTAATGAAAAACACTTTTTTGCAAAAATCCTCCTTCCTTGGGCACCAAAATATGGGCTATAATCCTTTGCAAAAGGAATTAATTACATCTTCACTATGACAACCCATGCTTATATAACCCTCAACATTCTATTTCTAATAATTGTCCACCCTATTCCTGACAATTAATTAATAAACAATGATGTTTATTCACCCAAATTGGGCACCTATTTTTGCATGTTGTTGGCTGCCATTAAATAAATTTAATTTATTTATTTTTAGCATGCTACCTTTAGTTCTCTTTGACTAGCCTTCATGCATTGACTTTCTATTCATCCATGGCACCAAAATTAGGTAGAAAAACTATTAATAAATATCATTAATATCATTGTTTAATCACCAAATGGGTCGCACTTTTTGGCATGGGTGAATTCTAAATTTAAGAAGTCAACTTCTGATGGGAATTTTCACCCTGCACCGCAGCTCTAAAAATCCCTTCTTCCACTTAAGTGATTTGACTTTCATCATGGGAATTTTTACCCTGCAAGGTAGGTAATAAATTCCCGCCTGCTTGCCACCTCCAATTTTCCCACTGCAACTTAAGTGACTTTCTAAAAAGTGTGACTTGTATTAAAAATAACTTCTTTTAGAAAAGTACGACTTGTATGTGTGAATAAAACCCTTCGATGAGAAAAGTTAGTTTGCTAGGCAGATGGAAAATTCCCATCGATGCTTTAAGTGAGTTTTTCTTTATTTCATAATAGGAATTTTCACCCTGCAAGGAAGGTAAGAAATTCCTGCCACCGCGCTCTAATTTTCCCACTGCAGCTTAAGTGACTTTGACTTCATGGGAAAAAGTACCCTGCAAGGCAGGTAATAAATTCCCACTTGCCTGCTGCTACCAAAAATCCCACTGCAACTTAAACTTATTCATTCCCAAAAAGTGTGACTTGTCTGAGAGAGGTTTTTTGTGCATGACTTCATCATTTTTGGTTAGCAGTTTGCATTTTGAGGCTGATTCCTTCTGGTGTTGTGTCGGTAGATGATCTCCAGATGATTCGATCAATTAGACTGACTATACTGGTGAAAGAATTGACCTAGGGGAATTTCATAGAGAAACCGAGGAGAAAACCGAAGAAAAACGCAAAAGAAATAAATAAAAGCGAAAAATGTTGCCAAAAGTTGTAGACAATGCTCTGAATTCATTCCTGGTGAAAACCCTAATGAGACAAGTGAATATTGGTATGAAAAATCGTAATGAGATTCAAATGAGCACAATTTATTTCAACGGGCATTATTTATTTAATAAATAATTAAATAAAAATTTCCCACAGACAAAACTTGGTGGAGGGATAAAACGAGTTTGGATATCTGGGTATTTGTCGAAATTGGCTCATATGATACACTGGGAATATCCTAACATAATACAAACATCTTCTAGCAATAAAAACACAAAAAGACCCATTAGTTTAAAAGGATGACTTTTTTTAAAGGGTAGTCCTAGATTTCAGCAGTGTGAAACTGGGACACCAATCAACAACTTGTACTTTCACAAAAATGCCAAAATCATCATAAAACACCACCAATCAATTCACCACTATATATATAATGGAATTTCAAAAGTCTACAAAGAAACATTGAAGAATACTCTGTTGAAAATTAAATATGCACTAGAAATTATAGCCACAAGATAAATATGAAATATGGGTTTAAAATCCCTCTTAATTCATATAACTTCATATTCGGACTTTAAAAATATTACAAATCAGATGGTGAAATCAAATTTCTCAAATTCTTCTCCAATGACTCCAAACCCTACCCTGGGTAGGTGCTTCCACCTTAAATAATTCAATTACCAGTTGAAAATTACAAATAGATCTTCACATCAAGACCAAACAATGATGAAGGGATTTCATCCTTCACCTAAGCCACATAAAGGGTTTTCTTCCTTCAATGAGGCCTCATAAGAGGGTTTTTGTCCTCAAGTGGATGAAGAAGGAGCAACTAGCTCTTTATGCCCAAGCATAACAAAATGTGCTAATACTCACTGCAAATGATGCCTATAATCTGTTTTTATATTCTCTTTTTGGCGCCGATGCTCAATTAGAAAAGGCCAACCGTATAATGCAAGAGAACACTAAAGAAAATATAAAAGTATTAGATAAAATATATTATAAAGTTGCTCAAGGTTCTTCTCCTTCATTTTTGCTTCTTTGCCATGGAGAAGGAATGACAAGAAGACCAAATTTCAGCTCTTAGGTGGGAAAAAGGGACATTATAGTCCTCCCTCCCCAAAATTACTTATCCTCAAGCAATTGCAAACTCATTACATCTACTGCCCCAACTTCTTCTTCCTCTTTCTTTTGAAGATCTTCATCCTCCAATGGTGTAGGTGGCATCCTTGACAAAGCCTCCATAACTACATTTTGCTTCCCTTCCACATCGGTAGTGCTATCCCAAAAACATCCGTAATCATGCATCTCTCTTCCAAAAATCATAATGTACAAGTCTAAAAATGACACATCATAATATGATTTTATTCCCGCATTCAACTGAAATCTTCTTCTCTCAATATTCCATAAGGGAATGCACTCAAAAATTGCAAATACAATGTTGCTCATGGCTGTTGTGATGGCAACCTCAATTCTAGTTTTTGCACATTCAATCCTCTAATCATGGTATAACAACTACCAAACTAAAATCTCACAAAGAAAAGCAACTCCATAAATAAAGTAAGGACTAAAATTTGATTTACATATTCTAAAAAATTAGGAACAACATGCCTACAATTAAATTCAGCAGTTATCTTGGCCTTAAATTTGAGAAAATCAGCCTCCCTAGCATACCCATGAATTCTGATTTCATCATTTTTCAAGTGGAACTCATACTCCATGTGACTTTTGAGGGAAAGTTCCTCTAAATTTTGAACCTCTAGATTCCCCCAAACATTGTGTGACTCAGCTGAAATAAAAACAAAATAGCCTAAGCAAAAACCGTACCTCCTCGTGGGGTCATAAAACTGTAAGATAGAACCATCATTCTCCACTTCGGTGACCATGTGAACAATTGCAAGTTTATCATAATAGTTTCCTTTTCCCCATACTTCCTTTGGTTCTCTCATGGAACCATGGGTTAACAAATCATAAAAGAAAAATTCAGAATTCCCTTCAAACTTGTGCTTCCTAAAACAGATCATGCTAGCATGCTTTTTATTGAATTCCATAGGCAAAGAGAGAAACTGAAATTTTTACCTTCACCCTTGTTTTGTGTTAAGAAGTGGTCCGAATGATCAACCCATGGAGTATCATGAACAACCTTCAAGATCCCACTCTTCACCCTTGATTCGAGTACCAAATAGACTCGGTTTTGGTAAAGGATAAGCCCATCCATCACCTTGTATTTTTCCTCACTTATTACCCCTTCAAAGACATCACTAGCAAACTTATTTTTGCATACTCAACCAAAATTAATTCTTTCCATCCCGCTGTAATTTTTGATAAAGAACAAAAATATGACTCACATGAAATGGCCTCTTCCACCAAATAATTAATTTGGGTTGATCGGAAGTATACCTTGCAAGGTGACTCTTTTCCTTTGTCCATGAAGCTCATTTCCATGTTTTGATAGTTGAGAGTGAGCTCTCCCAACAAGCATAACCATTGGACTCCAAGTATGATGTCTAACTCAACCATGTCAATCACAAAAAAATTAGTACATACCTCATATAAGCCCATGTAAATGTGGAGTTAAGGACATCTTTTTGTGCATTGCATTGAGCGACCATCTGCTACCCTTACAATGAATCCTTTGAAATATTCTATCTTCAATTTCATATTTGAAACCAAGCATGCATCTATAAAATTGTGAGTGGCTCCTCCATCAATCAAGATTGTGACCTTTTTCCTTTGAAGATCACCCTTCATATGAAAAAAGTTGTAACTTGGTGCTCCCACCAAGGTAGCAAAATTTCTATTCACTTATTCTGGATCTTCTTTCAACATACTATCATGCCTAACATCATCTTCATTGCTATCATCCTCATCACAATCAATAATTACTTCAATATATGAACCTTACACTTTCCCATGCAACGATGTTTTGGCCTCCATGGATCCTTGCATGAAATAAATAAAGAATTCTTTCATAATTCATTCTTTGCTTCTTTATCATGGACGGTTTTTGCAGATCCGTATGAACAATGGGCTCCTTTTGGAAAGGTCTCTTTGGTTGGTCCAAAGTGATGTTTGTGGCTACTTGGGGGCTTGTTCCCCTCTCCAATTGGCCTTTGAACAATGCTTATTTTAGGACAGCACCTTCAAGATCTAGAGCCTTCTTAATTACCTCTTGTAGAGACAAATGATCAAATGCACGCACTAACCCCGTGAGGGGCTCAATCAAACCCTCTACAAAAAGCACAACAAGTATTCTTTTAGACACATTCATAAGCATTACGAAAAGCCTCTAAAAATCAGTTACATATTCTTCCACGGTACCTTGTTGTTTCAATTGAGCAAGCTCACGAAAATGGGCCTCCAAATCCACTCTATCAAACCTATCACCAAGCCTTTGACAAAACTCATCATAGGTAAGAATTTTGCTATGCCCTTGGGTCACAAGTCCATGAAACCACCACTCATGGGAAATGCCCTCAAGATGTAGAGTAACAAATTTAATGACATCTTCTACAGCCATAGGCTTCAAGGAAAAATAATTATTCAACTTTTGAATCCTTTCCATAACGGTACCTTTTGTAGATCCATCAAATGTAAAAAAAAAAATTACCCGAAGCACTTTGTACCTCTCGTGTGGCATGGCATGCTTAGGATCAGGCCTAGATATTCCTCTATCCAAACCCATGAACTTGGAAAAGGAAATAGCATCATGGATATCTCTAGAAAAAGCCATATAATCCTCATAGCTTGCTGCAATATTTATTCTTCCCATGGGTCTTGGCTCTTCTTCCAAAATGGGCTCCTCTTTCAAGATGAAAGTAGGCTTCCAACTCGATCCTCTAGCTGATCCATTGGGTCGTTTTGCATTGTTTTCCCCACTCGAACTCCCTTCGCCATTTGGAACCCTTGGTTCAATGATTTTTGGAGAGAGAGTGCTAGGAATTCCATAGTGTTTGCAAGCCTCTCTTGGTCAATAATTAGCTTGTCCACCTTAGCTTCTTGTGAATCAAAATCAGCCATGTGTCCCTCTTCCCTTGGCTGGTCCTCTTTGTCTACCTTCTTCCTCCTTTGATAGTGAAACCTTGTTACCTTCTTCCATAAATCCTATGCCTTTTGAATATTCGTGCTCTAACAGTATTGTAATAACCCTTTTGAGTGTTTCAACCAAACACACTAAATGCAGATATGAAATTTAAATTGCAACAGACTGAAAGAATAAAATCAGCAACTTGTACTTTCACCAAAAATACCAAAATCACCATAAAAACACCCCAATCAATTCACCAATTTTTTTAATATATTTTATGGAATTTTAGAAGCCAAAATAACAAAGAAAAATGAAGAATACTCTGTTGAAAATTAAATATGCATTGGAAATTGCAACCACAAGATAAATATGAAATATGGGTCTAGAAACTCTCTAAATTCATATAACTTCAGATTTTGGCCTTTAAAAATATTACAAATCAGATGGTGAAACCAAATTTCTCAAATTCTTCTCCAATGACTCCAAACCCTACCCAGGTAGGTCGCTCCACTTTAAATAATTCAATTACCAGCTGAAAATTACAAATAGATCTTCAAATCATCTCTTCATGTCAAGACCAAACAATGACGAAGGGTTTTCGTCCTTCACCTAAGCCACATGAAGGGTTTTCATCCTTCAATGAGGCCTCACAAGAGGGTTTTCATCCTCAAGTGGATGAACAAGGAGCAACTAGCTCTCTATACCCAAGTATAACAAAATGCGCCAAGACCCACCGATAATGATGCCTCTAATCTCCTTTTATATTATCCTTTTTGGCACCAATGCTCAATTAAAAAGGTTGGCTCTGTATAAAGTAAGAGAACATTAAAGAAAATATAAAAATATAAGATAAAATATATTATAAAGTTGCTCAAGGTTCTTTTCCTTCATTTTTTCTTCTTTGCCATGGAGAAGGAATTTCAAAAAGACCAATTTCCATCTCTTAGGTGGAAAAAGGGGACATTACACTCCATCCCCTCTCAATCTCCATTAGTTACTAACATGAATTTGTTGTTTTCTGTTTGGTGGAGATGACAAAGGTTATATATTCTTGACAAGAAAAGGGAAATAAGAAATTGAAAGTATTGAAATGGAAGTAACCCAAGAAACATGGAATGGGAAGGGATCCAAAGGAATCAAACTTTATTGGCATGTTTGATGATATGCCCTAGAAAATATTCAATCATTTCATGCTTCCCGAGATCGTATATCATAGACGTGTCAAGAGATGTGTTGAATGTTAAAGAAAAAAACTAGAAATTTGAAGAAGTTAAATATCACTTTTGTCTAAATCTAGTTGCCCACAACCGTGATGACATAACCACATAGCTTGTCTCTTGCAAGTTGTGAAGATTTGCCCCAAACATACTTGTAATACACTCCTCACCCTTGTAAGTGAAATTTCCAATTGCTTCGTTGGTTTTGATAATATTGTTAATAATTTGGGGATAAGGTGGATGGAAAGCGGAGCTTCTAAAAGAAAGGGTTTTATTATGGGTCATGGGTTAGAAACTCTCCCAATAAAGTGAAAGTGGGTCTCTCTCTTAGGTTTTTTCTCCATAAAATCTTAGAGGTTTTCTCAAGAAACATGAGTCTTCTTTATTTTTGTATGAATTACCTAGTTGCCTTAACAATTTAGGCAGTTCTTTTTATTTATTGAATTTGAAAAGTTTGGGGTCTCTATTCGAAAATTGATAGTCATGAAAACTAAGGTCTTATAAGGCATGCAAGCCACTTGTGACAATTCCGCAAAAGGGATTGTAGTGGTTAACATTTCTATCTACAAAAACTTGTGGATTTTAGTGTGGTGGATGCCTTGTGATTACTGGTTTATTATCTTCATGTTGGTGTGAATCTTAAAACTTCTATGAGACCTTATGGTGGAGACTTTTCCTTGTTTTGAAACGAAAAGCAGTTTGTGGTTTGAGACTAGTTTCTAATCATGTCTTAACCATTTTTGATCTAGGTTATAACCATGTGTTTGATACTTCATGTTATTTTATATTTCACATTTGGCTCTTTGATTGATGATATGATTACCACTAGGAGACCCCTAGTTAAATTGTTCATGTTGATTAGTTCTCCAGCGTCTGCTCATTCATTAACACTTTCATCGAGTGACCAATGGGAATCCGCATCTCCCCATATATATAGAGGGGACCAATTGACATATAGAGTTGTAGTTGGCCTTGCCATTTGAATCCATAGAAATGTATGATTGATCATACATAACCCACCCGTTCAGATCATAACAAGAGAATATATATATATATATATATATATATATATATATATATGTCTCGAGTCTATTCTATTAAGAGTAGAGCTTGATTCCTTCTCTTATATGTCGCATCTGGTGCCATCTCGGTGAAGCTGAGATGTTTATTTTCCAATCGTTGAGTTAATCCATTCACCGAATGCCCATATATATTGGTTATGGATATGGGTGAGAACACACACGCACACGCACACGCACACACACACACACATGCACGTACGCACACATGCAAATGCACATGCACACGCACACGCACACACATAGACATGCACACACACGAACAAGCACACACACACACACATACACATACACACACGTGCATACATGTACATAAGTGTGTGCGCACACACAAACACACACATAAATACACACACACATAAGCACACACACACACACATGAATGCATGCATGCATAGATGCACACACATACCACACACATGCACATGTACAAGCACATGTACAAACACATACACACATGCACACGTAGACACACACACACACACATAAACACACACACACACACACACTCACATGCACACACACTGTACATGTACACAAACACACAACTCTACGCACACACACATGCACAATGCATAAAAACGTGCACATGCCCACACACATGCACATGCACACACACCCACACACCCACATACATGCATGAACCCGCCCATATTCACACCACACAAACACACACACACACACGTATGCATACACACACATGCACATATATATATATATATATATATATATATATATATATATATGTGTGTGTGTGTGTGTGTGTGTGTGTGTGCACGTACACATGAATATATGCATAGACACACGCATCTGCGTTTGCACATGCACACACACACACACACACGTACGCGTGCACACACACACACATTTGCACATAGGCACATAGGCACATGCATACAAACATGCACACAACACATGCACACGCATGTAACACATGAACACGCGCATGCACGCACACACATGCACACACCTTCATACCGCACAGACGTTCATTTACACACACATGCATGCATGCACACCCCACACACACACACCCACACCCACACCCACACCCACACCCACACCCACACCCACACACACACTTGCACACCGACACGCACACCGCACAAGCACACAAGCACATGTACACATGCACACGAGCACACGCACACACACACACACATGCACACGTGTGCGCACACATTCACACACACACATACATAAACATACACACCCACACACAGCACACATGTACTTGCACACACACACATAAATTCACACACTCGTGAACACACACATGTACACACACATGCACCGCACACACACCCAAATACACACATGCACACACAAAATCACACACACGCACATGCGATCCCATACACACACATATGTTCGTGCTTGCACTGTTCCCGCACAAACACACGTAGGGTGATTATAGGTCGAGATCTATCATATTGGTGCCCCTCCTATTTGTATATTTTATATCCATTTCCATACTCCAGACTATCTAGTTAAAGTTGGATGATAATCCCAATCATAGATCGTCAATTTGTTCTCAAAGATCCCTCACCCCGAACTATCTTATCTTCAAGTTATACAGGCGGCCTCGGGCTCTTATATATATATATATATATATATATATAATCAACCCTCTCTATATATGGCATTCGTCTCATTCTAGTCTTCCTTTTATTTCATGTTCATGTTATGTATATAGTATGGACCACTTTACTATAGTCCGACATGGGCCGACTAGGAAATGGGATGTAATAGGTAGTGGATAGGGAAATTTGGTTATGACATCACCCACTTGATTGAAATGTATCACATGCATGCCCCTATAATGTCATATTCATGACCCTATCCCTATTATGCCATGATCATAATATATATATATATATATTGGATAGGGATATGGGAAAATCACTTGACCAACCACCGATTTGGATAATAAATATTGGACTAGAGATGATTTTCCAGAGATAAGATAGTCTTGTTCTCATTCAATTAATTGTGATATGAAAATATTATATTGTTCGCCATGTCATAGTGTTAATGATAAAAACTAAGTGTAGAAAGTTGTTCGTGGGGAAACTTGCAAGTACAATTTGGGGGTAAATTTCTCCCCTATATTTTCTAGAGGGAAGGGGGTGTCAAAAACCTTATGAGTATTCAAACTATAAAATTTCTTATGAACATTCACCGACTTTTTGAGCTTATATGATCACGAGAGGATGATCCGAACTTGGTCAATCACGTTTATGGAAGTGGACAATCGAGTAGTTGTACCATCCAAAACTCATCCACATATGATTATAACACCTAAAAATGCACTTCATATTTGAGACGTCCCTTCTCTAGGGGTCAAATAAAATGTTGTACTTGGTCATTTGAATCAGAATTCCATTATGCCAAAATGAGGAGTTTATTATAGTCGGTGCGGTGAGATCCATGGAACTAATCATGCCTTTATGCTTATTTCCATAGAAGCAAACTCTTTCAAGAATTATGTCTCTCGTGATTACATTCATCTATCGAATCTCCTTGTGCCCACCTTGGTCTCTCAGGTATCTAATCATATTGAGACCCTCCATATATAAGAAATATGGGTGGGAATCGACCCGCTTGGGTTCCAGGAGCTCGATGGAGCTGAACCCCATAGAGAGGATAGTACTCTCCCCAACATATATTCTATATAGATAACATATGCTCGGAAGTGCTTATCCATATATATATGAGAATACTCTCACAATCTATTTTGCGCCCCCTACATCTCTATATGTAGTTGGGGCTTGCTCACTTGCTATCTTGTTATGTGTTGGTTTTGGTTGAGATAGAGCATGGACTAGTTTGTACTTACATAGGAGCATAACATGTCGTCGGGATCCAATATCTATATATAAGGGGGTGGTTTGAAGAGAATGCAAGTGGTTGACTGGTTGGCCCCTGGCCCTAGCCCTAGTATATCTTATCTTCCTCGGTGTAGTGCTTGAATATAGATAATACGTAGGAGTTTGCATGCAAGACTTGTCACATATATATTTATATAGATGTTGTGGAATATAAATTCACAGACCTAATTGGATACATCTAGTTGTTGAGATGATATAGTCGGAGCTGGGGGTATCTATAACTATAAGATAGTTCAAAATGGGGGTGGTGCCCCCCAATGTATATATGTATGGGTAGCCTATATATCTATGGCTCCCGAGCCAACCGATCAATGTAGTGTGGCTAGGTTATAACGGTCCTCAAATATCCTCCATAGTTCAAAATTCTAGATAGGGTCGAGAATTATGGACTATGGCCTATTTCCTCTATCTATTTCTATGGGGCCTCTATAGATTTTTTTCCCGAAATGTTCAAAACTTAGTAAGTGCATTCGATAGTATACCGGGATTCCTACTTGTTATTCCATGAGATTCCTATGTTCTCCTCGACGTACCCCTCACTGTGTGACTTATGACTTTGATCCGTTGTTTTTGTACACTCAGAATCCCAGATCACCATGACATGAAAAGTACCCTCGGATCTAGATATTTAAGATAGGGGTGCCCCCCACCCCAAACTATCTTATCTTATATTTCTCTATAGGCCCAACCCTATATCTATCTAGGCTCATTGATCATGACTATCTATATATAGAGTTCCCAACTATATAGAGTCATATCCACACATCTATACTTTGACCTGGTCCTATCCACACATCTCTCGTTTGACTAGTCCTATCCATCCATACTAGTCTCACTTCCCCCAATCAACTTGCTTTACCATAGACCAACAAATATTATCATGAAACTATTCATCCATACTACGTTATATGAGATACTTGACATATATATATATATATATATATATATATATATATATATATATGCCCACTCTCATTCTTTTCTCTCCGATGCAGTAGACACGAAGGCCTTGAATGAGTGGATAGATTGCTTGGAGTAATCTATATTCTATAGTCGGTCTCATACCAATCAAGAGGTGAAGTGATTGTGGTACTTGAATTGAGAATTGACATTGGAATAATCAACCCTCTATATACATGATTGATCACCAAGGATAGAATCCCGACAACCACCGCTCGATCAAGTCCTAAATGGCCGCCCACCTCCCAACCCCTATATGTATATGCAACTAATAACAAAGGAGGGGATATATAGTATGCCCATTGTGACTCATTCATCTCATGACTATATACTTCAATCTCCCCCTTTATATATCGAATGATCACGTGCCCTATCTCTTTATGGATTCCGGTGAGTCTATAAAACAAAGTGCACTATAATATAAAAACAAACACCGAATATTATAATATAGAATTTTGAAATCATTCGGGATATTTTATTCATTTCCTGTTGAGCTTCTTATAAAAATACTTGATCCTATAAACTAGGAGTCAAGTATTATCTTCCTCATATCTCTCAACCTTTATTTTCTCATACTCATCCCTAATATATCTCACCTAGAATAGCTCTAGTAAGTTGTACTACAACTCACGTACAACTATAAAATACAACTCAATATGAGTTTGTATTTTATTATTCACACACTTAATAATGTTATCAATAATATTTCCTAACATTCACTCCCCTATTGTTAACATTATTAATTCCTAATATACACTCCCCTAATGTGAACAAGGTAGAAAAACATTTTCACATCTCAGCAGAATGCCAACCCCTGCGGCATGCCTGTAGCTCATGACCTTGATATAAATGAAGGGAGCAACACTCAACCTTCTATGGTTTTACAACAGGTTTACCACCAACCTGGACATGAACAATTCTCCACTCTATTGTTCACCTCATGTGGTTTTCTGGATCTCCATGAACCGTTTCAAGATCCATGTCTGCATGTGTTTTTTTTACTTCCCCACTATATTTTTCATCAGAAGGTTACATATAGGAATTTGTCACACATTACAATAACAGGAATGTATCATCTATTTTTATTATCTACCACACAACTGAAAGAAAACACACAACTAAAAATACTTGGCCACCAAATCAATATCGCGGCCTCGTCGATGGTGCCTTGACAAGAGGTCGCTGATCAACCTCCTTCCTCTGTTGCCTCCAGCCTCCATCAATGTCCCTGCTAACTCAACAGAAAGTATAGTCGAGGATGATACGCGTTCCCTATCACGATACAGGGCGGGGTTGAGGGACAAAGTTCCCAAAGCCAGAACATTTTAATTTGCATTTTCTCTTTAAAATTGAGTGTTGGATTACACCGAAAATGCACTCATTTATCCTTTTTTGGTAACAATCTTTTGATTCTTACTAACAACACGAATTTTACGATATTTGACTTTTTTTGACATTTAAAACTTATTTTCTGACACTTTTGACTGGACTACTACAACTTTGACGACATGAACAATGACTCAATTTTTTTGATCCTTTTAACTATAGACACTATTTTGACACAATGATACAGACAAATTTTTACAACTTGAATAGTATGACAACGAGATTCGAAATGAAATAATACTAAAAATCTATGTATTATTCGGTAACACATACATAACCACCGAGTTATTGAAAAAGAAGACTATATAAACTACAAAACCTTGAACAAGACAAATGTTTATTACTATTGAAAGACCTAAACTACCGAATGAACTTTGAAGCTTAAAAGACTTTCTAAGTGAAGATAATAAACAAAACTGAACTACTAATACAGAGACAACTATATCTTTAAAAATACCCAAATAATACCATTATACGACACTTTGAATGGAATGAAAAATGACACGTACACTGGGTTATTGGTGCCAAAAGTGGATCCATCAAACTAATGTTTCAGTTGTAGATTTGCAGACTCCAGATTACAAGGATCTGCTAATCACCAAATCCGTGAAGATTGAATACAAATTTGACTATCCACGTATTGTCAGCAATTTCTAATCTACTTCAGATTGGATGAAAGTTCGTGTCAGGGGCTCTACGCAGGCATGCAGATCAATAAAATAATGACATTTCTTTGCACAGAGACATTTCATGGAAAATGAATAAGGCTTGTAGTCTAATACACTGTCGAGTATTAGGAGATCAGATTCGGGTTAGATCCAGCGAGGCATGCTCTGTGTACACTCTGATGGCGAGTCAAAAAACACTAGAAATGATGCAATTTCAAGCCCTCATTTGAATTGCAATTCAAATATATGACCTGGGTTGCCCACCTCACCAATACGGCCGAACCACGAAACTTCAGCTATAAGGGAATTGAAAAATTCAAAACAAGAATTTTTGTTCACAACAAAAACTAAACTACGCAAATAAATGGCTTTAGAATGCCTTTTACAAAAGGAAAAGCTCTGCTTCACTATGATTTGTAATGCAAAATTAATTATCTCTTCATTAGCCGGGTCAGCCAAGAATCACAGTGGCTCTTCCCCGTATAACACATCACAGCTCCATTATTGAACTTGATCACCTGTTTTGATACCACTGTTAAATAGTGCACTATAATATAAAAAAAACACCGAATATTATAATATAGAATTTTGAAATCATTCAGGGATATTTTATTCATTTCCTGGTGAGCTTCTTATACAAATACTTGATCCTATAAACTAGGAGTCAAGTCTTATCTTCCTCATATCTCTCAACCTTTATTTTCTCATACTCATCCCCAATATATCTCACCTAGAATAGCTCTAGTAAGTTGTACTACAACTCACGTACAACTATAAAATACAACTCAATATGAGTTTGTATTTTATTATTCACACACTTAATAATGTTATCAATAATATTTCCTAACATGAGATGTATGCTCAACGCTCTATCTATTTAGGGGGTCTTGTATAATCATGGTCGTTATGAATCATGCGTGACAACTACTATAACTATAAATGGTAGATGGAACAACTAGAGATTAGATCGGATCTACTAGTCATAGTCATGGTCATGTCATTCTATAAGTCATTCCATTAGCCACTCTATCATATTCATATCTAATAGATGCAAATGAGGGAGGGAGATAAAGCGACTCAATTAGCCTATTGTTGAGGTGTTTAGTGAACTACATAAAATGGCCTTATTTTTGTTTTAGTCGAGGGCTCGACCCCTTAACTCCATATGGTTTAGTTGGCCCTTTATAGAGTATAGATGGTCTCTATATAGATAGTATGGATAGATGATCTAACCTCTATTTTATTTTCTTCGGGAGTCTTCCCATCTATCTACCCACCCCACAACCCACCCACACATATAGACAATGATAGAGATAAAAAAACAAGTGCTTGAATCAATTTAGTCATATAGATCTAAGGGGGATTGGTGATGAGATGACAAATGACTATCATCTCGTATATATAGTTGTGTCATAGTTAGTCCCCCTCTCTAGGTATATGGGCCCTTATCCCATTGGGGAAGGGAGGAGATTGGTGTCAAGGAAGATATTTACTATAGCCTATAGATATATATGCTTATGCTTGGACGAATATCAACCATCAACTATATATTGTTGGCTCCCCTTCCCTCTTTATATCGGTGTCACTTTTGAAGTTATAGTTAGGGTAAATTCTATATAGTCGAGGGATACTCTCTAGTGTCCCCTATCTATTTATGAGGCACTCAACCCCATCTAGATATATGGGGTGGGATGAGATTGAGAAGCCCTATAGATCTACCGCTTTGATTGATCTAATCTATACGGGAGGGGGCGTTGAGCACATCCTACCCTATATTTTAGGGTTAAGGTAGAGCAACTCACTTCATTAGAAATGGATGACATCACCTACCTAGATCAACGACATATATAGTCCCCTTTCTAAAACTCTATATGGGGTGGGGACACCCTATATAGTAAAGTGAAGTCTAGTTCAAGTTTCATCGGTAATGGCATGGTCCGGTTTCCGATATATATATATATATATATATATATATATATATATATATATATATATATATGAAAAATGTTGCCAAAAATTCTCCTTTTCAAATTTTTCTAAAATGGAATATTCACCATATATATATATGGGTTTTTTTTTAGTGGCGAATATTCGTAATATGGTGAATATTCCATTTTAGAAAAATTTGAAAAGGAGAATTTTTCGGGCACTGCGCTTACCTATTCACCTAAAATTATTTATTTTTTTAGGGTCGGCTTTGCCTACCCTTGAAAATATCCCCTATATAATCCTAAATTATTCACCGGGTAGAGCACTACTAGCTCACTCATACAACCGACAAATCGAAGTGCAGGGCGGGTTATTGACACTCGACAAGAGGTTTTTGATGCATGGCAAGAAGTTGTTGATGCACGATAGGAGGTTATTAATGTCCGACAACTTTGTTGTTGACACACGATAGGAGGGCGGAGGCTATAGACTCATGACAAGAGGTTGTTGACGTGTGACATGATTTTGTGACGCATGATAATCATGTGTTGTTAACGCACAATAGGAGGGCGAAGGCTATAGACTTGCGATAGGAGATTTGTTGTTATGCGACAACAAGGTTGTTGTAGCGACATCAAACCTCCCCGTCACGTAACCAAAACTTGATGTCGCACGACAACAAATATCTTGTTGCACGTTTGCAGCCTTTCTGTCACATGACTTGAAAATGAAAGCTTCTTTCAGGAGAAAAATTTGCACACAAACCCCAAAAATATCACCTTTCCGATGAAAGAGGTTACGGGATATTCGCGAGAAATTTCCAACTCGATTTCCCAGAGGTCTCTTAAAATGAACCCCGATATATATATATATATAGACACACACACACACACACATATATATATACATACATATACATATACACACACACACACACACACACACATATATATATATGTATATATTTATATACATATACATATATATACACATACACATATATACATACATACATATATATATATATATACATACATATATATATACACATACATATATATATATATATACATACATACATATACATACATACATACATACATACATATATACATAAACATATATATACATATATATACACATATACATATATACACATATACATATACATATATATATACATATACATATACATATACATATATATATACATATATATATATATATATATACATATATATATATATACACACACACACATATATATATATATACACACACACACATATACATATATATACACATATACATATATATACACATATACATATATATATATATATATATATATATATATATATACATATATACATACATATACACATATACATATATATACACATATACATATATATACACATACACATATATACATATATATACACATATACATATATATATATATATATATATATATATATATATATATATATATATATATATATATATATATATATATATATATATGGCCTTTTGGGGTTCTCTCGAAGTCAAGGGGCATAGATATAGAAATGATATTATATAGATAAGGGTCCGAATTGAGGGGTCAAGATCTAATCTCTAATCCAATATTAATGTTGATGCTAGAAATTATATATAAAGGGGTGGGGACCCCAACTCGCTCACTTACTCACAATCGACTTGTATTCGTGTGCTCACTTCATTCCAACCCTAAATCCATATCTAAATTATTATCTAGGATGGGCGGGCTAAGGCCCCTATGTTTATATTATAAGGCAAGGAAAAGTAGCCCTTTCCAACTACCAACTATAGAATATTTAGACAATAGATCCAGCTAGTGCCATGCCCTAATGACCTACTAATTTCATTTTCATTGGTAAACCAATTTCCATCTATACTATATTTGATATGGGGTCCTCCCCAAATATATAGAGAGGTGGGTGAATCCTCGCCCTACCCCTATATCTATATGGTGAGTATATCCTTCCCTAAATGGGACCTCGACAAGCACCCACATATTAAGTGAGCTATATAGGTGGATGTGGCCATATATATAGATTCTTTATGTATACACACACACACACATATGATAACACCCTATTTATATATGATATGTGGGGGCTGACTATGCCTAATAGAATTTATGTATGTCATGGCCCTCGATTGATAGGACTATGTGTATAGCGCCACCAGATAGAGAGATATCCCTAATGGGTCAACTTGTCGTGACTATCGACATATATAGATAGAAAGGAAAATCAATTCTCCCATAGAATCTAATATAATGACATATGTTGATGAGTTTAGTCCAATATCCCCGCTCCCCCGGCATAAAAGAGAGATAGGTTATGGAGCCTCAAATAGTAGATAGTCATGGTCCCCAACCAATATCCTAGATATTGATATAATATAATGGAGGGGAAAATGCGTGTTATGAGGGAAGATAAGCTATAGAGAGTCATGAAGGTCTTCTCACCACCCTATCCCCCATAAAATAGAAGGGCCATCCATATCCCTATCACCTATTGATTACATTACATATGGATTAGATAGATGAATACAAAAATGAGCTACTCCTTTAGAGAAGAGAGAGAGAGATGAACGCAAACAATAAGCTACTCCTTCCTTTCTTTGGATAATATTCCCGACCAGTTGGCCAAGCTAGACATCGACATAGTATGAAGAGGTCATTGATTCATGATT